>CM072885.1:70767284-71967284 GCA_037013685.1 Acridotheres tristis | reverse complement strand
TCCAAAAGCAAACAGAAAAAAAAAAAATCTCAAAATAAATTAATGGAACAAAATATTAAATGATCACTCGTAGATTGCTGGCAGGGATGCACAATGGATCAGTTTGTTCCAGGCCTGGTGATAACCCACATGAGCCACTTCTGCGTGTGACCATGTCTGGGCTGGACATTGATGGTGTGGAAAAGGGGGACATGGATTTTTCCCTGGAATCCAAAGCTGCATCTCCTCTGTGCATGTGGCCCTGTCAGCCCTCTGGGCAAGCTGGGCAGCTCACTCCAGGAATTGATAAAAGGGATGCAGAAAGCCTGGTTTTATCAGAGCTTCTTAATCTACCTGGGCTGGTCACCCTCCTGGATTTGTGCAGGGTGTTTGGCACTGTCCCTCACTAACTGCAGAGACAGGGGTGTGAGGGATGGACCCCTCAGCTGATAAAATATTGGCTGCATGGGTCTCACACAGGCTGTGGGAGCAGCTCAGCACAAGCACAGGCTGGGCAGAGCCTGGGAAACAGCAGAGAGCCAGTCCAGCTGAAGGTGTTAGAGGAATTCCTTTAAAACAGGATAGATTTTAGGAAATTGTGATGGAAATCTTTCTAATTTTAGAGTCCAAATCAATAAGCAGTTTACAAAGTTCTAAAAAAGAATAAAAAAGGTGAAAAACCCACAGCTACACACTGCTCTAGCAGTGCTTAAGATGTAAGGTGCAGATGAATTCCTAGTGCAAGGGGGTGCTCTGTTCATTGCATAAAACACAGTTTGTGGAATTCTGCTATTTACACTCAATAGATACTCATATTTATGGAAATGAGACTACTGGTATTTGTATGAAATATGCTAATAAATATGTTATTTTCTCTGCCTCGAAAATATCCTGTGATTTAGCCATTCAGGCTAATAGCATAATGTGAACATTCAGAGTTTCTTTATGCTCTTACTTAATTTTTCCTTCACATTTCCACTCTACTTAGCAGTACTTGCAGCATTCCAGCTGTACCTCTCAGAATAAGTATACAGTTTAGCATAATTACACTTATCTGGAATTATCAACATTTAAAAGCTTATGTTTTACTCCCTGTACCTTTACTTTCATCCTATTTCCTGGAAGCCATTGGAAAGAACACCTCTATTTATTTCTAATTGCATCATAACAACAAAAGTATTTTTATTTGCTGTGGATTGTTGGTCTTGAAAGGAGCATTCTGGGGACTTTTAAGGGCTTGAGATCTTTAGATGTGAGGAATAAAGAATGAGGCATTACCACCCTGGGAGGCACCAGGTGTCTCCAGGTCTGTATTTCAGTGAAAGGTGCAATAAGACAGAAGTCCCAGAGAGACAGGGGATTATGAATATTCCTCTGAGATGAATTCAAGAGTGAAAAACGAAAGGATCTCTTTAGAGGTAATTGTAGTAACCAAGTGCTATGATTACCTTTGATTTATTACACTGTAATGACCTTGTTACCTGATGGAAAGATAATGCAAAAAGACCTGCAAAAAGTCAGAAAATAGGTAAATAAAACAACCCAAAGGCAAAACCTTCCTAGGATAAATACTAGTACTAAATACTTAAAATGGTTAAAAAAGCAAATTAAATACCTCAATACTTCAAGTGTTTCTAGTGAAGTTATTACCAGCTGTTCTTTGTCTATAAAATCATCTCATTCAAACCCTTTGCCGTGCTGGGGACAGGGTTGTGTGGGAGAAGAAGCAGCAAAATGTCTTCCTTGCCTTGTGATTTTTCTCTCTTTTAGCTGGGCTTACTCACAATGTGCTAAAAGAGGCAATTCAGGAGAGCCTAAAGCCCCCTGAGTCTGCTGGTTTTTGTGAGGCAACAAACCTGGAGTGTTTGGATAAACTGGAGCAGTGGCAGATTGACAGCGAGCCACGGTTCTGATGGAGAATAATGTAAAAAGCCACGCAGAGATACAGGAACATACAACCTAAAACCATCAGACTTCAGGTGAGGATCTGAACTGGGCCTGAGGAGGAGGAGGAGCTGCCCCAGAGCTGGGTGGGAAGGGAGGAAGAGGTGAGGATGAGGAGCAGATCCCGCCTTTGGGATGGGGCCACAGCTGGGCACGACACAGACTCTGCTGGGACAGCATCTCCTGAGCCTCTTCCTCCTTGGCTGGGCTGGGGGAAGCCCAAAGGAAGAGCAGAGGAAAAGAGCAGAGGCTTCCATGGTGGTGCCAGGGCTCTAAAAATCTCCTGGAGCTGTGGCCAGGCACAGGCAGAGCCCAGCACTGCCCAGGAGTCCAGATGTTCCCAGCATCTGCAGGCCCTGCCAGCACCACTGCCCTCAGAAAAGGGGGAAAGGAACCGAAGGATCAGGAATTCTGAACAGGGGAAACATCAGAGCAGCAACAGAAACATTCAGTGACAGGCAGAAAACCAGGATGAGAGGCTTCAGGCACATTGCTCACATGGAATGTCCCCAGTTCAGTGCACAGGAGCCAATCATTGTCCCAGGAGATGTAACAGACTGGAAATACAAATTTGCAAAAATTCCAGAAGGGCAACGAAAAAAAAAAAAAAAAGAAAAATTTGGTCTTTGATATACCCCAAAGCAAGACCTGGAAGGTTTCTGCACTACTCAGAGGCCAGTTTTTCCAAGTTAGAGAGAAGAAGTGGAATATTTGCCTGCCCAGAGCTTTGATCACTCACTGCTCCCATGGACTGGCAGAGATCTCAGTAATCCTTAAACACAAAGTCTAATCAAAAAGAAAGTGAAATAGTCTCTACAAGACTTTCAACTCTACAGCAGTGATCTGGCCCATTAAGTGTTAATTCAGAGATACCTTGAGAAACACCAATAAAATTTTAGCAATTTTGAATCAAGATGTAATTTTTGCAGCTAAAAGCTGTCTCCAATCATAATCCTCATAAATATTCATGTGATCAATGTTCTTTTATTTCTCTGCCCATTTAAGATTCTGATCTCTCTCCTGGGATCTACTGCCTGCTAGGATGAATTCCACAGAAGAAATCTAAAAACTCTGATATTCTATAGGGATGGGATTGCTCAGGTGATTTTATTCAGCACATTTCAATATTAGATGAGCAAGATTATTGTGTTCACCCTTATGCTATGTCCAAAAAAGCACATTTTAATTAAGGTAGCTGATTAAAAACATAGCTTATTTCCCAATTTCAGAAACACATTTATCATCTTCCATTACCCAAAAACCAAATAAATATAAGAAACGAAATTCCTATTAGATGGAGTTATGATAATTCTTAGACAAACATTTTCTTATGAACTTATATAGCTCTTTTTATATGTAGCAACATTTTTCCATGTAAAACCTCTCTGTTCACAGATTTCCAATAAACAACTCTTCTTCCCATGTGGTATCAACACCACAAAACTGGCACAAGTTTTTCTGCTGAACCCATAATAGCAGAAATTATTCTGGTCTCATTAATTCTCCTTTTTTCATGACCCATTTTATTTCCCTTCCCCCAAAAATCCACAAATCACTCCTGCTTGATTTTGCTATTTTCCCAGGAAAAAAAAAAAAAAAGAAAGAAAAGAAAAAAGGATATTGGTTTGGATTTTAAAAAACGACATTTCACATGAAAGAAACTTCTCACATACACAGTGCAGGACAGGATTCAACTCGTGCAAACAAATCAACCTTCTTAAAACTTACTAGCACTAAAGTAAGCTTGTTTTTGTGTTCCCCACAAAGGGGAACAAATGTCATCTAATATACATTTTCCAAAATTGTTCCAGCCTGGAGAGCCATATCATACAGTTCCATTAACTGGACAGAAATTTCTGCACAGTAGAAGGCATGGGTTGTTTATTTTAGTGGGAGGCTCTTGTGTTCATTGCCATTTCACAAAAGCAATTTCACATTTCCTAAAGCCAGACAGCTCTGAGCCCTCTCAGCACCACCACATCCTCATGAAACACAATTACCTGACTTCACATATGAAAAAACCCAAATATCAGCCTATATTAATCCTACCTAAAATTAAGTTTCAATCTTAGTCATCGAGGCCCCTTCAATGGCCGAGAAAGCACAAGAAGGAAGGGAGGGAGGGAAGGATTTGTTGAGCAGGGACGTCAGTGGCAGAGCAAGGATGAGAGATGCTGTGGCTGAAATGAGAATTTAGTGATGCAGCTTGCCCAGGAAGCCTTGGCTGCAGCTGAAAGGCTGGGATGTCTGTCACAGCCACCCTGGGATGTCACAGCCACCCTGGGCAGCCCTGGTGTCACTGCAGCCTCCTGGGAGCTGGGGCTCCAGGTGAGCACTGGGGGCTGCACCCTGTGCAGGTGTCACTGATTCACACAGCATCTCCCACGGCCAATCAAGGAGTATTTCATTAGGAGCTCTTCATTAATACAAGGTGTCTCTTCATTAGCACAAGGTGTCCCTTCATTAATACAAGGTGTCCCTTCATTAGGAGCTCTTAATTAATAAAAGGTGTCCCTTCATTAATACAAGGTGTCCCTTCACTAGGAGTTCTTCATTAATACAAGGTGTCTCTCTCTTCATTAGGAGTTCTTCATTAATACCTGGTGTCCCTTCATTAATACAAAGTGTCCCTCCATTAGGAGCTCTTCATTAATACAAGGTGTCCCTTCATTAATACATGGTGTCCCTTCACTAGGAGTTCTTCATTAATACCTGGTGTCCCTTCATTAGCAGTTCTTCATTAATACAAGGTGTCCCTTCATTAATACAAGGTGTCTCTCTCTTCATTAGGAGCTCTCCATTAATACAAGGTGTCTTCATTAATAAAAGGTGTCTCTTCATTAATACCTGGTGTCCATTCATTAACACCTGGTGTCCATTCATTAATACCCGGTGTCCCTTCACTAGGAGTTCCCTCTCCACTCCCAAATCCCAGAGCAGGTCACACGCTGAGGTTTTCCAGAGAAGCCCCTGCCAAGGTGCAGTGCTTGGCATCACCAGCCCCCCAAAGGCTCAGCTGAAAGCTGACCTGACCTCTAGGGATACACGGGGATTTAATCACCTGCAGTGCTAACAGGAAAATAAGGAGTGAATTAAAATAAGCATTTCAATTTTTTTGAGGAAGGTACAAAAAAGGGACATCATCCTCTTCATCACCATAAGCAGCTGTAGAATAATGGAGTAAAAATAATTTCCAGAACAGGTCATCTTGAGAACTTGTGCTAGAGGAAGGGCCAATTCAGAATGACAAAGTGGAGAAATGAAGGTGTGAGAAGACAGGCTAATATTTCACAGGATTTCACACAAACGATTTCACAGAGTTCACCTCTCCTACACGACCCTTCTGCTCAAACAGCCGGCAGGAGGGGACAGCTGTGGCTGTGCTGTGCAGAGGGGACAGCTGTGGCTGTGCTGTGCAGAGGGGACAGCCAGGCTGTGCTGTGCAGAGGGGACAGCCAGGCTGTGCTGTGCAGAGGGGACAGCTGTGGCTGTGCAGAGGGGACAGCCAGGCTGTGCTGTGCAGAGGGGACAGCTGTGGCTGTGCTGTGCAGAGGGGACAGCCGGGCTGTGCTGTGCAGAGGGGACAGCCGGGCTGTGCTGTGCAGAGGGGACAGCTGTGGCTGTGGCTGTGCAGAGGGGACAGCCAGGCTGTGCTGTGCAGAGGGGACAGCTGTGGCTGTGCTGTGCAGAGGGGACAGCTGTGGCTGTGCTGTGCAGAGGGGACAGCCAGGCTGTGGCTGTGCAGAGGGGACAGCTGTGGCTGTGCTGTGCAGAGGGGACAGCTGTGGCTGTGCTGTGCAGAGGGGACAGCCGGGCTGTGCTGTGCAGAGGGGACAGCTGTGGCTGTGCTGTGCAGAGGGGACAGCTGTGGCTGTGGCTGTGCAGAGGGGACAGCTGTGGCTGTGCTGTGCAGAGGGGACAGCTGTGGCTGTGCTGTGCAGAGGGGACAGCCAGGCTGTGCTGTGCAGAGGGGACAGCCGGGCTGTGCTGTGCAGAGGGGACAGCCAGGCTGTGCTGTGCAGAGGGGACAGCTGTGGCTGTGCTGTGCAGAGGGGACAGCCAGGCTGTGCTGTGCAGAGGGGACAGCTGTGGCTGTGCTGTGCAGAGGGGACAGCCGGGCTGTGCTGTGCAGAGGGGACAGCTGTGGCTGTGCTGTGCAGAGGGGACAGCCAGGCTGTGCTGTGCAGAGGGGACAGCTGTGGCTGTGCAGAGGGGACAGCCAGGCTGTGGCTGTGCAGAGGGGACAGCCAGGCTGTGCTGTGCAGAGGGGACAGCTGTGGCTGTGCTGTGCAGAGGGGACAGCCAGGCTGTGCTGTGCAGAGGGGACAGCTGTGGCTGTGCAGAGGGGACAGCCAGGCTGTGCTGTGCAGAGGGGACAGCTGTGGCTGTGCAGAGGGGACAGCTGTGGCTGTGCAGAGGGGACAGCCGGGCTGTGCTGCTGCTGCAGCTCTGTGCCAGCAGGGCCAGGCAGGGGTGCAGTGCTCAAGGTGTGCAGGCAGAGCAGCAGCGCGGTGACAAAACCCTGCCACGACATTCAGGTGCAGCAGCCGATGGCCAGGGCTGGGCACCTCACTCCAGGAGAGAGCTGGGCCAAGGCAGGGGCCTGTGGACAGAACACCAAACACAGACATAAGAAAATGGGAATATGGGAAAAATCTGTAGAAAATGGTGTTGCTCCACCAAACAGAAAAAAAAAAATCCAACCCAAACCCACAGCATCACTTTTTTTCATGGCTCTGGTTTATGGGTTTGAATGACAGTGAAAAAGAATATTGGGAAAAATCAGGAAGTAGCCTATAACTCTGAGTGGGTATTCCCACCTTTGGAGATTGTTAAAGAACAAATGAGATAATCTTAAGATGAGACCAAGAAATGGATGAGACAATTTTTACAGCCCATCAAGACATTCAGGTGCCTGTGCCTAAACAGATTTTGTAGCCCATAACAGAATTATCTGGACTGTGAGGAGCAGGGCTGCTGGAGTAAGGCCAGCACAGGATTGTTTCCCCAGCCCCTCTGATTTTACTCCCTGGGCAGTGTGGCCAAGTGGTTTTCTCTCCCTCAGAGGTTGGTTTGGAGCTGACAGCACTGAAGTGACTGACTGGAACTGCAGGGCTCATGGCTCAGGGCTGTTTTTCCAGCATTACACTACTGGACTATATCATAGACCATGAAAATAATTCATTTTATCTTACCCAAGTCAATCTGTAACTCACTTTTATCTCTTCACCAGCTAGATAATTGGTTCTGGAAGTGCTTCCAAAAACCCATTTCATATCTTGGCCCATGTTCTGATAAAATCCAGATGAATCCCAGCTCCTTCTCAACCCCTTGACTCGTGGGGAAGGAGCAGAGCAAGGGAGCAGATGCTCAGCAGGGCCAGGGGATGCCCAGGCCCCCAGGGCATCATCTGAGCCCAGTGAGCTCCAGGGCCCCCCTGGTGCCCTCCAGGTCACAGCCTGGCACTCCCAGGGACCTGCCCGAGCTGCTGTCACCTCCAGTGAGTCACTGGCTAAATGCCCTGCATGCTGAGAGACCCCCTTGTGATAAACTCACCTGGACTTACCTGCTTTGGGGTTTTGTTTTGCAATTTTTTATGTTTTTTTTTTTTTTAATTTAAGTATTTACTGGAAAACAAACAAAGAGGAGAAATAATATTGCATTACAGACTATTAGCAAGACAGCTTTAGCAAACAGCAGAGCAAAACAAGTTTATGTAGAAATAACTTTCCTTATGAGAAACTTCACATGACGCACAGCAAAGTGAAAAAGTTGGTTGGTTGGAACTCTGATTTCATTTTCTCCTGTAAAGAAAAAATGAGTTCACTGAAATGTCTGACTTTATTATTTCTTTATTACTCTCATATGGCACAAATTCTCCGGTCTTTTAAGAAGAAAAAACATTAATTTATAATTCCAAAATCTTATTAACTTGTCCCCAGGTTTGCAAAGACTACAGGGATCTTCTCAAATTTTCTGAGGTCTCGTGAGCATGCTATGGTAAGACTACAGAAACCAGATGTTCACTATGGCACACGATATTCTGATGAAAAGATTACACATTAATTCTCAAAACACTTCACAGATGAAGGTTTGTGAAAAGAAAAATCCAGCTAAGAGATTTGATATCTGGATACTGCATTTCCTGAAAAGGATTTTTTTCCCCAGTCATAAGAAATCACCAATATAAAATATTCTTTTTTATAAACACGTAATTTAAATTAGAAATCATTTTAAGCTGTTGGATTCTCTGGTTTTGTTCAAGGGGCACTGAGGCAATAAAGATGAATTACTGATTACTGGGGCTGAATTATCAAGAATGAAGCTGAGGGGACTTTCCTTCTGCAGAGGTAATATTAATTGTTGGCAGTTAATGGCAGAATTATAGGTTCATTTTGGTTTTATATAAAACTTTATTGAATTAATTGAACCATGTGCACCGTGTCATAATGGCAAACATCAATAAACTCTAAGGGAAATTTCATTTCATTTCTGCACTGGAGGTTGCTGTAAGAGCTTGTGCAATTCAGCTCAGATGCAGCTGCACTGCACTTGGCTGCTTTGTTGATCTTAGGGACAAGGGACCATTACCCACTGGCATTTCATGGACTCTTTGTACTCCAAATCTTCTGTGTCAAAACTAACTGAGCAAGTGCAGAAGGAGAAGAAAGTGGTTCATGCCGGGAGTGGAGGTTCACATTTGGGCAGATGCCAGCACAGGGCCAGGGACACTGACAGGGGATTCTCAGAGCCACCAAAATCACCTCAGGGAGAGCTGCTGGGGATTTCTGCTGCCTGCAAGCCCTAGCAGGAGCCTGGACTGAGAGTTCTGCTGCTCCCATCCTCTGCAAACCTGCTGAAGGCGTTAAATGATGAATTATAGAATCATTGAATTAAGGCAATGCTTGCACATCATTACTCTTGTTGGTTTGTGTTCTCTCCCTTTCCCTATTGCTCTTGGGAAGCCTGACACAGACTGAGGCCACCCCAGCACGGCAATGTGCCCTTGGGGCATCAGCAGCACAGCTCCAAAATCCTCTGGGAATGAATCCCTCCCGTACCTCGGGCTGCTGCTGCAGCAGGAGGGACAGGGAAGAACATTCATTAACTCATTAACCCTTTTTTCCATCGAGATAAAACCCTCCTGCATTGACAGAGCATCACAATTGTCCTGAGATCCCCTTGGTGTGTTCACCAGGAGACAACACGGTGACCTGTCAGTGTGCACTCCTGCTGTCATCTTCATAATGCCTGGCACTTTGAAAGTCTTCCTTCTGGTAAAGACTCCTATCAGCTGCAACGAGGTTCTAGCAACAAGAGTCCAAGAAATTTAATTTTGCCCAGTTTCACAGATCCTTGCAATTCTGAGTTGGTTTATTCTTCAAATGCAAAGGAAGTAAAATTATGGACGTGATTCCACCACTTATTTTTGTCTGTATCACAACACTCGGGCAGAAAGGGTTGACAGAACTGGTTTTTAGCTCGACCTGTCCCAGGTTTAGCTCATCTGGGCTCACTCCAGTAGCTGGACAAGAGCAACTCTGCAAACAAATGAGGAATAAGCATTGTAAGTCCTTTTTAACACATCTCGGAGCCATTTGGTTCAGCTGCTTGCCTGCAAAAGGCATGATGCACAGAACAGCTCAAAGCAGGCTGCTCTGGGGAAAGCCCTTGAACCTCCCAGGACTGATGGAGCTCTGACATGAAATACAGCACATTCAGAAGCTGTGGAAGAGCTGAGGCTGCTGAAAGAAATGTTCGTGGTGACAATAAAAACCAGTTCAAGCCAATTTGTAACACTCAGAAATTCTTTCAAAAGGAGAGGCCAGTGAATTTGATTTGTGACCATGTCCTGGGGAAACACTCTGCTCATTGGGGGCTGACACATCCACTGTGACCATCACAGCACCGACTCCAGATCATCACATGCAACTTCTGGGCAACGCTTTCAGATGCACTTTATCTGAATTTGCTACAGATTATGTAAGTGAAACAAAAATAAGTGTTGATTTCCTGTAAGAACAGCAAAATGAAAGGTTTTCTTTATAAGCAGACAGATCAGATTTTGAGGATAGAAGTGATTTCAACTCTATTCATTTACTCTGTTGGCCAAACTCTTCCTCCCCACCCAGCCAAGGACTCATGCCAAGCTCTGGATAAATCACTGGCAGCCATTTCCATGACATGGTTGGCTTGCAAAGGCTTGGGAGGAATTCCAGCGCTGAGAATTCAGCTGCAGGTGGAGGAGCAGGATCTGGAATGAGCAATGGCAGTCATCTCCACACAAAGGCATTTGCAGCCTCTTGTTCTGGCTCACAAAACTGGTGCAATCATAAGCACTGGGTGTAACACTCCATTACTGCTTACATCTCCATCACTGTGACTGAAGCTATTGCCTTGACCTTGCAGTAAATCCTCAGAAGTGGCAAGCCCTTAATCAATTCATATTTTGTTCAGTTGGTGTCAGCATTCCTCAATAGACTGAAAAAGGTGCTCCAGTTCCATCTCCTGATGATCAGCTGAGAATGGCTCCAAAACCACAAAAAGATGCTTAGCTCTAATCAGCAGGACCCTCTGTTCACTGTGATGGATGAAGGTGGGGCTGGACAGCAGTTGCTCAATATTTTGGAATGTCTCTGTACGCTGGCAAATCTCTCTCTTCGGATCCTCCTTGCTACAGGCAGCAAGGCATTTGAATTCCTGCTGACTTTCCTAAAGCAGTTTTTGCTGTCGTGGTTAAAGAGGGGAAGGCTCCCTTCCCTCCATCTGCTTCCACTCTCACCACTCCAACCCAAATACAACGTGTTCCACCTTTTCTGCAGGATTGCACTGCTGATTGCTGCCCAGTTTGTTATCCATGGAGGTTTTTGTTTTGTTTTGTTTTTGGCAAAGCTCCATTGGCCTCCAACCTGGACAGCTGTGTGGAGCTTTTCTCTCTAGATGAAGTTTTAAATCTATATAATCCTTGTTTCTCATGTCCTGCACCGTGGTATTAAGCTCCTCATGTTCTGGTATGTTGGCAGATGAAAATCCTGTTTCCAGGTTTGAAAGGCAGCATTCATCTTTCTTCAGTGTGTGTCATCTTTATACATATTCTGTCACTGGGCCCCTTCCTCTGCAAACATAAACAGCAGAGAACTGATTTAGAAAAGAGATGACACTGAAATGCTTTGTCTTGATTTTAGCCTCAAAGCACTTCAGTTAAAATGCTTAGCAACACAGCACATCTCAGCAAAAAAAGGAATGATGCTCCCTAATTTTCATTTGTGAAATTGAAAACTCTGGACAGTGAAAAATGGTGTAGGCAATAAAGGAGCCTTCATGGAGATGATGATTTTGTTCCTAAGCACAGCAGGCCCACAGTGACAGTATAATGGCACAGATATTGGCTTTATGGCTGCCTTTTGTCTGGGATTTCCTGTTTTGTTGGCTCCATGATAAACGAGTGTCCTCATGGTTAAGACTCCCACAACCCTGGCTAACTTGAGGGACACTCTTAGCACGTCCCCCTGGATGCAGGGTGTGCTGGATTTCCTGGGATATTTTTTCTCTTGTATTTATCTATGTACACAAAGAGCAGGATGGGAATGCTGGAGCAGCTCTCTTGACTCTTTATTCCATCACACCCATCACTCTCATTTTACAGAGCCAAGCAGGGGAGATGGAGCAGCTTCAGTTCTCTCCAAGTTCTCTTTGTCACAAAGTCCTTTAACAACTTTCTAACCAATAGCAGAATATTAAAAGCTGACAAGTGTTTGCTCAGGCCAATTAATAAAGCTGCATGCAGATCTTGCTTTGAACAATGCTTGCTTGTAACAGCTTAAACAATGGATAAATCTTCATTATTAAACTTACAGATTTCTATTATCTTGCTTAACACATTTTCCTAAGCCTGTCTCTGCACAGCTCACAGCCCTGTTGTTTCTTGTCCTTGCATCTTCAGCCTTCCTGCATTTCTCCATCCTGAGGTTTGCTTTCACACAGCCTTTGAGAGTTTTACACCTTTTCTGTTTCCCACACTGAAGGCTTCCCAAGCCTTGGCTCAGACTAGCTGGGCTTTCACAGAGCAGCAGTTCTGTTCCCCACCAAACCCTCCGAGCTGAGAGCCAACACGTAGAGGTGATGTCTCTGCAAAACAGAAAATGTTTGCAACAGGGCAAAAAGCTACTCTGGATCAAACCCCACTGTCCTGGGGCTTGTAGCTCCTCACCAAAGCCCAGAATCCCAGGTGGAGGAGGAGCTGCACAACCTAAAAAACAAAGTGACTTGGTAGAAGAAGATCTAAGCCCAGAAATCAGGGTTTGCCATGAAGGTTTGTCTCAATGGGAGAGGTCAGGGAGGAAAACACTTGCCAGGTTGCTTCCCACCATCTCTAGCAGTGAGATTGTTGGGACAGAAAGCAGCAGCAAGGACCTGTCCTTGATTCATCTCTACATGGAAATGTAATAGCTACAGTGGAAGTTTATAGTGTGGAAAAGAAACCACCTGTGTTTGTGTCTAGACAAATAGAAATACCTTCGGGGTTTTGTTTATTTTTTTTTTCCCTGAATTGTAGAGGATTAAGAAGGACTGTTTTCATGTCATTTTGGAAATAGCAAATCTTGTCAGATCTTATCTAGACTGCTGGCAAAATCTATAATGCTTGCTGTGCTTTATGTGTAACTTAAGATCTTAAAAAGGGGTATAAGTGTTTGAACACTAATGCTAATCTAATACTAAAGTAAAATTGAGTTAACATTGAACAATTTTCAAGTCTCACTAAGGCCTCAGTCCTTAAAATGTCTTTCAAATTCAAAGAACTTTAACTGCACTCTGAAGCACAATGCACAGGAATTGGCTTCTACAATAAGAAAAGTAATTTTAAACTTTTAAGGGAAAATACTGAGGCCTAGAAATGACACAGCAAAGAAATGTTATCCATGACAGGAAGAGCAATCCAAGAGAAGACCCTTGGTACAGTTTATAACCATGACTAAAATAAGCACAAGAAATGGAACATGAGAGACATAATGGATCTTTTCCTGCTATACATCCTGCTAAAACACATTGATTGTTTCTGCTTGAACTATGGGAACACAACTGTCTGTTTCTTTCCCTTGTACATAAGGTAACAAAATTGATGTGACAGACTAAAGTACAATTCACCAGAATTAATTTCCAACTAAGAGTTACTATCCTTACAGCAACTAACATTTTTATTTCACCTGTTTGCCGTGAAACATGACTTCAGCTCTTTCATTACAATCTCCTACATATTCCCTCTCTGTAGCAGTGATAATCATGAAAGCTGGACCCTGTTTTCTTAGGATCATGCAGCAGAGGCCAGGGGACAGGCAGCAGTCAGAGCCCAAAGGGAAACCCCACACTAGGTCATGTATTCTTTGATATAAATTGTGATTTATACTGCTCATGGATCTCATCAATACACGAGAAATAAAACCAAGTAGCTGTGAGTGGCCAAACCCAGGGCTCCAGTTCCTCCAGAGTGTTCAGATTCCAGTCCCTGAATCACAAACCAGATCCTTGGGCTGGCCCTGGCCCCTGTGCAAACAACGTGCAGGCTCCTCTTCCATGAGCTTCAGCTTTTGCCAAAACCTTTAGGGAACAGTGTGTCACTTTCTGGAGACTGAGATGAGGGATGAAACTGCCACAAATGAGCAGCTCCAGAGGAGAACTGTCCCTGGAGAAGATGAGCCAAGGAGCCACACTCCATTTGGGATGAGAATTCCATCACGACATTTCCCGAGTTCTTTGACTCACACAGAGCAGAATGTGTCCCTGGCCCTGAGCTGCTCACTCACCCCCATTCTGTTCAATGCAGTGCTGCCCACTGATCCTACCTTTATATAACATTTATGGTCTCTGGTGAAACTATGGGAACACAACTGTGCTGTTTCTTCCCCTTCTACACAAGGTAACAAAAAAGGAGGATGGCAAAAAGAGTCAGAAATGTGTTCTGGCTATAAATAGACTCCTTAATTGCTTAGCACGCTTCAATTATTTCATTGCACAATTACAGCTGTCAGTTCTTCAATGCAAAGAGCCCTTCTTAACTGCTAATCCAGAACTGGGATTTAAACAAGGCAGCATCAGGAATTTCTGTGTGCAGCAAAACACAACCAATTATAATCAACACTGGTGAATTCTAATTTGACATTAGACATAATTAACTCCACGAGAAATTACCCCTATAATAACATTCAACAGGAAGCAAAGGCATCTTCAGAGACTCGTGCTCACTGTTGGGTGTAGTCACAAAGTTCCTGTTGGCTCCCTGATTAAACACCTGACACAGAGGATTTTTGGGTAGCCCAGGCATCTGTGGTACTAAATTCTTCCAAGTAAAAGACTTTTTCTATCATCTCCTGCTGCTGCAGAGCCTAAGAGGATCCAGAAGATTCCTAGAATACTAGGGAAGACTGAAGAGAGCCTGTGGCAGAAAACAGACCTTTCTTTTTGGACTCCTCAGTCCTTGACATGGAAGAGGAAGGTGAATTCAAGTATGCTCTTGAAGTTCTGGCAAACTTTCAGCTTAACATCAGGAACTGAATGTTCTCTTCAGTTTTGAGAATTCATTTCCAATTTTAAGGCCATCTTCTGTCTTGCTTTACTTCTGACAGGATGGTTTAATCCTGGTTCTCTCTCTGCCTGAGGACACGGTCACTCAGAGGCTGCTTGTCACAGCAGCTGAAATGGCAGCTTCTCAGCCTGGGCTGCCAAATGGGGAGATCGATTTTGTGGAGCAAATAGTCCCTCTTGTATCCAGGTCCTCTCCCTGTTGTCATCTTAGCTATCCTTGCTAGAGCAACATTAGTTTAGGGGTCTTATTTTAGGTGAAAACTGTGGCATGAAATAGGAACTGTCCAATGGGCTTGTTCTGTTCATTGAACAGCCCAACTTTCATTCAGCTCTGGAAGGTCAGACAACCCCAGTCAAAGCCAAAGGGTCTGGTTGTGCCTGGTGGGTTGTGCCTGGTCAGGCAAAAGCAGAAGAAGATGGAGAATTGCATTAGACAAGGCAGCAGGGAGGGCAGGAGGAGGAGGAGGAGGATGCAGCAGCAGTGCTGAATCCTGGAGTTGTGGCACACTGCACAACTGGCCCTGCCTCAAAGAGCTGAGTGGGACACACAACATCACTCCCATGTGGCAGCTCTGGTGACAGTGGCTCTCAGTGACACAGAGAAATCTTCCTGAATTTCCTTATATACACACTGGAATTGTTGGCATCCTCCACTTTTGTGCACCATGGAATTTCTTCATGTATGCCACATACACACCATGGAATTTCTTCATGTACACCACATATACACCATGGAATTTCTTCATGTATGCCACATATACACCATGGAATTTCTTCATGTACACCACACATACACCATGGAATTTCTTCATGTACACCACATACACACCATGGAATTTCTTCATGTACACCACATACACACCATGGAATTTCTTCATGTAGACCACATACACACCATGGAATTTCTTCATGTACACCACATACACACCATGGAATTTCTTCATGTATGCCACATACACACCGTGGTATCTCTTCACTTACATTCTGTAGCTTGAAAAATATTATCAGAAACCTTCAGGATGAAATCCTGGGCCCAGTGAGGTTAATTAGAGTTTGGCCATTTGGTACAGGAGAGCCAGAGTTCATATTTATAATCTTCTCATTTTCTGTTATTGTGCATTCTTTTTCAAACTTTCCTTTTTCCATTTAGAAAGAGCTCTTAGGATAACAAAGCAAACATCCCGTGGATAGAGAAACCTGACAAGGAATGAGCCTCTTGTGCTAAAAGCAATCCAAACCACTAAATTTTTCATTAATTAGTATTTCTCAGAAAGTTTCTGATTAGCCTCCCAGCTGTTTCCAACACTTCAGTCTGAAAACCCAATAAATACAAAAACAAGTTTTCACATTTTTAAAGGCTAATGGCTCACAGCTTCTAGCTTCTGCATAGGCCAAGATGACCAGAAATAAACTGGGCAAAAAAATGAGCAAGGAAAGCAAAGGCAAGTTCCATGAGGAACCACTTCAGAAACCACAAATGAGAAAAAACAAGATAAAAATTAAAGGGCTGTAGAACTGTGCCCATCATCCTTCTTGATGAAGGACTGCTTTTTACTGTCACTACTACTTCTTTTAAGGTTAAAATACTGTTAGTACCATATATATTTATGTCCATATGATAGCTTCAGTGTGGCTACTAAAGGTAAAAAATAATCTATGACCCAAAAAGTGTTTTGGACTCAGGTAATTCACTGGTAAGCAGACATGCCTTTCTGCAAGAACAAATGTAGGAAAACAAAACTCTGACAGAAGCTGTAAAAAATAACCCATGTGACATCATATTGCTCCTACAAAATGAAGCCTCTTTGTTAATTTTGCTCACAATATTGTAATTTGTAATCAGGGCTGAGGGGGAAATGCACCACAAACATTCTCATTTTTTGGTCCAAAACAAGGCCCATTCCCCGACCTCACCTTCTTTAATAACCACACAACGACAGTCATATTTAAAATAACAAATTAACACTTCACTGCACACACTGCCATCCCTGGGGAGGGGAGGAGAGCACAAACGACGTGTGGCAGATGTCAATCACATAACTCAATGCACTATTGGAAGTGGGTCAGCAATAGCAAAGAAGAGCAGCCCACTGGAACCAGGAAAGGCTGGAATAAAACTGGAATAAATTATAAAGAGCTATAGCACCACTGAAATGTGAGCAGTGCATTTGGTTTGTTTCTGGTAGATGAGAAAGTTTGTTTGAATGTTTGTTTTCAGTGGAAGGTAACCCCTCTTATCTGGACAGCTAGAGTCAGAATCAATATTTAACTTTGGAGATGGCAATTAACCAGACATATCTCACATGGAGATGTGGTTAAAATCAATTGGAGAGGGAAAGCAAATAAGAAATTAATTGATCTTTTTAATTGCATTTTTTCAAATAAATGCCCTAAACGCCCTTTGTGTGGTCATTTTCATAAAGTCACAGAGCAAAACCAGGCAGTTTCTTTTCACAGGGTAAGGAAAACCTTAACAAACAAACATCCAAGGTGTTGTAAGGACGAGTTACATGAGTCACAGATTCAGCATTCACGAGGAGTTAAAAGCCTCCTCAGCGACACTAAACCCCTTTACAAGGTACTGACCACAGGGTATGGAGGTTCATCTTGTCAAAGGATTTAAACAGCTTTCCACCACCAGGGCAGCTGCTGGTCTCCCCCAGGGTGATCAGGGTGAGACTGAGTCCAGCCTCCAGCCTGAAGGGTGGGATCTGAAAAGTGGGGACATCTCCCCGAGGAGCTGTGCCACAGTGGAACCTGTTCTGCTAGAACAGCTCTTCCAGGAGGGTGCCCCATCAAACAAAGGTTGTTATCTTGCCCAAGTATCAAAATAAAGCTTTTAGGGATGCCTTTACACTCAGCACTTTGTGTTTCATGGTCTGGAGTCACAAGTACTTTGCCTAAATGCAGGGTCACAGGAAGGGAACACGGAGGAAACTTCATTTTGAAAGTGAGTCCCCAAGCTCTCCTGCCATGACATGGTTAATATTCACTACGTAGCTGTTTATATCATTTAAATCTTTGGTGTATTTTATTTTGTATCACAGTGTTGGAGTAGATTGAAACTACTCATATTAGTCTTGGTAACTATTGAGAAAAATGTCAAAACAAAACGTGCTGGAATTCAAGAGGGATTATAAATACACAGAGGGATAAGATAGGAACTAGTTTAAGCTTTAACTATCATATGTCATAAGTTCTTTTCTAGTGGGTTGGAAATATGCTACTTTTTTTTTTCTCTCTTCTTTTTTTAGTGCAGTATTGACACAAGGGAAATGTCAGAGTGTAGGAACAGCTCAGGTTGTTTAATGGCAGTTCTCTACAAGGTTCATAAGGGGAGGGAATGTTAGTAAAAAAAAAAATAGTAAAAAGCCTGAACCCAAAACCTCAGATGATAACAGGCTGAATTCTGGAGAGCAGGTAGGAAATTTAAAACTAAATTTGTATCCAAGCACAGCACAGCACTACCTCTGTGGATCCTTCCTCAAAGGGAAGGATTTTTAATGCATTGTGTGCCAAATCCTTTATCTACCACACCAGTGCATGCAAGCTGGCACATGCCAAGCCTAGGAGTTACTGAATTGCTTTAGTTCCAAACCTAAAATGTCTTTCCTGAGGTTGTGGGAGAAAGTGCCACGAGTGTTTGAGCTGATGCACGATTTCTCTGCTTGTCTCCACCTAAACAAATCCCAGACAGAACACAGCCCCCATGCAAACTTCCTGGAGTAAAAATCCCTGCAAAGATCTTTACTGGCTCCAGCACTTGGGGTTGTGTCATGAGAGAGGCTGGGGCTCCTGCAATAAAGCACAGTAAAGTCTGGCCATAAAGCACATTTTCATGACGTCAGCAGGGTAATCTCATAAATCTCTTCCTCTAAAACATCAAAAAGAAAACCCCTGTGGGAGACTAATTGTGATTCTAGATGAGTAATTTGGAAAAAGGGGGTCTTAATGGTGAGCAAAACATTCCAAGAGATGACAATAGCCTCAATTCCCCCCTAAATTAATTACCAGAAAAGACTCACCCAAGAAGAAATAACTTCTATTGTTATTTCACTCCCTGCTAAAGAAGCAATTTAAGATGAAATCATGCAGTTCTAAAAGACAACCAAAATTTTTACTGATTCAGATATCTCAGTTATATCCTCTGTCCTCTGTTTTCTCTGCTCTGGCATTCTTATCAGTGGTGTTGGTAGAATGTTCAGTAAATGGTTTTCTGTCAACAATCTCAAGCAGTTCAAGAAAAAACGCTCAGAGAAGAAATAATGCTCGAGGTTGGAGAGAGAAACATGAATGTGAGAGTTCAGCATGGAAATAAATGAGAAAAAACCTCAAAACAATCTGAGGTGACAGCAGGGCATTTATTCACAGGTCTTGACTCTGCATGAAGGAATCTTGGTGGGAGGGATTGATAAAGTAAGGGGCAAACTGAGCTGGGGATCATGAACTTGGTTGTGAAGACATGGAGTGGTTATGCTCGAGCACGTTCAAATCTCTTCTGCTCTCAAAACAGCAAAACATTTGTGGAAACAGTGGAAATATGTTTTTATTGAATGTGCCAATTCATAAGAACCCATGTGAACCCCAGTTCCTCATTTCACATATTAACAGGCAATATTTCCACCATATCCCAAGCGTTTTCTTTTTGCCTTAAATACCACCTAGATTTTCTGACCACCTAATAACAATAACAATAACAAACACTCCCTGGGCTCTGTTTGGTGTTGGGAGCAATTCTCTTTCCCTTCTTATCACATGACCTTCTTTCTTCATATATACGAAAATATTTGTCCTTAAGAATTATTTTCCAATTCTCCCTTAAAAAAGGAAAGATGCAGAGAATTGTCTGCAGCTCAGGTAGGTGAAATTGCTGTGACTTTAAACAAATCAGCTCCAGCACCGTGGATGTGCTTGGCAGACAAGAATCATCAGTAGTCCTGCACTTTCATCCTCACTCAAAGTTTTCAAATGGAGGAACCATTAAATAAAAATGATGCACTTTGTAAATATGCCTTCAAGTTAAAAAAAAAAATCTCAAAATACGTGGATGTTCTATGACAACAATGAATGCAACAGAAACTTACCTCGACAGCCTGGGGGACAGCCCTGCTCCAGGGTTATGGAAGCATCTCAATTAGCAATTTAACACATCCTAAGGCAACAGGATTTTGGAAATAAAGATACAAACACAGGACTGCACCATGCTCTCTAATTTCCTGAAACAAGCCATCAGTTGTTTACTGAGGTTGTCAAGTTTCCATTCTCATAAAATGAAGCTTCCACAAGTTTTTCTTCATAATTCCAAACACCATAGAAACACAGAGCAGCCTTTAGGAAAAAGTGACAACTGGATCCCATCCGGTTTATGATCACCACCAACCCCCCCAGACTGCTTGCTTTATCTTGATCTTGTTTTCTCCAAAAAGAACAAGTATTTTTGCTCTTTCCTCCATTACTACAGGCTCTGAGGACAGAAACTCCTCTACTGAGTCTAGAACACATCCCAGTATATCACTTAATAGCTGTAAAATCTATTTATATCAAGCTCTCCCAGTCTCACTTCTGTGACAAATCCCAGTGGTTGCTGTAGGTCTGTCACTGTAACTGCAAACTGAATATGCTGCCAAGTCACACCATACTCTGAGTTCTACAAAAGATTATTTCTTGACCAGTTTCCTATGCTGTAGGTGCTCTTCACTTGTGCTTTAATTCAGGAAAAACCCCTGATCCAAGTCACTGAGTCGAATTCTCAGAAGAAAGGAAAGGCTAGCAGCACTGCCCTGCAAGGACACCCACTGTGCTCTGTGTCTCCCAAAGGACACCTCAGGCTTGCATGGCCTTTGCTCCATTCAGTTCTGGAATTCGTCTTGAATCCTGAGCAGCAGAGTTCTTGTTCAGCTTCCATATCACTGGCCAACTTTTGTTTATCTGGAAACCACCTCATTTTGCTGTTTTCTGAAAGGTATTGGATCCCAACTCCTCGGAATTATTAATGAGGGAGTTACTGGTGAAACATGGCTTATCAATTAAAATAATGCATAATTTGGTTTTACATTTTTCATGAACTCAGTAATGACAAATTATACAATACCAGTTTAACATGTACTGTTTGGCTCACTCTGCTGCTGACCTTTTATCTTCTCTTCTGCAGGGACACTTTGCTGACCATCTCCATGGAGAAACTGAAGGACAGAGATAATAATCACATAACTGAAAGGCAAATGTCTAGACTTTGGCCCCGATTTGTTTTATTTTAATACAGTTATTGCATAATTGCTTGCAAGTATCTTTTCATTTCTCACAGCTCTAAGATTTATATCACCCTGGTTAGCTGGCATTCACAAGATACACAATGCTCATAAAAACTGATAACAATATGAACAAAAAAAAATGCTGGAGGGAAGGATGATTTGCAGACACTATCTGAAACTATTGATTTATATCTCTGCATTAATATTCAAGAAACATGCAAAGGGAATGGCAGGTTTCTTTCTAAAGCAGCACTGGTTTCTGTGAGGGGATTCAGAGCTCTTCTCTCCCCCAGCTCACAGAGAGTTCCTTACAGGAATCCAAGTGGGGAGAGCAGAGCCTGGTGATGCTGAACAAAGTGTTCTCTGTCTCCCGTGCACATACAAGATGTTTGCAGCCCTTCTTCCTCTCTACCTGCTGATTTTAAAGCCCTGGCTGCTCGTGCAGAAGTACCAGCCCTTCCTTTGGATGTTAGACACGGGCTGAGGGCACCTGGGGCTCTCCCAGAGCCTGAGGCTTCCTGAGCAAACCCTTCTGTGTCTGAATTGTACCAAACTGTTCTGCAGGTAAGGCTGCAAATAAACACCTTGGATCCTTCGGCACCAGCAATGGCAAAGTGTGCTCCACTCCCTTGTGGAGTTTCTCCACAAGGGGCTTGTGATCAAATTCTGTAACTATCATGTGCAAAGTAAAACCATTAAACATTATTTTAGACTAATGCCAGAAGATTCCAGCTTTCACCCATGTCCATTTATGATGTAATTTATCGAGGTGAAAGCCATTGAGGTGAAATTAATTTTAGAAAAAGTCTAATAAAGTTACATGACGGCAATAAAATAAAAGAAAAATGCGCCATAATTGAAAAGCTCTGCTCGAATATTAAGAACACCAGAGTGGGGAAATCCGAGATGCATCTCCCACAGCTGCAGGAGCTCAGCTCTGTCCCACTGATTTACCTGTGCTGCATTCTCCAGCTCTGTCTGTGGCAGTCAGGTCCCCACTGGTATAAACGAATCCATTCCCCTGACACCCCTGACAAGCTGAGTGAGCCCAGTGAATATTTGCTCTGCCCCTCTCCTGTCCTGCAGCAACTGCAAGGCCAGCTGGTGGCTCCTGGGACAGGCTGGTGGCTCCTGGGGACAGGCTGGTGGCCCCTGGGGACAGGCTGGTGGCTCCTGGGGACAGGCTGGTGGCTCCTGGGGACAGGCTGATGGCTCCTGGGACAGGCTGGTGGCTCCTGGGGACAGGCTGATGGCTCCTGGGACAGGCTGGTGGCTCCTGGGACAGGCTGATGGCCCCTGGGACAGGCTGGTGGCTCCTGGGGACAGGCTGATGGCTCCTGGGACAGGCTGGTGGATCCTGGGGACAGGCTGGTGGCTCCTGGGGACAGGCTGGTGGCTCCTGGGGACAGGCTGGTGGCTCCTGGGGACAGGCTGGTGGCCCCTGGGGACAGGCTGGTGGCTCCTGGGGACAGGCTGATGGCTCCTGGGGACAGGCTGGTGGCTCCTGGGACAGGCTGGTGGCTCCTGGGGACAGGCTGGTGGCTCCTGGGACAGGCTGGTGGCTCCTGGGACCAGCTGATGGCTCCTGGGACCAGCTGATGGCTCCTGGGGACAGGCTGATGGCCCCTGGGGACAGGCTGGTGGCCCCTGGGACCAGCTGCCTTTGTGCCTTCAGCTTCCAGCCCTGCTGGGGGCTCTGCCATGGAGGCAATGGAGCAATTTTGGAATTCTTGGCAGGGGAATGGAGGCAATTTGTGGCCCAGGTCTGTGCTCAGACCCAAGAGAATGCTCTGCTCTCCCGTGGAGGCTGGAGGAGTCCCCATCAGAGAGCAAAGGCCCTGCAAGAATAAACAAATAAACAAATAAACAAATAAACAAATAAACAAATAAACAAATAAACAAATAAACAAATAAACAAATAAACAAATAAACAAATAAACATGACACCCCCCAGTCCCTCTCCAGCTCTGTTTGCTGCTGCTCTCAGAAACAAATGGCTGCAGGGAAAGTGAAGCCACCTTTGCCATTTACATTACATAAATAAACACGGTGCCGAGCCATTTGTAATGCACGAGCTGTTTTGGGTAATGAGCCATTAATTGACAAAGTAAACACAGCATTATTATAAGTATGCTGGAAATGTTTTTGCTCATGTTCAGCATCCTTTGGGAACTTCTTGTACTTTGCTCAAGATTGCATCTCAGGAGGATTTCCCCCCCCCTTAAAAAAAAATTGGAAAAAACCAGTCATTTATTTTGAAAGGAGAATGATGTCCGTCCCTTTTCCTCCTCTCCTGTTTCTTTCACATAAAGAGCAAAGAGCAGCCTCAGAAAGGAGCAATGCAAGCAGAATTCATTCCTTCCGTGCGAGCCACGGCCTTGGCAGGGCTGGCTGGAGCTCCCCTCGCCCACACGGCACCCACGGGGGACGCTGGGGGGGCGGCACTGCCATGGGGACACCCAAAGCCTGCCCCTGTCACTGCTGCCACTCCTGTCACTGCTGTCACTGCTGTCACTGCTGTCACTGCTGCCACTGCTGTCACTGCTGTCACTGCTGCCACTGCTGCCACTGCTGTCACTGCTGCCACTGCTGTCACTGCTGTCATTACTGCCACTGCTGTCACTGCTGCCACTGCTGTCACTGCTGCCACTGCTGCCACTGCTGTCACCGCTGTCACTGCTGTCACTGCTGTCACTGCTGCCACTGCTGTCACTGCTGCCACTGCTGCCACTGCTACCACTGCTGCCACTGCTGTCACTGCTGTCACTGCTGTCACTGCTGTCACTGCTGTCACTGCTGCCACTGCTGTCACTGCTGTCACTGCTGCCACTGCTGCCACTGCTGTCACACCTGTCACTGCTGCCACTGCTGTCACTGCTGTCACTGCTGTCACTGCTGCCACTGCTGTCACTGCTGCCACTGCTGCCACTGCTGTCACTGCTGTCACTGCTGCCACTGCTGCCACTGCTGCCACTGCTGTCACTGCTGTCACTGCTGCCACTGCTGTCACTGCTGTCACTGCTGTCACTGCTGCCACTGCTGTCACTGCTGTCACACCTGTCACTGCTGTCACTCCTGTCACTGCTGTCACTGCTGCCACTGCTGCCACTGCTGCCACTGCTGTCACTGCAGCCACTGCAGTCACTGCTGCCACTGCTGCCACTCCTGTCACTGCTGCTGTCACTGCTGTCACTGCTGCCACTGCTGTCACTGCTGTCACTGCTGCCACTGCTGTCACTGCTGTCACTGCTGCCACTGCTGTCACTGCTGTCACTGCTGTCACTGCTGTCACTGCTGTCACTGCTGCCACTGCTGCCACTGCTGTCACTGCTGCCACTGCTGCCACTGCTGCCACTGCTGTCACTCGCTGTCACTGCTGTCACTGCTGTCACTGCTGTCACTGCTGCCACTCCTGTCACTGCTGTCACTGCTGCCACTGCTGCCACTGCTGTCACTGCTGTCACTGCTGCCACTGCTGCCACTGCTGCCACTGCTGTCACTGCTGCCACTGCTGTCACTGCTGCCACTGCTGCCACTGCTGTCACTGCTGCCACTGCTGTCACTGCTGTCACTGCTGTCACTGCTGCCACTGCTGTCACTGCTGTCACACCTGTCACTGCTGCCACTGCTGTCACACCTGTCACTGCTGTCACCGCTGCTGTCACTGCTGCCACTGCTGTCACCGCTGTCACTCCTGTCACACCTGTCACTGCTGTCACTCCTGTCACTGCTGCCACTCCTGTCGCACCTGTCACTGCTGTCACTGCTGTCACTGCTGTCACTCCTGTCACTCCTGCCACTCCTGTCACACCTGCCACTCCTGTCACACCTGTCACTCCTGTCACACCTGTCTCTCCTGTCACTCCTGTCACTCCTGTCACTCCTGTCACTGCTGTCACTCCTGTCACTCCTGCCACTCCTGTCACACCTGTCACTCCTGTCACTCCTGTCACTCCTGTCACACCTGTCACTCCTGTCACTCCTGTCACTCCTGTCACTCCTGTCACACCTGTCACTCCTGTCACACCTGTCACTCCTGTCACTCCTGTCACTCCTGTCACTGCTGTCACTCCTGTCACTCCTGCCACTCCTGTCACACCTGTCACTCCTGTCACTCCTGTCACTCCTGTCACTCCTGCCACTCCTGTCACACCTGTCACTCCTGTCACACCTGTCACTCCTGTCACACCTGTCACTCCTGTCACTCCTGTCACACCGGCTCCGCTTTCCAGGCCGCCTTTTGTTGTCGAAAGCTCCTTAGAGACACAAATGTCCACCCCAGTCACCCCCCGTGCTCCGCTGGCACCGAGGGAAGTTGACCCGAGCGACAAATCAGTGAACACGGAAATGAAAAGTGCCCGCGATGGGAGTGAGCAACCCGCTCATGGTGACACTTCTGTCACCGCCACCCACCCTGCTCCTTCCCCAGGGCTTCTGCCACACCCAGCCCGTGTCTCTGCAGACACGTCGCGACACACGTCGTGACACACGTCGTGACACATGTCGTGACACATGTCGTGACACATGTCGTGACACATGTCGTGAAACATATCGTGACACACGTTGTGACACATGTCGTGACGTTATCGTGACGCATGTCGTGACACGTCGTGACACACGTGGTGACACACGTGGTGACACACGTGGTGACACACGTGGTGACATTGTCGTGACACACGTGGTGACATATCGTGACACATATCGTGACATACATCATGACACATGTGGTGACACTGTCGTGACACATGTCGTGGCACATGTCGTAACACACGTGGTGACACATGTCGTGGCACACGTGATGACACACATGGTGACACATGTCGTGACACACGTGGTGACACATGTGGTGACATTGTCGTGACACATATCGTGACACATGTCGTGACACATATCGTGACACACGTGGTGACACACGTCGTGACACACGTGGTGACACACGTGGTGACATTGTCGTGACACACGTGGTGACACACGTGGTGACACACGTGGGGACACACGTGGGGACACACGTGGGGACACACGTGGGGACACATGTGGTGACATTGTCGTGACACACGTGGTGACACACGTGGTGGCACACGTGGTGACACACGTCGTGACACACGTGGTGACACACGTGGTGACATTGTCGTGACACACGTGGTGACACACGTGGTGACACATGTCGTGACACACGTGGTGACACATGTCGTGACACATGTCGTGACACACGTGGTGACACATGTCGTGACACATGTCGTGACACACGTGGTGGCACACGTGGTGACACACGTGGTGACATTGTCGTGACACACGTGGTGACACACGCTGTCCCCCCGCCGATTCCCCTCCCGAGCTGCGCGTTCCGGGCTGGGCAGGGAAGGAAAAGGGAAAACACGAAGGAAACCGAGCCCGGCCGTTCCTGCCACGATTTAAACGCGGTTTTATCACCGGGCTGGTTTCAGCGCGGGGCGGGAAGAGGGGAAGGGAAACACGATTTTGTTTCTGTGGAAGTTTCCTGGTCAAACTCTCAGCTTGCAGAAAATTGTTCCCAACAGCTCCGAGGGCAGGGGAGCTCCCGTGAAACAACACAACCTTCAAATATATTTCACTAATCTAATACTTGGTAATATCTAAGGGCTAAAGAGGATTAGGAATTTTTTTAATATACAATGAAATTTTTTTAATACAATGAAATAAAAATTATTTTCTGTAAAACAAATTTCCCCTTTTATAAGGGAATGTGACAAGTGAATTTAAAAATCCACCTGAATTTGCTCATCTCTCCTTACAAACCATATTGCATGTTTTTAATGGGATAGACTGATCAGATGCAGTCATTTTAAAGTATCTGTCCAAATTTTGGTACATGATTTTTTTTTTACTTTTTATAGATTAATTAAACTGCTTTTATTTAAAGCGCTGCGCTTTCAGGAGGAGTAGAATTAATTCCAAAACCTTTTTAGAAATAATTCTGAGATTTAAAAAAATTTAATTAGAATACTTACAGTGAAAAAAAACCCCACTCTTTTCTTAATATCCATAACACTGCTGTTCTCTTTCTGTGAAAATTTTAACATTTGTATTTCCATGCTGAAGATTTAAACTTATTGCCAGTCCAAGTTAAAAATCTATCACTTTAAAAGATATTTCACTTACTGTGCAGCAATGTCACAAGGGAGCTGAAAAACCTAAAGCAAAAAGCAGCAAATCACTTACTAATTTTCAAGTTAGCAAAAACTTCTTTATAATTTTGCTGTTTCTAATAAAAACTATGCTTCTGGGTTAGATTAATTTTTATGCTGAATAAAAATGAGCAAAACCTAAAATAATCTGACTCTTGGGGAGCCTCACTATTCAGGGCTGTATTTTGTAAAAATTGAGGACTATACTGAATTGCATTGTGCTATATTGTAAAAACACAAAGTTTTATAAAATCTGGAAGTTGTGTAGGCTTCAAAAACATGTTTAGCAAAACTGCAGGGAAGAGCCTTAAGAGAACAGGGTTATTGTACATAACAAATCCTCCCAATTCTTCATTTTATGTCCTCAACCAAACTGTTACATTATTTATCACTTTACTTAAGTGAACACAGCGTTTTTTTGTAAACAGAGCCTATGACTTTACAGCTCCCCCCATTCTAAAGAGATCTCTTGAATAAAACTTTTCCTAGATTTCTTTTCATTTTGTTGATTTTTTTGCTTTCTTTCAAATACTTGCATATTGTGTGTAAACACTCATGTATTTATTTGTATTATTATAGCCTTTTACCAGAGGCCAAAACCTACAGGCCTATTTCATTGCTTCAAGTTTGCAGAGCTGCTTAGATTTTGAAGAAGATGTACCTAAACTACCTGAATCCATATTAATTTTACAATCACTAATTTGAGATGCTGTGATTCCAGGTCTTGCAAAGAGCTGAGTTCATGTTGCCTGTCCAGAAAAGCAGAACTAAGAGAATTTTTCCATATAATCAGTAGTCACTGAAGCACTTTCAAAGTGCAGGTTCCCACCTTGTGTTCCTCTTGCTCTAAAGATATGACACATTTATCTCGTTTTTTAAGGCATGTCTGCTTCATCAGCACTAAGGTAATACTGCCAGTCTGTTCAGCTGTAATGCAGTAACAAAACAGGAAATGCAAATCTCTAGAACATCATTAACAGAGAGGCAGAAGGCACGGCAATGGAAATAACAGCTGTGTATCACTCTGTGTGCTCAAACATATTTATTGCTCCTCACTCACCAGGGCTGCTTTTCTCTGAAGTGTCTGATGGACACAGCAGAAGGCTTGCACACAAGGCTGAAAACAGTCCGTGGAGGAAAAGCACAACCTAAAAACATCTGAGAGCTGTGACTTCAGTGCTGACACGGGGAAATGTCAGCTGGTGCCAGGAGTGCCTGCTCCTCTGGGCACCCTGCACCGAGTGAGCACTGCAACCAGGACAGAGCTCCAAACGGGCCATGAGCCCCTCTCTGCACCCAGAGCCAGCACAGCAGGAGCCTAAGAGCTCATGGCCAGAATTTTAGAGGTAATTTCAGCTCACCTTTCATGAAGATGCACCAGCAGTATTTGTTCTTTGCTGAAAGGTTAATACACATTTGCCTTTCTCGTTTATTGCCTTTTATTGGGGGGTTTATTGTCTGGATTTTGGGTCGTTTGATTTTTTTTTTTTTTTAATGAAGTCTAAATTTTTAATAGAAAAATTATCTAACAGCTTACCTAAACAATCCTGGCAGCTATATCACTCACATACAGAAAGCAATTACAGGTGGACCTTCATTATTTCCTCTTGTGTTAAAAACCAAGAATTTCCTCAAGAACTTCCTTAACTGGGCTTCCCATCCATGCCTTGCTTGGGGACATTTCACCCACACTCCAAGGAATATCCTGATTATCCAAGCTCTCCTCTGACACCATCAGGAGCCCGGCTTCTGTTCTCTAGGACAGATCACTGCTGTGGAGCCACGCTGTCAAAATTTCTCATCAACTTACCTTTCACAGGCATTCTCCTTGACATTGTTACACGGGGAATTATTCCAGTCAAAACCACCACGAACCAGGAAAGAGTTACTAGAATGCTTTCTTTGCCTGTAAGAAAAAAGAAATTATTTGGGACCACTTTTAGCACAGAATCAGTTCCAGTAGACTGACTCCCAAAATAGGAGGCAGCTGCAGCTGGGCTGCTCCTTCCTCTCATTTTCCCCTGAAGCAGAAAACCTGTAAGCAGGAGCAGTGACACTCAGCCCTTTGGAGAGGTGCTGAGCACAGCACAGCTGTGCCCAAAAATTGCCTGGAGATCACGGGGGGAGGATGCAGGAGCTGCATCAGTCGCGGGCAGCTCTGCAGATGTTTGGGCAGAGCGATGCTGGCCACGTTCAGAAACTCCTCTAAATCAGATCAAACTGGGAACACTGAACCTCCCCTGGCCCGACTTTTGTAAAGGCCTGGGCTAAGATGCTCTACCCCTGCCACAGGAAAACTTTCAGACCTCAATCTGCAGAGATTTGTAGACGTTGTAACATTTGATCCGAGTGCCTTAGGGATGGGAAGCACTGCTGGTGCACTGGCCAAGCAGCACAGAAACTCACGGGAACAGAGAAGACACGACTTTGCTCCTTGCGTGGAAATGGGGACAGCTTGGGACACAGATGTGCAGACTCTCCTGCTCAGTCAGTAACAGAAAATAGAAATTCTGCTCTGGAATCAGCACTCAGCACTTACAGGAACATAACAATACACAACAATGACAAAGACATCCGAATTATTGTACAACAGTAAAAATAATTGTGGAAAGTACATGTTCAGTTAACATTTGGCAAGAGCAAATTAATGTTATTGTTTTAATTAGTTTCCTTTTCAGTTCATGAGTTGACTTCATAAAGCTGTTACTCTGTTTTGATGGACAAAAACGTTGACAAATGCTCACATTCTGCAAAAGCAGCAGAACATTAAAAGCCTTTTCTCTTAAAAAAAGACGGGTTTATTCATCTAGTTATAAACCAGCATATTAGTTTAAAAATAACCTAGGAAACTATGTCTTTCTGAATTGTGATTTTGCCAACACAAAGAAATAGCTCATATATTTATCTATCATTACAGCCTGGTTATGGGAACTAGAAAAAGGAATGCAGTGATAGGAACATTAACCTTTAACAATGGTTGAGCTACAAGCCATTCTTGTTCCAAGGGTCCAGTTGCACAATGAGCCTTTTAATGATAGCTGAAATTGTCTTTTCTGATAGCAGTGTTTACAGAATCAGCTTGAGATGACATCTCCTCTTCTATTTCTCAGGCCCCAGTGAAGCAGGGCAGGAATGGCCCTGCCTGGGGGGAGCAGCCTCCATGGGCTCAGAGAAATGAGAAATGAGAAATGAGAAATGAGAAATGAGCAATGAGAAGTGAGTCAGCAGGAGCTGTGTCAGCATTTCCATGGAGCAGCTCAGCATTCCCTGTCCCAAACACTGCCCAGCATCTCCTCCCCTCTCCTTGGGCCACAAAGGAGTTTGGATGTTTTCCTATCCCACTTCCCCCTGCACATTCCCCATTTGTTTCCTCATGAGCCTTCCCACTTTGCTCTCACTCCTTCCCACAGCCCAGAATTCCCGAGCAGGCTCTGGTCAGCCTCGCACACAGACACGCTGCTGCAGCCTTCACACGTGCTCTCACACCTGAAAAACTCATTGTTGGAGAAACAGTTCTTCACTTCCAAAAGGCTGGGCTGTAACCATTTCAGGAGAAAAAAAAAAAAAAAATCTCTATTTCTTGTAATGGGAAATGAAGGAAGTTGCACGAAGTTAAACAAAAAGAAATGGTATTGCTTATCCCAATTAAAATAATTCTTCACATGTGTGATCATTTGCATTCAGAAATGTAAAACAAACAAATTTGAAGACATGTAAATTTTTCTCATTTAGGCAGGTCTCATCATTGTATTTACATATGAAGGCACATTTGAGATTAATTGCAAAAGTTTTCTTTTTTTTTAAATGTTTTTTGGTCATAGGATTTAGCTGGGAAAACCTGATGTGTTCAGGACTCATCTATCTAGCACATATGTCAATAAAAATAAATGCTGGCTTTCAAATTAGCTACACAATATTGCCTGCAAAAAAAAAAAAAAAAAAAATCTCATTTTTAGTCCTGAAGACAGAACTCCTTTACCAAGTTACCAATGCAAAGCTCAGTAAAGGACAGAAGGTTTGATACTTTCATTTGCTGTGGTTCAGAGCTGTGCTGCAGTTTTGAACTGCTGGCTATCAGCTGGATTCACAGAATTATTCCACCACAATAAATGTCCAGAGCAGCTGCCACAGGTCCTGGAGGAGACTGGTCCTGAGAGCAGCCTCAGGGGGAGCTGAGCTGCAAAACATCTCAGATATTCTTCTTACAAATCAGAACTTCTACAGGAACCAGCACCAACTTCTAAAGCAGCACCAAGGTCCTGGAGAGATTTGATCTCAGGATCAAGACTCTGAAAAAAGGGAATTAATCATCTGGGTTACAGTCCCTGAGCTCTGTGGGCTGGTATTGCTGACAACCATACACTCCCACCCTACAAAATTAATAATTTCTGTATTTAATACAGCAGCTAATATTCTAGGACTGATTTACTGTACTCAGGAGCACAGATAGAGGTTTGGGATAAATGTTTACAAATCCAGAAAATAGCACGTTATAGCTTGGATTTTTTTCATTCATTCTATGTTTTTTTTGGTACTAGATATCTTAGCCAAGAAATATTAAGCAGAAACACAAATTCCCTTTAAATGTTACCGTGCTTTCACTGATAATATCTCAAATAAGTTGCATTTAGAAAAATAAATGATAAAATCACATTCTCCAAGGTCTCTTGTCCTTTTATTGGATTTAGCTGGCATGGCTTGGAATTTCTCACAGCTTTTGAAATAAACCACATCTCAAATATTTCTTGATTTTTTTGGCATCAAACATCATCTCTTTTGGTACTGTATCAAATTATACCAGGGGACATCTGACTACTTCTTGGTGCTTTACCTGATTTGTATACCAAGGTTCATATTTGATCTGGGTTGAAAGTGTGTCCACACTCCTAATACGACTCTAAAAAAATTCAAATATTTGCAGGTTTGTAACCTGTCGAGCATTTTTCACCAGAAAACCTGCCCAGCTGCCAAGATGGTTTCTGCATTTTTAACACGTCCTAAGGTCAAAACCCACTAAAATGATTGAGCATAGTAACAATACACATTACCAGACACTGAAACATTGCTGTGACTCGAGTTTTTCCTCAATGCAAATTTGTTTGAACAAATTTTAAAAATAAAAACCAATTTTAATATCATTCATGTTTCTTCTTGGGGACACACTGATAGAGAGCAGTCACCTAAGACTCTTTATCATCTGGTTTATGCATTAACAAAGCATCAGACCACACAAAATGAGCAAATTATACACCAGAAACTTTCTGCTGGTTGGTTGGTTGGTTGGTTGGTTTTGGCCAATTTTTATGCTTAAATTATTCTGAAAGAGAAGAAAACCTGCTGGGTTTTCAACTGGGGCTATTTGCTGTGGCACCAATACTTTTTTTGAGCATAGCCATGATTCTGCATCTATTTTGTCGTGATTTATATTTTTATTTCTCAGTGGTTTTGTAACTAATTAATGGAATAATATGGGATCTCTCAAGTGTACAAAATTATAGATACCAGTCATATATGTAGACATTAAATCCAAATGATTAGCTAATTAAAGTGTTTAAGAAAATGGTTTCAGGATCAGGTCCTTTGGGTTTCTAATTACAATTATAACAAACTCAGTCCTTCCTGGGCACCTCATGGTCCTGACCAGCACAGTTCTGGTGCTCAGCAGCACCACGAGGTCTTAGAAAAGCTTTTTTTTATTATTTTTTTTTTTTTATACTTACTTAGAAGATTTTGCATATTTTTTTCCCCCCTATCTGTACCATTCCAGGCCACATTTTCAGGTATAAATTTTGGCCCCAGGAGAAACCAGCTGACTCACAAGGAAAAATATGGCTCTTAAGTACAAAATGAGAAATTAAATAGCTCAATAGCCCCCTTTTCGTTGGTTCCTATATTCAACTTTGTGTGATGGATGGAGTTTTTCAATGGAATGTGTCCTGCTATGGAATATGTTACCCAATGATCTTTGTTCTCCCTGCACTCACCAAGGGATGCAGAAATTAATGTCATTCATAGCCATGCTGGGCTCTGTTAGTACAACCAAACCTGGGAATTAATTTGGAGGTATGGGACTCTGCTCGAGCTAGATGGGACCAAAAGAAATTTGCAGCTGCTGGAAATCTGCATTTAAATATTTCAAAGTACTGTGTTGATTTTTAAGGGTTGAAAGAGCAGTTGCAATCAGAAAAAAAATGTTCATAACAGGTCACAAGGAATATTTTGCCAAACCATAATATGGGTTTGACAAAGTCATTAGCAGTGTCTTCTATTTAATCACACTTTCTATCATTCTGCAGAATAGCTGTGTTCAGACATTGGAAATCACACTGTAACCCTAACACTAGATGAAGTTCTCATTTAGGGCATTCTGACTGTGAAACCAGAGTTGCTGTTAGTTTTGACAACATTTAATTGGGCTCATTTTGAGATGTGTCAGTCCCTTCTCCCTCCTTTGGGGAGGGAAAGCTGTGCTGAAGGAAAGGAACCCACTCCCAAACATAAATAACCAACCTGGGCTGCCCCTCATCTAAATTCAGCATGTTGTGCTGTTACAGGGTGCTGCTGTGTGAGCCAGGAAACCTGAAATAGGAAAGAGAGACCTGCACCATCCATTACAGAGCAGCCAGGCAAAGGGGAGCTCCCTGCTGCTAAACCTTTCCCCAGGAACCCCAAAAAGCAAACCCAGCCCCACTGCAGTGCTGTGGCAGCTTTAGGAATGTCCTGGGGGATGGATTGAGCTGAACTGCTGCACCCCAGCCCCCCAGAGCACTGCCCCACCCCACAGCCTGTGCGGCCCTGGAAAGGGCTTTTAACCCTTTAAATGCAGCAGAAATAAAATGCACAGCTACATGGGGGTCTGTCATGATAGAAAGAGCCGAGTTTATTCAGGAACACACTCGGTTTTATAGCAGGACTGCAACTCCCAGAGCAGAGAAAAGGAGATTGGTTCAGAGAGAAGACACCCCATGGCCAGGGCCTGGGCACACACCACAACAGGGCTTCTATCTTGGTATTAATTCCTTTTTATTGTGACCACATCATCACCCTGGGAGAAATTCTCCCTGGCCTTGAGCTGGAGCAGCTCATCTGGGAACAGAGCTGAGAAGCTCCAGCCTGGAATATTTTCCAGGCTGTAATTTTCTTACTTTCTCAATATGTGTCCCACAGCCTGTGCCACAGCCTCACCTTTCCTAGAGGACTGCTTCCACAGTTAATTGGCAAAGTTGTTTTATGGGAAGGACTGACATATAATCCCTCTGATGACCTGAAGTGAAGCAGGCAGAAAACACAGTTTTAATCAGCCAAAATGTATTTCTGTTTCATTTTGTTTGCAGTAAATTTGTTTCCTCCCGATTTGATCTCAAAGCTTCAGGCAAATAAAATAATTAGATTATTTTATATGTAAAATTATATATTTTTCTCATTTAAACAGCATCAAAAACAGATTTTTGATTGCCTTTGAGATCTTCTTTCTTACAATTCAAGGATGATTATGTTGGTTCATGCATTACATTCTGGGAGATAAAAACAGAGACAGAAAAGGAGCAATAGCCAAGCAAACCCAAACTTGTAAATCTCTGTGTCTACAGACTTTAAAAGTACAGAGAAAAAAATGGTCATAGGCTCTGAGCCAAGTTAAAGCACTGTGATGCAACTTGTGAAGCTTTCTGACATGCACAAAATAAAATTTCCAAAGCAGGGCGTGTTTGAAAGCTTCATCAGGCAAAATGGCAGCGATGCCTGAAGTGGTGCTGAAAGGCTTTGATGTGCAGCTCCAGTGCCTTGGCCACTGCAGGCACAGGGCCAGGACTGCCTCACATGCTGAACTAACACCAGCACGGATTTAGGTAGCAGAGACACCCGCCAGCCTAATCCAAGATCCAGGAACTGGATGAGTTTGGCACGATTTGATGTTTGCAGGGTGAAATCCAGCAATGGAGCTGCCAGAAGGCTGGCAGGGCAGGGTGACCCTGCTGGTGGCAGCAGGATTGCTGCCTGTTTGCACAGCAGGCAAACAAACCCTCATCTCTCCCAGGCTCCTCCATGTGCTTCCCCTCGTGTCACAATACGTGCCAAGGGAAAATGTTTGAAACCCAAATTTCTGGGTTTGCTGTCTGCAGGCTCCCACAGCAATGACCCCCAGCACCCCCCAGATATTTGCTGACTTGATCACCTGCTGCTAAGGAAGCAGCAAGCACTCCCCTCCTCATCAGCCCTCCAGGACACTCAGAAATTCAGTGGAACGAGCCCCAGAGCTGTCTGGGGTTTACAGCTGCCCAGAACAAACACAGATGCAGAGCATCAAGCGTTTTAATGTCCTTCTCCTATGGATAGAGCAAAGTCACTCGCAGAACTGAGGTCCAGGTCCGTGTGTACCTCACCTGGCCCCCAAACAACACCAGGTTCAAGAATGTTTGGGCTCTGGATCTCTGCAGAGTCTGTTCTCAGAGAAAGCACCCATTGCTCACCATCAGGGAAATGGAAATTCCATCAGATAAAATGGTTCTCCCATTCAGCACACAGAAAAGGCCTGAAGGAACAAAACAAAAGCTTAATAAAGAGCATAAAGAAAATTAACAGGAATTCCTCTAGGCTGAACGCTAGAACAGAGCCAGAACTATTGAAATGCCCGGAACCCGGGCAGCGCCCAGCTGGTTCACAAGTTCATTCAGGGCAGGGAAAGGGGGAAATGGGCTCAGATGCTTCTGTCAGTTTGAAGAATATCTGTGGGGCTTTGACAAACAAGATGAATGTTCTCATTCAAATGCACCACCAGTTATTTAACTTACTTCCCCTGAACGTCTGGACTTCAACCGCCTGAAAGACTGAAATATTTTGTCCCACAAGCATTTCTGGTTTACTGATTTATTTGTGTTCTGCCCTGACCCTTTCTCAAAGAAAGATTCCTGTTTGGAGCATCCATGTGTGTACACAAAGCAGGCTGTCCAAGCAGCTTTTCCTCAGGGCCTTTGCCAGCAGGTGCTTCCCCTGGTTTAACTGTTTTAGGGTTGTTCATTCTCTTTGGGGAAGTTCTCAACTGTGGGCCTTGCTGAATAGCAACCTAAGCAAAGCCTCCACTGGGCTGCCTCTCCTTTTTGATTTTAGCTGTTAAACATAATAAGGCATCTGAAAAGAACCTGAATGTTTTCCTTGCATAAATGCATAATTCTCTGTCTTTTACTGACACACAGACAATTGAATATAGAAAAGAACAGAACGAACTATAAGAGAAAGTTGCAGAAATAAACGTTTCTAATAAATGATGTTTCATTATAAGACTGAGCCTCTAACTTTTCAGGAATATACAATATTTATATTCGAACCTGGTAGCAATTTTACTAACACACAATTCTGAAAAATGGCAATTCATGTTCATTTTTCAATGCATCCTTCTCTCAGCAAGGACTGTCCTGCATGGGTCTAGATTCAAAGCTCATTGTCAAGTACCAGTCACATCCCAGACCAGTGAATTCACCTGGAAAGGCAGACTGACAGAACAGGTTATACCATTAACCCACAGCACACTTCAGCAGACATCCTTACACAGCCACTGATGGGACAGGATCAGGCTCAGGCTCCCTGGCTTAACTTAGCCCTGAAGTTGGGCTTGGCACAGAAAATCCTGTTTTTCATCTCCACAGAGGAAAGCCAACACCATCTTTCACATGGGCTCAGTGTTGTGAGAGTTCCCTTTTTATAAATGCCCAGAGTCACTTCAGGGTTGGTGCTAAATAAAGCAGGCAGCAAAAATGTAAACTACTGGTTGATGGTTTTTTTTGCTCCAAATAGCCACCAGGAAAAGTGAAATGTTTCAGAATCCCCAGAGCACGAGTGGAAAAGAGTCTGCACTACAGCTCTGTCTTATTTTGACCATGAACCATTCTCAGAGAGCACACAGCCCTCCTCAGGCAGTAGCTGGGTGACCCGGCATCGATGTCACCTCTGAACTTCTCACCATGTTCCCAATTTTCCAGGGAACTGAGAGCAGGAAAAGCTCAGCCGACATTCCATTCTGTTCACTGAGGAAAGCACTAGCTGAATTTGTTTGCTGCAATTCCTGTCTGAACTTTAGAAATCTTGCACTCTGGCTGTGACTGTGAAGAGAAAGCGTGAGGGGTAAGAAATCCCCTCCCTTTCCACATCACGTATGAGCTGCAGCAAGCCTGGAGCTCCAGTGCCTGCTGTGATCCTGCCCTGCAGCTCCCAGTCCTCCAGTTCTTGTGCTCTCCTTGCACTCTGGCCTCATTACTTCGAGTTTCCTCTCCAACGAGCAGGGTCAAATTCTCCCCTCATTCCCAGTGCCATCACTCTGCAGCTACCCCAGAGATCTCTGTGACATTGGGACAAGCTCCTACCGTGTTGACCAAGAAGGAAAAACTGCCTCCTGTAAATGATGTCAAAACATAACTCACAGAGAAACAGGGCATCAATTCCAGGTTCTGCTCGGGTCAATGGCAGTTCTGTCACTGGTTTCAACAAAACCAGGATTTGGTGCCTGAGCAAGCCCAGTGAAGTCAGTGTCTATCCATTTGGCAGGAGAGCAACCTCTGCTTCCAGCTACTGCCGCACAGATCCTTTTATTTCTGTGTTATCACACACTCCCTAATTCATTCTCAGGTCTCCCACACAAGAATTTTTTAGAAGGCAGTGCTCAGTGGTACCTTGTGCTTATGACTGGAATACAACTAATACTTTCATTTATTTCAGCACTGGATCCACCTACTGTATTTTATGTGAGGAAGGAAAAATAATTTTAACTAGCCCTCCTCTCCCTTCCTCTTTTCAGATGTAAGTGCTTGCAAACCTCAATGGAAACAGTGATGTATTTAACACTCCTCTGTGCTGTGTCAGCCATGGCAAAGCTGTCAGCACAACAACCTGAGATCTTTATGCTGACTGATCCATGGGAACTAAGAGAGCTTTGATGGAATTGTGCTAATAGTTCAGCAGTTTTTAAATAGAAAAAGATATTATCCACAAAGAGTCATTTACTGGAGAAACTGACTCTCTTCCTTAATCAAAACTCCCAAAATTAATTGCGAGTTTTCTGTTCCCTTCAATGAACCTAGAAACTCAGCTGGGCTCTGAAGTTGAACAGCATTAACTATTCTGATAAAGCAGAATTCTTCAACTGTGCTGGGGAAAATGCAGTAATGGATAAAATCATTTGGCTAAAAGTGCTCAGCTAATCACTAATTAATTATTCTGTTTCTCTAGAACAGCTCTTGTTCTATTTGACAGCTGATCTTCTCCTGAAAGGAAATGAACCTTGAAGGAACACTGCAAATTTAATTGTGCCAATTAGTGACTCCTGGCAAAATCCTAGTGGCAAATTGTTAATATCTCATTAATAAAATGAGTTCTCAGTCTTAAGAGGTGCCCATAGCACATCTTTAAATTATCTGTTAGCTACACAAATATTTATTTGAACACATTGCAAATTTAAGGGTAGTTGATAACAACAAAAAACTTTTTTTTTTGTGTTCTATTTGTGTTCAATTACACTGTGATCTGCCCCGTGCCCCTGAGAGCAGGATCAGCACAATTAGAGCTCCCTCTGACACCATGTGCAACCCTTGATGGATTTATTTTAGAGAAAGAGGCTGATTTCTGTAGTGAGGGCAAAATGGGCACAATGAGCAGTGGAAAACTGAGACATCTACTGCATTCAAGGATTGTTCAATCTACTCTGAAAAATCCGAGCAAGATTATGTAAAAACTTAATTCTCTATTTTTTTTTCTTCTTAACATATTTATTTGAATTTCAGAATAGCCCACTAATATCTCCAAGGGGGATGCAGAGAGACTTTTTTACAAAGAGTTTAAAGTCATGCTTGTAGAACCTCAGTTCACTAATATCCATCATTTTGGGATCTGAATGTCACTAGGCTCAAGACACCAAGTCCTGATTTAAGTTCATACCAGGTTATTGTTTGCACATTCTCTGCAGGCTGTGCTGCACATAGAACACAAAATGTAATGCTGAGCAAGCTCAATTCCAAGCATAAGAAGGTGCCCACATATTGAAAAGGTCTAGAAGGTTTTGGTCTTTTCAATAATGGGAAATATCAATGAAAGAGGATTAAAACTTGATTTGAAATCTCTTAATGGAGATAAGGCAAGTTGCAAATGCATTCAGTCCAAACTGATCAAAATCCATGTCTTGATGTGTTGAAGGGGAATTCTGAGGAGAAAAGAAAACATTGGAATGCTAGAAAGCAACAGAAATTATTAGATCAATATGCTGTCAAAGTTGATTCTGTCAAAAAAAAAAAAAAACACAGTTCACTACATGCTACAGTAATCCTGGGACTGAAGGACAAGCTTGTAGTTCAGTGCTTTTCTGAGGGAAAAAAATGCTGTGTTTGATGATGATTAATACCTACCATATATTTGGCAGGCCAGTCTTGCTCATTTTTCCTCCAGCAGCTCACAGTCCTCTCCCTCAGGGATGTGTATGTCAGCACATCACCTAATGATAATCTGATTATCAGATTAGCTGAACCTGCTCTTCAACAAAATCTGTGACAGGACAAAGTGCACATTTTCATGTTTCTGCATCTCTAAGTGTTACAGGGGACAGATCTCCAAGTAAGCTCAGAAAAAGGAGGAGATAAAGAACGTGGTGTGATGGGTAGAAATCAAATGGACACAGAGTAGTGAATAATGGGATGAAACAACGTGGGAGATTTGTCCTCATAGGCTCGTCCTTCCAAGAAACAGAGGGGGCTGGAGATCGGTGAGGACATCGGAAAATTCAACTTCCAAATGCTCTTGGATGCTTCTCAAGGGAAATAAGGAGCTGCAAATAGATGTGAGGACAAACGGCCACAAGTCTTCAGGAGGTTTTTTCCCCACCAGGAAATGATGGAATATTATTTTTGGGCAGCAGGCCAGAGCAGTCCTCACCACAGCCAGTTCTAATGCACTGAGGTATAGGGCTGGGAGGGTAAACGCAGAGATGGCAGAAACAGTGAAGAAAAGGAGAAGGGTAAGCCAGTCTCCTTCCCTGAGAATCCAGGAATCAGCACGGGAAGATGGAGCCCACACTCACAAACAAGGAAGGGCTGAAGGTCGGGGGCAACTCTGCTGCAGTGACCACGAGATGAGGGAGTTCAAGATCCTGCAAGAAGGAAACAAGGCAAAAAGCAGACAAAGCACAAAAGGATTTCACATGAGGAGAGGATTTTCCTGCAGGATCTGCCTGAGAGAATCCCATGGCAGACAGTCCTGGGGGGAGGGAGACCTGGGACTAATCCTCCAAGCCTTGGTCTGTCCTGACAGGAGAAGCAGCAGGCACGGATCCTGCACGGATGAACAAGATGCTCCTGGCGACTTCAACACGAAAATAAAACGGGCAAGAGGGAGAAGCAGGGATATGTGACTCAGATGGAATAATGACACTGTTTGAGTGTGCAGGTACCAGGTGAGGAAAATCAGAATACCGAGCTGAACATGAGACAGCAATGTCCCTTAAAGCAAAAAATGCCAAAAATGCCCTGGGTTACACCAGCAAGTGTTGCCAACAAGATGGAGAGAAGTGATCCTTCCCTCCAGTGGGGAGTGCTGAGGCCACACCTGCAGAGCTGTGCTGGCACAACACAGACACACTGAGCTCACCAAACTCCACGAGAAAATTGGAGCATTTGTCATAAAAAAGGATAATTGGAACTGTTCAGCCTGGGGAACAAAAAAAGTCTCAGGAGGAGATTGCCAGTATGGGAGAATCTTACCCCATGGAAGACAGCAAAGAAGACTGGAGTGAGTCTCACACAGAAGATTCCCTTTAAATGTAAGTTAAAAGGTTTTTACTGCAATACAAATCATTCCGTGGCTGCCCAGAGAGGCTGCTGAGCCTCTTTCCTTGAGGATGCTGAACTGCACAGGAGACAGCCCTGGGCAGCATCCTCAGCATCCTCAGCATCCCTCGTCTTCTGCAGAGAGGGAGCACTGGCAGATCTCCAGAAGTGCCTTCCAACCTGAACTGTTCTGTGATTCTCTGAATGGTTCTCTCCTCTGTGATTCGGCTGTAGCAAACATTTAATCTGCTTTCAAGTTTGGAATCCTTATTTACACAGGTGGACCGACACAGGTGCTGCAAAAGAGATAGAAATACAGAGAAAATAAGCAGAATGTTAGGCACTAACCTGTTTGTCTCAAATAAAAAAAAAAAAAGAAAGAAAAAAAGAATGGATTTGTATTTAATAATGAAATGAAGCAGCACCACCCTCTGAAGCAAATTTGGGTGATTTTGCAACACACAATAAAAATGATGAAGAAAAATCTAGAGTATTCAAAATCTATCAAATCAAGAAACATTCAAATGCAATTTCTGGAGACTGACCTATAAAATTGTGAAAATGAACCATGCCTTGCACAAACAGGAATAAATGGGGAGAGAGACTGGAAGGGAATGAGGCATCTCCAGCTGCACAGAGCTCGTGCTCAGGGGACAGGCTGCAGATCCAGATGTGCCAGAGGAGCAGAGGGGACAGGCTGCAGATCCAGATGTGTGTCAGAGGAGCAGAGGGGACAGGCTGCAGATCCAGATGTGTGTCAGAGGAGCAGAGGGGACAGGCTGCAGATCCAGATGTGCCAGAGGAGCAGAGGGGACAGGCTGCAGATCCAGATGTGCCAGAGGAGCAGAGGGCACAGGCTGCAGATCCAGATGTGTGTCAGAGGAGCAGAGGGCACAGGCTGCAGATCCAGATGTGCCAGAGGAGCAGAGGGCACAGGCTGCAGATCCAGATGTGCCAGAGGAGCAGAGGGGACAGGCTGCAGATCCAGATGTGCCAGAGGAGCAGAGGGCACAGGCTGCAGATCCAGATGTGTCAGAGGAGCAGAGGGGACAGGCTGCAGATCCAGATGTGTGTCAGTGGAGCAGAGGGCACAGGCTGCAGATCCAGATGTGCCAGAGGAGCAGAGGGCACAGGCTGCAGATCCAGATGTGCCAGAGGAGCAGAGGGGACAGGCTGGGGCGATGCACATCCTCTGGCAGCAGCAGCTGTGCACACAATGCTCTTGTTTCCAGCGCTGCCTGATGGGGATGGACAATCAGAGCAGCCCCACAGCTCCAATCAGCACCAGGAAGAGCCAAGCTCTTGCCACCATCCACAAAGGCACGGGCAGAGTCTGCAGAAAGATTTTCTGCAGCTAAACAAAGCGTGGCCTGACACAGCATTCACTCATCGCCCCCTGAGTGTCATCACCCAGGGAAAGAATAAAACCCCAAATGAAAATGGCTTGCTTTGATTGTTTGGTTGGAGGCTATTCCTTTCTTCTTCCTTTCAGCATTTATGGAGTCATCTTTCATACAGCATCAGGTTGTCTCACATTTTGCTTTCAAAACATTGAGAAAAGATTTTTTTTTTTTTCTATTCAGCTATAATAATTCAGATCCTCCTGACAAAAACATCGAAGCAAAACAAAATTTCAATCCGAAGAGAAACTCTTTTTGATCTCCTTTCAAAGCACAACTCTTCAGATAAAATCTTAGTTCTATACACCATATTAACCACAATTATATGAAGTACAGCTAGATACCATTTGCTAATAGCTGAACAGATTTGGCAGTTATAAGTTTAATGTTTGGAAAACTACTTAAGAAATGCATTTTAGAAGTTGTTGCTTTGAGAAACAAAAAGGTACTGATCCACCTACCTATAAAATCTAATATTAGAAAAGGCTTGGACAGTTTGAAGTTGTTTCTTTGTCCTGAAATGGCTTAGGAAGTTAAAAATGCTAAAGCATTTCTTCAGAACAAACCCCAAAATGTTCAAGCCTCTCACAGAAACACAGAGCACCTCATTCTGGGATAGGTCCCAGTGGACAGGGTGTTTGTCCAGATGGAAAGTTCTCTATTTGAGGTTAAAGCATGAATGTCATTTCAAAGCTGACTATGCCACAGTACTTTGATGTTTCTCCTTCTTTCCAGAACTGGGAGATGCTCAGGAATACAAATAAATGAGTTACTGTCAAATAAATTATTTAAACTTCTTGGTATCTCCTGGACCGTTTTTGCCTGGAGTCTTCTGGAAAAAAAGAACTGTTTTGGCTCCTGGTTATCTATTTGTAAGATCAGGTAAAGTACAGAGGAGGGAAAAAAGAGCAAAAAGCTATGGACATTCCATTATTTGAGAAGCCATTCTAACATATTCATCACTGTGGTATTTGTCTGGACCAGAAAGAGGAAAAAAAGAAAAATAGGAAAACCAGCAGAGACCTCAGTGAAGGGAAAGAAGGCAGTGGTAGAACTCCTAATGAAAATAGGAGTGGCAGCATGGGTGGTTTAACCATGCATCTTCCATTGCAATCCATGGAAAATTCTATGACAAAATCTTGTAGCTTTCACTTAAAACCTTCACTACTGAATAATGCCTTTCACACAGTCATTCTTGTTTGCTCAAAGCATCTAGCCCTAAGAAATTGCAAAGGTATTCCTCTAGGCATGAGAACAGTCTTTGATGTTAAACCATTACTGGATTTAGACATAAAGGAAAAATGTTTAAAATTTATTTTTCTTCAAATATAAATTTCTGTGTTTCAGTGTGCAACAAAGATTTGTTCTTTCTCTGCTGCTGTAAATTTTCTGAATGAAACATGCAATTTATTCAGACAATCTTATACAAGACTGTCTTTCTTTAGAGAATCTCGGGCCCCCTTGAAAACCTGATTTCTCTGTGAGTTAAACATTCCTTTACCAAGCAGTGAATGCATGAACAGCAAGGGGTGACAAGCCATTTATCAGCATCCTGGTAAGGTTTGCAAGTCAGGATTAATCCTGTTTAGAACCTCACAAGAGAGTCAGATGCAATATCCTTATTTTTGTGAAACACCTTGAAGTTTTCCTGCTGTTCAAGGTGCAGAATAAGACAGAAGTCAGATCACAGCCGGGTGCAGAGCCAGGGAAATCCTTCACCTGAGCTTTGAGAGCTCTCACCAAAGCAAGGAGCCAAAGGGGCTCATTCACCTCAGCTGATCCCAAACCTAAGGCTCAAACTGGACACTCATGAAAAAGTGTTAGAACAGTGGTTTTCTCTCTGCCTCGCTGTGCAGAGATTGAAATATTTCCTTTTCAAATTAGACCAGCTTCACAGATCTCCCAATGCAATTTGGAGCAGCGTTTGTGCCAGGTGTAGAATTGAATTCAGCAAAAATGAAGTGGCATTTTCTAAAGTACAATATCAAAGGAACCTCTAGCGAGCCCCACTGAAACTGCAAATGAGTATTTTTGAGGACAGAAATCTATTAGACTGGAAATAAGAACAGTACATCAAAATCAAATTTAAGAGGCTATTATTTTGTATTTTGATACAAGAACAAGTGCAGGAGCGTTTGTGTAAATCCAAACCCCAAACCAATCCCTCAGCTCCACCTAGAGAGCTTTTCCCAGGTGATGAACCTAGAAATAGTCCTTCCACTTTGACAGAACTCTTAAAGTGGTGAATACACGGGACTGAATCAGGAGCTGGGGCAGCTGGTCCAGACACAGGACGCAGGTTGTGACACTGAAAGAAGGGACTGGTAACACAGCACAGGAACAGAGCTGCCCTGCAGGAGGGAGCCTCTGCCCCCTGGGCCTCAGAGCCAGCACGCACCGACAAGGAGGAGCAATTGCTGTTCCCTCCCCAGGCAGGACTGCAGTGTCCATCAGAAGTGCACAGGAGGAGATGGAGGCACTGCAGTTTTCTTCCCCAACAGCCTCTCCCTCAGACGAGCTCCCTTAAATAAAGAAAATGCCAAATTCTCTCCAAAAGCAGAGGCCTCAGTCTACGACACCAAACTGCTTCTCAGGCCTCCCTGAGCCAGCTCTTGGGCCTCTCCTGAACAGTTTCATGGCATGTGAGACCTGTGGAAAGCAAGGAGAGCCTTGCTGGATTCCCCCTTCCCTTGTGACTTCAGCAGAAGGGAGAACAGAGCTGGTTATTTATTGCGTGATGTGTTGAAAACACATTTTTAAACCTCTTCCATAAGCAGTGTTTGGGAACCTGCAGGGACAAACCCCCTGCTTTCCCCCAGCAGGTGACATTTGAGGTGAAGGGGAGTTTCCAAGGACACACACTGAGGGACTGAGTGTGCAGTCCCATTCCCACTGGAATTCCCACATAACTTCTTTCTGTATTAACTGCATTTTCACAGGCTGACGAATTGTGAGGAGTACGAGAGAAGGGAAAGGCACAGCAGTTTATCTCCCAAAATCTCGTGCTTTCCCAGCATACAGACAAGCACTGCATTGATTCACTGCAGGTTTTATGCACATTAATGTACTTTAGTCTTGATTAGAGGCATCAAGACAGAGCAAAATGAAAATGTCATTTCTCAGAAAACCTTATTCTTCCTTTGTACCCACTCAGAGACCAGCAGCACAACTCTTAAGCCTCCCCCTGAACACTGCATCGAGCTTTCCTAACCACAGCAGGACATCGATTTGTGCCCTTCAAAAACAAGTTACCTTCCTCATCTTGGCTTGAGCATCCTACAGCATTATCAATTATCTTAATGACACAGCTCTCCTTGCACAGGGGGTCACGAACAGGAAATGCTCTGGTTGAGGCAGCTCTGGAGTTCCTTCCCTGCCCATTCCCAGCTGAGTGATGGAGGGGCAGCAGGGCTCAGCTCTGCCTGCTGGCCACTGTGGCCACTGCCTCACCCAAGGCACAGTCAGTCAGAGGAGGGGGCCAGGAGCAGGCTGAGCCCTCTGGGGGCTGTGTCACCCTGCCAAGAGCCACCCGTGAGGTGTGTGGAGGGACAGCAGTGGCACTGGGGCAGCACAGCCCTGCTGTCCCTGGGCACCAAGCCCCAGCCACTCTTTATTCCCCATTTCCTCCCCAAGCAGCTCCTGACTGAGGCAGGCCAGCCCTGGCACTGCCAGCCCAGAGAGCAGGGGGCCTGGAGCCCACCCAGGCTGGCATCAGGAGCCTGGGCTGCCACAGCCTGCTCCTGGCAGCCTCTGAGCCTGCAGGGCCCCACTGCAGCTCTGCTGGCACCTGCCTGCACACACACCTGGCACCACCTGTGGGCAAAAGGTCATGGTGGTGACATGGAAATAATTCATCTCCTAAGAGGTGACAAGCCAAAGGACAGTCCTGCCAGCAAGCCTGCAGGGAGCAGCTGTGGTGGGACAGAGGAGGATTTGATGTGAGATACAGACGGCTCAGGAGCAAAAAAAAAAGGAAGGGAAAAGTTCAGACTATCACTTGTGGTGGGTGAAGCAGAGTCAGAACGATGTGAGTCACAGCAAGCAAGGGCCATCAACTCTCCCACAGGAGAACAAAAATGGCCTTGCTGGGTATGGGAAGAAGCAAACCTAGCTAGGAACACAATTTTCTGTTTGTGAGTGACACAGACAGCAAAGGCAGATGTCTGAGCATCGAGTGTTAGATCTTCCAGCAAATCTGGCAAGTTTGTTAAATGGATTGTTATGACTCTGGATTTTGGCAGCCAATTTTATCTGATTTTTATAGTGAGCCAGAGACCTCCCAAGCACAAAAGCTGAGCAAGAGATCAGATATGGAAAGGCTTTTTCCCCCAAACTAAACTTCAACACCAATCAGTTTTATATGTTCTACTTTCAAGTGCCAAAAGCTTTTTAACACACCACTAAGTCAGGGCTCCAAGAGCAAACTCAGCTCTGGGTATTGAAACGGGGAGTTTCTGATGGGAAAAAGAAACCCCTGGATACTGTGAATTGGGAAACCTTCTCATTTAAGAAGAAACTTGTTCAAATGTCATTTCTATGGAAGGATTATATTACACTACTCTTCATTCATGTTATTGATAACAGCTACTTAACACTGTCAAAATGGAAAATAAATTGAGTTATGATTCTCTGTGTCCTAATGAGGAAATACAGCAGCTGACCTGAAAGAGAAAAATTCTCATCTTTCTCTCCATGGTATGTGCATGGCTTCTAAACTCTGGGAAAGTGATGAACCATATCTAAAAAAAAAAAAAGTTATTAAAGTGGACACCAAATCTTTGGTAATAAAATCTGTCTCTGGGAAGAGCAGAGGAACTTGTTATGAATTATTGTTTCCCTGCTTCTTTAGCATTATGCATCATGTGAATTGTGTTCTAATTCCACCAAAAGTTTTATCTGTTTGTATAAAAGGGATGGGGAGAAAATAGGATTGTGCATGCCTCAAAAATCTGAAAGTGCCATGCCCAATAAATCACAACAATTCTGAAACTGATTACTGTTGTTCCAAACATACCCCCACTCTCCTTCCTGTCATGAGAAATGTACTTGGTATTTTCAGAGCTAAGTGCCCTGGGGACACGTACAACTTTCCTACTTATTTATTTACATTTTAACACCAAGAAAAGTTAATAATCTTTTGACAGAACAATGACCTGCCATAACATTACTGGGAAGGGCTCAGCTTCAGGCCTTGTGAAGGGATTATATTTTCACTGGCCCTGGAATCAATTGTTGACTTTTGAAGGGAAGAAAGTAAAACCTGCTTCCAAAGGTAAAAAAATAAATAAATAAATAAATAAAAGGCAAGAAAATAAAACTCAATAAGATCAAATATGACACGAATATGCTTAGAGCACCCAAAATTCCCTGACACCACCCTGCTGCTCTGGGCAGTGCCAAAGAGGGGATGGAGAAAGCTGCATCTCTGTTTTACTGCCAGCTCCTAGGGCTGGGCACTGTGCCACCTCCATCCCGGGTTCTGATCCAAGGAGCTGCTCCCCGTGGAACTGAGAAAGTCCAGAATCATTTCCCGAGGGGAAATCCTCAATCCCTGCACTCCCCAGGGGCGTTCAGCTGCCACCAGGGCAGAAGTGACACAAAGAGAGACAGAGAAGGGCGAGGAGCAGGGAAGGGGAGCCCAGGGTTTGGATGCAGGCTCGGAATCCACCCAGATGTTCAGAGCTGCCCGTGGACTGGGATCTGCAGGCTGCTCACATTCCCACAGCCAGGGAATAAATCAGCTCCAGCCATTCATCCTTCCTTCCACACACTGCTCACCTTCCCTGCTCCCTGCCCTGCCTTTGCTCTTCCCTCTCAGCCCTCCTGCTCCCAGGGCCTGTCCTGTGAGTGTCCATCTCCTGTTTATCCTCCAGCCCCTCTGTGCCACTGCAGAGCCTCACACATCCCTCACAAACACAGCATGGAACAGAAACTGGAGCTCAGTGAGGCCTGTTTGTTTTGGCTGTCGCTGGGGGTTTTATTAATAAATGCCTCCTGCTAGGCTAGACTCCATTTATCATGACATATGTTATCTAGCTTGTGTTCTTACACGGTATTTATTACAAAATTTCAGTTGAGCACAGAACTATTCCTCTCTCTTCCCAGGCAGTGAGAAGGGTGGTTATGTTATTTTAATGAATTTGCTTGTCTCCTGTTGTTATTGAGAAGCCTTGGTTAAGGAAGTGATCCTTGTATTTCATTTTGAAAATGTGAATTCTGTGGTTGCTGTGGTCCTTTCCCATAGGAGAAGAATTTCTAATCCATCTGCACATTAATAATTCCCCGACTTCTTTTTTTGCTGAGATCTCCCCATTGTGAATTTTTCCCAGACCTCTTTAGCTACTTCCCTTTCCAGCCTTGCCTGCCTGATTGGTTTGATGCTTGTTTTCACACACCATATGCTGTAATCAGGAGAGTTCTGGGTTACCCCAGCCAAAAAGAGGAAACATCCATTTCCACAGCTCACCAGCACCTCCTCCAATATTGCAAGTGACCCCTAACTCTTGAGAAATCCTGTGTAGGATTACAGTGAAGTCTTGGGAGAAAACACACATCTAATCTAATTTGAGGGCATGAAAAACCAGGGCTACATTCAGAAAGAGGAGCCAAATATTGTGGTAGTTTTCCAAATGAAGCCTCTGCTCCTAAATAAAACAGAATGCATTTCTTAGGTGTGGTTTGACACCTCACAAGGGCTGGATCAAGCAGATCAGCACAAAACCCGAATTTGTGCACAGCTTTACTGCCTAAAACACACAAGTGCAAACACACCTCGTGATGACCTAAGGTAGCAAAATGAAGTGGGGATGCAAATTTTGTAGTCTCAGAAAGATCTGCATTTATAGAACTGGCAAGGCCCAGATTTGGTTTGAATTGACAAAACGTATAGATTTTACATACAGGGTGTATGGCAACTTTTCTTAACATGCAGCTTTGTACCACCTTACTCTTTTCCCATCTCAAGAAGCTTTAGCAAAAGTATTGTGCAAAATATTGAGTAAGTCCTGTTGTGCTGAGCCAGCCTGATAATTTCAGTGTTTACTGTCTCGCTTCACAGGTCCTTACATTCACAGTGATTTACACAAAGTGCTCTGGTTTGTATCTCTCACAAACTCTTTCAATACTGCACTAGGTAAACAGAATGTCATCAGATTTCCAGTCCTTCCTGGGTAATTTTCCCCAGTTATGTAAATGTTTATCTTAATTCGACTTCTTCCTTTGCACTTTCAGGACTGTTTTTGCTGCCTGCCCGTGTGATAACCACGCTGCAGAACGGGCACAGAAGAATAGCAGGGCTGGGTGCCAGCAGCAGGGCTGAGCCCCCAGCCTTGGAGTGCCACTTCTCCAAGAGGGCACAGGGCAGTGCAGGCATCCCTGGGAGCATTCTTACCCCAAACTTCCAAAGGCACCTCCTGCAAAGTGTCAGTGAGATATTTCAGCAGCCCCGTGTGTGGGGGGTAAAGCTGCCTGCTCCTGTGTGCTCACAGCTGGGCCAAGCATGTCCATGGCAGCAGGAGAAGTTTCCACCGAGGTTTGGCTCCTCTGATTGTTTTTCCCACCGTGTAACCTGTGTTGTATTTGGCAAACCATCTCCTGGGGAAAGGGAGCTGCATGTAAAGTGCTGGCAACTGCATTCACTTTGATATGCATGAGTTAATTAATAGAAAACAGCTCATGTCAACAATGTTTACACTTCTCATGCTTTCTCTCTTTAACCACTTGAACTGAACTATACAAAAAGCACTTTAGAACCTACTGCATGTATAAAAAAACCACTGCTCTTCTAATAAATTTAAGTTTGTCAGTGCTGTTGATAGTTTGGGGATCCTTTCTGCAGCCAAAAAGTGAATCTAACTCAGTAGAGGACATTGAAACTTGAGTCCAAGCTTCCTTCCAGACAAGCTCTGCTTTCTTTCCAGCTCCCAAAAAATAGAAGATGGGAGCAGATAACTACAGGAATCCACAGATTTCAGTGGGTGGAATTCTAGAGATAACCATCTCATTGCAGCAGACTTTGAAAATAAACATGGAATAAACAATTCATCTTGTTAGAGGCTGACACATTCGTTTTTCTGCTTGGAAAATCAAAATTCTACTTGCTGCTACTCCAAGGAATCCTGGTGTCATCCCTTTGTTTGGGTTCCCATCTGCTGCCAGTTTCAAACTTGCTCAGCAAAGTGCATTTATCCAAATGGGCACGTGTTTTAATGGCACAGAGAAATTCCTCCTTAATTGCTCACACTTTCTACACTAAGTCTCTAAATATGGAAAGCTGAGCCAGAAGCCTTCTCTGATTTGGTAGGATTTGAGGATATTTTTTCTTCAAAGAGGCCAAACATGAACTGACCTCTCCTCTGACTATACAAGGAGCATAAAGGAAAAGCACAAATTCCTAAACTGAGCTTCTACACAGTTCAGATGTTTTAATTTAATTTTGTGCATACCCAAACCTATTTAATCATCCAAAATTTGGAGCAGGTAGCATAGCACTCACTGCTGGCTCATCAAGCACAGGGCTGTATTTACAGTGGGGTCTGGGATCAGGGACTCTGTGTTGTGCTAATGTAAAGCAAATGAACTGCTCAGCCTGGGTGAACTCCACATCCCCCGGGTTAGTTGACACAGAGGCAAGGCAGGAATAACAATGGCCAGGCAGAGCCAAGCCAGACAGCAAAGCTCTGTGGGCAGAACAGCAGCCAGACATGCCAAGCCACAGCCAGAGCTTCTCCAGGACAGTGCCCTCCCCAAAGGCAGACAGGAGCAGCTACAAACTATCACTGCACAGGGCACTGCCCTCTCCACGTCTCCTGCACACCCTGGCACCCTCGGGCAGTCCTGTAGCCCCAGCGCATTCACTCTCTAGTTTTTGTCTTCTGCCAGTAACCATAGGAAATGGGAAAGGAGGTATGGACCCTCCCAGGTAAAACGGTGCCTGAAGCAGAGACCAAAGGTGATTTATTACCTCCTCCATAAGGGCGAGAAAAAGTTTCCTGAAAATGCGGGGCTGAAGTAAATCTATATTTTGATTCCCCCAGCTGCAGGTTGCCTGCCATGCTTCTGTCACAAAAGAGGCTTTGGCCAAGGGACAAATGGCAAGGGGAGCTGGCCAGGTCAAGGACAGAGACAGAAGGAAACATTAATCTTAATTAGCCTTAATCTCACACCACGTCATTTCCACAAATGGTAGAAACAGTAAAGAAAACATGAAGAGTATTTCCACTAAGTGTGATATGGAACTCTTTTGGACTGTCTCTTAGAGGGGAAAGTATCCAAAACATCTTTAGGTCTGAGCTGAACAGATTCATTGAAAGTTAATGGGACTCATTTTCCTACAGGCCTTGGGCAGTTAAAAAAAACCAAACTTACAACATGCACGTTTTCTACTGCTGCCAAAAGGAGTCAGCTGCTGTTAGAGACTAAGAATGCACAAAAATTGAACTTAGTTTACAATCTCAGCCTGACTGCTTCTTCTGCTGCACCTGGCTCAGTCCCTTGTAGGAACTGAGGGTTTTAATTCTTCCTGTTGCACCCAGAACCAGGCTGATCTCTGCTATTCAGTGGGCACAAAGCTGGGTTAGCAGTGCTTGAAATGAGCAGAGCCAACACCTGGGACTGCCAGCTGAACTCGCCTTGCCTTTCTTCCCACAGAAGCTTTCCCAATATTTCTGGCTCATGAAAGAAGCTTTCTAAGGAATGGGATCAAGCCTTGTGATTCAGGTTAAAACTCCTGATTAAGGCTGAAAAGTTACTGTCTCCTCAAAGGCAAGGTGCACTTGCAATGCTTAACACACAAAAGAAAACTTGCTGTGTTTTGCCTGGGTTTGCATCCACTAAAATATGGGTGAACATCATCCTGAGAATGCATTTTTCTCCCCAGGATAGCAATTTCTAGATCAAGCATACCTTGCATTATGCTCTGTAACAAAGGACCTAGAATATCTCTCTCAAATGTTCCAGCAATGAAAACTATAAATGATGCTTGAGGAAACACACATTCATTGCTGCAGTTAGTTGAAAACAGAAGAAAAAAAAGAAGAACAACATCTCTAGTTTTTCACTATTGCTTTCACAAAACAAAATCAAAACCAGCACCAGCATCCCTCTTTCACAAGAGCAAAATTCAGTTATTCATAGCAACTCCTTACACTCAAAAGCAGTGGGATGCTCCAAAAAGTCCAGCTTAGTTTGGGGTTTAATGGGGTGAGACAGAAAGCAGAAATGCTAATTTAGAGCCCTGCAACCTCTTCTTCTACCCTTGCTCAAGTGGCTTAACCTCAGGGAATGCTTTAAGGACAAAGACTTCATGTCTTAAATTGAGTGATTTGATTCTTTGTGGAGTCTTTCCCTGAAACTGCTTCTCAGTGGCTTATCTGAAACTGTTGTTCTTTCATGCACAAAAAGGGAAGGCAGTAACTCAGTAAACTAAAACCAAAATGAAAAAGCTTATTACAGGTATGCACTTAACTTGATTTCCAAACATCAGGTTTTAGAAGTGAAATGCAATAATTATTTTGTTCACAGCTTTTTTCTTAAATGAGCCTGTGCTTTCCTTCATAAAAAAAATATAAAAATAAAAAAATACTTCATCTACAAATGCTTTTGACTGGGTAGTTATTTTGACCTCCAGTTTTAGGAAAAAGAATGGATCTCAAATAGATTTTAACTGTGGGGAGCACAAAACCCTGGCTGAATAAATGCTAGGAAAAGGTATCAAGCTTACAGAACTCTTTTATTTCTGTCCAGCTTCAAATAAATCTTTTGCCTCTGGACTCTCCACGATCTCAGTCCTGATATGGGCAACCAATTTAAAACCAGCTCCTGAGCACGTCACACATGGCCCTTCCTGGTGTGTGAATCACCTGGGCCAGCTGAGGGGAGGAGGAGGGAGAGGAAGAGGAAGAAGAAGGGGAAGAAGAAGAGAAAGAAGACGAGAAAGAAGGAGAGAAAGAAGAAGAGAAAGAAGAGGAAAAGAGTAGGAAGACGAAGAAGAAGAGGAAGAAGAAGAGAAAAGAGGAGGAAGAAGAAGAGGAAGAAGAAGAGAAAGAAGAAGAGAAAGAAGAAGAGAAAAGAGGAGGAAGAAGAAGAGGAAGAAGAAGAGAAAAGAGGAGGAAGAAGAAGAGGAAGAAGAAGAGAAAGAAGAAGAGGAAGAAGAAGAGGAAGAAGAGGAAGAAGAAGTGAACAGGGGAGGAAGAGGAGGAAGAGGAGGGGCCCTCGTGGTGCTGCCCTGGCAGCGTGGGACCCTCCCAGCCTCTCCTGGTGCCAGTGTGGGGAGGTGAGGACACATGGCCAGAGCACTGCTCTGCTCCAGCCCTTCCTGGCCACCCTCTCAGGCCACAGGAAGTGAAATGTAATGCCGGCCTGAATTTATGTCCCAGGCTGGACCAAGGTTAGGCAGAGTTTTTAGGTCTCTTGTGTTTTGGGCTTTGTTTCCTGGGGCAGGGGGAAGGAGAGATTCTGACCAGAGAGTTAAATTAGTTGAACCTGCAGGAGGCAGAAAGTTTGGGTGTCCCAGCAGCATGGTTAAAGATGGATTCTTAACTGGATGGCTTTCCTTTTAACCTGAATTTCAGCACTGGCACCTCAGTCCCTCTCTACAAGACACTTCTCTCCCACCTTGCTCCTTCTGCTGCTGAACAAATCCATGCCCAGGAACCCTGAGAACACACAACTCTGAAAACCAGCAGAGGATGAGTTACAGTGGCACCAATCAAATGAAATTACGTGTGTTCAACAAGATCAGCTCAAATATATATATATCTATCTATTAAATGAGTCTTTATCTCCCCAAAGCTCAGCTCTAGGAAAGAAAACATTCAATTCAAGGTGGAGCAACCCTCTGTCAATGGCAGGATGCTTGGAAAGCTTAATTGTGAGAAAATATTATTTATGACAAACAGGCACTTACTGTCTCAATATTTATGCTGTTTAAGTCAAAAGGAATTGCTTCAAGCTGGGATCTGGAGAATCCCTATTAAAAAAGTGCTTACACATTGTGGATTTCCCATAATATTGTCCCTGATCCGACTCTGGAACCTGATTATTCACAACAAACTTGGAGAAGGTAATATGTGCCAGGCTTTCTGCAGCCCTAAAGAGAATCTAGACATGTATGTTTAATAATATAATGAAGTTTGAAATTTACTGTAACTTTAATATTGAAGGATTTAAAAAGCAATTAAACTCCTTTAAAATAGCATGGAGCTGATGGGAATGCAATATGGATTGGAACAAACAGGCCTCAATCAACACTGGTTTGAAAGTCTAGTAAGGACTAAAACTATGGGAGGTAATTCAGGAACAGATGCATCAAATTAATTCCAGTAATCCTGGAGTGTTAAAAATGGCAACAGAAGCCAGCTTTGTTCAACAGAATGGAAAAAATAATCATCTTTTCTCTCCCTTTCCACCCCAAGGAGTTGGATTTTCCCGTTCATTGGTGGCAGCAGTTGCACCAAAATGTTTGACACCAGCAAACTGAAGGCAAATAGAAAACACACATGGGGGAAACAGAGGGGAAAAAAACCCCACAACATGAAAAAAACCCAAGAGTGCACAGAATGCAGAGAGGTGAAGCTGCAAACACACAGCAGAACCACGGAGCTGCTTAGGAAGAAATGAAAGAGAGAACTATGTCCCAGAAATGAAAGGAAAGAGAACCATGTCCCAGAAATGAAATTAAATGAAAGAGAACCATGTCAAGGAAAGGAAAAGGAAAAGGAAAAGGAAAAGGGAAAGGAAAAGGAAAAGGAAAAGGAAAAGGAAAAGGAAAAGGAAAAGGAAAAGGAAAAGGAAAAGGAAAAGGAAAAGGAAAAGGAAACCATGTCCCAGAAATGAAAGGAAAGGAAAGGAAAAGAAAGGAAAGACAACCATGTCCCAGAAATGAAATGAAGGGAAAGGAAAGAGAACCATGTCCCAGAAATGAGAGAACCATGTCCCAGAGCCCTCTGTGCCAAGAGCACCAGTTACTCACAGTCAGTTCTAGTCACGACTGGAAGTGGATGGACAAGTCACAGCTTTTTCAGGAAATTTATCACTTTTCTCAAGAATTGTCTGCAAACAGGCTGGGACTTTTATTCATTTGTCTCCAGCTGGCGAGGGTACACCAAATATTTTCTGTGAATGAATCCTGGCCAATGGATTGCTCACAGACTCAGGGCTGTTCTAATTGCTTCAATATTCCTGCTCTGACGTTCAGGATGAGGAGGCTCTGATCAAGTCCCAGTTACAAGAGTTTCATTCCTAAAGTAATGAGAAATCTACCTTTTAGACAGAAGATAGCCATAGAAATCTTCCTCTCATTTAAAACAAAGCAAAGCAAAGCAGAAACAGATCTCTGGCACTAACAGAAAGGCAGGGAGGAAATAGAGAAAATATTGATTAATGAGATTTATTTGTGCTGTGGATGGTGATCAAAGGGGAATGAATGCAATGTGCAGCACTCACTATTGCTTTTAAAACCAAAATTCCTTTGATGTGCAGCTCAGTATCCGGCCATTATGGGAATTAAAAGAAAAAGCCATGAGAACATTATTAATAAAGGTTTAAACTGAACAGCTTCAGCCACCAGGCTCATTCTACCAAGGCTTTTGCTTTTTAAATGATCAGATGGTGAATAATTATAATAAACGATGTTTAATGACTATTTGGTTTAATAAACAAAGCCTCTTGATGCAGACAGTATTCCATTTCCATAGAGAGCAGCCTGCATTTGTGGTGTGGACAAGCCCCAAAGTACAGAGAAAGGGAGTAAAGGAACAGAGAAAAGGGTCCCTAAGAGTGAGTGGCTGTGGGGCTGCCCCTGCAGTCCCGGGGAACGCCCCACACTCAGCCAGAAATGTCACAGCACTGTGGCTGTGGGGAGGATTCACAGCTCAGCCCCCTCCTCTCCAAATTCCCCCTGCACATCTCTGCTGGCCTCTCCTCTTCTCTCCAAATTCCTCCTGCACATCTCTGCTTTCCTCTCCCCAAATTCCCCCTGCACATCTCTGCTTTCCTCTCCTCTCCAAATTCCCCCTGCACATCCCTGCTTTCCTCTCCAAATTCCTCCTGCACATCCCTGCTTTCCTCTCCAAATTCCCCCTGCACATCTCTGCTTTCCCCTCTCTCCAAATTCCCCCTGCACATCTCTGCTTTCCTCTCCAAATTCCTCCTGCACATCCCTGCTTTCCTCTCCAAATTCCTCCTGCACATCTCTGCTTTCCTCTCCAAATTCCCCCTGCACATCTCTGCTTTCCTCTCCTCTCCTCTCCAAATTCCTCCTGCACATCCCTGCTTTCCTCTTCTCTCCAAATTCCCCCTGCACATCTCTGCTTTCCTCTCCAAATTCCCCCTGCACATCTCTGCTTTCCCCTCTCCTCTCCAAATTCATCCTGCACATCTCTGCTTTCCTCTCCAAATTCCTCCTGCACATCTCTGCTTTCCTCTCCTCTCCTCTCCAAATTCCTCCTGCACATCCCTGCTCTCCTCTCCTCTCCTCTCCTCTCCTCTCCTCTCCTCTCCTCTCCTCTCCTCTCCTCTCCTCTCCTCTCCTCTCCTCTCCTCTCCTCTCCTCTCCTCTCCTCTCCTCTCCTCTCCTCTCCTCTCCTCTCCTCTCCTCTCCTCTCCTCTCCTCTCCTCTCCTCTCCTCTCCTCTCCTCATTCCCCCTGCCCATCTCTGCTCTCCTCTCCTGCAGGCTGGGCTCCCCTTTAAGGGTTTCTGAGCCCACCACCCCAGCTCAGTCCCCACTGCTGTCACCTCCCCTGGCCCACTGCAGGCAGTGCTCACACGATGCATTTCTGAGGATTATCGAAGGTTAAGAGCAAATTTTAGAACTTTCCTATAAAACCACCTTTCTATTTTTAACTGAGTTCTCTAAGAAACAGGCACTTCACATGTAATGGGAACACTGTAATAAGAGAAAAGTTTAAGACTGATGGGCTTTTCCCCACCTTTAAAATTACTGGAACCACCTGAAGTCTTGCCTCCTTGACTGTTAATCAGAGATCATTCTTTGCCTACAGAAGAATAAACTCCTTTTATGCTACATCTCTTGAAAAACATCAAAACTTCACCTTACAAAAAGAAAGTGGCAGGTTTTGAAGAGGACCCATCCTATTTATCTCACAATATCACACCTTTGCCACATATAACACTTTTATTACAAAAAAAACCCTGAATTTAAAAAGCAAGTGAATAGTAGGAACGCTTGTAAACCAAACCCACTTTTTTGTTTTTCTGTTGTTGTTTTTTTTCACAAATAAAATCTCACAGCTCATTTGAGATTGATCTGGTCAATGTTGTCACAATGGCAGTGCATTATTTTAGGACTAATGCTAATTGCAGCACTGAGACTAAGGTGATCATAAGTGGAAGGGGACAAATAATGAGCTAAATACAATGCTTTACAACTCGTTTTACTGCACTGTAAAATGCAGAGAGAGCATCCAAGAGCTACAAAATCAGTTCTTTTAGTAAAAAAACAAACAAAAACAACAACAAAAAAAACTAATTAACTACCAGTTTAGTCCAATGCAGTATTTTGGATATATCAATATCAATATTTTTGGATATATCAGGGTGGCACACATCTTTTTTTTGTTCAGCTTTTGAATCAAAACTGCATTTTGAAAAACATAGTCATGAGGAAACTGTAGAAAACACTGGAAATACCTTTAGAGGTCAGGTGGGAGAGGGTTGGTGGGGAGAGACAGAGAAACGTGGTTTGTGTCAAATGACACATTCTGTACAGCTGAACAAGAAACTTCTTCTCTGAGGGCCAAGAAAATCAAAGCAAATAAAGAGTTGATCTGAAGTTCTCATGGGTATTTTTCCTCTGCTGCCACACAGGAGCAGAGGTGCTGGAGGATTCTGAAGAGGATTCTGAAGACTGAGGTTTGTGCCCCTCATTTATTTTTCCCAATCAGGAGTCAATGCTCTCTTCTCACCTTCTTACCCAAGCACAGAACGCTGCTGCTACTAAAGCGTGGACTTCTGCTTCTCCCAGTATTATAATTTTGTTATGCCTAATTAATTAAATGTTAATGTGGAAAGAGAATAGATCATCAATGGAACACACTTGGCTTCCTCTTGCAGGGAAACTCTGCCACTGGCTCCCTCAGTGAGGACAGAATAGTGAAGGGGGAAGTCTCTAGCAGAGACCACAAAAAGTCAGACAGCCCTGAGTTAGAGCTGTGGCTGCCCTCCCTGCACTGTGTATTTGTGTCTCCAGCTTAGTGGTAAAACTGTGGCCACCCCAGGTTTCTTCCCCTGCCAAGATTAATTTCAAAGAGGTAGAAAAGGTGCATCATTTTCCTTCATGATTTAATTATTTCTTGTGCTTTCCCCCAGAACACAGATCCTGACGTCAATAATCCCGATGTAAGCTCGTTAGTTACTTCGGAGAAGTCAGAGCTAATTTTGCACGGAGCCATCAGGGGCAGTAAGTGCCACACCGAGGGAGGGTTTTCTCCTCACACAGAGCTGGTCCGTGCATGAGGAGCGTGCCCCGGGCCCCCTGAGCAATGCAGAGACTTGATTTCCTTGGGAAAAGCCATTCCTGCCCCTCAGTCAGGCTTGAGGAACAAAGCCCGGCTCCCTTAGCCATGGATCTGAGAGCACACGAGACCCCCCAGCAGCCCGGGCAAGCAGAAAAGGCTCTAGATCATGTCACTGTTTGAAAGAGCCTGGGGAGGCAGCAGGAAATTACACACACATTAGCTGAGGCTGATTTTATAACAAAACAAGCTGTTTGAACAGCTTGATTAATGATGGGCAGCCAGGCTGCAGGAAAAGCAGCTCACGTCTCACTGGCTGCCCAGAGTTCTCATGGGGATGTTGGCCAGGGTTCACACACAGGGGACAGCATTTCCTGAGACACTCACACAGAATTCCCAAACCTCCCTGCACATCCACATCCACATCCCACAGCTCCAGCAATTCCCAAACCTCCCTGCACATCCACATCCACATCCCACAGCTCCAGCAATTCCCAAACCTCCCTGCACATCCACATCCACATCCCACAGCTCCAGCAATTCCCAAACCTCCCTGCACATCCACATCCCACAGCTCCAGCAATTCCCAAACCTCCCTGCACATCCACATCCCACAGCTCCAGCAATTCCCCAAACCTCCCTGCACATCCACATCCCACAGCTCCAGCAATTCCCAAACCTCCCTGCACATCCACATCCCACAGCTCCAGCAATTCCCAGACCTCCCTGCACATCCACATCCCACAGCTCCAGCAATTCCCAAACCTCCCTGCACATCCATATCCCACACAGCTCCAGCAATTCCCCAAACCTCCCTGCACATCCACATCCCACAGCTCCAGCAATTCCCAAACTTCCCTGCACATCCACATCCACATCCCACAGCTCCAGCAATTCCCAAACCTCCCTGCACATCCACATCCCACAGCTCCAGCAATTCCCCAAACCTCCCTGCACATCCACATCCACATCCCACAGCTCCAGCAATTCCCAAACCTCCCTGCACATCCACATCCCACAGCTCCAGCAATTCCCAAACCTCCCTGCACATCCACATCCCACAGCTCCAGCAATTCCCAAACCTCCCTGCACATCCACATCCACATCCCACAGCTCCAGCAATTCCCCAAACCTCCCTGCACATCCACATCCCACAGCTCCAGCAATTCCCAAACCTCCCTGCACATCCACATCCCACAGCTCCAGCAATTCCCAAACCTCCCTGCACATCCACATCCCACAGCTCCAGCAATTCCCAAACCTCCCTGCACATCCACATCCCACAGCTCCAGCAATTCCCAAACCTCCCTGCACATCCACATCCCACACAGCTCCAGCAATTCCCAAACCTCCCTGCACATCCACATCCCACAGCTCCAGCAATTCCCAAACCTCCCTGCACATCCACATCCCACAGCTCCAGCAATTCCCAAACCTCCCCGCACATCCACATCCACATCCCACAGCTCCAGCAATTCCCCAAACCTCCCTGCACATCCACATCCCCACAGCTCCAGCAATTCCCAAACCTCCCTGCACATCCACATCCCACAGCTCCAGCAATTCCCAAACCTCCCTGCACATCCACATCCACATCCCACAGCTCCAGCAATTCCCAAACCTCCCTGCACATCCACATCCCACAGCTCCAGCAATTCCCAAACCTCCCTGCACATCCACATCCCACAGCTCCAGCAATTCCCAAACTTCCCTGCACATCCACATCCACATCCCACAGCTCCAGCAATTCCCCAAACCTCCCTGCACATCCACATCCACATCCCACAGCTCCAGCAATTCCCAAACCTCCCTGCACATCCACATCCCACAGCTCCAGCACTGGGGACAGGAGAAAGAAGAGATTTCTCCATCAACTCAGGTCTGGCCGCAGCACAGAAAAGGGAGTCACAGCAGGGCAGACAATCACTGGCATCAAACAAAAGGCAGTGTCTGCCTCGGTGGGGCTGCCAGTTCATCAGCATCACTGGAATGCCCTTCAGAGCAGCTGAGAGCTGTTACTGCCAGACAGAGCTGTGGAAAAGGTCACTGTGTCAGCCCTTGATTATTTTAGCTCAGGAACACTCTATTATTCCTCAAGTATCTGTGACATATTCTTCCCTCTCACTCTCCTTCATGGACAGAAACAAATGGGAAAACAGCTGCAGTGCAAGGCATAGGTGGGAGTACAGAGAAGGCAAGAGCACAAGCCAAGATGGATTGGGGAGGGGAAAACACAGGCAACAGAGGCACCAGACTAACTGGCCTGCTTAAAATCATCACTCCCAGGAGGAGTGCTAGATTGAAATGGTTGAAGAAAGTGGGACAAACTTACTTTCATCTGCTGGGTTAACTCCTGCTGCTCCTCACACGTGTGTGTGTTTGCCACCAAACTCTTCTTTCTGCTCTCCCCACCTTTGTCATCTGCTCCTGGTCTGGGTCTGGGGGGGTGATGGAGACTCCCCAAGCCTGGGGAATCCCAAATGTGGTGTGGAGAGGTGATTTAACCTCTCTGTCTGCTTTCAGCCTCTCCAGAGCAGACTGGCTGCCCCATGGAGCAGGAGAGCTGAGCACTGCCGGGTGACCCCCAGGCATTGCTGGCCCTCAGCTGCCCTGAGAACAGGGCTCAGAATCAGCTTTACATCATTACTCCATTATTGCTTCATTATGACCTCCTTGGTCCCTGCCGTGCAGCTCCATATCCAGCTCTGACTGTGTGCAAACACATTTTTGAATCCCTAAATGAGCGTGCTCTTCCTCCAGTTCAGTTCTTTGCTGACATTGTTCCCTCATTTCACACTGAAATCACCACTAATGCATTTTGGCTTTCTCGTGGGAGCCTAACTCAGCAGGCACAGACAAATTTTTCTTCTCTCTCTTTTCATTCATCTTATTTCAGGCCTCATTAAATGGGATTTCTCCTTTTACTTCAGAACTTCAGCCCAGTCTTCACACTTCACTAGCTACCCTTGTCTTTCTAGCCTCACCCAATTCCCTGTCTGTTAGGACATTTTTCAGCTTTTTGCACCATTTCATCCAAACAAGGACCTGAATAATTTGACAATTTCATCTCTGGCATTCACAGAGGTCAAACTTAGTCACCTAAGCTGTCACCTATATGCTGCTGGAACCTGAGAAACAGGATGACTTGACTGAATCTAACACAACCATTTCTCTTTAATATTTGTATTTTTTAATGGCATCCAAACTCACCACTGCTCCACTCAACAGCTTCCCTGGGCTTGGAATCAGCTCCTCCTGGAATGAAAGAAGTAACAACATGATCATTACAACTACAAAGAGCAAAAGAAGAATATAAAGTGTGATTCCTTTGAAGCACTGTGAAGTTTTGGGTTGCTTGTGTATTTGTACAATGTCATTAGCAGACTGCACACCCTTCATGATGTGTGAGTGTCAGGAAAAAAGGCAAGAGCTACAAAAGAGCTGCACCACAGAAATAAATAAAGCAAAGGTTCACATTACTCCAGTGATCACTGCATGTTAAACAGATTTTTTCATTTACCAGGCACATTTGGTCTGTCTTATAAATAAATCACTGATATAATAAACAAGTGGCTTTTCTATTCCTAATAGGCTTTAAAAACTCATCCCTTCCTTCTGAAACAAAGTGATCCCTAAATGCTGCTAATGGCATCCTTTTATTGAGCTCCTGTATTCACTTACCCTGCAATTTTTTTCTTCATATTTCTCATTGCAGAGAAATAATTTCCATCTTCCCCAGCACGAGAATTGCTATTTTGTTTAAGTTCCTTAAAAAAAAAACCACAGCCCTTTCACAGCTTCTCACATTTCTTAAACTGTTTGTCTTAACCCAGTGCCAGCCACCCTTGGAATGGTTCATTTTGCCACATAAGATGTGAAAAAGAACTTTAGGAAACATCCACAGGCAGGCAGGGCTTGATTGAAAATCAGTTGAAACTGATTTTATGAGGATGACTTCATTACCTCTCAGGTCAGTATTCTACACATAACACCATTAGGTTTGGATAGTCACAAAAATTATGGCTGTAAAGAGCTGAGTGGAGATCCTGCACTCAAATATTTGCTACCTAAACTCTCCAAATGTCACTATTTCTAAGCATTTTTCAACTTTTTTAATTTCAAAGCTACCTTTCATTGCAAATTTTTCTTATTCTAGTAGTTTTATTGTTTTGTTTTTGGTTTGAGGGGTTTTTTTCCATTTTGTACGTATGGATTTATATTTGTTCAAGTTATTAAATTAATTGCCAGTAGCAACTATAACAAATGGCTGGCCTAAACATGAAGTGAGCACAGGAAATATTTATTTACCAATTACAGGGCTGCATTTCCTGGCTGACAAGACCAGTGCAGCAGACATTCTGCAAGGGAAACTAATTTTCACTGCCAAACCAGGGAAAAAACAATGACGAAAAATATTTTTATTTTTCAGATTATGTAAAATGAAAGAAGTTTCAAGTAGATAGAAAGCATTCTGTTTCAGAACATTTTGAGCATGGACACCGAGTTCTTTCTCACTTCATTCAAATCCTTTTTCTTCATTCCTGCCACAGAGAAAAACAGACCAAAATCTCAGATTCAGATGATTGCTGGCTTAGGCCAGAAATCCCATCCAAGTTTTGCAAAAGATCTCCCTGTCGTTTGGGGAGAGTCCCAATCTCAACTTCTGACAGTTTAAAATCCTCACTTTGGTGATGTTTGCCAGGGGCCAGGGCAGTCTCTGCAGGGATGGGAATCCTTTCTTCTCCAGCACCTCCATCACCTCTCTCTGCTGGGGACTCACATCTGCTGGGTTTGACCCCAAAACAGTGTCAGCCAAAAAGCTGGGGTGGGCACATGATGGGGAGGTGCAAAAAGATAAAATTCACCCCCTGGACAAGCCCCAGGTAATATTTGAAGATGCCCATCTTGGCATAAAGGCTCAGGAGAAGGTGGCCACTCTGTATTTACCAACTTCATCTGCTCCAGATGGAAAATCCCAGCTGGGTGAGCAGATCAGGCCCAGCATGAGCACACTGAGCTGAGTTTCCTTTGTCAGCTCTGCAGCCTGAGAGAAAAGACAAAACAATTTGTTTTCCTTTTCTGTTTATAGAGCAGAATTGAGGGCACGTGTCATTTCCTGCTTCTTTTCCCTTTCTCTCCAGCCCTGCCTGCCCTCCCCTGCCCACAGGAGCTCTCCTGGCTTTCCAGGCTCTCCTTTTCTTCTGCTACAATAAAGTCCCCAGACAATGGCCAGGTCAAGTGTGCTCTGGCTTTCTTCCTTCAGTGCAGCAGCTGGAGCTTGCCTCCTAAAATTCCTTTGCTGTCAGCTGACAAGGGCAGTCCCATTTGAAGGATTTCTGGTGTGACTTTCAGTCCCAGCCCTTTGCTGCTCCCAATCTCACTCTAAAGGCTTGATGGGTCCATGGAAATGACACAGATTCAGATGTTCTCAGATGATGTTCAGATCTGGAAACAAGCATCATTAGACTCCCTCTCCTGTTGGGTGAAATGGAAACAGGAATTTGAGAAAGAAAAAAACAACAGGCAAACCCAACAAAACAGATGCCTGCCTTTTCTCACAGAAATTTAGATGCTGACTCATATCTCTTCCAGTAGAAACCCCATGTTGCTTCAAAAAAAACAAACCTGCAAGCAAACAAGCCCACAACATCTGTATATTTATTTGTTATTTTTCAGATCCAGCAAAGGACTTGAGTTCATGCACACTTCTCAGCAGGTAAAAAATAATACCTGATAACCTTTTCATACCTCTTGGAAGGCAAAGCCATTGTCATCCTCTGGTTAAAAGTGGCACTAGTTAAATATTTTCCAAACAGTTTATAGTTTGCTAGACTGATTGTTCACCATAGGCCACACTTCTCAATGGGATATCCTACAGGAACACAGAATAAAGGCTAAAAAGCACTTAAAACGTTACAAAACTATTTTAAAAAGTTATAAATCTATCAAATTGAGACAAAGAATCTACAAGTAATTCTTGTCAGTTATTATAGAGACAGCTGAGGTAGCTCATCCAAAATAGTAAAGGGCATATCTTCAGCTGTAACTTCATTTTTAAGGATAGAGCTGAAGTCTTCAGTCACTCTGATAAAATTCCAGAGTCAGTTTGAGTTTACCAGGTGCCAAGAAACCGAGGGCCACATTTCCTCACTGCCCTCCTGGGAGCTGGAGCACAGCACCCAGGATAGACCAAAGGAAGATTTCAAACATCCCAACCCCAGCTCCTTGGATTTCTGCCTGCAGAATATTTCAGTCAGCTCAAAACCCAAGTTCGAACTTTTCCCAGCTCTGGCCTGTTGCAGGGTGCAGTGCAGCGCTGGCACAGCCCTGTCTTGCCTTCCTAAGGACAGGAATTCTGGCAATTCTGCCTCTCCCAGGGGCTCTCTGCAGGGCCTTTGTCCTGTCCAGGGACAGACTTTGGAAGCCACTTTTTGTCCCTTCAGTCTTTTCACGCCGTGTGAAGGGACAAAACACGTCTCAGTTGGTCTTTAAAAGCTGCTTCAGAGAATATTCAGATGGGATAAAAAGCCAGAGGATCCAAAATCATTATTGACTGTGGGTTAACCCCAAGCCCCTGAGACCCGTGGAACAGCAGAATCCACGGACTTTGGTGAGCTTTGGGTCAGGTTCCACACAGCCCTTTAATGATATTTTCTATTTCAAAGCGTTACAGCTATTTCAGCAGTGGCCCAGCATCTGTGGGCTCGATGGGTGCTAATCCCATTACAAGGTGATGACTGGGAGCCCATAGCTGACACTCCCAGACGGTTTCAGGACTCTGAGACCACATCTGCTCAAAGAGAGGAGGAGGAATGTTTGGAGAGCAGTCTGGGTGTGAGAGTTTCGGGAGGAATTTGCAGAGTTTGGAGAGTTTCCGGCTAGCTGGGGACCACAAGCCGTGTGTACATTAAACAGCAGATATTCACAGCTCTTGGAAACTCAGAGGATTTTACCCAGACCTGTTAATATTCCTGCTGGAATGTGCTGGAGATCCCAACAGCTCCTGGCAATCAGCCACTCAGACTTCTTTGCTTCCAGGGAAGTGTGGAGGCCTTGCCCTCGTTTTCACAGCTTCTCATCAGAGTGGAAGCTCAGGTGACTTCATCCCTTGCACTCTGGCACTGGGGATGTGGGGATCTGTGAGGCCACAGTAAGGATGCTGCTCATTTCCTGGTCCTGCTTAACCAGGATATGCTAATCATAACCCACGCTGCCTTCCAATAATTGCACAACTTCATAGCTCAAAGCCCTCACAAGACATTCCTAATAAAAGAAAGGAACAACTGTTAATCACTGTTCCTGCAAGTTATTGTGAAATTTCACAAGATTTGATAACTGTCAAGGCTCCAGCTGTTGAAGTTTATGCAAGAATCTCAGCTCCAGGCTGGACCCAGTGCCTGCCTCCAGGAGCAAGGGAAAGGTGTGAACCAGATTATAAATCTCGGGATATATTCCAGTGCTAGCAAACCAGAATGCAAACATTTACAAACAGAGGCTCTTCCCAGCGTCCATCACAGTAAGAAGTTTGTTTGCTCACACGTGCTCAGTCTTTTGCAATGCTCAAACACAGCAGCTAGCAAAGGCAAAGTAAAACAAACACAATATTTGAGCAAGTTATCAGCAGGATTGCTCTGGATCTATCAGTCTCACACCTCCTTCAGCTTACCTGTATCAGCAATGTTTCATAATTACACGGTCAGTCAAATACATCCTTATCTGAAAGGAAAAATACCCACACTGGAAACATGGAAAAAGAGCCTGGAAACCATTTTCAGTCAAGGAACTCCTACAGTAACTCAGGAGGGCTCAGTTGAAACTTGCTAGGAGCAGATTTAAAGGCTTTGAAATCGGATGTGTGAAAGTAGGGGAGTGCTCAAATCAGTGAGATCCATTCTCCACCCCAGGTGTCCTTTAGTGAAAGGGAAATTTTACTGCTGTCCTTTCACTGAAGTATCACATATCAGCTCTAGTGCCTGAACTGAAACCATTTTTCTAAGGATATCTCTGAAATATTTCTCCATTCCACATTTTTGGTAACCAAGATGTAGAAAGGACATGCATGCTCTTGAATAAATTACAAAGCCTAGAAAAATAATTTCAAAAGGCATTTGAGTGTTGTCTCCTGCATTGCTCTTAGAGATGTTGCCATACATATCAACTGGGAGAGAGAAATACCAGAAACACCTTCCTGTCTGGTGAGGGAGTTTAGTGTCTTACAGAATAACCATAGGTGCACCAAAACCACCCCAGAACCCACCTGTGATAATATTATCCTGCACATGTTGTATTTTTAAAGAGAAGTGAGCAGTGGATTCCTGGTTGGTATTACTGACCTTTGAGTCTCAGTGAACAGCTTTAATGTTTTTTTCCCTGCTCAGAGTCCAGTGCCATGTTTTATTCTGTGTGGTTACCCTGATGCTTGTTCCCTCACATGAGAGCTCAGTTTTATAAGAATAGGTCTCAGCCTTGAGACTAAAGGCCCTCATTCAGACACCTGAAAATATTTAATTTTGAGAAACACTATGGAATTATGAAGGTATCTGTGCCACTAATCCTCTTGTAGAATCAGTCCCATGGGGAATAGGCTGAAAGGAATAACAAACTTTATCCTGCTGCGTTTTGCCAAGAATCCCACTTTTTATAACTCTTAAAAATTTGTGGTCTAGAAACCAGCTCTTCATTACTGGTGCATTGTAAAACATTTTGAATTCTGCTTTTGGCAGCAGGAGCCTTTCCAAGCTTCCATTACTGCTCACTCCTTACCAGTTGTTCCAAGCTGGGTCAGGGCACAGATTTTTCTGTCACCGTTGTGTTTTGTCTCTTCTGTCATGCCAAGTCTCCAAACACCCTCCAGATTCATCAATATTTTAATTATCAAAGTACCTGGTAAAAGCAGTTTCTGATTTAGTTGACTGAGGAACTAATGGAAAGTTTCCTGGCAGTTTCAGCAGGAGTGAGATCAGACTTCTCTGGTGCTTCAGAAACTGTCGGCCCAGGCAACACGTGGGCTCCATTTCTGATCAGATTTGTGGAGCACAAAGAAGAGAAAAACATTTCTTCACAGAACTTGCCTACTGATCTGGACATCGAGAGGACTGGCTGGAGGAGGGCTGTACACCGTTCTTCCAAGAATGCTGTAAAGGAAATGGAGTTTTATCCTTCATTTCCATCTCACCCCATCTACTGAGGCTGAAATCTCCGTAGAAGTACGTGGTTAAGAGGTGCAGGGGACTGAAAGGGGATTTGCACTCAGCTTTTGGATTGCTGCTCCTCTGAGCAGCTTTAAAACCTCTCAGGACAGGACTGGGAGTGCCAGTGATGTTATCAACAGCAAATATGCTAAAACGAATGGAAAAAGGCTGCTGAAGGCAAGTCTAACAGGAAAACAGATGGACAAACCAATGAAAGCCTCATATTTCTCCCCCCAGAGTGGTCTGAATCGGAATATGCAAATTTTAGTTGCAAATCTGCTCTTTGCTGGAGATCCACACCCGTAGTGGGAGGGACTGGCAGGGTGCTGGTCCTGCAGCACAGCAAAGCAGGCTAAAGGCTTGGTTTCCCCAGAGTGTGTGGGGGAAACTGGGGCAAAAGATGTTGTTAGACCCTCTGCCCCCCAGCCTTGGGCTGTCGTGACAGCCAGCATGCACTGAGAGAGGATCACAAGGGTCCTGCAGGCAGAGCAGCAACTCTCAGTGCAGGAAAACTCCATCAGCCTCGGGAAACAGTGTCCTGCTTTGGAAGGAATGGCTTCGAGGTTCATGGCCAGAACAAATACACAAGGGAAAAGTCTGCTCTGTTTTTTGAGACATAACTATGCAGCTGCAAGTTTCTAAAGACTATTTATAGTATGGGGACAGATGGATGGGTGCATTTGTTGTGGAAAGTCATAGCACTGGGTACTCTATGGAGCAAAGTTGGGCCTTTCAAACTTTTAACCATTATAAAAGCAAAGCCACACAATTACCCATTTGCATTCCTTTTTGGCATATAAAAGATACCTCTCTGAAAGCATTTGGGTATTTCAAAAGGTGCTTTCCTTCCAAAGGATCCCTCAAAATTTTGTATCCATGGTGGACTAACTCTCTAGTAGTTTGCCATTTTCTACCAAGTTTGTGATACAAGAGAACAATTCCTATCAGCCTGAGTTTGTCTGCAGCCACAGTGAGAGGTGCCATCCCCATTGTCAGCATTAAAGTGAGCATTTATTACACACTGGCATTTTGTGTCCCTGTACCTGGAGCTCCAGAGCTCCAGGAGCTTTGCCAGTTACAGCTCAGGAGTCTTGTCCTAGGAAAAATCTCTGCTCTGTCACAAGATATGTTGTGTTCCTGTAAACTATGGGTTAAAAATCTCTGCTCTGTCACAAGATATGTTGTGTTCCTGTGAACTATGGGTTAAAAATCTCTGCTCTGTCACAGTCTGGGTTGTGTTCCTGTGAACTATGGGGAAAATCTCTGCTCTGTCACAGTACAGGTTTGTGTTCCTGTAAACTATGGGTTAAAATCTCTGCTCTGTCACAGTCTGGGTTGTGTTCCTGTAAGCTATGGGTTAAAATCTCTGCTCTGTCACAAGATATGTTGTGTTCCTGTGAACTGTGGGTTAAAATCTCTGCTCTGTCACAGTACAGGTTTGTGTTCCTGTGAACTATGGGGAAAATCTCTGCTCTGTCACAAGATATGTTGTGTTCCTGTAAGCTATGGGTTAAAATCTCTGCTCTGTCACAGTCTGGGTTGTGTTCCTGTAAACTATGGGTTAAAATCTCTGCTCTGTCACAGTACAGGTTTGTGTTCCTGTAAGCTATGGGTTAAAATCTCTGCTCTGTCACAGTACAGGTTATATTCCTGTGAACAGTGGCCAGGCAAAGCCTTTCTGAGGCTGCTGCAGCCCCTGGGGCAGTGAGGTTCTGCAAACAGCTCACACAAAGCATCCCTGGGATGTTGTCAGGCAGAACAAACCCCACTGCTGTATAATTGAACAGTTGCTCTGAATCCTTCTCGGTAGACCAAGCAATTTCAAATGTTCAAATAACTTTGCAAATACAAGTTTTGCAGAAATGTTATTTTAATTTCCCATAGGTACTTAAAATTAATTTGTATGTACTTCTGGAAAACAAAATCCAATTGCTGCTTGGAAATCACAGGAAGCATTGAGGGCTGGAACAGAACAGTGCAAGCAGTGACTGAATTTACAAACCTTTTCCAGAACTCTGTGTTCTTACAAGCTAGAGAGAGACAAACATGAGGCTTGGGTATCAGTCAGGCTTCTTCCAGTTCTGAAAGCAGAACTTAATGAAAGGGTACAAAGACTTCGGTAGCAGGGAGTACCTTTGAACCAAACACAGAGCTCCAGGTTGGAAGGAAAGTTTGTAAAATACTTCTGGAAGGGATCTTGAGTTGTATTGTGTGCCAGCACCCAGTACAGGAAAATCACAATCCCAACTGGGAGCATCTTGTTGTTATAATATAACATTAATGACAGCAGGGTGGAATCTCATGGCATTCTTTAGCAGTACTTGGATTGAGAATATAGATCCCACTATATGTGCTGTCATCATTTCTGCAATAACTTGTGATCTCCTGAACTTCTGCACACAAATTTAGAGTTTCTGGGACTAACCTCCTAAGAAAGCAATTCCCAGTTATCAGATGCAGGGGGTGCAGAGTGTGAGTGATTTCAGTGAGTGTGGGATGCAGAACGATGGTGACACTTTTCCAGTCAGCCCCTCCACAAGAACTCTCATTTCAGCCTTAGACTTTGATTCAAACAAAGCAAAAGCAACACCTCACACACACAAAGAAAAAAAGAGATGCTTCACCTAAACAAGAGGTATCCCATGACTCTCAGCACAAAATTCTGCTTTAAACCTATTGTAGCATTAAATTTTCCACAACCACCCTCATTGCACTAACCTATAGGCCCCACACTCCCTTTTTTCAGAGGAGCAGGATTGAATCAGTTTTCCAGAATCAGTTTTCCACACCATATAGTCATCATTATGAGCTTAAAATTTCCTTCCCACAAACATTCCCTTTAGTTGCTTTCAGTGACCATTGCAGTCAATCCCTATAATTCCACTTCCCATGTAAGTAAGGGAAATTTAATGGATATATGGCTTTGTTCACTCCAGACAAACCTCAGATAGAGCTGCAGTTAATTTTTAGCTCTAGAAGTCTAGTCTAGTAACTTTCTTTGCCAGCTATGAGAACATGAACTTAATAAAATCAGACTTACAACAGTTGTTACTCAAAAGTCAATTTTAACAACAGTTACCACAACACAGGATCCATGAAAAACAGGGCTTTTGAATTTCTGTGACATGGAGAAATGCATGTAAGGACAGGATTTTAAAGTTCAAACTTCAAACAGTGCCTTTATCCAAACTTGTGCTTGCACCCCTGGAAAAAAAAGACATGCAGGTTCTTTCTTCAAAGTACAAAACTCGTTTTTGCATTAAATAGCTCCATTTCACAAATCACGTTTCTCCAAAATGTTATTTCAGATGTTTTAACGGTTCCCCCATGAAGTCAGATGTGAAATGTGTGATACCTAATAAATTGAAGCTACAGCCAGCTATTCTCTTTTTAACTGAAGTAAGTGAATACCAACACCTTGAAAATAGGAAGATTTGTTACAAGAAGTTTCCTACAACCCACAAGCCCAAACATTGCAGGGAAAGTCAACATGGAATTTGCTCCAGGGCATTGATCATCTGCTTTATGGCAGAACAAGCTGAGAAGTTGTCGTTGGGTAGAGCTCTAGACAAGAAATTAATGGGATTTTAAAACAGCAAACCATGACACTTACATCTGCAAAGAGATGCTGAAACCTCACCTGGTTTCTATAAAATCCCAGAGTGCTGCTGGGAGCTGGGGCAAAGAGAAGGTTCCCATCACAAATTCTCCTTCCCTGCACATCCTGGATCCTGAGCTGTGCTGTGCACCAGGGATAAAAGCTACCCAAACTGGAATTGGGGAGAAATTTGATAGTTGCTCTGAAATTTTAAAGAAAACTCTGAATAAATATTTGGCAACAAATCTGCTCCAAAAGTGCAGCCTTGCCCCCCCCCATTTATGTATTTTCCTAATCCTAGGAAAGTTTCTTCTTTTCCCAGACAAATTGGCTGCTGCTCTCTGGCCAGTACAAATTCCTCTGAGGTTGGATCAATATATTATGTCACACCACCTCGTAGGATTCTGTTTCCTGCCCTATTTGTCACTTCAAAGTACAAAACTGAGGTTTTTCCTAAATTGTTATAAGAATTATTGATTTTTTGAGGTGGGTTCAATGGTTTGCTTGAAGACAGATCTCTCCCTCAGACCACTGTTTAACACTTGGATCATGGTAAAATTATGACAATAATTGGATTATGTTTAATATTCTGGAAATAATTATTTCTATGAGAATTCACTTTAGCCTAAGCTGGGTTCTCAGCTGAGAAAATCCAGATCTCCTTTTGCCTTGCTCCTAAACCTCTTCCCCATAAACAAGGCATTCAGTAAGCAAACACTGCAGTAAGAGCTGGGAAAAAAACATTGTCAGGAAGGTTTGGGAGCATCTGGAAGACTCCACATCACTTCTCTGACACTTTTCAGAAATGCTAGATGCACCAAAAGAACAGGTGGTGCCAGACAAGAGAGTATTAATGAAAAGGTTTTGACAGCCTTTGTACTTCACCTGTGTCCTTAATCAATTCAAAAATGAACAGAATGCAGTGTAAATATTTAACCAGAATAAATGAGCAGGATGTGTGTGCTGAGCTGCAGAGGTGACACGGGCTGACAACCAGCACCTGCTTTGAACCAAAACATCACGATGAACTTTGTGTCTAAAAGGGCAGTTATTCCAATGGAAAGGTCTTTCAAATATCAGGAAAGGGAATTGAAAAGGTGAATTATCCTGGAGAGCACAGAGGTGGGCACAGATGCACTCACAAACGCTGCTAACCACAAAAAGATCAAATGATGGCAATAAATAAATAAATCAATCCATTTGTGAGATGGACAGGGAGGAGCTCCCATCATAAGTGGGGAAAAGCCTCTCTTGAGGGACAGGTTCTGGGATGCCAAGCAGAATACATAAAAAACCCTGGCTGTGTCCCAGGCAGACTCCTGAACACTTCCAGAGACAACTATTCCATGTAGGCTGAGAAATCACAGCTGGGGGAAAAAATCCTCTCGAAAATCCTCATAAATTGTATTTTATTGTATTTAATGGTCAAAAAATCCCTGTGAAATTAGACTGTGTTGAATTTTACTGTACAGAAGGAAAAGTGTTTGTACTATCTTCATTTCATTATAGAAGAAAAAATTAAACTGTAGCAGGAGCAAATGATATCAACATATATATTCTGTGATTTTTATATAGATCCACTTATATACTTCATTCTGATGGCTCTGATTCTATAGGTAATCATTCCCTTTTTTCATTTTAAACACTCACCAGCTGATAAAAATGTCAGGAGGTTCTGCAGTTTAGATGTCTCACTCTCCACACTTCACTGAATCTTCTCTTTTCATCCCATTTCATCCTCTCATATATTAATTTTAAAAGCACACTTAAAATCTGTGCCAGGATTTTTACCCAGGCCTGAACATTGCTTGTTTGACCACAGACATCAGACCTTGCATTACTTAGGCCTGGATAGTGTCAAAGTAGATTAATTTCAGGGCTGAGAAGGAGCTAAAACTGGCACTGAGGTCAAAAAGGGCTGAATTCACCCAGGGTAAGGAGAGGTGGGCAGAAAAATTCTGCAGAACAAAAATCTAAAATCAAACTGTGCAAGTAAAGAACTACAGCAAAAGGAAAAGAACCTGGCTTCCCTAAAAAAATGACATTTTCCCAGTTGGGACAGTGACACTGGTGATCTTCACAAGCTGCTCTGGGGTCAGGGGACAAACAGCACACACAGCTAACTATTCCTGACAATTAATTACAGTTATTAGGGCTGGCAATTAATTACAGTTATTAGGGCTGGCAATTAATTACAGTTATTAGGGCAGCATGACAGCTGGCATCCCTAGTACCCAATATCAGATGCACTTTTAAGAATCTGTCCCACAATAACATGCAAAATAATTGCTGAGCTGCATCTGAGGAATCTGTTCCTAAATAGAGTTTTTTCTCTGCTATTCTCAGCATGGGAGATACCCTCCCTAGGACATTCCTGAGCTCCCTTATCAAATCCCATCTTTTCATCCAGCCAGAAACTTCACCTCTGCTCTCCCCTGCTGTAGCACCAAGGCTGCTTGTTGGATTTATGACTTTATTTAGGACTTTATTTCCAGCCTCAGTCTTGCTGCTACATGAATGCAAATTTATTAAGGATCAAGAGGATCCCAAGGCATTTTAGACTGAACCAGAGACTGGTGTGTAGAATTTGTATGAATTCCAGTCTCTAAAGACCAAGTTATGCAGAAGTTTCTGGACAGCTAAATCCTATTTGAGTATCTAAAGAATTTTGTCCTCACAGCCAAAAGTAGCTGTATCTACCAGAAAAAAATTCATTTTGTTGTTAAATTTGCCTTGATGCAACCTCAGACTGCTAGGTTCAGCAAATAAGAATCAAAGATCTTCCTGAAACTGGGAGCTGTTCACTTTTGTGGAGCCTCTGCTCACAAGATGTTTGCCAGTAAAGTTGTCACCCTTAAAGAAAAAAGGTGTCACAGGAAATAAAGGATAATCACTCCACTGCCATTTCCCAGGACTCACAGGGAAATTGTTCCTGTGCATTGGATCAGCTCAGGAGATTTTCAGTGCTACAAACAAGAAGAAACTCACTCTGATATCAAAATTTGACACTTTTATAATTGAACAAAGATATAGAAAAAACCACTACACTTACTTGACCAACATGCACCAGTCAAGAAATTTTGCATGTACACAAAGCCTCACACAGCAAGCAAGTTCTTCAGTAGAAGAACTGAAAAATTGATGAAATGAATTGATGAAATGTGTGACTTACACATGTTGCATGAGGCAAAGCCATTTTGATTCATTCTTCCTGTTTTTGAAAAAAGCATTCAACATTTCAACATCAGTTCAGACCACAGGTCAAAAGAAAATGATATCACTGCATTTCCTCTGAAAATGTTCTTCAAACATATTTTGCAGAAATGCAAACCTTACCATTTTCACACAGTATTTGTGATATTTTATTCCTTTCCACTCATTTTCTTCTTTTTTAAAGGAAAGGCTGAAGAAGGCAAAAATCTGAAATAGAAATTAGTAGGGAGAGAAAATGAAAATCCCTTTTTCTTTAGGCAGTTTTTTTCCTTGAAAAAAAGAAATAAGAAAAGAGATTTCCTCTCTCCCATCTCACTCTTCAAAATCATTTTTGAAAGTTGTTTAGAAGCGACATGAAAAGTTTGTTTTGGTGTGTCTCAATATTCCTGCTGGGGAAAACACCACAATCTTTTTTCTCTGATAGATATTCTTGGCTGCCATTTCACAGTAAATGGTTTCCCATCAGCTGCAGTTACCTGTGATTACATTACAAGCCTCAATTTCTCATGTGTTTCAGACCTGCTGTATGAATAAATTCTTTATTTACCTGCTGTGCCCCTTGCAGGATGATGTTGCACGTGTGGGTTGCAGTGAGGGGACTCTCCTTCCTCTCGGGGTGTTTGAGCACTGTGAAGGTTCATGTGTTTCATCATGCCTTTAGCTCATCACATCCAATTCATCATCAAAAAATAAAACATTTCGAGTGGCACCAGAAATGAATAGAATGGAAGGGCCTGATGGGGAGCTCCAGTGATCCTTGTGCTTTGCCATTCTCAGGAGAGGTCTGGAAGGGTTTGTCTGACATCAGGGAGTGGCTGCAGCTCACCCATGGACATTCCTGCTGCCTCCACACTGCTGAATTTGATCCAGCTCCAAAACTGGCACCAGATTCAATGTAAGCCAAGCATCTGTGTGAACTGTATTCCTAAATAATGATTCTGAACTGTGACCATACCCCTTGACTTATTTTTAAGATCATTTCCTCCAAGGACAAGCCCTAACACGAGATCCATGCCTGTATTTTCCAGCTGAGACCAAGCCCAGCCAGCTGCAGAGCCAAGAACAGGAATTGTGCCCAAAAAGCCCTTTAGGCCAGAGAGGGACCTGGTTCTGTGGCCCCTGTGCTGCTTTCAGAGCATCCCCTGCACTGCACCCTGCATCCCAGGGCAGCCCCAGAGCAGCCTCTGCACACAGAGGGTCCCAACTTCACCCCAAACCTCCCTGCAGTGGGGCCAGGCAGGAAAAACCCTGCTGTGCTTCCTGGCAGGCACAAAAAGGTCTTTTCAGCACCAATTATTGCCCAGGAAGCACCGATTTCCCAGGGCAGTTTTTACAGCTGGCACAGCAGGGCTGGGATCAAGGAGATGCTCCTCGAGCTCAGGGCAGCATTCTGGGATTTTGTCACACAGACGAGTGGGACCACAGCATTTTCCTTGAGAACTCTGTGGGTGTGTGGGAAAAGGTGTTGCTTTAAAAATCAAGTGCTCCAGATAACTCACCACTCTTGGCAATATTCATTGTAACTACTTACACTTGAGAAATCATTTTGATGCAATACCTCATTATCCATGTAGCAGAACATCTCTTTTCCTGGCAGCATTTTAGAAAAATAAGAAAAAGAAAAACCACAAAAACAAAGCAAAACACAAAACAAAAACACCCCCCCCCAAAAAAAAAAAACCAAACACAAAAAAAGACAAAAACCAACAAACAAAAGAAAAAACCCACAAAACAAAAACAAACAAAAACAAAACAAAACAAAAAAACCACCAAAAAACCCACAAAAAAACAAAACAAAAAAACAAACAAAAAACCCCACTCAACTCCTAACAAAGACCTCTGATAACTTCAGTGACACAACGTGTTCTCATAAAAAACTTTGGCATCTCTATTTTCTCCTTTTGAAGCCACACTGACCACAAGGCACCGATGTGTTCAGCTGTAATCAGAATAAATCAGAATAAATGCTGTGGTCCAGTAGCCATGACACCTCATGGCACTGCAGGAAACTCAGCTGTTCTCTGCCTCACAAACTTCCAGAACTTTCCACAGCATAAGATCAACGAGCAGCACAGGAAAAGTTCATCCAAGAGCAAGTCCTCGATGTGTGTTTGATGGTTTTTGCTGGGTACTGGTTTTTCATGGCCTACTGGAACTTTTTTTCCCCCTCACAAATCCAATTTTTACGATAGAAATAACATTTTCTCTTCTAAATGCATATAAAACCGTTATTTATATGTATGAAGTTTAAAAAGAAAACATATTGATCATAATAAACAAAGTTTTCTCTCAAAGTGCACTGAGTTGGTTCTTGCAAATTAACACAAGTATTAAAGAAAACATTTAGCTCTCGTGCTACCTTAAAATGAACCCCATCTGGTGAAAATTCATATCAGCTCATGAGCCAAATCCACTCTCCCAAATATTATTTAAGCCAAGTAACTTTAATGCCTTATTCACAACAGCTCGTTAGTCTTCATTTGTTATATTTCAAAGCTTTGCAACCACGATAATAATAATAATAACAACAACAGTAAAAAGCAACTAAACTGTGATTAATTAACAAAATAGTGACCCAGCAAGCAACCAAAACCATTGAAAAGAGGAATATCATAACAACAAAGCTTAATAAGGGCATTCAAATCATAATTTGAGCTCATTTCTTTTCCACAGACCACAATTATCTTAATTCTTTCACGACATTACAAAGCAGGAATTGTGGCTGAGATCTTCTCACCTCCAATTTTTTTCCCCCAGTGTCTCGTCCAGGCAGTGGGAGCTTGGTGACAGGAATATCCCAGAAAAACTCAACATATTTCACCTTCTCTGCTTGGGAAAGAGCTTTTATCATTCACCTCCATCTTTTCCTCCAGTCCTCTCACTCCAAGTGCTGCTGCAGCCAAAAATGTGATTTTTGTTCTGTGTTGCAGTGTTCAGATTCACAGACACACAGGTGTCCTTTCTGTGCCCTCACCTCCCAGCAGAATTCAGTGTCAGGGTTTTGGCTCCTCCGTGTTCAGATCCTTGGTGCCAGCACTGATTAGTCATCACTCCAAGGGACACACCACTCGCCTCTTTATTCTTCCTTTCTCCTCCATTCTCCATAAAGAAACACAAACAAAATCTCAGGGAAGCTATCCACTCAGAGCTGCACGTATTTTTCACTGGCTTCACAAAGATAAAAGCTAATGCAAATTTTCCTCCTTCCTCCATTGATGATCACAGTTCTCTTTAATTCTTTGATCAGCAGTAAAATACTTAATGTTGGCATTTAACACAGATATTTGCATTTATTCCAGATGAGATTTTTTCCTTCCTTTCCAGACCAACTGACTCTCATTCCCTTCATTTGGATGCAGATCTGAGCACTTCTGTCACTTTTTTCAAAGTTTTCCTTCTGACAAAATTACTAGAAACTTTCAGCTGGGGGGAGAGAAAAGGAGAAGAAAGAAATCAAAATGGCGATTCATGTAAGAAATCAAATCCGAGAAATCTCAAATGCTTTTCGTTTTCAAAGGAAAATATCAGGTATCACTTAAATCTGTTTCACTTCCTTTTCTCCCTGTAAATAAACTTGCAGACAATAGATGGCTGTGGCAGGGCTGGCCTGTCCCTCCTGCTCAGGACTGTGTCACAACAGACCTGGAGATCATTTCCTGAGCTCCTGCCTTGTCATTTCTGGGAAAATTCCCACCACAAATTCGATTCTGCATCCTTGGCTCACGTTTCTTTCATCTGTTTCCAACACAAAAGGTTCTGTTTGCTTGGCACTCTGGAGTCATCATTTTCAGAGATATGAAATCGTGCTCATTTCCAAAGTGACACCATGCCATGGCAAAAACATTTCACTGAAGAAACAAAGAGAAGAAAAGAACCTGGCCAGGGGGATTTTTTCCATATTCCTAAAACATTTGAGTCATTCAGCAGTTGTTTTAAACAGCATCTGATAGGGAGCACCACTAAGGTCATCTTTGAGTGCTCACTAATGAAACACACACCGAGAAATCAGAGATGTTTGCAGCATAAAATTTAATATTTCTGGACATCTCAGTACTTACACGGCCCTCACAACCTTAATGGAAAGACCCCAAAATCATTAATGGATTAATGATCCCCCACATCACTGCTGCTACATTTTACAAATTGAGGAATCAAACCAAGAAGTCTAAAAAAAAAAAAAAAAAAGCTTCTTGAAAGTTCCAGAGAGGATATGATGAATTAAAATGTGATTACAAATCTCTGAAGTCTTGTGTTTCAAAGCTTTAGGAAAAGATGAAAAAAGAGCTAGATGATGTTTTTTTCTGAAAATATCAAACTTCCAGACTGAAAATAAAACGGTTTATTTATATGTCTGCACCTTCTATGCACATTGATGGCCTTTTTTCATGCAAAGCTCCATATATTAACCACAATTATTCTGTGTCTGACCCAGGACAAGATAACCACGACGCTGTTGGATTGGAGATCATACCCAATATCTACGTGGTTTGATACTCATCTGGCTTATTACAAAACCTTTGGGTTTCCTCTGGTGCTGCCCCAAATCCCCACAGAGCACAAAGACAGGCAGGGAACCCACAGAGGATGGGAGGGTCAGTGCCAGTCCTGCCTCCAGCCATGGAATATATTCACTGCCTCAAACTCTGCTGTTTCTGCAGCCTTAGCACAGCCTCAAAGCTTCCCTCCTGTTTCTGAACTTACAAAGTCTCCCACAGCTTTAAAATCGCTGCCAGGGCTTTTTCAAAAGCTTCTAGCACAAGTAAAAAAAGATCAGAAAAGGCAGCAGCAGGTGTCTTATTCATGATGTACAACTCGTTCCTTTGTTGAGACAAAAGGTATCTGAGATTCTCCTCGCCCCCCTGTCGCTGACAGATTTCACTCCTCAGGTTTGGCATTCATCTTGGCCAGGGAAGCCATCTAAAAAACGTTTCCTGTGGGGGAAAAAAAAACCCCAAACCTGAAACCAACCAAACAAAAAAGCACAACAAGAACAACAAAAGCCCGCCAAAAATTCCCCAAAAAGCAGCAAGAATGTTAAAGAAGCAATTCTTCCTGTTGTAAAATACTATTTCAAGACAGAAAGGAAGGATCAGAGGGCTGGAGCACCAGTCCTGTGAGGATTGTGAGAGCTGGGGCTGCTCAGCCTGGAGAAGAGAAGGCTCTGGGGGACCTCAGAGCACCTTTCAGCACCCAAGGGAGGCCTGCAGGAGATCTGGGGAGGGACTTTTCCAAAGGGAATGCACCCACAGGATATGCAGGAATGGCTTTAAACCAACCATGCAGAGTTTAGATCAGACATGAGGAAGAATCTGTGTGCTGAGAAGATGTGAGGCCCTGGCACAGGCTGCCCCTGGATCCCTGCAGTGCCCAGGGCCAGGCTGGGTGGGGCTCTGAGCACCTGGGCACAGTGCAAGGTGTCCCTGCCCAGGTGGGACATGGCACTGGCTGATCTTTAGGGCATCTTCCAACCCAAACCATCCTATGGCTCTTCATCCAGCCTTTTCTTCCCGTGAGTTTGGCAGCAGATTATGACTGAGACTGGAGCCTTTAGGCAGCTAATCTGAGAATTCACCATTCTCTTCCCAAGAAATTAGGGGGAGGTTGCAGACACATATTGTAATCTGATGAATCGTTCTGACTTCTTTCTGGCTCCAGTAATTGTGCTTTTCAACCACAGATAGAGAAAAAAACCTAAAGAACAAGTGGAAAAAAAAAAAAACCAAACCAAAAACAGAGAACTGGAGTCATTTGACATACAGCTTCTCCTGAGAGATGTCTGGATCTAGAATTTTTAAGTATTTTTTGAAGATCTATTATCCAAACTCCAAGTTACAGAGTGATTGCCCTAACCAATAGCACATATCACAGAACCATCAGGTAAATCTTTAAACTTCGCCAGATAAAATGAGAATAAATCTAATTTAAATTTAGACATTTGAAGAGGTTTAGCAGGTCTGAATATTCCTCCGAGCTTCCTGGCTTTATGGAGAGCTGGTGCTCTTGGGCTGTGGCACACACGAGAAGAGGCAGCCCGGTCCATCGGGGGTCCCCAGCCGGGAACCGCGGGGTCCAGCAGGCAGAGATGCAGGTGAGCAGGTAAACCTCACCTGGGGAGGATGGGATGGAGCAGCTGGAGCTGCTGAGCCCCTGGGAACCGGAGAGTCCCGGGATGAACAGCGGGATTGTCCCGGGATGAACAGAGGGATTGTCCCGGGATGAACAGCGGGAATGGCCCGGGATGAACAGAGGGATTGTCCCGGGATAAACAGCGGGAATGGCCCGGGATAAACAGCGGGATTGTCCCGGGATGAACAGCGGGAATATCCCGGGATGAACAGCGGGAATGGCCCGGGATGAACAGCGGGAATGTCCCGGGATGAACAGCGGGATTGTCCCGGGATGAACAGCGGGAATGGCCCGGGATGAACAGAGGGATTGTCCCGGGATAAACAGCGGGAATGGCCCGGGATAAACAGCGGGATTGTCCCGGGATGAACAGCGGGAATATCCCGGGATGAACAGCGGGAATGGCCCGGGATGAACAGCGGGATTGATCCGGGATGAACAGCGGGAATATCCCGGGATGAACAGCGGGAATGGCCCGGGATGAACAGCGGGATTGATCCGGGATGAACAGCGGGAATATCCCGGGATGAACAGCGGGAATATCCCGGGATGAACAGCGGGAATATCCCGGGATGAACAGCGGGAATATCCCGGGATGAACAGCGGGAATGTCCCAGGATGAACAGAGGGGAATGTCCCGGGATGAACAGCGGGATTGGCCCGGGATGAACAGCGGGAATGTCCCGGGATGAACAGCGGGAATGGCCCGGGATGAACAGCGGGAATGGCCCGGGATGAACAGCGGGATTGATCCGGGATGAACAGCGGGAATATCCCGGGATGAACAGCGGGAATGGCCCGGGATGAACAGCGGGAATGGCCCGGGATGAACAGCGGGAATGGCCCGGGATGAACAGCGGGAATATCCCGGGATGAACAGCGGGAATGGCCCGGGATGAACAGCGGGAATGTCCCGGGATGAACAGCGGGATTGGCCCGGGATGAACAGCGGGAATATCCCGGGATGAACAGCGGGAATGTCCCAGGATGAACAGCGGGATTGGCCCGGGATGAACAGCGGGAATGGCCCGGGATGAACAGAGGGATTGTCCCGGGATGAACAGCGGGAATGTCCCGGGATGAACAGCGGGAATGGCCCGGGATGAACAGCGGGAATATCCCGGGATGAACAGCGGGAATGTCCCAGGATGAACAGAGGGGAATGTCCCGGGATGAACAGCGGGATTGTCCCGGGATAAACAGCGGGAATGGCCCGGGATGAACAGCGGGAATATCCCGGGATGAACAGCGGGAATATCCCGGGATGCCCGGGCTGGTAGAGGCGAGTCCTGGCTGCCCTCTCGTGGGGCCGCCTGGAACAGGATGAGGGTGAAAAATCCACTTACACTGGAAGCAAACACAAGGAATAGTTGAGTGTTGTTCTAACGATGTGTAAAATCAGGTGTCCAGAAGCGCTTTGCTCATCCCGCCCGCCCGGGTTTACAGCCAGTGATTTTAAGGGACCTCCCTGGCTTCCACCACAATTAAATGTAAAATGTTCTGAGAGCAATCTGGGCAGATGGACGCCCCCCATGCCTTCCCGACATTACAATGCAAACTGTGTATGCACTGTATTATAAAATAAATCAGCTTGGAAAAATCCAGGATCTCGTATGTGCCCTTACCAAGCACACTCGTGTGCCACCAGAAATAATTGAGTTTTCTTCCCCCAGCAGCAGGACGAGGCCAGATGTGCTGCAAGGATGCAGTGTCCCCACACTGACATGCCTCCGCAAAAAAAAAACAAACTATCCCTGGACAGGCTAAATCCCAGAGACCATGCCTGCAAATTTCTCTCGGAATCCAAAGATCAAAATCCGGCCACTCAGCACTGAGGATCTTGAGAGCTTTCCAAAATAAGAAATGAGGGCATGGTGATTATTAGTCACCAGTGCCAATCACAGAGCTTGAAGCTCAGCGTTTCCATGCACAGGATCAGGGTGATTCTATCCCAAGCAAGCCGCTGTTTCTCAAAATCTCCGTGTCTTAGCTCACCTGTGATCCACGGTGTTCGTGTCCATAGGAACACTTGTGAAGTCACAGAATTGCCCGACTCACCAAAGCAGATCAGATGAATTAGAGCAGAAAAACCCTCCTGAACAAGCTGGGGGCTCAACACGAGTACGTGGTTTGCAAATACTGAGCTGCCTTTAGTCTCCAGGATGCTTTCACTTGATTTCGTTACTTCCTCACAAAATCACTTGCACTGAGCCCAACAAGAAGGGGAGCAGGGTTTGTGTGGCCAGCAAACCTCACGTCTCACCCATCACATGAAGAGTGCTGCAAAGGGCACCCTGGAAAAACACATTACTCCATTTTTCAGGGCATCAGGGAAATTATTTGACCCTGGCTTGCTCACAGAAGGGAGATCTGGATTATCTGACTGCCCATATCCATGTAATTGTGTGAACAGATTGGGAATGATGGTCCCATCTCTCGGAATCTCTCACACTCTAACACCTCTCAGTTAAAAGCTGCCCAGTACCAAACTCTCACATGATATTGGTGGTAATTTTCCTGTACACTTTCTGCTGTGAAGCCATGAGGAAGGGGAAAAAAATAGAAATATCCTTCTGCAGCAGAATTCTAGGAGTGTTGAAGATGATGAAAAACCACTGTAGGGCTGATTTTCCACCAGGTTATCTCAGATATTCTCCCAGCTACCAACTCACCCTTTGCACATTTTTAGTGATGTGCAGCCCGCAGTGCATGACTATATTATGTATACATATTTCAACCCTTCCAACCCTATCTTGCTCATTAATCAAACACACAAAAGCCACAGGATGGTTCCCAAAGCAGCAGCAGTGTCTGCCCTGGCACCTGTAGACTGTTCCCCCTTTATGCCCCAGTCATCATATTTGCACTTTTCTCTCTGGAATCACAGTAAAATATATCTTTTCAAACCTTTCACCCTTCCTGTCCAAACCTTCACATGAGTTTTGTGGAATCACATTTGTGGGAACATCAGTCCATCCACAACTCTGCCTTAAATTCACCTAGTGCTTATGAAAAATTACATTCTTGTGAGATAGAAATAACATCTGACCCAATGAAATTATGTTCGACAAGGGAAAATTATGTAATTAGGACTAGGTCTGTATGTGGCTTGGCCAAGAGTGGCCTCAGGAGAATTAACTTTGGTTCTCTGTTTGACACATCCCTGGAGGGGAAGGGCTGCAGTGAGCAGGGTGTGCCCAGGGTTTCTGGCAGTGAGCAAAGGGGGTGGCAGGGGTTGGGAATTGCAGGAGGTGCCTTCTGTCACCTCTGCAGCGTGGCCAGAGCAGCTGCAGGAGCAGGCAGCATGAGACAGCATGGCACAGGACACTCCTGATACTTCAGCCATTCAACAACAGCCAGTGACATCGCAGTCAACAGCCAGTGACATCGCAGTCAACAGCCAGTGACATCTCAGACAACAGCCAGTGACATCTGCTCCTGCCACTGGGGTTCTGATTCCCTGATTCAGAGTGCTCTCTAATCATTAAATCAGCTTTAATCAATTAGAGCCCCTGTGCCTGCACACTACTGGGTACAGAGCAGAGGTTTTCCTAATCCCTGCACACATTATTGTAATATTGCAGAAATGAAGGGAGGTTCTTAGTGCCTGCATAAGCATGGACTGTGCATCCAGATAACATGAAATCCTGGATGTGCTCAGTTAGCAATCCCATCTCCTTATAAATCTTATATAAATATATATAAAGCCACTGCTTTACAAGAATGACATTTGGTTAGGGCATCCCTTCTGTTTCCTCCGTGCTCCAATTGCATGATACTGGGATAGATGTGTAAGAAATTACACCAATGAAAGTCTTGTAATGTTATTTTTTTCCCTTAGTATCACAGTTCCTGAAAACAAGCAATTACTTAATGATGTTGTATTTGCTCAGTGCAAGGTTAAGTTTCAAGCCTTTGTACTTGTAGACAGGGGGCTGAAAAATGACACTTGAGGGAATTTTAAAGGCTGTATCAAAATACCCTCAAAATTCAAATTAAAAGAAGCAAAAGCCTTCATTATTATTGTGGTTTTGGTTTTTTAAGCCTTAAAACTGAGCATAAAAGCACCTCTGCAAAAAGAGATAAAGTGCTAAAACTACAGATGATAACAGGAGGCTCATGAATGAGATTTTAATTCTACATAACATCAAATTATTAATAGTTATCAACGATGGACTGGATAGAAATGCTTTGCAAAGGAAACTATTTCTCACATTTTGCACACACAGCTCCCCAGCTGTACCTGCAGACTCGGTGCTCCTGCACTTCCCCCACGGGAGCTGTGTCCCATCCATGATTTTTCTGGGGGATATTTTCTCTGTCTGAAGGCATCACAGCTTTCCCCAGCTCCCAGATTTCTATCCTGCCATCTCCAACAAGGGATGCTGCTGGGGGAAGCAGACTGATTAATTAATTCATGATTAATGGAGCCTGGAGCAACAAATACAAGAGGTCATAAAAAAACAAGTCTCAAGCAGTGCCCTGAAACGATGCAACAGCTTTCAGCTATTTAACCAGCTGACCTAAAATAAACCGTGGATTTCAGGATGACTTGACAAAAAAAATAAGTTTTTTTTTTGTTTTTTGGGTTTTTTCCCCTTGGCAGAAGCGATGCATTTCCACAGAAAATATCAATTTTGCTGTAACCACAAGTGTCTGTCAAATCACTGCAACGGAAAAGTTTCCAACCGGCGCTAATCATTAGTCACTTGAAAATGTACACTAAAACAAAGGACGTGTTGGTGTACATCTGCAGCCAATCCAGAGATTAATTTGAAACAAAAGAAGTCCATATACAGTTGGAAAAACAGAAAAACCCAGCCAAAGTGTGCAGCTGCCAAGAACGCAGCCCCGAGGGAGCGTCCGAACGACACCGAGATATTTTGTTCCACGCTGATCTCGGGACATCCTCGTCTGATTGCCGTGAATTTCTGCTCTGTACCTGCTTTTACACTGTCACAGCCCTGAAATGCTCAGGGCTACCTAAACCTGTGACCAGCCAGCTGAACCATCCCATTCCTCAGTGGTTTTGGAAAAGCGAGATTCTATTCCTTACATGAAACCTGAACCACAAAACAAAGGGAAAGGGGAAAAAAAAAAAAAAAAGAAAGAAAAAAATACCATTTAAAAAGAGCAATTTTTATGGCTCTCAGGGATGAATCAGGTGCACACTGTAAGTGGCACCACCTCATAGTCCTTTTAATGATTGCCTTTTACTTGAAAAGCTACTTTGGGCATCCTAAAATGTTCGTTATGAAAATGTAAATGGCTTCCAAAAAAAAAAAAAGTCCATTGTTTGAAAAAACCAAACAACAGAAAATATCCCTCCTGGGGGTTCCAAATTTCTTCCTCGTGCCTGTCATCCTAGTAAAACAGAGATCTGCTTAACTAATAACTAAAACAACTGGCAACCTCTTTGCTTTCTCAAATTGACCAGCAGTACCAAAACCAATGTGAAAATGGCCAGTTAGGAAAAAGGGCAATGAGAATATTCATGTATTCATATGTGAAATATTCATGTAAAAGCTGCAGCAGCACCTCAGGTTGTACATTTTTCAAAACTCAGCACACTGCACACAGGGAGGTGTGTAAGAGTTTGGATTAGGGACATGCAGTGCACAGGAGCCTGGAAATATTTTATTTATACACTGAGGAAACTATTGGATATGAAATACTGTCAGAAATGCAGACTGAACAGCAGAATAAATGTCATTTTCCAGAAGACAACCATCACTCTAGCAGGCAAAAACAAAGCCACAAAGGTAATGGAGTTTCTAAAGCAGGTCCTGTGAACTGCAAGATGATGCTGAAAAATGTGGAAATGGGAATTATCCATCCCAGCCCAGCCTTTCTGTGGGGTGTGTGGTAGAAACACAATTTCACTTCCTGGAAGGAGGACAACTCTACACAGGAACATGAAAAATTTCAGTTTCCTGACCTGATTGTTGACACGTTAGTTTTGAGAGTTAATTCCAACTTGTCAGTGACAGCTTTGGAGAGCCAGTCCTGAGCACCAGTTTGCCACGATCTCACAGTTTAAGCCTCTCCCCAGTGCTGGTGAGACAACAAAAATCACTGTGCCATGGACCATGGCAGGCCTGGACTGAACTCCTTGTTTCCCCCCTCCCAGAATACCGAGATTCCCCCTGGCAGACCCTGGCACACCCTGGCACACCCTGGCACACCCTGGCAGACCCTGGCACACCCTGGCACACCCTGGCACACCCTGGCAGACCCTGGCAGACCCTGGCAGTGCCTGGCACACCCTGGCACACCCTGGCAGACCCTGGCACACCCTGGCACACCCTGGCACACCCTGGCAGACCCTGGCACACCCTGGCACACCCTGGCACACCCTGGCAGACCCTGGCAGTGCCTGCTGTGGCTGCTGTGGCTGCACAGGAGTGGGGGCTCAGGGAAGGGTCTGGGGCTGCTCTGCCCATCAGCAATTCCTGCTCCACAAACCAGCCCTGGGGACAAACAAAGCCAGGCTCGGCCACTGAGCCAGGTGTGAGGCAGCTGGGAAAGGAAGAGAAGGCTTTGGGAATAGAACACATTTACAGGAACACCTTCCAAGTGAGGGGCTCCAAAATAGAGTTCTCCTCTCTAACCTGATGGGAGTCATCACCACACAGCCAAGCACAGTTTGTTGGTTGCACTCAAAGCAAAACATGCTTCCAGCTGTGAGAGATAATTACTATTTATTGACTGGCTTTTGAGGACTTTTATGCTATATTTAGTTTTAGGGCTGCTTGGGGTTTTTATTTGCATCAGAGGCATTGATGAAAAAGGCTGTTGCTTAGAGCAGTCAGCTGCCTTCTCATGATTAACCTCTTATTTCACTTCAGAATATGTTTCACCTGCAAATGTGCTGGGAAATCAAAATTAATCCTGGGCAAATTCCCACAAGTGCTCTGTTGAACCAGTAACTGCATTCATCAGCATTACCCACTGATAGCCCTTTGTTCCTGTGCAGTGCTGGGGGCTTTATCTGAGTGTCTGCACAAACCCCAGGAAGGACAGTTAATTACAGCCATCAGAGGGCTGCTTTTAGAAGGGGCTGTACCAGCTGGAACCTGTGCTCTGTCCAGCTGAATGTCCCTGCTGCCTTCAGTCACCAGCACAGCTGCTCCAGAGGCAGAATCAGAAACCAAAAAATAAGCACAGAAGAGTTTTAACCCCTCCATCTCCAATAGTTCCAGTAGGGCCACATTCTAAACCAAGAATTTCTAAATCTCTTCCAGGACTATTTTCTTGAACGGAAATTCTGTTAGCATTTATCTTTATTTCATTTTTAGGTGGCTTCAAATGGGACTCAAGGTCTGTGAAGGCACTGAGGGGCTGTCCATGCTCTGCTTTCAGTGCTGCCTTCTACTTTGGTGTGAGGTGAGGACAGGGCAACTGGAACTCTGCAGAAAATGCAGTGGCAAACAGAAAAGGTCACAAATACAGATATATATATGGATATATACATATATATATACACAAACATATATATACATATATATACACACACATATATGTGTGATCTATAGCTCTAGTGCCACAAATTTGGCAGCTGCAGACACACAAAAGGGAAAGGCACAAAGAAAGGACAGTGTATCAAAATAATGAAAAGATCTTGCTAAAATACTCTTTCTTAAATCAAGATGTTTTTCTTTGGAACTGGGCCTGAAGTTTAAGTCACCTAAAACTGAAGCATTTCATTTTGAAGCAAACAATGTCGCAACTGAAGAGCTGAAAACAATTTTTTTCCCCCTTATTTTGTTTTGTTTCGCCGAATGGCTCCAAAGATGTCATCAGACAAATCCAAAACCGTTCTCATCTCCCCCAGCCTGTTTAATACATTCATTAGGGTCCCAAATGGTCTCAGCACAACATGCCAATTGCAAAAGTCATCCCCTGTCTTTACAGGGAAGTTGTGGAGAATACATGACTAATCTCAGAATTAAAAGAGCCAGAAAGGAGCAGCAAGATCAGGCAATAATGAAGTGAACTGTTTGTAAAAGGTGCAGGACCAAAGAGGAGTGAAAAGCAAAGATTGCCCATGATTTTAAGGATTACTGGAATCTACAGGACCAGTCAGGTTAAAATGTCCTCCTTGTGAATTTGGGGTGTGGATTCAGACAATATATTGTAAAAATGCATCTTTAGAGTGAAATTGCCATCAGCAGGGTAACCTCACAACAGTCCACCACATGTTCTACATCCCCATCCTTATATAGAGCCAGGAAAACCCAGAGAAATCATAAAGAGTCCATTTAGGACTGCTATGAGGAGATTGGAGTCGTTACACAGGGAGGTTTTTCTGCACTGAGTGCAAAGATGGGAGCAATAAAGAGAAGAAAGAGTTCCAAAACTGCATTCTTGCTTTTCAAAGTGACACGTTTACTTGGTTTAAGCATCAGAGAAGTGGGGACCTGAAGCCACTCTTACCATTAAGACTGGGATGCAGACTGTCCTGTGGGTTACTGCAGACAGAGGGGTTTGTTATCAAAATAAAATCTCAGTTGTAATTTCCCATCTGAGGGTCCAGGCAGCACTGCTGTCTATGAACCAGGTACTGCTTTGGAAAGGATTAAATTCTGTCTCCTATGGGATTTAATGGAAGCCTTTCTTTTACCTTCAGTGGGAGAAGGACTAGAGCAAAGATGAAAATCAGATCCTAGGGCAGAGTGAGATCAAAAGATTCCTAACACTATGAAAATTAATGTATTATTAAAATTACTGGAGAGTTAAAAATTGGATTCAGGTCGATTTGCAGGGTAAGGGCAGCCATTGAGTAATGCATCCTAATGTTTGTAATTAAGGAGAAGGAGCAGACAATAATTTGAAGGCAGAACATTAATGCCATTTAAAAAGCCACCCTGTCTGATTCCAGCCATGCTTGCACAAGACTCTGCCACCAAAGTGAATGAAATGAAAGTTGAAGTCACTGGGAATTTAGGACTGTTCTAGAGGAGCACCTGCCACAGCAGAAAGAGCAAAATCTTTAAGGAATATTCTTAAAGATACTCCTTAAAATTGATTCCAATTTGTTTTATCCCTCCTTAGCAAAATTTAAAAGAGTAAGAGCAAAAGAAATAGTCAGGGGGTTGGGTTTTCTCTCCTCCAGTGTCTCAGCATTGATGAGTGCAGGTTTTCTAACCACTGGTGGCATCAGAAGAAATAAACTCTTCTGAGCTGTGGCCCAAGGGATGTGTCAGGTGGAGCCCAGCCCTGCCCAGCCACACAAAATTCTGTTCCTGGTGGAGGGGCAGGATTGAAAATAAAATGCTGCAGTGTTACAGGTTCATCTCACTGACTCTCCATTTGCAATCACAGCCTCTGTTTTGCTCCCCACCTCTAAAATCCACAGCACAGGCTTGCCCGAAAGGAAATCATTTCAGCATTATTAGAGTGCTGGGCTTGGCTGGGCTGGGGACTCAAAGATCTTGGGGGTCCTTTCCAACCTAAGTGGTTCTACTTTCCCGTGATGATGAACATCACACCATATGAAAACTTTGAACTTCTGGCTTTGAACTAGAAAAAAATTCTATTCTAAATACTCCATGCTACGCTCTGGTTTTCATTTGATAAGACTTGCAGAGAAGAATGAATGATATTAATTCAGTTTTCAGCAGGAAGGTGTGCATATCATCACCAGTATCCTCTTCTCAAATCACCATAAAATGAAAAGTCTGGAGAACAATCTATTCTCATGATGAGAGGTCAAAGCTGAATTTACAAGTGAGAATGTCTGTGTGTCTCTGTAGGGACAACAAGAGAATGGAGAGTTGACTTTACTGCTTGTTCATGCTGTATCTTGCCTTTAAATAAATGACTTGTTCTAATTCACAGTGAGGTCAACAAAACAACTCCCATTGTCTTAAATAATTCATCTAGCCCAGGAAATAATTTCTGAACTTTTCAGCACCACTAAATTAATTCAAGAAGATGAAGAAAGATGATAGATTACCCAAGAAAAATAATAAAACCAAATTCCATCTTCTGGTTTCAGTATGAATGCATAAGATGCTGGCCTGTGACTTTGAAACACTGGCTGCAGTTCCCTGGGCTCGTTAACTTTGCAGAATTGAACTTAACAGAACTTTTAAAGGAGGAAGAGAAAACTTCAATGCATCAACGATGAGCTGGGGCAGTTTTATCGAGAAGAGCACATCCAGAGCTCATGGATTGTAGTCCCTGGGGAAGAGACTGCATCACATCACGCCAAAGGCTCTTTACCACGAGCCTGCAGTGCAAGCTGGAGCTGTGTCACCATCCCCTCCAACGCCTGTGCCGTGGATGCTGAGGCTGTCAGTGCACTCCACATGGAGCTGGTTCCAGCAGACAAACCCTGACTGAATCCTGCTGGCAGCCACCGAGGGAATGGGCAGCAAACTCTTCTGCCATGGAATAGCAGAAATGGCTCAGGACGTGCAGGATTCCACATGAACAAAAAAATCCCCACTTGTAAATGTGTGTGCAGGACTCAAAGTGCAGGAAAGGAATCACTCGTGGCTTTGGGCACCTAAATCCCCTCTGCCTTTTGGATTTATCAGGCCAGAGCTCACTTTTCCCCATGAGGAATGAGATACTGTGCCTTCCCAACACAAACTCACCAAAACCACTCCCAAATCCTGAAACCCTGACATGCAAACAGGTGTTAAATTTACATCAGAGAGAGAAAGAAACTGGAAAGGTGCACATCCCTGTTTCTGTGTGAACCTCCATGAACTTCCCCCTTGGATTATGCCTTTCTAGCTGTGTTTACAGGAAACTGAAAAATGATTGTATGGAAGAACACTACGGAAGAAAACGATTTCTAAAGGGCTTCGGTTTGCAGATATTATAATGGATAGCTTTACAGATATTTTAATGCTTCTCTGACTAATGCTGTATTTCCTAGTAAATGTATAAATATATCATTTTTAAATAAACAGTCCTCTAACTTCTTGTAATTACACACAGCTGCAAAAACCTGTTTGCTCAAATGTCAGGAAGCAACACAGAACTTTTTGCCTTTTCAGACTTTCCCATAACCCCAGGCAATTTATCCTGAAGCTTAAGATGGAGTGTATATTTTTTTTTTCTTCCCTTTTCTTTTAGAATTAGAAATCAATTTTTATTTTTGAGCTTTTATGGTGCATTCACTAATAATGTGCTTATGTGTTGGCCTTTGCTTGGAGATCTTTGACTGGGCAAAGCTTTCACAAAGATCTCACTTAAAGCAGCAGTGGTTGGAGGTCAAGGTTGACAGTCACAGGTGTCAGCTTCCCATGATACCCACAGGTTCATTATCTGCAAACAACTCTGCTGTGCTTTGCCAATTTAAATCATTCTGCTGCCTGAAATGTATTGAGTTTCCAACGAAAAAAAAAAAAAAAACAAGCAGGGTCATAAACCCACGGAAGCCATTTAGAATGAAAGATGGCCCTAAATTCAAGCCTTGATCCAGACTCTTGGCTGCAGCTGAAATTCAGATCCAAACCTATTCACTCAGAAACTAGTGATGAGAGCCATGCAAATATTTTAATACATCGAAAACATTTCTATACATATAACTTCTTGTCTGGCTTCTTTCCTTGGAATGAATGAAATCAGAATCCCAAGTTCAAGCTCTCTGTAAAACCTGGGAAATGTTTTATCCACCTCCAGGCTCTGACAGTGTTACCCTCTCTTTGAATTCTATGCCAAATAAGAAGTGAAATTTCAGTCCAAGATTTAAATACTCCAATGTCATTGAAAGGGAAAGAAAATAAAGGCAAACCAAAGATAATAACCAAAACCCCCACTTCTTTAATCTCACTTCAATGTGTTAGAAGAGTTGCTGCTTATCTTTTCAAGACTAATGGGAGGTTTTATTTCTTACTACTCTGCAGGACAGATTCCATTATTAAAAAGGGAATTTCATTTCATTAAAATCTGATAGCTCGTTTATAAGAATAAAATTTAGGAATAACAAAATCTAAAGACAAGGATAAGCTCTCATCTGTTTTAGATAACATGGCCTCTGGCCCAAAAGAAGAAAGCAATAAATATTTTTAAGTTTAGTTGAGTTGTAGAGTTTTAATCTCACCTGATGAGGGCAAAGCTGTGAATTTTGTCTCAGAAGACATTCACATTTTAACAACACAAACTTGTCATTGCCTGTCTCCAGACTAACAGCTCTGGCACAGAAATGCAGGTCAGACCTGGCAGGGGTCTGAAGGGAAAAGGGAACAGGAAGAAAAGCCTGTGGGGCTGCTCTAATCCTGGAGCATCCTTTTCACCAGCTCCAAAATTCATGCATAACGCTCTCTCCACACAGCCCGAGAGGATATGGCTGACAAATTCCAGGTGCAATGGAAACCTTTGGAAAGCAACTCAAAAAACACAGATCCTTCCACAAACTCTGATTCTTGACCTCGCTCTTGCCTTGAGGAAGCTGAGCAATCACACTAAGTACCAAAGCAAAATTAATTGGGATTCATTCTCCTGGTGTAAATAAAGCAAGAGGAAATTGCAATGGTTTCCAGCAGCTGAAATACATTTTGATCACAGGGGCTTTCTGTAATTGATAAGCCAGGCCCTGCTTTTGTCAGATGCATGAGGAACACAGTGGCTGAAACAAGTTCCAGCTTGTAATATTCACTGATATATTTCAACAAAATCCTTTCCTCTCTTTGCATTTTGTTTTCAAGGGCAAGCCAAGCAGCATCTTTGTGCTAATATCCAGATTGTCAAAGAGAGTTTTAAACAGAGCAGGGGAGCTGGATTCTGCAGCAGATGGGAGTCAGTAATTGCTGGAGAAGGAGGTCGGTGCTCACGGTTCCTGGCACTCAGGGCAGGCTGCAGCTCCTGCTGGGGATCTGGGGTTTGGGCCAGGCAGCTGCAGGAGCCAGGCTGAGAGGACAGACAGGCAAAACCGTGCTGGGCACGGGGAATATTGTGTGCAAACACAGCAGCAATGCTACTTCACTGCTGTTTTTCACCAGAGAAGGAATCTGGGCTTCTTTCCCCAGGTGCTGAACTTTGGGTCTTTCCTCTCTGCTTATCAAAGCTCCAGGGACCCAGGCTGCCTGCAGGCAGTGACAGTCTGCTGTTTGCAATCCAGCAGTAACAGCATGTGAACCTCAATGCATTAATGAGTCTGGTGAAATACAGAACATTACAACAATGGGAGTCCTCTTCCTTCATTCATTATTTCAATCACAACCACTTTCTCGAGCAAGCTGGACAAAAGGCTAAGCTTCCCTGTTCCAGGGCCAGTGTGTCAGTCCCAATTATCCCTTGCAGAAAACACCATCAGAGCCACGATGTGTTTCTGTGGCTGTCCATGCCAGCCACCTCCTCAAGGCAGGATGAAAACAAGCTGCCTCCAAAGTCTATTCAGCTCAGATGCAGTTTGCCTCAGGAAACGAAGTTCCTGCAGTGCTCAGAGACCAGCCCTGCCACCTTTCCCTTGAGCAGGGACTGCCAGAGGGGCTTTGCTACCCCCACACCTGTGGCCACCTGCCCGGCAGTCACAGCAGTGCTGTGCCCTCCTCACCAGCCCAAAGCTCCACGAGCTCCAGATGTTCCTGCCTCCCACAAGAGCTCAGCCATGCAGCCACAGCTAATTAGGCAGGGCTCTAATTAGGCACGGGCAGCTCTCACCTTCCCTTCGACAGCCATCCATCTATGGACCAGCTGGGACATTCAGACACCTTAAAACTTTCAGGTGGCTGCCTCACCTGCTTTGGAGTCAAGAAGAAGGGGGAGTTTATGTCATCATGTCCCTCCTAAAAGTGTGTGGACACACACATTCAGAGAGCTGGGGAATCACAGCTTGGGAATTCTCTCCAGGCCTGGATTTCTCCTGACTCTCAGCTCCATTCCCAGGCTGCCAAGCTGACTGCAGCTTCAGTTAGGGAGGAGTCTCCCAGGGTGACAACACGGTGACAAACAGAGTGGAATTCATCACCAACATTAACCCCTGGTGTCTTTGCCGTGGGACACATCCTGAGGTGCTGTCCCAAGGATGTTTTTCCCAATTGTCCCATGAACTCCTGTCCTGTCCTGGCTGCACTGACACACTTTAAACCCGGGCTGGCTGTACAATAAATTGGCCTTTTTTCCCCAAAAAGCTCCGTGGGTGTTGCTGTCCTTTCCCTCTCTTTGCAGAGGAGTGACTATAAAAGTGTGTGACCCTCAGGACACCTGCCAAGCCCCAGACACCCCTGGTGGAGTTTATGTCATCATGTCCCTCCTAAAAATGTGTGACCTCCAGGACACCTGCCAAGCCCCAGACACCCCCTTTGGCTCAGCCCTACCCTGACCTCCAGGGGAGCAATGCAGGGGTACAGCAGCTTCCCCCAGTCCAGCCTGCAGCTGCATTGCCTTGTTCAGGTTTTCTCTCAGCATTTCCTTCCTGTGGGTGCTGCAAACACAGGGGCTCCATCCTCAGAGCACACGGGTGGGCTGGGCATTGCCTGGGCCAGGGACACAGCAGCTCTGCCAGCTGCCACTGAGGAAATGAGCAGGGTGTTCTTGCAGAACTCTGTGTTTTATACAGGGCGGGGCTCTGGGCGCTCCCATCTCACTGGAGCAGAGATTTTGATGAACCTTGGCACTGCTGCTGCACTCCTGGGTGCCAGCTGTGGCACCGAATTATTTCTGCTGCGTTAGGATCACCTGGGGAGTGCACCTTTCCCCTGAGCAGGGCAGTCCTTGACACTGCTTATTCAAATTTGATTCGTTTCAAGATGAAATTGCCATTACTCAATCCTGTTTGAAGATGTCCCTGAACTCCACCAGAAGCCTCCACAACTGCAGACCTCAGCCTTTCAGGTGAGGCAAGCTGCCACGGGTGAATAAAACATAAACTGGTCCCCTTCCACAGGCTCATCTTAACCAAAACAATTTTCTTGAAGCCCTGCCTTATTTAAAATGCAAATTATATCACTACAGCTCACTGAGAGTGTGAGAACATGAGGGAGAAATGAATGCCCAGTCAATTCCCCATCACAAATAAACTTGTTTGAAGAACATGCCCAAGCTCCTAGGAGCAGCTCTGGGAATGCCTCAGCCCCCAGCCATGGGAGCAGCCTGGTTCTCCTCTGCCAGTTATGTCAAAAGCCACAACTTGCTGCTAAGAAATCTCTAATTATTCTAACTTCACTTGTTCTGCTCGATTTTTACACTGGGGAGAAACATGAGCTCCCTGAGATGGCAGAAAAGCTTGTTTGAATCTCAGCAGCCCTGAGGACAGAAGGATGAAGAGAGGAGCTCCCCTGCACTGGCCTGGCCAGCTGAGCTCAGCCTGTCCTGCCATTCCCTCCTGGCACTCGAGCTCTTGCCCAAACTCATCACAGCTCCTGGCACATGGTACCTGCAAACCAAACCCTCTGGCAGCAGGCACAGCCCTCGGTTTCCCTCTCTGCAATGGATTTTCAAAAATCTCCCAATATACTTCATTCCCTAATCAAGTGAATGGAACCTAGAAACCAGATAGGCAATGGGTTGAATCGATCTTGATTTTGAAAAATGAATCACACCTTGGCTTCCTATTGCATCCAATCTCTCCTAGGCATTAATTCCTTTGGTTTTACTGTTCTAGTATTATTTACATTGGGGAAAGTACAAAGAGAAGCATAAAAACAGAGCTGCAAAGCCTGTTAAACCCACTTCTGCCAGGTGTAAATGCCTGGATGAAATTTAAGGAACTGCAGAATTAGGACAGAGTGTTCAAGTCCTGAATGAAACAGAAACCAGGGGTGGCTGGGGCTTGGCTGTGGGATGAACTCCTCAGAACCAGACAGTAATCTTAGCTGCATGCAGGTGCAGCTTCAAAACCTCTGAATTTTTACCAAAACAGAAAATTCCATTGCTCAATTCCAAAGGGAAAAAAGAAACCCAAGCCCCTTGCTCTGTCACAAACATGGAGAGATCAAATTTTCAATGGATGAGTACACAGGAAATAACTTTTCCTGTAGAAACTCCATAGCTGGGCAGATTTGTTACCTGTTGCAAGCCATATTTCAGCCATGAGAAGAAGGGAGGTGTGAAGTCAGAGCATGGGATGTAGACAAAAGCAATTTTCCTGCTCATGGCTCAGCAGTTCTGCATTTTCTCCAGTGAGCTGATGATCAGCCTACCCAAATCCTCCCTGGCAGGATGAGAGCCAGTGCTGCTCGAGCTTTGAAGGAGATGTGGTGAGAAAGCAGGACACAAAACACCCAAATCGTTCAGCCTTCCATAGGTGAGGGGTAACCCTGAAATAAAAAAGAAATTCACTTGTCAGGTGAAAAAGGTTTGTATTGTGTTAATTCAAACTTTGCAGGTAATTGCAGGCAATCTGAATTCTGTATCAAGGTTTGCATAAACAATTCTGCTATAAGAGAGATCAGAATAAACCTCATGTAGAGAGTTTATGATAGGAGAGAAGTCTTTTTTTTTAATTGGTAACTGATGAGCTGAAACCTGTGTCAGGTTTTGAAATACAATAAATGGAAAAACAATAAAGCAGATTTAGCAACCCCAGGATAAAACCCTCCTAAAGCCTCAAAGCAAAAAGGAAAAAAAATATGGAAGTGACTTAGGTCAGGTTTAGTGCATGGTGAGAACAAGTGGAATACAAAAAAGGTTTTTGTAGCATGTTTCCCTTCCACATTAATCACCTACTAATTAGCTCATGTGATTGGGTATGACCATCATGTGTGTCCACATCCCAGATTTAGAGCTGGCAAAGAATTCTTCCTTCTCCTGCAACACTTGGAAAGTTGCATAAACACTGCCTGATATGAATGTATCCCTGAAAGGGAGTCCTGGGCAATGAGAGGGGCTGGGAGAGGAAAAAGTGCTTGCCTTGAATGAGGTCTGGGGAGAAGAAAATACTCCAGAGGCAATGGATGTGCTCCAGAGCCTCTGGAAATATTCTTCCCTCTTCCTGCTGGAGACTTGCCTAGCAGAGACCACAGAGATTTTGCTTCCCCTGCAAGACACAGAAGAGATTATTCCATGATAAGGAATTGCACCAGCTGAGGACCTGGTGGAGGGAGATGAAACAAGAAACAGCAGAGCTGAAATCTTGAAGCCAAACACCTTAACTCTGTAAAACTCTTCTGTGGTTATTGTTATTGTTATTGTTATTGTTATTGTTATTGTTATTGTTATTGTTATTGTTATTGTTATTGTTATTGTTATTGTTATTGTTTCAAACCAAGAGCACAGGGTGGAAGCTGTGGCCCAATTCTGGTGGACTCATGTTAATGGTACAGAGGGGGATATATGCATTTTGTTCTTTAATTTTGTGTGGATTCAGTTTCTGGGTTTACCAAACATAGTTTACTCTCCTCTAATAAAAATTGTTTCCTATCTGTGTGTGCATGAGGCCCCAGGGAGGATGTGCTTATTTATTTCATGTTTCTGTGCAAGGGCTCAGCCTGATTTAGAACACACATGGGAGGCAGCCTAAATATTATGATTCTGACCATTTTTGCTGTCATTAACCACTTGAAAACTTATAATTACAATGACAGACATCTGTCCAAATCAGATGCTACTTCCTTTTAGGAAGTTGTCCTGCCACCAGAGGGAATAAATCTAAATCAAGTGAAAACGTGCAGTACAGACAGGAGCCAACGTCACTGTCCTACCCCCTCCCTGTGGATTTGCTGCAGTGGTAAAAAGCATCAGTGCATTGCTTGTGCATCTTCCCAGTCGGGCTGGAGCCTTGCCTTCCCTCTGGGGCCGAGGGAAATGTAAAAGCAACTGGAATTCCAGCTGGGAGGGCACAGGAATGCAGGACAGGGACAGCCAGGGTGGCTCTGTGTGAGCTGGGCAGGGAACAGCAGCTGGGCTGACACACAGCACATCTGGAAATAAATGGAATTGTGCATGGAACACTCACCTGAGCTGGACTAACACACACACAGCACATCTGGAAATAAATGGAATTGTGTGTGGAACACTCACCTGAGCTGGACTAACACACACACAGCACATCTGGAAATAAATGGAATTGTGTGTGGAACACTCACCTGGGCTGGACTGACACACACACAGCACATCTGGAAAGGGAATTGTGTGTGGAACACTCACGTGAGCTGGACTGACACACACAGCACATCTGGAAAGGGAATTGTGTGTGGAACACTCACCTGGGCTGGACTGACACACACACAACACATCTGGAAATGGAATTGTGTGTGGAACACTCACCTGGGCTGGGCTGACACACACAGAGCACATCTGGAAAGGGAATTGTGTGTGGAACACTCACCTGGGCTGGACTGACATACACAGCACATCTGGAAATGGAATTGTGTGTGGAACACTCACCTGGGCTGGACTGACATACACAGCACATCTGGAAATGGAATTGTGTGTGGAACACTCACCTGGGCTGGGCAGGGAACTCCATGTCTCCCTTTCTTTTGAAGGACATGGAAAAGGACAAAGCAGCCTTCCAGTGCTGCTTTAGCAGAGGGTCCCAGGGCATTGCCACCCCCTCTGCCCTTTGGGTGGAGATGTTGTGGAGCAGGAGAGTGTCCCTGAAGAAGATATTTGTCCCTGAAGATGATGTTTGTCCCTGAAGAAGGTATTTATTTGTCCCTGAAGATGATGTTTGTCCCTGAAGAAGGTATTTATTTGTCCCTGAAGATGATGTTTGTCCCTGAAGAAGATATTCCCTCAGGACATGGCACGAGCCCCAGCTCTCCTGCCCTTGGAAATCCCTCTCCAGGTATCATCTCACAGGTCAGGAGCTCTGGCAGCTGGTGCTGAATAAATCAAAGCCTTTAATCTCTTTAATTCAACCTTGCTCCTACCTCCTTATACATGAAATCACTACGTTGCCTTTAATACAGAATGCATGAAAGTGTGCCATTCATAAAAAGATTCAATTAAACATATGAAGCATATCCTGCTGTGACCCACATCTCAGTAACAACGTGATCTTTCTTTTGTGGCACTGGGACATGTTCAGGCAACTTTGGGGTTTTTATTTTTTTTATTCTGTTTTTCTATTTAAAACATCACCCCATTCAGAAAACGTGTTCAAATCTTTAGGATTAATTTTGCAAACATAAAATAATTCTCCAGTGCTAAACTAGTAAATACGACTATTTATTTGAATAGAGGCTGCCAAGCCATATCTTTTGTCCCTGAAGCATAAAAATAAAGTCTTTTTTCTTCCTCTTAATGGAAAATATAGAGGAGTTTTGCTATAGGCCAATTAGATCAAAAGGAATAAAGGGGAAATGGCTCAAATGAGACAGATCTTTCTTCCCCAGGCTTTTATCTTCTAAATAATTATATTCAGGCCTGAATATAAAAGAATAAAATGTTAGTTTAAGAGCTGATTTTGCAGAAGTGTTTTAAACACCTTTTACTATATTTCATTTCAACAGTGTGAGACAGGAAAGTGAGCAAATGAAGGAAATGATTCACCCCAACAAGGGAGTCCAAAACCACTACCTTGAGAGCAAAGTCCACAAAAGTACAACCTCACCTTCACATTCGTCTCTGGCACAGTTTGAAACCACGGGAGGGGTTATTGTGCTGTTTTTATCCTGAGCAAATAGATTTCACTGAAAATACTCAAAGCAATCACTGAACATTTTTCTTTCTAATGCCTTTGCTGAGGCCCAGGACCATTTAATTAGGGAATTAGGTCGAATCCTGGCTCACTGGAGTCAGTGGGAGTCTGCTACTCCACTGCTTTAATTCAGATTTCAAAATATTCAGATTTCTGCCTGTCGGCTGAGACTGAAAGAAGTCCTGCAGTACCTGCTTTACCCTCCAGTCTCTGTATCAAAAATCCATTGTCTTCCTGTAGAGGCAAGGTCCAGCTGGGCAGGATGCTGAGTTTTGTGGGAGGATGGCCCCAAATCTCTCCCAGGAGCTGAGCCAAGTCTCAGCACATCCCAGCCTGCAATCAGAGCCAGCCCCAAAGGCTTCTGTCCTTGCACTGCAAATTTAGCACCAAAAAAATCTGCACTTGGGGAAAACATTTGGGGATTAAAGCACAACAAAGCCTCAGTGCCCGTGGGCATGTGATTACTCGATGTGACCACAACAAATAAAAACATTTTCAGCACTAGAGCATAGCTGTTATGAAATATCTGACAGCACAAGTCTAGGTACCACTGGTGTTAAAGTGTGTAATAAAAATGGATCCATTTCTAAAATAAACCAACATCGTTATAAAAAGTGCCACCATGGTATTAAAAATGCATAAAATAGGGGTTTTTTTAAATCTATCAAGATCCATGGAAGTGACATTTCAGAGTACACAGCCTAAGGCTCAACAACAAGAAAAGGTGAAAGGAAATTCAGTCTCAAGCCATTCTTACAATGCCAGCTGCTGACACTGGGTGCTGCAAGCACATCTCAGCATCACCTTCTTAGCTTGGTTCCATGCTGCTGTGAATTAATGGGAAAGGTTAGCACAAAACCTGGACCTGTTACACTTCTCAGTTACACCAAGACACATGAGAAATGACTGCTGGAGTTTATGTTCAAAAAAATTGAGCATTTATAAAGTTAACGAGCGAGGTCTTGGAGAAAAATATCATTTATTGCCCCCACAGGTCTGGAAAAATCTGCTGGAGACAAACTGCATTCCCCAGCAGCAGCCCATGGCCCCAGGGACGTGTCACCAACCCCAGAGCCTGCCCCAGCTCTCACAGCACCCGTTACCCACTGGGGAATTCGCTGCCATCAATTTCAATTGTTAAAACAATTCATTTGATTTTCACAGAGTGGGAGAAACAGCCTCGTTCTGCTTGCTTCTGTGGTAAGCTGACATTCACCTTAAACTATAGGAACACAAGCAATCCATATTTAGGGTCTTTTATAACATTTTGATCATCTCTTTTAAACACAAGCACTCACCATCAGCCAGTTACAGCTACACATGTATGTGCAATTGCCACTCTACTCTTTGCTAATCAGTATTTTAAGGTCATCTCCACCATTAATCCTGCTTCATATTTTATTAAACTACCATTCTCTTCCACCAAAAATGTTATGTTGATCTCCTAAACCCCTCTGGCTCCAGCTGCAATTCTGTTCCTCCATGGATTTAGTCTGTTGCTCATCATTACAGCACCACTTGCTTTAATAAAAATAGGAATGAATTAGTTTTCAGTTAGCAATTGTACCAAAGGGCAAGGCAATGAATAGCTAAATGGACATGAGTATATAATCATTCATGTGGAAAGAATAGTGTGGACTATCTGCTTGAAATCCTGGCTAAACTTTAATTGATTTATCCAGCATCAACAGAACAAGGCAGAGTAGTCAATTAATTCTTTGTGAGACTGATTTCTACCACAGGCTGAATGCAGGCCCTGAGCACCTCAAGGACAAGGTACAATTGAAGTGTCAGAAACACAAGAAATTGTGTTTGACTCCTTTGGGTGAGGGTTTGAGCCAGGTGAAGGCTCCAGCAGTGCACTGAGAGCCCAGAGCACCCAGCAGTGACACTGCAGGTGACAAACCAAGACCTGTGCCAGGTGGGGCAGGGAGGGGCAGGGTGGGGAAGAGTGGATCAAGATGGATCAGGATGGATCAGGGTGGGTCAGGATGGGTCAGGATGGATCAAGATGGACCAGGGTGGACCAGGGTGGACCACGATGGGTCAGGATGGATCAGGATGGACCAGGATGGATCAGGATGGATCAGGGTGGACCAGGGTGGATCAAGATGGATCAGGGTGGGGCAGGATGGATCAGGATGGATCAGGGTGGATCAGGGTGGGTCAGGGTGGGTCAGGATGGGTCAGGATGGATCAAGATGGATCAGGGTGGATCAGGGTGGGTCAGGGTGGGTCAGGATGGATCAGGGTGGGTCAGGATGGATCAGGATGGATCAGGATGGACCAGGATGGATCAGGGTGGGTCAGGGTGGGTCAGGATGGATCAGGGTGGGTCAGGATGGATCAGGATGGATCAGGGTGGATCAGGGTGGGTCAGGGTGGGTCAGGATGGATCAGGGTGGGTCAGGATGGATCAAGATGGACCAGGGTGGACCAGGGTGGACCAGGGTGGATCAAGATGGATCAGGATGGACCAGGATGGATCAGGGTGGACCAGGGTGGATCAAGATGGATCAGGATGGACCAGGATGGATCAGGGTGGACCAGGGTGGATCAAGATGGATCAGGATGGACCAGGATGGATCAGGGTGGGTCAGGGTGGATCAGGATGGATCAGGATGGATCAGGATGGATCAGGGTGGGTCAGGATGGGTCAGGGTGGACCAGGGTGGACCAGGATGGATCAGGGTGGGTCAGGATGGATCAGGGTGGGTCAGGATGGATCAGGATGGACCAGGACGGATCAGGAGCTGCTGGCCCAGCTGCAGACACATGACTTTGCACCTCCAGGGCACCTCTTTGACTCAGGAGCTGCAGCTTTGCCTTGTTCCTCTCTGCTGCCTTTCATTGCCACTGCTAGCAGAGAAAACAGCCAGGGCTGGATGGCTCTGGCCCAGTTCTGTCATCCTCACTCAATAGAAGTTTCCTTGGGAAACTCAGGCTGCAGAGGAAACCCTGCTTTTCTGTATAATCCCTCAGATGAGTCAACAGCAGCTCTCACCCTGTCCCTGGGGGTCTGCATCTCTATTCATTAGCCCTGTCTCCAGGGCCTGTCACGCTCAACCCAGAGTGATCATCTTGCCAATTAAGATTTTTTCATTGCTATATTGGGATTTTTACTGAGTCACACAGCACTGACATGAAAGCAGAGTGTCAGCCTAAACTCTGCACTGTGAATTCTGCTTAATTCAGATATAAGGTTGTTGCATCACGATCTCTTAGCCAAGAGCAAGCACGAAACAGTGAACAATTCCCATTGGAAATGCTCAGTATCAGAGAGAAAAGCAGAACAGCATCATTTAAAAACTGCACTGGGCAGGGCCTTTGAGAATTCAGTGTGATTCTTCTGTGCAGAAATGTCAGTTTGGTGTGTTCCAAAAAATATTATGAGACTTCAATATCTGCCTTGAAAGAGCTCTGTAAAGACAGAGAAGGTGGCATTTTTAAATGACACAGACCTATCACTGTCCAGAACAGCTTTTAGAAAACTGAAAAATCTGAATCAAAAAAGAACTCTTGTAGAAAGCCATATTTAGACGTGTACTACACATTTTCTAGGAATGTTAATTAACTGCTGAGTTACTTTAGCAAGACAAACTCAAAAGAAGAGTATCTAAAATACAGGCTATAAACACAGCCTTCCTGCCTTCTTCATTTCAGCTGCCAGTTTATTTCCTGATTTGCCAGGCTACTCAGATATTTTCTCTCTGTTCCACATCTTGCCCATAAATTTATTTCATATGCACAGTTTTCTCTCTTGTGCTCAGTCTGCACGAATTAAACACATTTTATCAAAAATGAAAAAGCTATAATCAAACACAAGAGACCAACAAGACCCTCCCCTAAATCTCTTTGATTCTCAGCAATTTCATGTTCCAGAACTTTTTTATTCATCCAGCACAAAGCACAAGGTTCCTCGTGTGTGTGTTTGTGAAGCCACACATACATTTCTGAAAATTAAAAGCAGCCCTACCATCAGAACTGAGCAGAAAAAATGTTCCAAAAACTTACAGATTCTTTTGCAAATAATTGAAAGCTTCTTTTCTCACCCATATCTAGGTGTTAGTGGTTTCCATGACAACTTTTTGTCAGCTTTCCATTACTTCCAGTAGGTCTTTGAATTGAAGTTTACATACATTATTATTCAAAGATCAGCTTTAGTATTTGATGAACCCTAAGAGTTGGTTTTGACAGAAATGTCACGTGCCTTCAGACAAAAGGAAAAACCAAACCAGCAATGACAACCTGTGCAAACACACATTGTCACCTCCCAGCCTCAGCAGCCTCAGAACACATCCCCCAAACACAGCAAGGGGAGGAAAACCTTGAACAAAATCTTCCACGACAGAGATGTGTCTAATGGCAACTTGAGCCACAGAAATCAGAATTTGAGCTGCTGCAGTTTCTCTGGCTTGTAGTCAAAAGCTCAGGTTCTGCTCTTGAGCCACAAAATCCACTTTGATTCCCCCAAGTTCATAAAGAGTTGGCTCATGAAAGTACCTCAGCTTTCAATTCAATGGAGAAAAAAAAAAAATATATATATATACAGAGAAGAGTTTCGGTACAGAATAATGGAGTATTCAACATGGGCAAAGAATTCTGCAAATTCACTCATTATATGACAAGAATTTTTTTTTTTTTTTCTGCAGAAGGTGGTTGGAAGAAATTTGTTATCATAAAGCATCTTAAGCTTCCAAAGGTGAAGACTGAAAAAAGAGTTCTGCCATGTCAAAAAAGGGAAGATATTCCAGGAGAAAAAGTGCAGCCCAACACCTGAAATTCTCAGGAGGGGCCAAACTTGATCCCTGTTCAGATGCATTCTGCATTCTGAGATCCCAGAGATTTAAAACATCTGAGGCTGGGGCTTGGGGGAGAGGGTGGATTTAGATTTTGGGGGATTTTTTGGTGTTAGGATTTTTTTTTTTTTTTTGGGTGGATTTTTTGTTGTTGTCGTTTTAAAGTAGAACATTTGAAGTGATGTGCAATTCAGATTGGCTTGAATAAAAACATGAACCTGTAAAACATTCAAAATTGGCAAGCAGGCTGGGGTGAGCATTCAGACAGCACAGCTGGGTGCCTGAAAAGGCAGAATCCAATCAGCACTGATTGCACATGGATAAATCTATGAAGATGGGGGGGAAAAAAAAGAATACTGGCAATTTTCTATCCTGCTTAGAACAGGGAAATAAAAACCTTGTCCTGACCTCAGAGGGAGCAGTAACATTTCGAGATCCAAACTTGAAAGGGGAAAAGATTTCCTCTCATGTTTGGTGCTAGGCTTGTCCCAAGAAGCATTTGGCCACAGGAACTGGGGAAAGGATTGAAAGCACATTTGGGAAAGCCTCAGCCTGTGCCCAGCTGTGCACATCTGTGAGTCTGCACACAGCTATGCTCTGTCTCCTTTAGCCAAACCTCTTTTGGAAACTCAACATGAAGATCAAGCAATACACAGCCAGACCAAAGTGAAGAGTTTCAAGCTTTCTAAAACCCAAAATAACGGGAGTTTCAAACCCAAAATAACAGCAAGCATTGCCATGGGACAATCTTATTTCCCCTGTGTGTACAATTTGAGGCACACAGACAAAGGGCTCTGGTCACACAGGAATGACAAGACAGCAGCTCCTCCAGCCAGAACCATCCAAACAGCTCTGAGGGGCATTAAAAGTGTGTTTTAACACCATTCAGTTTTTAATTCTTGTGCACTGGGAAGCAAACAGGAAGGCAGCACTGTCCAGCTGGTGCAGTGTGTTAAGGCATCAGAGCTATGGCACCCCTCAGGGGCTGGGGAGGGGATTTGGTTACCTGGCTGCAGCTGCACTTCTGCTGCTCCCAGGAGGAATCCTTAACTCTGAGGGCAAGGATGCTGCCAGGAAATGCAGCATTTTCCCCCCAGTCCAAGGCAGGTCACAGCTCTGAGGGTCCCTCCTCACCTTTGCCAAAGGTGATTCCCCATCCTGATCTCACGGGCCCCCCACCGTGTTCTGCTGCTCCTGTGGTCCCCACTGTCCTCGTATCCGAGCCAAGTTTCTTCCCAAAGCCTCAGAGCACCTTGGTGCCATTATTTACCTTTGGGGCCCCGAGCAGAGACCAAGTCATTCATTTCTCAGTGTCTCCCCAGCGCCTCAGACCATTTGGCTTTTAAGCCAAAAGCAACAAGAGCTCCCTGAGCTCTCAGGGGGAGGGAGATGGAACTGGGAGCCCTCAGCCATCATTGCTCCTCCTGACAATATCCCACTCTGCCTGCACACACCAGGCACACGGATTGCACTCTTTGAGTCTCTTCTCCTCGCAGGTGAGCGTTGCAGTGAGGTTTGGTGGAATTCTCTGAGGGGCACCAATTTTTGCTCCTTCTTTGGAGAAACTCACTGTCCAGCAAATGGCAACAAAGGAAGATCCCATCCTCTGCAGAGCTTCCTCTCAGCAACATCCTGGCCATGAATATTTAAAATAGCTCTGAAGCAAAGAAAAGGTCACTGTTATATAGAATTGATTGCTGATTTTGGTATCATTATACTGATTTTAAATGCCATACAGTGAACTAGCAATTGGGGATTGAGCTCTGCTCTGCCCTGTACACAGACATCAAGGGAATCCTGTTCCTCTCTCTAACAGGAAAAGGGATTTTTTGAAAGAGTCTGTTCCAGCTCATTATCCAGCATGACATACATATTGTATATAAATTATATATATGATTTCATTTGTATATATGTACTATATTTCTATAAGTCAGATATATCACATATTGCATTATATGAGGTGCTCAAAGGTGTTGTGATCTGGACAAGCAAATGATCAGAGACAGAAGCAGTGGATGTGCCTGCAGCAGGCAAATCTTCAATTTGGAAAAGTTTTTGGATTTCTAAGGGATATGCCAAGGTGTCACCTCTTGGCTTTTCTATTTATTCAAATTGGCAAAGCTATAAAACACCACTCCCATAAGCATGCCTTGTCTTTCTAAGATGACAAAAACAAGGTTAAAAAAGAAAAGCACCAAACCTTCCACAGCCTGTCCCCTAAGAAACAAGAGAGGGACTGGCCAGGGCAAGGAATCAGCTTCCAGCACCTCAGAACCCCAGAGCTGCAGCACTGGGACAGGAGAGAAAGCCCAAACCTCCCAGCACATCATTTTCATACACATGGCTTTTGTCCAGACAGCAAACCTGAGCAGTGAACTCCCCTGGACAGGTTAAACCAGAGCAAGGGATCACCCTGCAGCCCTGGGGAAAGGGTTTGCAGTTCTGGCTGGGCAGCTCTGGAAGAACCTGACAAAACAGGCAGAGAAGGAAGAAATGTGATATTGGTGAAGAAAGGAATCTGTGCAGTCACTTCAACAGTGCAGTCATAAAGTGAAGGAAAATGTGTTTTATGAAAACTCCTGCATTTATGCTCAATCACATTGTCTCAAGTTATTTTTCAAAGTTCATTTCTATGCCTGGTTTTTTTTTCTGGGCCTTCGATGCTCCACCAAAACTGAGCCTAAACCATCGTGAATTGCACTGGTTTTTGTTGGACTCTACAACACTGTCCCTTCAGTGAGGGAAGCTGAACTTTCACAATCCCAGCTGCTGCTCCCTTCCTAACAGTCAGCCCAGACGACGGTGTCCAGCAGAGGTGATTCCAGCATTATCCCAAAACTGATTCCTCATTTTTGTTTTGCAGATTTTATGACCAGCACCTGGTGCAAAGGCACCTGTCTGAACTGAGGATCAAACACCCTTCCCACCTCTTTTAATCGAGGCTTTTGCTCTGTCCTGTTCGTTCTCCATAATGCCCATTTCACTTCCCCTCCAGGGCGTAAATTCCTCACTTTGGGTCACTCCCCCCGATGTTTGTGTTCAGGATTTTCCACTGTTCCACACCAAAGGAGGTTTGGGGGGACAGATGACCCCTCCTGCCTGAGCAGTGTGGCAGGAGCCCATCCCTGAGCATTTCTGGGAGCTGCTTTAGTAAAGTGATGGAAATGTTTTGTTCTACACCTTATCCGTGGGGAGAGGAAAAAAAAAAAATAGAAGTTCTATTTTGCAAAAAAAAAAAGCACAGAAATGTGAGATTGATGAAATTGCTTTCTCCCATTTCTTCCCTGGCCATCTCAAACAAACATTCCCAATCCTTGCAGGGACAGCAAGGGCTGCCACAGGGCTCCTGTTTCACCGTGGCAGTGAAGGGCAGATATTTGCCAGGCTTGGATGAAAAGAAGGCAGTGCTATGAAATGTGGAGGTGCAGGTTCACATTTCAAACATCAATGGTGGGACACTGCCACTTTGGATTTTACTGCAAAAACAACTTCAATCAAATCTTCGGAGAGGAATTTGTACTCTTGTCTGCAGCCAGAGGAGCAGTTCAGTCCCACATACACACAGAAATTTTCTGGAGGAGAGGAGATCCTTAATCAAGAGCCAAAGAAGAGAAATTCTTCCCCAAAACATCTTTCAGCCCTGGCACTTTGCCATGTGACCAGAGCTAAATCACGGCTTTAATCAGATTTGTATAAACCATTATTCTCAAACACAAAGTTTTAAGTTGGCCAGTCAAATATTTTCTGTTAAAAGAATTTTTCGACAAGTTGAGGTTTTCTAATAAATGCTGGGGAGGAGTAGTAGAGAAAGAAGTGTAGACTAGCTACAGAAAAATCCATAGTGCATCTCGAATTGGAAATCTCTTTTGATAACACGTTGTAGTTCAGGAACTTACTGCTGTTCACACTGTCTGAACAGGGCTCCCCAAACAGATTAGATCTAACTGTGCAAAAATTTCGCAATTTTTATTATGAAATCTGTCCAGACAGATTGGGAGCATAAGAACACTGATCTACAATTCCAACAGTTTCTTTCCAGAGCGTTTTCAAACCAAATTACTTAGTACACAGGCAAACCTGTTCAGTTTTTTCAGAAAAGACAGCTTTTCACCATATTTTCTCTAAAAGGAAATGACTTCCTATTAAAGACCAAAAAAAAAAAAAAAAAAAGGGGATTTGCAGATTCGTTTGTCCCACAGATGCTCAGCTGAAATCCTTGCATTACTGGGAGTAAAACCCAAAGAATTTTAAAGCAAAGTCCTAAAGGTAGCCTGCCCCAGTCCCAGCCCAGCCTAAGGTGATAATGTGCTTTTAATTAATTTAATCATCCCCTTGCCCAAGTTCAAGGGTCCAGGCTAATCACCACACAAAGTTGTTTAGCACAATGGACATTCATCATTTCAAGTGTTTGCTGTTATGCAGCTGAGGTGCTTGTGAGGATGGGCAGAAGGATAAGAAGCCTCTTACACTGAAAATGCAAATTTGCAAGAGGGGTTTTTGCTGTTTGGGAGGGGCAGAGCTGTTTGTGATTTTTTTTCAATAGATCATCCACATCCTCAAGGCTGCTGTGATATTTTCAATGTTTTCAGCATTGGCTAACAAACTCCACAGAGGTCTTTGAGTCTTTAGACTCATTTTATAATTTAATGCATTAGAAATGTTTGCTCTCTACTTTTCAACAAAACCAATACATTTGATAAATATGGACCAAATACCTTCTTATCCCAAAATATCAACTAAGCCTGAATATTTAAGAATGCAAGTGTTTCATCATTAAAGAAAATCAAATTTAAAATAGAAATAAATTTGGATTTGGTACGTTAAACCTTTTTGAACTGTATTTAAAGTTCATCTCGAGAAAACATTTTCCCTAGCTGCAATTTTGCTTTGATTTCACTCGCCTCCTGCAGCCATACATTGAAGCATTAACAATTAACACAAGGAAGGTCTCAGAACATATTACCAAATATTCTAAATACAGCCAGTCATTGTGCATGATGTCACCTGACACCAACCCAGCCCCTCACAGCCACGCTGCACTGGGAGCTCACCCCACCTGGCCAGGTGTGTCCAACCTGTCCCTGCCCCTCCTCCTCCTCCTCCTCCCAAGGCTCAGGGAGCCTCCGGGTCACCTCCTGTGTCACCTCCCCTGCCCGGGGCACAGAGCCCAGGGCACAGAGCCCAGGTGTCCCTGCCAGGTGAGCCCAGGACACACAGCCCAGGTGAGCCCAGGGCACACAGCCCAGGTGTCCCTGCCAGGTGAGCCCAGGTGTGTCTGCCAGGTGAGCCCAGGACACACAGCGCAGGTGTCCCTGCCAGGTGAGCCCAGGTGTGTCTGCCAGGTGAGCCCAGGGCACACAGCCCAGGGCACACAGCCCAGGTGTCCCTGCCAGGTGAGCCCAGGTGTCCCTGCCAGGTGAGCCCAGGGCACACAGCCCAGGTGAGCCCAGGGCACACAGCCCAGGTGTCCCTGCCAGGTGAGCCCAGGGCACACAGCCCAGGTGAGCCCAGGGCACACAGCCCAGGTGTCCCTGCCAGGTGAGCCCAGGACACACAGCCCAGGTGAGCCCAGGACACACAGCCCAGGTGTCCCTGCCAGGTGAGCCCAGAGCACACAGCCCAGGTGTCCCTGCCAGGTGAGCCCAGGACACACAGCCCAGGTGAGCCCAGGACACACAGCCCAGGTGTCCCTGCCAGGTGAGCCCAGAGCACACAGCCCAGGTGTCCCTGCCAGGTGAGCCCAGGGCACACAGCCCAGGTGAGCCCAGAGCACACAGCCCAGGTGTCCCTGCCAGGTGAGCCCAGGACACACAGCCCAGGTGAGCCCAGGGCACACAGCCCAGGTGTCCCTGCCAGGTGAGCCCAGGTGTCCCTGCCAGGTGAGCCCAGGTGTCCCTGCCAGGTGAGCCCAGGGCACACAGCCCAGGTGTCCCTGCCAGGTGAGCCCAGAGCACACAGCCCAGGTGAGCCCAGGGCACACAGCCCAGGTGTCCCTGCCAGGTGAGCCCAGAGCACACAGCCCAGGTGAGCCCAGGGCACACAGCCCAGGTGTCCCTGCCAGGTGAGCTTCTCCAGCAGTGCTTGCTGTCCTGCAGGAGTGAGAACAGCCCAGGTACAGCTCCACACCCAGCAGAGAGAGCTGAGCTGCCAGCAGGGTCTGTGTCCCCTGGCACCTCCCTGTCCTGAACTCACAGCTCTGGGCTTTGGGATTGTTCTAGACTGTTCTAGAGCAGAGAGCAGGCTCACTCGGGCCACAATCCACACACTGAATCCTTGGCTTGCTTCTGACCACGGGCACAGATACCCTTGAACAAAACCAGCTTCGGGATTGTGGCACCATTCTCAGTTATTTCCTGTGCTACCCGTTCTGCTTTCAGGCATTAAGAGCAGTTGTGAGTGTTTGACACTTTTAAAAAGCAATTGTCCTTATTAAGTAAATAAATATTGAGTGAGGAACTTATCTTTGGAGACTCATTTTTTATAAACCTTGGCCTTACTCTGGCTGCTTTTGTTTTTCAAGCTGAATGAATTACAAGTGTTATTCCACTGTTAATATCCACACCACGCCAGCACCAACACATCCCATGGACGAGCTGGGTTTGTGCTCCCCCTCCCTCTATCAAGTATGGCAGTGCTTTAAAAATGTCCTCCAGTAACTGGAACTGCTCATTCCAAATGGATCTGCTATAAACTCTCCTCCTTGCTGCAGGTCACTAGTTCGTTATGCCTTTGGGCACTTTCTGCAGATGCCACCTAAAATACACCCAAAATGCACCTAAAATGCACCCAAAATGCACCTAAAATGTGCTTTTCAGTGCAGAGCCAGAGCCAACAGCCATGCCAGGAGCAGTAACTGCTGACAGCTCCACAACTCTCCTCCATTCAAAGAAATCCCAAATCTTTTCAGCAGAGTTTTTTCTCTCAATACATTTCCCTTCCCACAAATAAGGGCTTTGGAAAACGCAGCTTAGATGAACAAAACCCACACCCCCTTTAAAAACACAAAGAAGAAATGTTAACCCATCTGTAAAGCTTTTCCTTCTCATTCTCAAAACGATGATGCTGCTATAAATGAGCAGAAGTTTTATTTCAGTACCTTTTCTTTTTCAGTTTCCTACCTCTTCCCATTGCAGCAGGCAGCAATAACTGGAACACAAGAACAGCTTTTTGCTCTCATGCATGGAAGGATATTAAGTTTTAAAGATTTTTGGCACAACCAGATAAGGCTGAGTATGACATAAAATAAATTCAGTGTTACCCAGCCCAAGGTAATCCTCTTGTGATAGTGCCTGTAGGAGCTACATCATTTTCTGGCATCACAGCAATCTCTGAAAATAAACTGTAGCAATAACTAACTTTTCTGATGTTGCATTCTGACAGTGCCAAGGCTTAAAAAAACCTCCAACTCATATTTTCTGTCATATATAAAGTATCAGCTGCTTGGAGATTAGGGCTCCATCCTGTTAGACACCAAGACAGATTTTACCCCACCCAGGTTACACTCTGAATTACATAAGAGAAATTTTTGGAGCTAGAACACATAACTGTGACTTTACAAATTAAAAAAACAGGTCACCTATGGATCAGCAACTACAGTTATCAACTTTAAATCTGGATGATTAGGCACAGCTATCTGTATCTGGGTATTAATACAAAACTTTGGAAAATCCACCACCATTTATTCATCTAAAAATGAATCTAGGTGCCACTGAAAGAAATTCAGTTACTTTCTCAGTGTACCAGATTTTGTCTGGGGCTGAAATAGGGATGCTGGCAACATTTTGTGCTCCTGACACAAGCACAAAGTCATTTCTGCTCCCTACAGTGAGTTTATTTGGCTTTTTTTGTGCTCAGACAAAAGCTCTTTAGCCTGTTCCTAACAGCTCTTAAAACTCCTTTGCTTTGCTGTTCACAACTTCTATTCAGCATGAGTGGATGGAAAATGCATTGATTTCGAATTTGAAGTGCTGGCAGGAAACAAATCTATATTTTATTGCTCTAATCCATCCTAGACCACATTGGAAGCAGCCAAACCCTCCTTTCACCTGCAGCTCCTGACCTGGAGACTGCCACAGTAGCCAAGGGGCTAAAGGAGCTCCTCTACCAAGGCAGTGTCCTTGTCATCAAGAGGGGCTTGCTCCCCAGGAAATGGAAAATGTGAAAAACTCCCCTAGTGCTCTGCGTGGGGATCATACATCTACAACAGATCACATGGGAAAAAAAAAAAATCTGACCTTCCAAAAACTCAAATACACTCAGGTAAGTTTAAAAAACAAATTTAAGATAAGTCTGAACTGGAGGAAAAAAAAAAAAAAAAAACAAAACAAAAAAACAACAACAACAACAAAAAAAAAAACAACAAAAAACCAAAACCAAACCAAAAAAACCTCCAAATAAAGAGCCCTTGAAATGCAGATCAGGCAGAAGATACCACAGCAAAGACAAGGCAAAAGCAGAACCATAAAGACACAGGGAATCCTTTACTGTTATGAAACTTTACTGAGACTGAACATTGCCAATCTCGAAAACAGTTGAAGTAATAAAAAAATAGGTGAAGAAGCATAGAATGAAAATTAGGCCACTCTTAAAAAGAGTATCCAGATCAGTTATCTGGAGTAAATAATTTATTCTGCTATGGGAAGCCATAATGGAGAGCTAGCAGAGTGTTCATGGAATAGTGTCAAAACTGTTCTGCTAATAACGTTTGTGACATTCAATTAGCCATGAAGTCGAGGAGACACACAGTGTAAGGTCCCAAACCACAGCACACTGTCTGGAACAAAATGTCAGATGGAGAGATTGGTGAGGTCCAGGCCTGGCTCCAAAGGCTCCTCCTGGCAGCCCTGAACACAACTGGCAAGAGGGGAGCACGGGGGGAAGGCCACTATTGTTCCAGTTTATTGAACTTTTGAGCACTGGTGCTCGAAACAACTCAGAAGAGGCTTTACAAGAATAGCAAGAGCAAAGGAAAAAAGCTCCGTTTATTGGAGCTGAAGGATTTCTCCATAAAAGGCAGGAAGGGGTATAAGAGAATGGGATGGAGCTGCCACCAAAGACGTGGAAAGCAGTGACAAACTTCTGAGCCTGAGCAGCCAAAAATTGAGGAGGAAGCTGGGGAAGAGTTGTTTCAACTTGATATTAAGTTTGGAAGGAAATCCTGCAGCTTGTTGGGAGACAAGGAGCTTGGCACAGGCAAACTGGGATCGATTTCCAGTTCCTGAGCCCACAGAACCTCCAGAGCCAGGCTGGAGCAGCCCTCCCCTCCCTGCCTCTGCAGCTCCCCAGCTGCTCACTGCAAATCCTGGCACAGGGCTTTGCTGGGAGCCACACAGGGAACTGAAAACAGACTCAGAAATTCTCCTTTTTTTTTTTTAAATTTTCTTCCCCCCCAATATTTGTTATTTTGGTTTCAGGTTCAATGAGAAGAGCAATAAGCAGAACTCAAGTTTCAAGGAAACAGCCTGAACTGGGGAGAAAATACAACACAGCTTCCAAAGAAACTTATATCAACAACCTTTCCATTTCATATATTTGGATGAATTTCACTGAGAGCTGGAGCAGAAAGGCATTCTTCAAAAGCCTTAACCCAATTCTCTCCAAATTTGGTCAAAAACGTTCTTTAATTGAATCACATTCAAAGGGGAAAAAGAAAGGAAATTGAAAAAAAAAAACCCATAAACTCAATTACCACCACCACACATTTCAAAGTCAGCTATCTAGGCTGCATGTTTAGTTTTTCATTTTGCAGCACAGGGGTATTTACACCATCAAAGCCAGAATCAACAGGGGTTGTTGTCGGTTGTGTTTTTTCTCCTCTTCCTCCCTCCCCTGAGAAAGGGGCTGGCCCAGGTGACGGTGCCAAAGGCAGCACTGCAGGCTGTGAATCAGCCTGGGAACCCCAGGGATGAGGGGCACTGGAGGAAACAGAGCTGCACCCCCAAACACAGCCAGGAGCCAGAGCTGGGCTGGCTCTGCCTGCAGCGGCTGTGCAGGGAGCTCCGTGCCCACAGCACTGCCCAGCCCTCGGGAATTGCCCAGGGAAAGGGCAGGGGGTCCTGCCCCACCCAGGGGAGCCCCCCGGGGCACAGGGAGCTGAGCTCAGCAGCGTCCTGTCCCCGTGGGATGGGCACTCAGAGCCCGGCTCTGCTCCCTCATCTCCCAGCCCTGGCTGGCTCGGCCTCCAAGGGCTCCAGGCTCCTTTGATTTGTAAAGCTGTAAATGCTTGCTCTAATCTCAGCTGCTTTGAGGAATGGGCGTGCTTCTATCCCCACTCCATCCTCTATCTTTCAAAATAATCTTGACGGCACACACTGCCTGATAGAGTTGAAAGTGTCATCAATGTTTTTTTACAATCGAGTTATTTTCGCAGTCAGGACAAACAACTGCTCAGAGCTGACCTCAGAGCTCGCTCCCAAGATTTTTAAAGGCTCTCTGTTGCTCCCAGCCGTGAAGAATAGCTCTGCCCTGGCTGCCAGGGCCAGCAGCAACCGCTCCCAGCTGTGACAGCAAACCACCCACCCGGGCCAGGGCTCAGCACCCCAAGGAGGGCACAAGGGAACCTCGCAGGGGTCTCATTGCCCTGGAGAAAGTGCTGAGAACTTCCCTGGGCCCAGCAGGAGCCAAAGCAAAGGAAGCACTGACCACAGCTCCTGCTGCAGCTTCTCTCCTGTGTCCAGCCCCTCTGGCTGTGCACACAGCAGAATTCCTGCCTGGAGCACTCCCAAACAGCTCCTGCTTCAAACTCTGCCTGCCAGCAGAATGAAAAGGAAAATCATCTCTAACAGGAGCCCTTGTGCCTCTGCAGCTTTTCTGCTGCTCAGCACCCAAGCCCTGGCAGTGCTGCAGGTCAGAGCCCCAGCCCTTCCCAGCCAGGGCTGCCCTGGGAGGCAAGGAGCAGCAGAATTTTTGGTAATGAAAAGATCAAAGGCCCCAATGAGCTGAGGAGTAAAGCACATGCAGAGAAACCCATAGAGAATAACTGCATGCCCAGCAAATGCTTCAATTTTCTACTTTTCACAGCTGAGCTTTAAAAATTGACCCTGCTCCAGACTACGTGGATCTACCAAAACTCAGTTTCCTGAATCAATCAGAACGTTTACTGCATTAATTATTAATTAATTATTGCACTTTCCTTGTTTCTGGATGTTAAGCCATCAACAGATGAGCAGATTTCTGTGCAAAGCAGGTTAATTTGTTAAAGTGCAGACCCACCTTGCTCTTACAGAGGTGTACCCTATAGAGCAGCCCTGGTTTTCAGCACCAGGACACACACTGAGGGAACAGCTCCTGTGTGAAAGGACCAAAATTACCAGAACAGCTAAAAAACCACCTCAGGCAGGTATTTCTCTATAGGATGGGAGGTAGAATTTCCTCCATGACATCTTGCAGCTGCTGCAGTTACAGGATTCTTCCAGGAAATGATTTTACTGACCCATCAAGCCCCTTCCGTTTCCCTCTGAACAGCAGGAGAGCAAAAACAATCCTGTGAATCAAGCAGCCCAGCCACAGCCCACCAGTACACAGGACTTCACTCTCTGCCTTCAAGGAGCAAATCCTTGGTTCCATGACCCAGACTCCATGCTTGCACTGCTCACAGTAAATCAGTTTTCATATTTACCCATTGACCACTGTGATTACATTGTCTCTATGTGCTCTAATCCCCAGTGACAATCTGCCAGAGCTCTTTTTGTTGGTAACTACAATTATTTTATTTGCTGTATGGGAGAACTGAAAAGCTGCTGTAATAGGTTCAGAAAAGAACAATAAAAAAGCCTCTGTCCTAAAGATTTCCCAGGTCAAAGTAATTTTCCCAATCTTTACTTTGGGTTTAATTTTTGCCATTAATGAAACTCATTTATCTTTTTCAGATACTGAAATTTTTGTGTCTTCCACTATAGTTTCCTTTTTCTCTAGAAATGTACCTTTTGCGAATTGACTGTACAAGATCCCTGTGTCCCCTTTATTCAAAACTGTCAGAAATATATAAAATGAATGTCTCTAAACCATTCACCTTAGCCCAGTAACTGGTAACACCAATCAAAGCATGTTCTTCATGAAGGATGGAAACCCTAAATCTCATCCCTTTTAAATCTGTTAATGGTTTCAGTATTTCCCCAGACACCATCATTAGTTCTGTGTTGGTCAGAGAATGCCAACCACGATTTTATTTTCCCCCTGGCTTGGTACTCTCAAGAAGGGACGAGCAAGATGGAGAAGATGGGGAGGGAGTTTCTGCCAGGAGAGGTAGTGCTGGGACAAGGGGGGATGGTTTAAACTGACAGAGGGTGGGTTCAGATTGGGTATTGGGCAGGAATTGTTCCCTGGCAGGGTGGGCAGGGTGGCACAGGGTGCCCAGAGCAGCTGGGGCTGCCCCTGGATCCCTGGGAATGTCCCAGGCCAGGCTGGATGGGGGTTGGAGCACCCTGGGATAATGGGAGCTGTCCCTGCCACGGCAGGGGGATGGAACTGAGTGATCTTCAAGGTCCTTTTCAACCCAAACCATTCTGTGATTCTGTGATTCATTCTGTAATTCTGTGAACTTCTGGAACAGTACAGAACTCCTATTAGACCTTCAGTCCAGGAACAACTAATTTGCTACAAAACGAGAGCCAAGAGAGCAGGTAGGAGATTTTCTCATTTTTTGGTAAGGTATGGGAAGCCAACAATTAGTTTGTAATTGCCAGCAGAGTAGAATACCAGAACTATCTGTCTCATAACAGAGAATTTCCAGCCTTACTTTCTGAGGATTCTCAGAATTCAATAGGTACAACAATTATGATGCACAAAAGAAAAGGAAGCCGTCTCCCACACAGCACATGGGGTCACGCCTCTTCTATTTCAAGTGGTTCTGTTCCCTGAGCGATTCTCAGGGACTCCTCACAGGCCCTTGATGACTCAGGCTTCAAGAGTGTCGCAGAAATTCCTGCCAGTTAACAGAAGCACGCAGAGGTGCTGAGATCTCTCTGGGCAGCGCACAGAGGGGACCCTGCCCCAGTGCAGGGCTGTCTTCTCAGCCCTTGTTGATAAATTATTTGCATTTATAGGCTGTTACCCACCTGCGTGACTAATTAATCCATGAGGAAGAGAGAAGAAAACTCCACAGAGCAGCCAGGGGTGCAGGTTTTTAAGAGGCGCTCGTGTATGAGCCAGCTCTCCGAGTGCCTCAGATATTCTGAATTATCTGGATCTGTGCAGATGAGATTTCCTCTGGAGCACCGAGTCACTGAGGAAGGGGAGCTGCTGGCACTGGAACAGTGAAGCACACACTTCACATCTGCCAGGGACACGAAGCAGAACAAGGATTAGATGTTTGGAATGGGACTGACGTCATCACCCAAAATTTGACAGCCCCGGTGACGTCAAACCCCGGCAGTCAGGGATGTGTCTGCAGCCCCTTGGCTTTTCTGAAAGTATCAGCCATGAAACACAAACCTCTGCACTCTGCAAGAGCGTCCATCAAAGGTCCAAACACAGATGATGACTAACTTCCTCCTGGGAAGAGAATCTTAAAAAGGAACCAGCAAAAGAGAGAGAAAAAACAGCCCAAGGGCTTGCAGTACCGAGCTGTGTGGATTTATCTGACCTTTAGAAAAGCAAAGATCAATAGGTCTGACAGAACTTCACAAAAACGAAGGTGAAATATTCCTCAGACCTCAAGAGCAGCAGAATGGGAAAGCAGAGCAAACTCATCGTGGTGTAGTCAGCAAAACCTGCTGCCTGTGGGAAGCTCGGGGCGCCTTTTGTGCCCCTGCCACGTCCAGCCCGGGAGTCCTGACGTGTTCAGCATCGCACTGGAAGATGCTCCTTGTCACGAGCCTTCTGCTCTCTGGTTTGTGTTTCTGAGCAGTGCTGACACGGGAGCCCTGCGGACCTTGCCCGGGAGCACGTTGTGATGCAGAAGGATCACACCCAGCACTGATGGGCACGTCCAGCATTGTCACCCCCGGCACTCAGGGCCTTTCTGAGTGCTCAGCTCAGGGTGGCACCACGGAAAGTCACGGCATGTGCTGCAGCTCTGCTCAGTGTAAAACGGAGACACAAGAGGCAGGAGATGACTTGACTGGAGCTGCAGGGAGTTCAGCTTTTTCAGGAGTCACACTGGCAGATTTTCTAATAAAAATGTTATCACCAAATCGACCTCTAACATTTTTTAAAATGCAGGACGAACACTCTCATCATACCAAATGCCCCAAGGATGTCTTTTCCCCACAGAGTGCATGAAGGGTGGATCTACTTGGTTCCCTCAAGCTCTGCAGTCAGGCACAGGAGCAAAAAAACATGTTAAAAAAAGCTTTTGCAGGAGCTTGATGTCTTCAGTGTGCTTTTCTTGGACATGGCCAGGGTCTGTACAGGTGTATGCCAGATGGGCACGGTTACACTGCTGGTGTTGACAAGCACAATATTTCCAAGAGTTTTCTTGTTTTTCTTGGACAACCTTCTAGAGGATGCCTAAGATTTCTGCCATGTACTTCATTCGATTCTGGAAAATTTTAAACTTCCCCATAGAAGCCAGGAGAAGATGAGAATCTTGCAGCTGGGACTGGATGTTGTTCTGCTGGAGTTTGAGGTTTTTCTCCACTCTGTCAGATAGCTGGGGCTGGACGAACAGAGCTGTGTGAGAAGGTTCAGTGCAGCCTTTGGAAGGGAAGGGCAGCTGTCTGGAGGGCACAGCTGGCTCTGGGAGCAGCGGGGCTGGGAGGACAGGGCAGGAGCAGGAGCACAGGGAAGTGCAGAGGCAATCCCCAGGGAACAGGACAAGCTGCTGCAGCCTCTGTGACCTTTTCTGGAAGCTGGGCTGCAGGGAGAGAAAATCCTGGCTAAAGGAAAGCCAGAATGTGCATTCACAAGCAGGAGAGCAATAATTCTTTTTGTGATGTGCTGGGACCACCACGCTGAGGTCAATTCTCCACAGTCCAAAAGCCCTCCTGTCCCAGTTCTGCTGGTTTATTTCTAGGCATCTCCAGACACAGAAATGAAGTGCAAGGTATTAAATTCAACATTCCTTATCCTCCTTGGTCTAGGTTTGGTGGCAGATTTCAGGAGTAACATCCAGTCCAGCCTTTGGAGCTGGCTCTGTTTCCCAGACTAGCACTTGTTTGGGAGTTCTCTGTACATCATATTCTGTAAAAAAAAAATAAAATAAAATACAAAAATAGATGTAGAGGCAAACAATTTGAATAAAAAATGAAACCCCAGAGCTCTGGAGCAGAGCAATAGAGTTTCCTCTCTAGCTGCCACAGGGAGGAAGGTGCTGGGGGTGCCTGTGTACCAGTGCAGGCAGGGTTATTCCTTGCAGCAGGACACGAGCCTGCTCTGGCAATGACCCTTCTGTCTCTCCCCATACCTGCCAGAAGCCACCCAGATCTTTAATGCACAATTTTTTATGCTCCAAACTGGCATTGTCTCAGATGGAAACGAGCATCATTTGCCTGTGCTTATCCCTCAGCTAAAGAGAGCTGAGGCCTTGCTGGCAGAAGGGAGGATCCTCAACCAGCAAACTGAAGTTATTTTAAAAGTTCTCTTCAGAATCCAGCAAATTTCCTCACAAAATTTCCTCCTTGTCTCTCAGCAGGGCACTGAGAATGTTCACAGATGAGTTCTACTTAAACCACAGAGAAAAAAAGCTTCTACTTACACATTTAATCTTCAGTTCCCAGGATATCAGAGATGCCTGGAACAGAATTCAGTTCTCATTGAGGTTTGGTGTATGTATTTTAAAAGACATACCAGGAATCTCTGTAAATGTAAATAACTGTGCTTGCCAACTTTAAAATTCAGTGTATTAGGAATTAGTGTTCATAAAGAAGTATTCACCAAGTTTGTCCATATTGAGCCTTTCTTTCAGTGTCCCAGAGAGTATTTCTTCCACTTGCTGATTAATACCTCTGGATGTATTCTAGGTTCCTTGGTCTCTTTTGCATAATTTGGCAATTACTCAATTACTAAAGACTTTAAAAGTAGACACTCAACACTTTTCCAATCTCTTCTCTTAAACATTTCTTCCAACCTAAGGGGCTGCTGACAGTTGCTGAGTCCCTGCATTTCTTAGAAATTTATTGTAGCGATTCTCAGTTTGCAGATCTCCTTCTGCACTTTTAAAAGACCTAAAACTTTCAAATACATTTATTAAAATGGAATACTGACAACTCAGTGATTCACTTGAAAGTGCAGATTTCCCAAAAACAAATCTTAAGCTGCCAAATCCAGCCCTGCCTTAGCCAGCCTCTGACGTTTTCACAAGAATGTGACTGCCAAGATATGTAAATTGAGCCATTTTATTCTGCCTTTGTCTTCTAGAGTTCAGATTCTGATTTCTCACTACGTTTATTTGTAGGGCTCTCCTCTGGAAAAAAAATAAAAAAATAAAAAATAAAAACCAAAGATGACCAACTCCCTCTTTTTAGATGATTCCCTTGTGTTTGCTTGTTCCTGACTGAACTGTCACATCAGAGATATCCATAACCTACAGGCAATTATTGCAGCATCTCGTTACCAAATCTCTCCTGACTGTATATCTGCGAGTTTGCTCCCCATGCAGTCATCACCAGGGCTGGTTTCTGGGGGTGAGGGATGCATTTCAGCTGGATGCTGACATGGACACAGCTCAGTTGTGGAAGCAGAAAATTGAGATGAACATCAGAGCTCTGAGCTGGTGCTCCTGGCACATCACACTGCACGACGTTCCCGAGTGGGGTATGGCAGAAATTTCTGAAGAAAAGCCACGAGTGTGGGACTGGGCTCCTCTCGCTCCTGTTTGAGGCCTGAGCAGGGATTCTTGCAGGAGGAATTGATCCATTCATGCTCTTCAGGCTGAGCCCTGGGTCAATTCTTGTGCAATGTCACACGAGCAGGGCCACGGGTCACTTTGGGGGGCAGGTGGTGACATGTTTAACCACGGGCTCCTCCTGGTCCCTGGTGATTTTATCACACATTTTATCTTCAGGTGCTTCTGTCCTTTACAGCTGCAGCTTCCTCAGAATTTCTCTCGTGGTGTTGGACTCTCAGCCCTTCCTTTGTCAGGAAACCCACCCAGGCTCTGCTTCCCCCTGCTTGCTCCCCATCTCTGCATCCAAACCTTGCCCTGCCCACCCCTGGCAAACCTTCCGACCCACACAGCCCCCACAGAGGGCATTTTTCCACAGAAATATTCCCCTGCAGAGCTGGTGTGCCCCATTATTGCACAGCCCTGTCCCCGGAGCAGCAGAGCCCAGCACAGACCCAGCCACGGACTTTGCCCCCCTGCAAGCTTGGAGGAGCAGCTCAGAGGGACTTTGACAATTCTTTCACGCCTGCAGGCAGGGCAGACACCGACAGGGCTCACACACACGGTACCTGTGCTCCAAACCAGCTCCTTGGAATTCCTGTCTCAAAGAAAACTCAAATGCTGCCGTTCCTGTTGTAGTTTCTACCCCCTCTCCAAGAGGAGAGCATTCCCCCTCCCTCTCTTCTCTCGAAGATCCAGGCTCCAGCAAGGGTTTGCCTTTCTGTCAAGAACAGACATTTTTTTAATGCTATTTTCACTGAAGTTGACTGGTTACAATTACCCAGACTGCCACAAGTCATTTGGAAATCTAAACAGTGTATTGATAAAATATATCCATTTAACTTGACTGCTGCCTACCTGTAAAACTTCGGGGTGTCTGCAAATAACGTGCTTGCATTGCTTTTTTATCAAAATAATCGGGTGGCTTGGTTTAGTTTGATTTCTCCAATTAGTTTTTCAGGCTGTCAAGAACCAAACCAGCCTTTAATTGGTCTTATTGATTTACAGAGGAAGTTTTCATGGAGAAAGACTCCTGAGTGTGCCCTCAATGGTGCCTTCAATTCATGACCAGCACACTTGGCTATCAATATTTTTATCTTTACAGCATATTAATTTTATCCCGTGTAATCCTCATGGAAAAAAAAAAAATCTGGTATTTTCCTTGTTCTCTTAGACAAAATATCTGAACTTCCCAAGATTTTGCATCCTAAAGTAGCTTGTTCAATCTTCAGCTCTGACTTAGTGCCTTCTCCACGAGCTCTTTTAAGAAGCACCAACATTTTCAGAGCACGGGTGGAAAGCCAAGCCCTGCTTTCAGAAAAGTCTGAGAGAACACGCTGGAGAAGGGCAGCTCTGATGCAGCTCAGCAGCCCAGGCACGTCTGCAATGCTCCTGTGCTCAGCACCTGGTGCCACACAAGAGTTCAATCTGTGTCAAATTGCAATTGCTCCTTGCTTTGTGAATGTCACTGTAATTCTTGCACTCACTCTGCATTTTAACCTCGGTGGTGAATGGAGAGCAGCAGTTTGTGCTGAAAGCTGATGTGGTTTGACAATGCCAGTTCTGATGCCTGGCCGTGCCTTTCATGTGCCTGGAGGAGGACAAGCAGCTGAGAGTCGCTCCAGCCAGCGTTCAAGCCTCCTTCCCTGGATCTACGAGCAATTAAAGTCCCGTTGTTGATTTGAATAACTTTCTGCTGAGAAATCGGGTAAGGCTGGGTCAGGGAGTGGCAAGGCATTGGCAGAGGTGAGACAAAGCTTATTTTCATGGAATGATCGCTTTTGAGAGCAGCAGCCCAGACCACCAGCAGAGCCCACAGGACAAGGACAGCAGCCAGGCACAGGGATGCTGGACCAAGCCTCCGGGATGAGGTCAGGCAGGGCAGAGCATGCAGGTCCATTGCTTGTTTTTCCAAAGGGCTGTTGGGATCTCTAAAGCTTTCCAGGCTACAGACAAAAAATTCATTTTGCTAATCCTACTGTCTTGCTCTCCAGCCCCACCATTCCTAAGGATTTTTCTGGTCAAGTCCCATAGTAAAGATATTTTTCTGTGGAGAAAGGAAAGGAAGGGCATCACACTTATTCCAGAACCTGCAGTTCTCCACGCTCTGCAGTCCCCAGCCCAGGGGAAGGAGCAGACACTGGGTGAGCACTCGGGAGTCCCTCAGGCACTGCAGCAGGTCCTGGGGCAGGAGAGGAGCAGGGGAAGCACAAATTCATCTCCAGCACCCTGGGGTGCTGCTCAAACCTGCAGACAGGGCTCGGTTAGAACGGCTCCCAAAGAATGCCTGGGAGAGAGCAGAATTCCTCTGTGCTCTCACACGGCCCAGAAGACAGAACTGAAACCCTGTGATTTATCAAAGCCTTGTCAGGGTCTTTGTGACATGGCCTGTCTGGTTTGACATAAATTCTGTTCCTTGCTCCTATTTGTTTTTTTTTTAAATTTGGCCTGCCTGAATTTTTTTTTTTTTTTTTTTTTTGTTTCTCTTGCTGATTTCATGATCATTTTATTATCAAGGTCATTGTTGAGTGAAGTTTTTCCAGGCACTACTGCACAGGGGTGTAAATAAATTCTCAGTGCACTTATCACCTCTGCTGCTGGCACAGCCTGACACCAGAAAACCAAGGGGCACCAGGTCCCCCAAAGCCTTTCTGCTTCACACCCCTCTGTGAGGACACCTGGCAGTTCTGCATTATCCCTGCTCCTGCCTCACACTTGGATTTAGAATCTTAGGATGAATACTTACACTCATTCAGAAAAAGCACAAGTATTTATTTTTGGTGGTTTTTTTGGGTTTTTTTTAACCCAGAAGTGCCCAGCCTCATCTCTCACTGTGACTCTGCCTTCTGTCTGTTACTTGTTCTGCATTCACATTTCACCATCTGCCCACTGCTAACCTGTGCCTAACCTGAGCATCATCATCATCATCATCACCATCACTCTCTCAGCTGAAAAATAGAAAAGATTTCCTCGAATTCATTTAATTAGGAGCTGCACCATTCAGGGAGCTGTACCAAAAATAGTTTGATTTATGAGCTGGCAGCTTAAGCAGCCCCTGAGCAGAGCTCAACCACTGCTGCTGATGCAGGATGTCTGTGTGGATTCAGGGCCACCCAGGCTGGGAGTGCCCAGGTGTCTCCATCTCACCTGCCCCGGAATGGCAGCTCACGTTTGGGGAATAAATGTGAACCACAGCTTTATGGGAAAAGCCAGTTAAGAGATACAGCAAAAATCTCCTGTCAAATTGGAAAAAAAACCCCAAAAACCAAACACCCCACATGCACAGCTTCATTGCCACTTTTGCATTAAATGCCAGGCAAGGGTAGGAAAGTAAATACCTTCACTTGTGCACTTTGTACTCACTTTTCCCTGTTGATATACTGAATTATGGGATAGATGGAATATATTGTCTCTACTCCCCTGTTTTAAACCCAGCTTGGTGAGCTGCTGGTTGTTTCCAGGACAGCCCTGCACTGAGCTTTAAGATGCAGGAGAGTCAGGAACAGCTTTTGCTGCTCATTTTCAGATGGTGCTTGCTCAATATGATCCTTTGCTGTGATGAAAAACAAAAACAACCCACGGAAGATGCTGGGGGTGACACAAAGAGCACAGGATGAAATTCCACTCTGCTGATCCCTCCATCATTAAGTCAGTCAGGGTTACACTTCAAAAGGTACCTCAGGAAAAAGTCAAGCACTGTAATCCCATTTTTCCTTCTGCACCTCCCAGTGCCCATCCCTGTTTTCCAAGGGCAGGAGCAGGGTGAAGTGGGGTTACCAATATGGGAAAGGAACAGGCAATTATGGAAATATTTCTTTTCATATCAGCAGAGGCTCAAGGCTGAGACAGAAACCCTCTGCTACTGCCATGCCTCTGAGCAGGGCAGGGAAGGATCCAGCACAGTGTAAGAGTTCACTCAGGAACAAGATGAGATTCCAAAAGCTCCAGCACAACCCTGGGGGGCCACAAGCCACTCTAAATGAATTAGATGATTTTGAAAGGTCTAAATTTAAAAAACCCCAAACTGTAATGACACATTTACAGGTAAAATATATCCTAAAAAATCTGCAAGCAGAAAGACATAAATTCTGGGGTGGGGAATATTATCCTTGTAGAAGTGGAAATAATGGCCCCCTATGCCCAAAGGGCAATAAAATACTTTATGGAACAAGGCACCAAGAGGCCACAGTGACTTGGTTGATCAGGGGAGTGAAAGAGATGAATGAAAAGGTCACTGGGCATGAATAGAAACATCTGAGCACTCTGAGGGTTTCATCATTTGTTAACCAAACTGTGATGCTGGAACAATGGACATTGGAGAAAACAGGGGCAGAGAAACAGAGAGCAGTGGGAGAAAGAAAATGCAGTGAGTGATTAATTCTCCTTACAAATAAAAGTCTGGAGGCAGGGGGAGGGGGTGTTGTACAGCTTCAAACTCACATAAAAACAGACAGCAGTGCCTTGCTTGTTCAGCTGGGCCAGCAGCAAACACGTGTGGGGAGCCCAGGCCGTGATGCCATGGACAGCACACAGGGCTCCTCTGATGTGGCCTTGGCTGGGGTGACCTTGTCTCCTCCTGTGAGCAGCAAACCAAGGAACCGTGAAAAATCCACATTTCATTGCTCTCGTCTTCCCTGAGGCTGAAACAACTTTCTTTTTTTTTTTTTTTAATGCAGTGTTTAGCTCTTTGAGCCATTCATATTTCTCCCTCTCTTTTTATCAGCTGGTCTCCCATGTATGAATTTGTGCCACGTATGAATGGTGGCTGTAAGTCATTCATCCATCCTGCATCGGTGGGGATGCAGCAAAGAGAGGCACAATTGTGGATACCCAGATCCAGCAGCGTGACAAGAGACAGAAAAGCTTTCAGAAATTTTCCTGGCTGGGACCTCTGAGTCACCAAGGGAAGCAGCACAGGCAGAAGGCTCAGCTCAGTCCAGCTGTGCAGCCCCAGGCCCTGGTTGGGGCAGGATCCTGATGTTCCCTCAGGGCCACCTTTGTCCCATGGGCTCTCTCCACCTGGGGAAAGAGGAAAGGTATACAGTGTTTTAGAAAGCTGTGTCAAAGTAAATTTTAGGATGGAGAAATATAAGAATGTTGAGGATGTAAGGATAAGAAACAACAGGGCTGTGAGCTGTGTAGAGATAGGTTTCAGGAAAATATGTTCAGTAAAATAGCAGAAATCTATAAGTTTAATAATGAAGATTTATCCATTGTTTTAAGCTATTACAAGCAAGCATTGTTCAAAGAGATCTGCATGCAGCTTTATTAATTGGCCTGAGCAAACACTTGTCAGCTTTTAATATTCTGCTATTGGTTAGAAAGTTGTTAAAGGACTTTGTGACAAAGAGAGTTTGGTGTGCTGTGCCAGCAGCTGAAGCTGCTCCATCTCCCCTGCTTGGCTCTGTAAAATGAGAGTGATGGTTGTGATGGAATAAAGAGTCAAGAGAGCTGCTCCAGCATTCCCATCCTGCTCTTTGTGTACATAGATAAATATAAGAGAAAAAATATCCCAGGAAAACCCAACATCCACCTGTCACTGTGCCAGGCAGGTTTCCAGCTCTCCATCCAGGACTAGATGGGTTAGAGATTTATGAGGAGCTGTGCTGGTTTTTTCCCCTATGAACATTCTGTAATTCAACAAGTTTAAGATTAAAATTAAGACTAAAAAAAATCTTCATTGTTGAGTGGACAGATTTAAGATTTTATAAAAGCATGGTGCTACCTTTCAATTGCTTTCCATGTCACAGCAGACTCTTGCTTATGGTTTTAAGTTTTATAGTCACAAAACTCAGAGTGTGGCAGATAACACCACACTTGGATTTAGGAAGTTTTCCTGACTGGAATGACAGTTTGTTTCTTATTTAAATATATACATCCAGAGGCCTCTGGAGCTTTTAAAGGATATTATCTATGACCACACACATACAGAGATGTTTGAATTCAATGGTTTTAAATGTTTGCTTACCAGGTGGTCTTATTTTCTCTCTCTCAAGAAACAAGGCACATGTACACACAAAATTGTCTCACATAAATTATAGTGAAGTTGGTTGCTTTGGTTTTTTTATGTTAGGAATTAGCTCACATGCTCATTTCTTATGCAAAAAAAATAAAATAAAATAAAAAAAGGTGTGCACATGTCAAAGATTTCCAAGAAGAGTATCCTACAGGAAAACATCTGGGAAGCAGCAGGACTCAGAACAAAACAGACATCCCTTTGCTTTGCTCCTTTTCATTTTTTTTTCCCAGTGCAGCAGTTATGCATTTGCCTAAATTACTTTGACCCTCAAAAGCAGAGCTCTGCATCTGTACAGCAATTTACTGGATTTTAACTTTTTATCAGGGAAGGGCTGGATGGAACTGTGCTCATAAAAACAGGGATCCACTCTGCTTGTGCCAGACACAAACACATCTCAGGGGCTGCCCCTGCACTGCAGCAACTCCCAGCCCTGTGCTGGCTGCACCAGGACACACATTCTGTGAAATCCCATCTGAAATCAAATATATCAGAGCTGGACACACACATTCTGTGAAATCCCATCTGAAATCAAATATATCAGAGCTGGGCAACACACATCCTGTGAAATCCCATCTGAAATCAAATATATCAGAGCTGGGCAACACACATTCTGTGAGATCCCATTGAAATCAAATATATCAGAGCTGGACACACACATCCTGTGAAATCCCATCTGAAATCAAAGGTATCAGAGCTGGGCAACACACATCCTGTGAAATCCCATCTGAAATCAAATATATCAGAGCTGGGCAACACACATTCTGTGAAATCCCATCCGAAATCAAATGTATCAGAGCTGGACAAAGCCAGATCTCTCTGTTCTCACCTGCAAGGGCACAGCCATTATCTACAGAGGGCAGATGAAATTGAGTTTGAAAACACGAATCATTTGTGTGCCAATAGGAATTCAGAATTCTGCAGCAACCCTGATGAGACAAAAAGCACAGGACAGACCCTCGAGCATAGACAGGCCTGTGCAGTAACAAAATCTTCCTGTCTCTAGAACTTGATTTGGTTTGTTCTCTTTCCTAGCTACTGACTGGATGCCTTGACAACACAACAAACCTTTATTTCATTTTGAAGGTTTAGCATTTCCTATAACAATAACCAGATCACTCCCCCTGATACACAGAGAAGGAAAATTGCTCAGAAGAAAAATCCCATTTCTGTTGTTTGGCACCAATTATTCACTATGTGAATTACTCTGGAAAGCCTTAAAGCTCAAAACCCAGAATACTCATCAGCATCAGTGAAATTATTCCACAGGTACCAATTAGTTGTTTTGAGATACAAGTTGAACTGGTGATTTCCTCCCCCAGTGAAGCCCAGAAAGTTTTTGTCCTGACATTCATGAAACGTAACCTGCATTTAAAACGGGATGCAAGGCAGGAAAACAAAGCACACAAGGTGGAACTAGGGCATGGAGATCAGTGGGGACAGGAGAGGAAGAACCTGCAGAATTAACTTGGCTTGCAAACCTCAAGATTCTCATTACGTGGAGAGGAACAGCTATTACAGCTGTTTTCAACATGGAACCCAGCAGGAAGAGACAACATTTGCACACACAGACAAGCAGAAGGTTATGTGCTATCCATGATGTGCCTCTGAAAAAAAAAAAAAAACACCTCCTTTCTGGTGTCTTTAAATGAAAAGTTTTTAAAAACCCAACACCTAAAGCTCCACTTCAGTAGATTTTTGCCAGCAGATCCGAGATTCTTTGGGGAATTCTCCAGAAGCAATTGAGATGCAGGGAAATGCATGAACACAAAAGTTCCATCTGGGCAAAGTTTATTAAAGGAGTGGGATCCCAAGCTGCCCACACACTGTTGCTGTACCCATCAATATTCTGTTTGCAACACGTAGCATCAAATGATTCCCAGATGTTTTAATAATTGGCTTACAAGCCTATATTACAAACTCTGCTTCTATAAACTTGCAGGATATGCTAGATAATCACTCTTAACTGTTTTATAAATAAAAGCTTAACAGCAACTCTGATCTTCAATTTTTACATATTAATAACAAAACTACTAAAACAATTATCATTTTAGAGACCATGATTCCAAATAAAGTCCAAGACTGAACTCCAGGGTTCGGGTTTCTATTTCCCAAATGCTGAAAACAAATTTTCTCTCCCATGTTGTCTGAAACAAACAGATTTTTGCTGCCTTCAAACAAGGCAGGCTGAGGGCTCAGAGAGGAAGAGATGGATTAAATGTTGACTGAAACACTTAAAGGCCTTCAGGAAGAAACAAATGCCAGGTGCTGACCTAAGATTCCAAAAACCTATAACAATATGCAACAAAACTGAAATATTTCAAAGTCTCCTACCCTTTGAGAGATGTTGCAATCATGTTGTTCCATTTTTCTGTTTTCAACACTCACATACTTGTCCTTTGGACATTCCTCATATTAAGCTCATGCTTCTATCTGTTGTTTGCAGCAAGTCTCTAAGGCAACCAAAGGGTTGGGCAAATAGTTTCACTTTGTGCAAGATAATAGGTAATTCAAAACATCCATTTTTTCAAAGCAAACTGGAGTCATCTGCACATCAAACACTGCAGCTGATTAAGAGTCCAAGAAAAACCAATCAACGTGGCCAGTCAGACAATAACAACTCCATCCCCAAGTGCTGCAGCTCCCATCAGCTCCCAGGGTCAGGGCTGAAATTCAGGGGCGTGTAAGGCACAGCCTGCTGCCAAACATCCACCCACTGCAGCCACGGGCTGGGGAAGAGGCTGATGAGCTGGGGATGATTGCCAGGGAATGCACAGAGCACAGGGCTCCAGCCCAGGTAAACCCACCTGAGCCCCAGGAGCCCCCCTGGCACCCACAAACACAGCAGTGCCTCTGTGTGTGCCTCCTGAGCACGGGACAGAGCTCCCAGGTAAAGCACCTGACGATGAACATCCACCAGCCCCACTGCTCGAAGGCTTTCCCCTCAATACAAGCCAAAAATCAAATTAGATTTATCCTGCTAAGGCTGGGGCACTTCTCAGGTTCCCACAGAGAGACAAGAGCCAAGCCCTGAGTTTGGCACAGGGAGTTGAACTCCCCAGCATGGAAAAGGGATCTGAGCTGTCCTTTGGGCTGCAGGCAAACAGAGCAAATCACACTGACCGAACTCCACTGCCTGCACACTTACCTGCCACGGCAAGAGCAGCCCCGCTTCAAAATTTCAGTTATTCCACAACTGCCAAAAGATCAGAATCAGACTAAGGGTCCCGGGGCCCTAACAAATGAACCCCTAAAGGGTTTCTGTACCTGGGGCCCTGCAGAGAGACCTGGCAGCCCAGCACAGAGCCCAGGAGCTGGGAGCAGCAATGTGCTGCCAGGGCTGTGGCCAGCACCCACCCCCTCGGGCAGCACCTGCAGAGCTCCCAAGGGTGCTGATGGCACCACCCAGCCCAGAGCATCTGCCAGAGGTTCCAGGGCTGGACCCCACCCACAGCGTTCAGATTTACAGTCCCAACAAAGCTTTGTACCCAGCACCTGCCCTGCTGCCCAAATTTCAGTGGACACGCTGCATTCTGCTGGGGCTTGTGCACTGTGGCCAGAATGTCTCAGCCAACATTGCTGCCCCGAGCTCCTCTGCACAAGTGAAGCAAAAGGATAGTTTATTCAAAAGAAAAAGAGTCCAAATTGATGGACATGTTCAGCTCGGACAAAGCCCCTGCAGGGCAGCTTTGTCCCCACGATCCACTCACAGCAGTGCCTGGGGTAAAACCCAAAACCCACGCTGCCCTCTGGAACAGAGCAGCCCTGCAAAGCCTTGCACAGGTCCCTGGGCAGCTCAGGACTCCACCCTGCAGCACCTCACCCCCTCTGCAGCTGGCTCAGGTCCCACACTAAGGAGGATCGTGCCTGTGACATTTTCTTCCAGTTCAGCATTTCCCTGCCCTCTGTGTACTCTGGTGTTTCCAGTTCCTAACTCAGCTGGTGACCGGGCTGGAGCTGACAGAGATCCCAGAAATAGCTGAGGAACAGGATAACAGCAGCTTTGGGGGCCAGTGTCAGTAAATCCACTGGACCCCATAAAAAATATTATTGTCTCTGAGCTCCAGGAGTCTGAAATGAAAATACAGGATGCCCCAAATGTTTGCAGAGTAAAGAAAGGTCACTCAGCAATAGCACTGAGGGAGCAGCCAGCACAGATTCCACCACCAATGTTTGTCCCTCACACAGGGGAAGCCCAGAATCTGTGGGAAACTCTTGTCCATCATGTGCTGAACACATGTCTACTACACACGTCCTTCTGTCTCCTCCTCCCACGAATGAGGTACCAAGGGTGCAACCTGACCTTCTTTTATTAAACTTCACTGTGCCTGGAAGTGCAAGAGCAGAGGCAGGTTCTGGGTTTTGGCAGAAATTTCTCAAACCATCACCATTTACCACAAGGTGACCTTCAGTGGAGCAGGAGGGGCACAGACCCCACAGATCCCCTGGATTCAGGGGAGCCCTGCACAGTTAAATGCAGATGGAAGGTGCAATCATGTGCATGGATGGATTATCTGATCCAGCAGCACAGATTGCTCACTCCCACAGAGATGCTCAGCACATCATTCTACACCTCTGCTCTCCCTGGTGCCCCCTGCACACAAATGCACCAGCAGCACCACCCAGGTCTGATGGAGAGGATTTCACAGAGCACCAAATTCCCCAAATCCCTCCCAGGGCAGTGTCAGTGACAGTGGGCACGCTGTCAGAGGCTGCCTGCCAGAACCTGCTCTGCTTCAGCTCTCCCACCCAAAACTCCACAGAAGGGCTCCAGAGCTTCAGCAGGGCACAGCCTTCCCAGCTGGAGCCCCACGCTGTTCTGGAACACATCCTGGTACAAAAGCCAGTTTTGGACACCAGCAGGGTGCAGGTGTCACCTTCAGTGGCACCATTTGGTGCCACAGGGAGCACCAGGTTGTGCTTGTACCATTGCATTAACGAGCCAGTTTGGAACAGAATAACCAAACTGAGTCCAGGCTCTACCACTATTTACAAATCCTGAAGTTAAGAGCAGAGGGACTGGAAAGAAAAGACCAGATTGTGAGAGCCACAGCTGATAGCACTGCTGCAGATAATGCTGTAATGGGAATAAACCACGGTTGGCTGATTTTCTTCTGGTTCCCATTGTGCAATTCCCTCACACACAGAACAAACGTTGCCTTATTGCAGATTCCTGGGGACATTCATAACCCATGGGCTGAGCAGGGTGGCTCCTTTGCTCAGGTCTGCACAAATTCCTGCCCACTCTTGGAGAGTCAAGGTCTGAGCATGCATTATTCCCCCCACACACTGCTTTTGTTTCAGGAGGAAAAGCTAATTACTTTCATCTCTGGTGGATGAGCAGAGCAGGAGCTGTAACAGGTGAGAGAATTGTCTTCTCAACTTAGAGAGCACCTGAGACACAGGCAGGTGAGAGCACAAATCCATCTTATTCATTTTCACACTGCAATGTGCTGCCAACCAGCTGCTCTTGTAGCTGCCCATGGACACTTTGTTATAACAATTTTGCTCTCTGGTAAGTTGGATTGTAAAATAAATGCATTTCCTGGAAGCTCAGAATTAAAAAACCATTCCTGAGGATATGTGACATGAAACCAGCCCTGTACCTGCATCTCCAGTCAGACACACACATGTATAAATTTCAATATATATGTCCATGTGTGTATAGAATCTCGTCCTGTGGAATCTCCCCCTGAAATGAAGCAAACCAGCCAGTTTTGAGGAAAAAAAATGTTAAAAAATAGAGAGCAAGGACCCAGACTCCTCCAAGCATGGAAAAACAGAATAACCAGGTGCACTGTTTCTCCTTCCCTGGGGAGGAGGAAAGGTCACATTCCCAAATCAGTTGTGGGGTGGCCTCTCATCCATCCCCCACTGAACTCCCCGCCCTTGGGAAGGGGCAGCAAGCAGGGAGGAGAGACAGAAAGGCTGAGCAGCCATTCCTGCCCTGGAAATGGGAGGTAAAACAGTTTATCACCCAAATCCTGCCGGGGCCAGCACAGGCAGGGCTGGCTCTCACCCCCCACACCAGCGGGGTCCTACAAAATTCCTGCTGCTCCCCCTCCCTCCCTTCCCCCCGACCCCAGGTGTCACAGGGACTCTTTCTGGTGCCCTGAAATTTTAGGCACCGTGGGTTTCAGCCCGGCCACAGGAGCAGCAAAGTCTCCTCCAGGATCTGCAGCACCTTCGTGCAGACACCCTGCAGGTCAGAAAATGGCAATATTTGGGTAGGTGCTTGTTGTGCACAGGTGACTTCTGCAGCCACAGTTGGAGCCATAATTCATCTCAGCTTTTTTATAAATATTTACCTTTTCTGCAGGCACTGTAGCAGCACAAACAGGAACGTGTGAGCCTGTTCTTGGAGCAGGGAGTGAATGCACAAACTTCTCACTGCCCTGGGAGGTGGTGCACCATGAATGTAGTGCTTGGTTTGCTGTCTCACTCTCTGTACCCGTTTCTCTGGAGTACTTGGAATTAAAAGAAAAAAAATAAAAACAAACCAAAAAAAAATGTAAGAAATGTGGAGGAGACACTCTCCATTTTGCTGTCAAGAGAGCTGGGGTCAAAAATAAAGGTCACAAATCCTGAAGATCAGCACAGGGAGGCAGATGCACTCCAAAGGGGGTCAGTATTCAGAAGACCACAGTACAACACTGCTGCAGTTGGGGCTCCTGCACACCTACACTAATTTCTATTTCAACAACTGCTTTTCTTGAAAAGCCTCTTTTGTGCATCTGAAGAATGGAATTATTGGCACACCCTGTTAGAATGAAACAGAGGTATCATTGTCACGGTGCTGCTTTAAAAAAAATGATTCCTAGACTGAAAGAAAAACAGCTGCAGTCACAGCTGGACCAAGAGCAACCAAAGCTCTTGGGCTGGCATCCACCATAGCTGGAGGGCAATTGAAATGAACTTCCCATTCCACAGAGCTCTGGCAATCTCCTGGGAACTGTGCTCACCTCCAAAGCTAGAAATGAATAAATAAATAAAATAATATTAAATAAATAAATAAATAAATAAATAAAAGCAGCCAGCCCAGACCTCCCACACCATCTTATTCGACATAACACTCCACACTTGGGTGGCCCAATCTGTAAACCAGCCTTAGTTTTTATGGCAGTAGAAAACACTAAATCGTGCTCACGAAAACTGGATATAGCTCCCAAAAAGACAGGAAAAAGAAACAGAACAGGAGCAAGAGTGAAAGCAAGTGCAGCACTCAAGAAGGAAGGAGCTGAATGAAAGAAGACATTTAAATTTTAACTTGCTTTGGGCAGAGGGGCAATATCCCACTGCATTTTTATTCCTTTTGGCATTTTCCCTTTCTATTTTTTGAAACATCCAAGCCTACAATAATATTGGCCAGGATATTCTCCTGCTCCCCACTAGAGAATCTCAGTTACTCCGGATTTACAAGTGTCAAACACTTGCCATGCTCTGGGAAGGGACCTGCCATGCTCTGGGAAAGGGACCTGGCATGTTCTGGGAAGGGACCTGCCATGCTCTGGCAAAGGACCTGCCATGCTCTGGGAAAGGGACCTGGCATGCTCTGGGAAGGGACCTGCCATGCTCTGGGAAAGGACCTGCCATGCTCTGGGAAGGGACCTGCCATGTTCTGGGAAGGGACCTGCCATGCTCTGGCAAAGGACCTGCCATGCTCTGGGAAAGGGACCTGGCATGCTCTGGGAAGGGACCTGCCATGCTCTGGGAAAGGGACCTGGCATGCTCTGGGAAGGGACCTGCCATGCTCTGGGAAAGGACCTGCCATGCTCTGGGAAAGGGACCTGGCATGCTCTGGGAAGGGACCTGCCATGCTCTGGGAAAGGGACCTGGCATGCTCTGGGAAGGGACCTGCCATGCTCTGGGAAAGGACCTGCCATGCTCTGGGAAAGGACCTGCCATGCTCTGGGAAGGGACCTGCCATGCTCTGGGAAAGAAGGACATGACGTGGCTGCTGGGGGCAGGTGCCAGAGGCTGCTCAGGTTTGTGCTGCCCAGGCTGCAGGCAGGGCTCCCACATTTCATCAGCAGCACTCTTTGGACAAGGGCTGGAATTGCACCTGCAACACGACAGCCCCAAGTCGCAGCGTCCCCAGGACACACCAGAACAAACACTCACAGCCAGAGAACTCTGCCTGTGCTTCCAGGCAATTCTTTTGGGGACTTTACCGAGGACACAGGCAGGCCCTGCACACTCAGTTCTCTGCTCATGTTTCACGTAGAACTGGTGATACATTTAAAAATTAATAAATAAATCATACACTGCTTCGGGATCACAATTGGTAACGTGATTCTTTTATCCCTACTTACAGAGCTCCCTGGAGCACATCCATCACCACCGTGGGCACAGCTAAAAACTCGAACATCACACAACAAAACCTCATCCCAGAGCATTGCAGAAAAGGGATTAAGTTACTCAGATAAAACAGGAACAAGAGATTTAATGTTCAGACCTTGACTTGCAAATTAGCTGGATTTAAAAGAGCAGCCCTTAGGGTTACACCGAGCTTTTCTCTCACATTCACTCATGTGAGACTAAATGCCATGAGCCTGCCAGTCTCACCTTTCCTGCTCTGTCCCTGCTCTGCAATAAACCTCGTCTGCTTGTCCCTGCCACTGCTCCCAGCTGCTCAAAGCCATCATCCATCAGAGGCAGAATTCTGCTGGATCTCACTCCCACCTCCCACACATCCCTGTGAAGATCCTGCTGCTGCTGCCTGTGCAAAGGCTTCATTCCAGATCAGCTCTCAGGTGCCTGTGAGAAAAGCCTCTCCTCCACACAAATCCCGAAAAACCACTTGGTTACAATCATATCAGCAGCAATTAATAAAATGACATCATTCAAAACTTACATAAAACGTCACTAATGAAGCTGCACGGAAAAAAATAAATCATAAAAATTAAACTTCTGATACTCTCCCAGAAAAATAAGTACTTTCTATCCAAGGCATCACATCGTGCCATCTCCTTAATTCAGAGGCATTTATCTTGCTCCTTTTTACAGAACAATGGTTTTATACTTTGGAAAACAGAAATCAGGAAAACAGGGACTCCAAGCAGCAAGGATTCCACCCGGGTCGGGGCTGAGCAGTCTGACACACAACGGCAGCTTGTGGCTCTCTGAAAGCAACTCAGCAGAGATGGAGAAAGGAAAATTCCAGTAAATCAGGTTTTCATGGCAAAAGGTTTCACAACAGATTAGGCAGCTGTGGGTTAGCAATGCTGAAAAAGCTGTGTTACACTGCTACCTTTAATTTGATCATATTTTGGAGCAGACCTGTTCCAACAGCACCCAGCAATGTGTAACTTGTCTACACTAAGCTACAGCCTTTTAAAAAAACCCCAAACCAAAACCATAAATGAAAAAAATCCCAAACAATCCCACAGCTCCTTAATAAATAAGAATGATGACAAGTCAAACATACAAGATTTGGTTTTCCTTTGTAGCACTGCTGACTCTCCTGCAGTGTGAAGTTTTCAGTTGTATTTTAAACAAGTTCTCATTGATTTTCTGGATTTCTCCATATTATGGCATACATAGGATGCTGCTTTTAACCAAAATGCTGAAAAGACACTGATAAGCACAGCATATGTGTTCTGTATAGATAATGGATATATGTTTAGTATTATGTGTAAATAAATACAGAATATTCTGTTCTCTATTCTATCAACCATATTCTATGACATATCCTATAAAGAGACCCTTACCTTTAATTGTTAGCATTTTTAAGGATTTATGGCTGGTTTGGAAATCCCAGATGTGCATATACTCAATTCAATAAAATATAATGTCACTTGGCTGGGGGATGATGAAACCCATCTAGCTGAGAACTTTCCTCACTTCAGTGCTGTGACATCTGACTACACCAGTGTCACACCGTGTCCTTTGCAGGTGCAATTCTGCACGAGCTCCTCGTATTTTGGCTGCAGCAGAAGGAGCAGGTGAGGTGCCTGCCGTCAGGTGAGGGCCACAGAAGTCGAGCTAGATGCACGAATTGTCTGGAGCAGGATTATTGCGCCTGCACCTTCCAAACACACTCGCCCTCCTCCTGAGGACCCAGAGACAAAGCAAAGCTCCGAGCTGCTCTCAGGGCAATCAGAAAGGCAAGAATCACCCGGGGGAGGGACAGACATTTCTCACAGAGCAGCAGGTTCAAGCGCAGCTTCTCTCTTGCAGCCTGGTTTCAAACCTTATTTGACCTCGTGGTTTGGTGCTGTGCAATTCCCAGCGCCTCCGATTTGAGTGCTGCGTTAGAAGCAGGAGCAGCGTGCTGGTCATTACCACATGTACTCTTACTCCTGCATGAGAGCCCGCTGTCTCTCATGTACACACACACTCCAGCCTAAGCCCAGTTAATCTCTCACTATCTCAGGGCTGGAAAACAAAGCCCGAGCTGAAAAAAAATCTTACACAATTTTTCCTTTCACGTAATCATCTCAAAGGCAGCTGCCTGATAAAACAGGCTTAGCACAGTGAATGCTTTGTTAATTTAGAAATACTAGCACAGCTAACTCGACACGAGCCCCAGACATGCTGTACTCTGTGCTGCTAAAACTGGATTTCCTGATAACTCGTGTTTACTGAAGGGCTCGCTCAGTGCACCAGCCCCGGGATTTCTCATGGAACCTTGCTAATAATAGTGGACAGGTCCAGAAGGCTGGAGTCGTTTGGGGTCGTTTATCTCACAGCGTTAAACAGAGCAGGAATGCAGCAGAACCAGCGATCGTGCCAGAACCCAAAGTTCATGCAGAGGTAACTGAGAGTCCCCTGACTGCGAGGACAAACAGGAGGCAGGAGGAGGCATCACCAGCAGGACAAGATGACTTTCTAATGTGGCTTGTGGGCACATTTCCCCTTTAGTGATGTGGAGGGGGAACTTCTCCAGTGATGAAGAAATCAGAGATTTCTTGAGTCTGCAGACTTTACTGTTTCCTGCTTTAACCCTAAAAGTATTCTTCTTTTTAAAAACCTACACATCTAAACAAGACACCAACCTGGTATGGTGTAAGACATCAGAACTACACTGAGGAATCAGAGCCTGTCTGCATAACCAGACAAAGGGATCCTCGTCTGCATCCCAGCCACTCTCAGCCTGCTGTCAGGTCCTTTCTCAGACACACCTGGCTGGAGAAAAGCTCTGCTGCCACTGCAGAAAATTGACTGCAGGGAATTCACATCGTGCATCGGGGCAAGACCTGGGGAAAATTCACTTCCAGGCCCAGATGAACTGACAAGAGAGGCCCATCCCCAGAGAGCCTCCAACAAATCCACCACAGAGCGCTCACATGGTCACACATTGATTCTCTCAGGCAGGATGAGTTAACCTGAAGAGATAAAATAGCTGCTCTCGTGTACAGCAGACACACTTTGTATGTCTGTCCTGGAAAAAAACCCAAGGTTCTGTAGCCACTTCTTGATAAAACTTGAACAGTAAACAAAAGTACCTTTTCCTTTGTGGAAGACTCAAGAGAAAATGGATTTTCTTCCATCAAAACTCTATTTTATTTTTGCTTTAGAAAATAGAGGGGGGAAAGCTGTGTATGCAAATCAATAGAAATAAAAATTATCAGATGTAGACCACCAGAACAATATCCAAGTGTTGGGTCTCAATTTGCTTTTTATATAGATTTCTGAAGTCAATTGTGCATCAAGCCACACAAATCCCCACATCACACTTGTGTGCCATTTCAACACCTGTTAAGTGGGTGGCTACTTTTTTGTAACCACTTTTAAAAGCAGCAGGGAGTCTTTCTGACTGTTATAGTGTGACACTTGTGCTGGAGTGGAACAGAAGCTTGAAAACACACATTTATAGTCCGTGTTAATGGGCAGAATTAAAGGCTCAGGCACTCATGGACTGAAGGAGGTTGTTGGAATCACTTTCCTTCACTCCTCCCTTTCCCCATTCCCAGCTGGGGATGTTACCCCAGCACCAAACCCCATCAAACTTTGGCAAACTCATCGTGCCCAGGTGAGGTGTCCCTGTCTGCCAAGCCCAGGAAAGGTCCAAACCCTCTGCCAGTCCCTTCATTACACACCCAGTAATTAATAAAACCCAGATTTCTGCCTCCAAACCCCTTGTGCTCACCGGTGTCCTGGGAAGTCACAGCACAGCTGGGCATAGAGAAAGGAGTCACAGCAAAGCCTGAGCATGGAAGGTGCAGGGCAGAAATGGGAAACTGCAGAAAATGTTCAGTCAGGACAACCCATAGAGAGGAGATGGCTGGACACCAGCACAGGGTGCAAATGAAAAGGTTTTTAATTCTGCCACCACCCCAGTTTGTCCTGAAAAGGCCCCAGACAGGGATGGTGTGTAAGCACTGCAGATCTAATGAAGGTCAGAAGAGAAGCAAACTGGCAGTGTCAGAGCCCCTTTCTGCTTTTCCCCTGGGAACCATTTGTTCCTTTCCTGCATCTTTTCTGTTAAAAAAAAAAAAGCCCAAACAAACCGACAGAAAAGCCCCAAACCAAAACCAAACCAGCATGGCTTCTTCTGTGGTATGGCCATAAAAAAGCCCCCAAACTGAAGCCAATTTATCTTCAAAGGAGCAAAGAGGAAGAAAATGCACACAAGAACAGAAGGATATGTTGACTTTTGGATTTATACTTCTAAAATATACAATCACTCAAAACACACATCATCTGTCCCAATGACAGCTAAAACTCTGTCCCTTGTTATAAAGAAACTGATGAAGTGCAGATGGCAGCTTGTGTATTGAGCTGGCTGCTTCAGAAACTGTAATTATGGTGGATATGAAATGGATCACCTCATCCATCTGGAATAAAAAATGGGATTATCACTTGGAAATTTATTTTTCTTTATAGGACTGCAAAATATCTTGCCTGTCGCTACTCTTTGGCACGGCTCGAGTTTAACAATGAAATATAAAAGAATGCAGAGTTCAGATTATCTTTTATTTACAGAAGTGATAAATTAACCACTGGAAAGATAAAACCTACCAAGAAATCATTTCTCCTCACTGACCTCATGCTTAGGCAGGCACTGCTTGGAATGAAATCAGCTTTGGAAAAAGTTATCCATAATTGAAAACAAATGGTGACCATGCACAAAAAAGATACACCAATAACTGACTTATAATTTCAAGAGTTTCCTAAGCTCCATGAAAGCCTGAACCTTTCCTGAGCATGCAGCCAGAACCCAGAAACATACTCAGCACCACGTGCCAGATTACTGTCATGTGTACAGCACACATCAACCAATGGATTTGTTTGCTAAAAGAAAAAAGTAATAGGAAAAACCTGCTCCTCTTGGCTGGGCAAACCACAGAACATTAGATCTCACCATAAAGTCGACAGTACATCCTATGAAACACACAGAGGGCCATGGAACACAATTTATTATGACTCAAATCACCCCTTACACGAGCTGACCTTGGGCTCTGTGCACACAGGCAATGTGTGACTGTGCACTCACATCCAGGAGGGATTTCAGGGATGAATCTGGAACAGGCACCCAAGTTACAGAGCTCTAAACCTAAAGGTTATCAGGTGATGGCACTGCTGTTGAGAGCAGGGGGGGAATCCACATGGTGAGTAACTTGGACACAGACACTGATTAGAAAGTTTGTAGACAAGGAAAAAACAACTTGCACTGTAGAGGACAAACAAAACAATCTGATTTCTTCTGCAACTTCTGATGAGCACCTTGCTAATACCAAAACACCCTCAAAACCACATGCATCATTTGAAAACAACTTTTATTTTGCACAAATGTGGAAAAAAATCGTATCACTGCAAAAAATCCCCCAGAACATCTCAGTCCAGTTTTCAACTGTGACTCATTCACCCCCATCCCATTATTATTTCTAGGCTCATAATCAGCCCTTGCCTTTCCCACGATGGCAGAACAAGTACATACATTCTATACCTCTGCTTTGGCAGTGCTTTGCACCCATTCTGGATGACTACTGAGTTGAACAACAACACTGAATTTGCCTGAACAAATCCTTGTGCAGCTGTTTGCCAACACCCCCCTCCCATGTGCATTGCCCATCACATGAAGAACTGGACCTGCAGGCAGAGAAAAGAGGTTGTGTAAGAAACCTCCCTCTCCCCACTTTTGCCTTGCCATAGGAAGATTGAAGTCCAGACTGAGGGGCTGCCTTTGTATCACACTTACCTGCCTTTAATCTCACGTTTTTTAGCCTTCACTGTTGTCCAGAAACTGGAAAACTGCACAGAGTGTACTGAGCTCTACCTGAAAGGGCAAAGAGCCCAAGCCTAACCATGAGTGCACCAGGAACTTGGCAATGGCATTCTTGGGATCCCTAGAAAGTCGCAGAGGGTGAGAAAGTGGCCACGTTCCAGGCAGCTGCTGCAAGGTGGAATGGGAGCAGCCAGCAGAGGGTTTGGGATGAGAGAAGGCTCAGGGTGTGCAGTTCCTGCTGAGGTGGGGCTCAGCTTCCCCACTGCTGAGCCCTTCCTCATGCAGCCACACTAGAGTTTCTGAGCTTTGAGTTTCAGGCTTTAAGCACAGGCAAGAGAGACACTGCACAGCAGAATCATGCAATAGTCAGGGCTGGACAAGATCTCTAAGATCCAACTGTTAAGCCAGCAATGCCTTGTTAATCACCAAACCATGTCCCCAGGTAACACATTCACGTTTCTGAACACTTCCAGGGATGGTGACTCACCCACCTCCCTGGGCATGTCACAGCTCTGTGATCACTGCACCATCCTGCAGCCACACAAAGCAATTCCCTTCCTTACTGGGAGCAGAACCACATCCCCCACCCCTCACTCACCGAGGATAAAGGTTATGTAGCTCAGTGCCACAAAGCAGCAGATGCACAGCAAAGAGCTGGGGCATCACAAGCCATTGGAGACCTCAGAGCAATGAAGAAATACAGCAGAAAGCAAACCAAGTGACACCACTTTTTGGAAAAAGATGGTTTTTGGGTTTTTTTTGTCCAGATCTCTACAAATACTACCAGACAATTTAAGGGCAACTGCAGCTGTGAGTTTTGGAAGTTTGCTTTAATCCTGCCTTGTACATGGTTACCCATCTTACAGACAAAAAAATTCCTTTTCCTGTGAAAGGGTTACTCAGATACAGAAGAAACCACGGTTCTGATTCCAGCAGCATTTTTCATGAAGTAGATAGTAATCTGAAAAGCTTTGCAATTTACAGGAACATAAAAGTTGTTTGTTTTGGGTCTGTTTGTTTTTAGCTCATGCTGAAATTGCCCAATTTTTCATTTCAGGAAGGAACAAAGCCCAGATAATCTGACTGCCTAAACAATTTACATTTGATATGCAACCTACTTGAACAAACAATACAGAATTCCTGCCATGCCCCTTTAGGAAAATGATCAATGTGCAATCTTGGGCACCACTGGCAAAGAAAAAGTTAATCAGAGAAGAAAGTGCCAGGCATCATAATTACCCAGGTACACTTCACAAAATGAGATAATGTTCCATCTTTTCAGTACTTGGGTAATGTAACTTCTTTCAAGAATTTTCAGTCTTAGGGGTCCATTTTATTAAAAGATAAGGTAGTTTCTCTTCTCTTCTGCAACATCTGAGAGCCACAGAGCAAGCAGCAAAGCAGTGAGGAGAGCTGCAGTGAATTAACACACAACTGCATCCTGGACCAACAAACCAAAGTGCTCACAGGGAAGCTGCTTCAGAAAATACAACCACACACCTCCAGCAGTGCCGGCACCGAGGCACGGAGTCACCGCTGCAGTTTAGTGCGGTAAGCTGCTGCCACCTTTTGGTTACAGACTCTCGTGAAATTAAATTCCATCCTAAAACACACGCGCCCAGTGGAATGCACTGAGCACCTGGGACAACAGTGGGGTGGGACAGGAACATCGTTTGTACTTTTTGGAAACTGCACAGTGTGTGGTTGCAGTTCTTGCTATTTACTTGATATTTACTGTCCTCCAGCTTAAAATATCTTTGAATCCTCTGCTGCTGAAATCAGCTCCCACTGGAATGCATGCAATAGTTACTAAATGATGAAATACCTTCTAAGACTAAAATTAACGAATATTTTAGCCAAGAAGAAAAAGAGATAAATACATCAGTAACTACTATGAGCAGTTTGTACAGCTTGTAGTAATTACCCAGATGAGGCATTAGCCAAGGTAAGTTTTGTTTGCACCTTTCCTCCACAGGAATTCACTTCTGAACAAGAAATGCAGTTTAGTTTAAGACAGAGGCCACCTTTTATCCACAAAGCAGCTCTCTGAAATTTTTACAACATCCACACAACATTTCTCCACATCTGCCCCCTTTAACAGCTATTTGTAACCAGTCAATGAGATGTAAAACACACAAAGAACTACCACCGTCACGGATTTCAGCCACAGAACCCATGTTACACCTCCAGCAGCAAACCCATCCAGCTCTGCCCACGAGGAAAACCCACTCTGAGCTCTGCCACAAATCTGCAGTCTCCAAATCAATCACAAACTCAACAACTGCACAGGGAACAGCTACAACAAAACCAACAGACGAGCACAGGGTTATTAAACCCCCTCAGATGTGTGATCCTCCTTTCTGAAGGCGTGCAGCCCCATGAATGTCACTCGGCTGAGGCACGCAGGGGTCTGGGCAGAGAGGACACAGAATTCATTCATGGGTGACTGCACAGCACAATGGAAAGGCAGCAACACCACAGGATGGCTCCCAGGATGGAGGCAGAGGACAATTTTTAATAAATAATTACACGTGAACTTGCTTGCTATCAGCAGAATGTCTCCTGCTATCCTTCTCTGCTTTCCTTCCTCCTCATTTGTTTAAAGAGAAAGAATCCAGCTGCAGGCAACTGCTAATTAAATACTTGGGCTTTCAGCTACAGTTGCTGTATGCACACATCTGCTCTGCAAGAAACAATTTGAAGTGTAATTGACTTATTTTCCATGCTCTAGGAGAGAATATTTATGATATGAAGAAAGAAAAAGCAAGCAGGGTCCAAGCCCCTGCCTCATATTCACTAGGAAGTAAAAGCTGCAAAGTGTTTAAAATTAGAACTGTTTAAAATGCTTTTATGGCTTAGGGGCCGTCTTGAATGTCACATTCCAAGGCTTTGCTCCCAAAACAATACATTTATTAATTTTTTGGCCTGGAAATTATGTAAATGCAAACATTTATTTCAGTGCCCAGACACGTTTAAGTGGCTCATGTTGAGCATTTTGGCTTAAATGAATCACGAGCAACACCGTGTTCCATTCCCCCCGATTTCACAATCTGTGTTTCAGACAAGAGCTTTGAACAGAGGTAGACAAGTCAAATATCCATGACCACGTCCTCCTAAAGTCAGGGAGGCACTGGGGACACTCCTCATGTCTGCAAATGCCACTGAGCCACAGGAGTTTAACACGATGTTCCATGGATGACCCAAGCCAAGGACAGGCTGAGGAATGACACTGAGAGAAAGGAGATCCCAGAGTCTGGACGGGGGATTCCGTTTCTGCTCCTGTGTCCCGATTTCATTTGGGATGGAGGCATTTCCTTCCCAGCAGCCGGTACAGCGCTGCTTTGGGTTTGGGATGACACGGGTGCTGCAGTCACACTGATCTCGCACTTTTTGCTGAGCCCTTGGTCAAGGATTTGGCATCTCCTCCTGCTGTCCTGCCAGGGAAGGGGCTGGGGGTGTCCCAGCTGACCAAAGGGACATTCTTGGATCGTTTCACAAGGTTTCAAGGTTCTCCTTTTCTCCAAGCCTCCCCCTTTGAGACACTCAGTAGCCCCCGATTAGCCAAAGGGCAACTGAGGGTCTCACATCAGGGCAATTCTGTAAATCCACGCGGGGATCCCTCATCCTGCACTGAGGCTACAAACACAGGCAAAGCACCAACACGAAAGGATATTAAAATCTGACAATTCTTTTGAACAGCATCCAACAGACAGGACTCAAATCTCCTGCACACAAGCCAAGCCAAGGGGATGTTATCAGCAATTAGCTCTCATTTGGGAAGAAATAAACAGATTTATCATATTACTTAGTATTTGTTGCTTTACTACCGAGGAGGATTTACAAAAGTTCAAAGGGCTAGTTTTAGAATTAGGAAAAACAAATAATGTAGCATCAATCACAGCACATTAATCTTCACAAACAACTGCAGGACTTAAATTTATCCTCAACTGGCTGAGAACCAGGAGCCTCCTTTTTGTGTGTAATCAACACAATTTTATTCCCTTGACTCTTTGAACTACATCTCCTTACTCCACAGGACAGACACGTCCTGATTTTAACTCTTCTCCAGATAAGACTTGGAGATAAGTGCATGGATTTCCGTGGGAGGGAAGAGGAAATGAGCTCAGATTCCAGACCACAGCTCCTTCCAGTCCTGAGCTGAGCTCTCAACTTCCAAGAGCCACCAAAGCCAGAAGCAGCAGCTCCTCCTTCCCTTCTCCACCCAAATGTGCAGCCCAGAGAACATCAACTCCTGGCCTGGGTGACCCCACCAGAGAATTCCCAATTCTGCCACCACCCCGAAAGGACAGGAAGCTGCTGTCTGTTTTAAAGTCATTTCAGAAATTACACATTAAACTACTTTGAGGTTGCAGCACAAGTTTTTGTGTTGCTCACAACAGCAGGGCAGGTGCTGCTCATCTCCCCCTCCCCCAAAACATAACACAGAATTTTTAAATAAAAGTTGACTCAATGAAGTTTACCAGAATATTCTTTGCTTGGAATAAATAAACACCAATGGCTGAAAGAAGTCAAAGATTCAGCTGCTTTTTTAAAAGCCAACTTTCCTATTACATGATTTTCTTCTGTTGCACTTGTCATACATTAATATGACAAGAGGAACACTTAGGCTCGGGTTATTCACAAATTTAAATTGTCAAGGCAAGAAAGCATTAAGTGAGAATAAATCATCAATTTCAGACTGAAGTATTAAACAAGACCAGTCTTCTGCACTAATTAATTCACACACAGCACTGAAAAGCTGAAGGGAACAGAAATCAACCACTTGAATTTCCAGCATTAAAAACAATGCATGTTTGAACACAATTCACTGCTTGTTCCAAATGAAGCTAGTCCAGAATTAATGTGCAATTCAATTTGAAATGACTGATAGAATTATTTCATGGACTACAGAGGAAAAATATAATGCAACCTATTGGACATTTTGGCCAAAATCTGAAAGACCCACAGTAATTTTAGAAATTATATTCAAAGGAAGAAGAAAATGATATTCAAACTAGGAAAAATACCAATTTGTTTCTGCTGTGTCTTTAATAAACAGATTATTAAGGTGCTTTAGCAAACAGATCCAGTATCAAACAATCAGCTATGCCCAAATGGCAGCAGGATTTCCCAGACAAGAATTTCCATCCACTGAAGCATCAGGCAGAGCCCCAAGCACCATCCCTCACTCCAAAATCCTGTTATTCCATTTTAGAACACTGCCCAGTTCAAGCCAACACATTCCAGAAGAACGGGACTCTGAGCACAGATACTCATGGACACTGCAACTCCCAAAAAGTGTGACTTTCAAGGAGCTGACATTTCTCTACAAAGAAAATAAACACTCGAGCTGGGAGGGAATGCAATGTGGAGATGTCTGGAAAACCTAACATGAAAAAAATGTTCTTGAGAAAGACAGGGAGAAACCTTGAAATGTTACATCCCAAACATCCCAAAGCAAAGCACATGGAATTACTTAAAAGGGGCGAGGCCAATTATTTCAGAAACACTTTGCATGAGTAAGAATAAGAGTATTTTCAGGACAGTGATCAGCACCCCTGTGGCAGTTCCATGGACCTGGTGTTCCAAAAAAATGGAAATCTACCCAGGGGCAAACCCAAAAACTGCAGCAGAGCTTCAGAGAACAGCCCTGGCATTTGAAACAAAAACACCACCAGGTAATTCCCAAACCTGCAGCATGCAAATAACTGAAGAGTTTCAGCAATTCACTTTGATAAGGTAAAACCCAGCCAAATATGCACTTACCTTTTGACTATTATGGAAAGTTTAATTAAATCCCATGTATCCCTCTCTTCACAGATGTTTGTTATTTAAACTGGTTTTTCCTTCCAAAGCAGAAACTCTGCCCTTCGAATAGCAGATAATAGTTTTTTCAAACCCAGGAAAAGTCACATTTTACATGAACACCACAATACTTGAATCCATCAACTCCCCCTTGTGTAAAGGTGTGTGTTACAACTCACACAGGAAACAGTGTGGTTTTATATTTGCTTTTGAAAACTCCATAGAAATGTTACAATTTGGAAGCTTACGAGGTTTGTTTGCTTTGTTTTATTAGAAAAAATACTCAGGCAAGGTCTACAATCATCTGTCAATTATAAATGACTTACAAGAAACTCATGAAGCAATAAAATTAAAAAAATACAAATACAAACTATATCTGAAACACTTCTATTTGGCAATTTTATAACAAATTCAAAAAAAAAAAAAAAGAAACAAAGATTACGGATTACTTTATAGGTACAGAAAAAGCAGTAGGTGAAGTGCTCAAGCAAAAAAATAAAAATAAAAAACCAAAACACTGCATTTTTTCCAAAAATAAAGTCACGTCACTACAGATTTTATGAATAATACCCTTATTAAACAACCATTCCAGAACATCTTATATTAGTGGTGCTTTTAATCTGCACTTCATATCATTGATAAGATTATTTTTTTTTGTGTATATAAGTAACATTTTGAACCCACTGGAGCCAAGCAAGACACGTGTCAGTACCAATGCAGAATGCATTTGTATTCCATTAGGATATGCTCACTTCTGCAACCAAAGGGTTACTTTAAGTTTTAATCTATTTCATAAAAATTTAGTGTAAAAACTGCTGGTTATTAGTTTCACTGTAGTAAATTCCTCCCCAATAAGGAGGACTAACTCTGCAGTTTGACTGCATATATCCATACAAATTTTACATCTTAGTTCCTTCCCACAGCAAGGAAAAAACTAATTGTGTGTTCACTATTAGAAAGGAGTGCCATGAATTCATTATGGGTACTATTCATCCCTCTAAGATTTCTGGGAAGGATGTTCAATGTATTTTTGTTCTTACAACAGATACTAACAGTAGTATATAGTCCCTTAGGTATGTAAAAGAAGGTGGTTTTTTTTTTTACTGTTAAGGAAGGTGCTTTTTTTAAACAATTCTTCTGGCAGCACTAGTGAATTACAATATCCTTCAATATTATTTCTACCATCATATATACATTTTACCTTTCATGCCTCTAGAAAAACATCTACAGTACATTTCATAATATAAAAATATATTACAAATCTGCTGAAATATTTACAAGCAATGTCCTATTATCTATATGCAACATTTTTGTCTCCATACAAAGACTAACAGGTTAGACACATCTCTATTTGTCAGTTAAAAAAAATCCACGGCTCCTTGCTTATTAAGCAAGAAAATGATTTTACTTTCCTTTTCAAAGCCAACTTTGGTGCATAAAGGATTGAATTTCTAGATTAATTTTCTTTAAAAAATACCATTTTCTTTACATCTAGAAAACATTAGGCCAAATAAAGTGTACTTTACAAGTGAAAGGGGATCCTAGAGGGTGAAAAAAAGCAAAATAAATCACCAGTAACACTGACTGCTTACACCGAGGTTTCCCAAGCCCCTCCTCTGGCAGGGCTCACACCAAAGCAGATGTGATGGAGAGTCCTGCAAAGGGCTCAGCCACCCTGCACCACACCAAAATCCCAGAGCTGGCTGCAAAGGACAACAATTCCATCAACACCATCACCCAACACATCCCAGCGAGCTGCAAAGGACACGAGCTGACAAATGACCCAAGATTATTGTCCAGCACAGCCCAAGGGCAGCACCGACATCCACAATCCCTTGGCAGCCACTGCCAGACTCAGTCAGCCCTGCCAGCTGCCAACAGCTCTCCTGGGAGGAAATGGTGATGGTTACTTTTTCTTTTCATCAAATATAGACTACTGTATTCACTAAAGAAAAAAAAAAAAAGCAGCTTAAAGAAGCGAGCATGCAAAGCCTTTTAGCTGTTCCACTAAGTTGCCAGAAGAGTGTTTGCTCAGTCTCCCACTGTACCATTCCATGAAAATGTGGATATACAGTAATATATTAATATATTCCACGGAAGCATCAACTTCATTCACAGAATGTTTACACTAAGCATAAATATTTCTCTAACACAAAAAAAAAAAAAAAAAAAAAAAAAGAAAACAAAAAGAAAAAAAAAAAAAAGATGGGATTTGACTAATGTGCAACTTTATTTCTAAATCCATTGTCAGTGACTAAGACTGCAGGTGTCCCCACTTGCTTGGTTTTTACCTCTTCAACCTCTTCTGGGGCATTGTTCTGTAAAAGAAGATGGTACAGCTTTCCATTAAAACCTGCCAGGTACACACCACTCAGCTGAATGCACTATCAAACCATGACTAAACCAAATCTACTTTCATTTGATTAAAACCAAGAGCCAGTTCAGATGATCTCAAAGTGTACATTCCAGATAATCATTTCAAACTTTCTATTAAAACATGACATTTCAGCATGACACTAAGAGCTGCCACTGAATTTCTTTAACTATCTTTTCCTCCTGTAAAGTATTGGTTTTTAAATTTATATATATAATTTATATAATTTATATATATAAGCTCCCTCAGCTGGTCCCAAAAGCTCATTTCAATCACAGACTGATCCATACTGCTAAAAATAGAGCACATTACAAGTAATTTTCTTTGGGAGAGATAGAAAGGTTTGCTAATTTTTCTCCAAGGGCTTAATCCAGAGATCATTAATTTTTTATTTTAAAAGGTTACTTTTTTCTTTTCAAAGCAAACTAATCTATCAAGCTCAGCAAAGGTAATCGATTATAATCAATTAGATTATAAAAGTCACTGTGTTAAACAGTTTTAAAACACACAATCCAATCTTCCCTTAACATTGTTCTGATTTTACCATTAATAGCAATGATTCATAGACTAAGGTAAGTATTGAAAACACATTTACAAAGATAGCAAATACAGTAGGATTGGGTTTCATCTTGTAAAGCAAGTTTTCATTAATTTGATTAGTGAATACACTGAATGTTAAAGGTGAACTGAAAGGCTTATTGCACTGGAAGGACTCAGATCAGTGTTTTATTCACTCCTTGGGACTCTTGGTCACTGGAGGTTCAGGAGAAACATCAGAACACTGAACTTCTGTTATGACAAACTTGCTTTCCACAACCCATTTGCATGGATTTTTAATATAATCACATGAATGTCTCCGTGGAGGCTCAGAATTTCAGAATGAATTAAGCATTTCAGATTACCTTTAAAAACTGTACACACAGAACTGTGGGTACTGACAATCATGGCAGAGCAGTAATAAAGGGGTGGGGGAGAATCAGGAAATTATTAGAAACCAGATGGATTAGAAGCCAATCTGAGGGCCTAAAACCAGAAATGTGAAAGTAGCTTAAAGATAAGTAACATGGATTGTTCCCTTTTGTCCCCCTAGAGAGAATCTTTTCATTAAAAAAAATTAACAGTACTTGAATACAAGTACAAGTTTCAAGGTAATACTGCATGTATTACAGCTGAATATAATATGGAAAGATAAATTTGGACTTTAAAAAAATTGGTATACAAACCAGTATGTGATCTTAACAGAAGTGATCTTTCAGGATTCCACTGTATGTACCTCCTTTACTAGAATTTCTGTACACCAAGCACAAAAAAGTAAAATACACTTGGTAAATACACACATTCCCCGTTTCTCAGTCACTAGAGTTTAGTTCAAGAAGTAATTCTGAAATAACTTAAGACCTCAGAACTTAACTCCTGGACGTTTACAGTACCAAGGCTCCCTGATGTGCTGTATAATTCATTAGCAATCCTGATTTTCCAACGTCAAAAAGTTAAGTGAGGCTTAAGATTACATTCAAGGAAAGAAAGTTTCAAAATGAGGATGTTTACCTGTAAATGTTTGGGTCCAGAAGCAAGGCAGTATCTTTTGGTAGTTTTGATAAATGAACTACTTTAGTTTTTAACTGATGTCGTTCACTTTCATTTACCCACACATCAGGCAGACTATGAATAAATAAATAAAATAAAAATATTCAAAAAAGATCAACTGCTTTTCTTACCATAAAATAATGTGGTAAACTAGTACATACGAAGCAATTTTCACATTTCCCTGGTTAAAAAGGCAGCCAATCTTTACCCCTTATGCTTGGATGGTTTTCAGGTTCTCAGTTTGAAAGGACACTGAACAGAATTTAGATTATTCCAAGTTTTCAATGGTAATGGCACTACATTCTCCACTGTAACAATTTAATGTGAAAATGGGCAACAGAAAAACAACCAGACTGTTGAAAAGAATTTATTTTATTAGGTAGAGATTCTTTGATTCTGTTCAATTAAAGGACAGAATATAGAGCAGGCAATGAGCTTTGAGTTTGCTCCAAGCTCAAGGGTTCCAAAGACAAAATGGCCCGACTTTGCTGAAGTTAATTATTTGATTATCCTCTTCTTTGGGTTTTTGGTGGGGTTTTAAACATTTTCTACATGTCCTAGAAGCTAAAGATTAACTTCAGGTTGGGGGAGGAGTTTGTAATTAAAGTGTTTAAGTCTTTGAACAGGTTTCAAATTGAGAAACCCAACACTTAAAACTAAATGTAATGGCTCTTTCTCTGCAAAGCCAAATTGCACAGGCTTCTGCAAATTACTTCACTGAATCTGTATTTTGCAGATTTCACTCTGCATGAAAGTTAGCTGCAACTCAAATTCCATTTTTTGGGTAAGCTATTCAAAACATGAAATGAAACCCAGAACCTCTAACCCAGCAGGAAGAGGAGTTTCTCCAATTAAACCTTTCAGATGAAGGAGGAAGAAAAAAAAAGAAAAAACACCAGGGCAGAGAGGGAGGGAGAAGAACCCAGCAGAAAATCCATTTATTCACTAAGTCTTATGGATCATGGAAGGTGGAAAAAAACATCATGGAGGTTTTTTTTAATAAAGCCAAAAATCAGTTTTTGGACAACCAACACTGGGAAGACATTTTCAGCAGCAAATGTATGTTCAAGATACAACCAGCAAAAAAAGAAAACTTGTCACATGCCGAGATTTAAAATATACAGAAAGACACCAATGCAGTGAGCTGATTTACTGGCACCAAAAATAAATTCCTGCTCTTAACAAAAACCAAAACCAACAAAACAACCTCCCCCTTCCCAGCCCACTAAAAGTTATTTCCCTCTTGTAAAGGACACTACTTAAAGACTTGTATTTACTTTTCCTGACCAAACCCCTAAACTCAGAGATATCCTGGAGAACTTGCACAGTTTTGATGCCTTGGGGAGCTGGAGCAGAGGCTGCACACAGAGTTAAGGGGAATAAAATGGGTATTTATTGTGAGACCTACAAAAGCCACAGCCCAGCAATATCAGTGCCACAGTCCTGGCCCCTGCCTGGATGGCTCCAGGATGGAAGGAAAGGAGGAGTTTGGTCACAAAATCTCACATTTTTATAGGTTCTGGTTCATTTACATGAACCCACCCTCCACCTTTCCACGGAGTTTGTGCTCAGGGCCTGAAGTTTGGAGAAACTGTCCTGGAGTTCTGAACTGGAACAGGACTGGTTTGTGTGTTCATCACCCCAGCACATGAGAAAAGCCCATCCCAGGAGAACAGGAGCACTGAAAACTGAAGGCACCAGTTTCTCCAGGAGCCCCAGGAGGAAACTGAGGCTGCAAAGGATCTCCAGGGGTGATTTCTGTGTAAGTGCCTGGTGTAAAGACACTGATGGTGTGTGCCAGGAAACATCTGCTCTGCTCACACACAGTCAGCCACATGAGCTGGATACTCAGGAATTCAAATTTACATCCCTCAGTGTCTGAAATACTCTACTTAACCTAATCTAACCCAACCAAGATATAACAAACAACAATATAAAACACATGATTCCTCTGACCTGACCAACCAAATCTAAATTCCATTGGGAATGTAACAACCTGTCCTCTCCAAGCTTCTAACACTGAATAATCTGCATGAGCAAAAATCTTCTTTGACTCTGTACTAAAATAAAAAAAAATTACTCCTTTTTTTATTATTTATGTTCCTAATGTTGCATACTTCTTAATGCTTATCTTAAAGTAAAATTAACTGTCTTTATCTGTAAGACTTTACAAAGACTAATTTCAGAATGCTGTTAGATGTAGTACTACCATCTGTCCTAAAAGGAAGCAAAAAACTGCCCATTTCATAAGAATATTTTAGCTTTTGTCTCTCAAGGTGAATTGAAACTTGGGACAAAATGCATTAAAAGTACAGAAGCAAATTTAACTGAACTGGTGTTAGAGCCCAAAGACTTGAAAGTGAAAGTAAAAATCAATTAACTCATTGTTTATTAATTTCTAAACTTCTAAATTACTTTGTGAAAAGCATTTTTAAAATATTAACTTTACCTCAAATATTCAAAGGCACAAAATAATTTACTAACAGTTCATTGATCCCACTGTAAACCCTTCCCCATTTCAAACATCACTAGCAATATACTCACATGTCTTCTGGTGTCCAATGAAGCAAGAGTTTTATTTTGCCAGAATCTTCTTTTCTTTTAGCTATTACCTATAATAAGTACAAAATCATAATTAAAACCAAATTACAGATGTCAAACTCAAAAGTTGTTGTTCATGCCCTACTAGACACTCATAGAAAGCAAAAAGTTGTGTGTCTGCAATAAATATGCTCTAAAGACTTGAAACTGTTTTGCAAAGAACTTAAGTCCATTTAAGTTTTTAAGTGAAAACCACAATTGAGCCAGAGGATGTACACTAATACAGCTCTAATTGGAAATATTCTTACTATACTACCCACATTGCCTGCACTGTCCCAGAAACAAAATGGAAATTCAAAGGAAATGTGCATCAAATTTGTCCCAAAGCAGCCATGGAGTTTTGCTGACCTCTTCTGGAAAAAGAAAACAATTTCCCACTGTAAATTGGGAGGCATCACTGCATTCATTTACTGTCTTACAAGGTTTCAATACACTGAAACAGTGTAACTAATTAAAATACATGTGGCCAATGAACTGCAATACCTAAAAAACTCTAAAACTGGAGAACAGTTCAGTGTTCAAACGTTTTAGAGAATTAATTCAAACCACTTCAAAGGCTGGGGGTGGCATGCCAGAGTAACCTGTAAGTTACATTTTTAAATCAGTGTAATATCTGTTCCTTAGTTTAACTACTAGACATGCTTGGCTTTTTCCATCTAACTATTCAGAGAATTAAAATACAAAGAATTTGACTCAATTAAAAAAACTAAGCAGAAAAAAAATCATAATCAAGTCGAAGGTGTATTCTGAATAGCAAGCACATTTCTTCAAAAAGCTTTTATTAATGACTGCATTCTAAATCTCTCCAGATCTACAAAGAAAAGGTTGTGTTTAAAAAAGTATAGAGAAATGAAAGGATGTGCCTTTTCAGAGAACATGCAAGGTATCTACAGACTGCTTAGAAATTCTTCATATTAGAATATCTGCCCTGAAAAATAACTGCATTGTGCTGCCATTATTCCCATGCTGCATACAGCAATAAAGCCACTTCATTTCTGAGTGTTTTCAGACAGCATGGCAATTTCATCTTCCTGTTTTCCATCTTTCAAATTATTGTCTCTGATAATTACACACTTTTTCTTCATCTGAAGGTGGACCACAGCAAGTCATTATTCTTGTTATTGCATTTATTTAGCCAGCCACCATTCCAGTCCCAGGTGATGCCTTTAGGTGATGCCCAGTGAGTGTTGGCATTGAGGGCTCCCAGCACTGCATGGCCACACAGCAGCTCCCAGCCTACCCCTGCCTTTTATAAAGCTCATTTTGGGCTGATCTCATCCCCAAAGCTGATGGCCAGCACACCAAACCACAGCAGCCAAGGGCAGCCTGGGGCTGCAATTCCAGGGCACTCCTCCACTGGTCCAGGCTCCCCCCAGCTGAGGTCTGAACAATTTCAGACCTCATCAACCTCCTGCCACGAGTGATGCACACACACAGGAGCTGGAGGGATTGGCACCACTTCCTTCAGGGTCATGGGAAGCAGGTTTAGAGCAGATTCCTCCCTCGAATTCCACCTCCTTATGAATTATTCCAACAGCCAGAGCTGCTCTTCCACAGCTGAGCAGAGTGCCTGGATAATATTTCAGATTGAAGCAAGCTCTGAATTAAAGAGAATCTGCTTTTCTCACAGCACTGTGAAATCCACGTTGGCCAGGGAAATCAGAATGAGATTTAAACACAGTGCCAGCAATCCCCACTGGCAGCTGCTGCACAAGGTACATAAAGTTCAGCAGAAATAATTTGGAAAAGATTCCCAGTACAGGCCACGGGTATTTAGAACAATCATCAGTCTTGCAGAACAAGGTGAAATAAGCTTCATGCATACTAAATCATCTTTGATTTATGGAAAGACACTGATAGTTCAAGAGTTTGAATCCCATACTAAGATTAAGCTGCAGCTGAAGACAAGTCAGCCAGCACTCCTTGTCTGGACTATTCTACTAAGTTGAAATCATTCCTCCCAATTTTGTCCTTTTCTTCAGCCAAGTCTCCACTTTAATGCCCTCATCTCCCAATGTGCTTAAGAAAACCTGAGGTTATTCAACTTTTAAAACTTCTGATCCTTCTACTCCAACTCAGTATACTTCATTCCTGCTTTGAAACCTTCTAAAATAATACTGATGTCTTTCCTATCCAAACACAAGGTCCCCACTTGGTTCTTGCCTCCTTCCAGCCATTCACCAATATTTTGGTGTTAAGTTTATTAAAAGAAAAAATGGGAGCAGGAAAAAAAAAATATTCAGAATTATATCTTTTAAACTGGAGAAAAAAAGGGAATAAATGCATATTTCAGATCAGCATCTTTACATATTCAATTATATGCAAAAAAAATTTCTTGTGATAAAATTAGCACTGTTACTCATGACCATGGAAATGCTATCTGAACTGCATCCTTATTTAGAAGATAGAATCAATTTTCTTCTGCAATACAAAGTTGCTGTCAGATATTTCCCAAATGGAAATGTTGCAATCCATTCAATCTGGGAGCTACAATACTTCTGAAAAGTTCACTGACTAATAGCAGTGGACAACTCAACAATTTAAAAGAGCCACTATTGCTTCTTTCTGATTAAACATCTACAGCAGCAAGAGAAAACAGAAATCTTTCTGAAAGATTAGAATTTTTTTAAACACACAAGTAAACAAACAGAATGCATCACATTTATACTTACAGTACTATGAAATACAACACTGTGGCCTTTTCCTAAACTTTCTATATGTGCTGAGAGATTAAAGCAGATGGCTCGATGTCTTATAGCATCCAGTGTCTGTGCATCAAAGAAGTCATGAGGTCTTGCTGGAAAAAAAAAAAAAGGACAAGAGATCCTCAGTGTTGAACCCATGGAAAGAATTCCAACACATTCAGGCATGTCAATAGGCCTGAAGTGTCATTAGTAAATCCCTGCTCATGATGGCAGCAGCACTGCCTCGTCACAGAGCTGCAGACACTCATTTCCCTGACAGGGAGAAATTATTCCTAGAGAAGCACAATTCAGGTTTGCTCTAAACACAGTGTTTGTGGATGAAACAGCCACTTCCAAAAATGTCACCACACTGTGGATGAAACAGCCACTTCCAAAAATGTCACCACATCCACTCATTTCAGTTTCAATAGTGCTGAACACTCAGGTGACAAACCACATTTCCACATTTCCATGTACAGGTTGTCCATTCCATGCTCTTGGACTCTCAGTAAACATTTTGTACCCAAGAAGCACCAACTGCATGAATCCCAAGTCACCTTCAATTCACAACTAACACCCACCTGAGATTTTACAACCAGTATAAAACCAGCAGGCATTACAAACACCTTTTCCTTTTACAAGAGGATTTTTATAGTTAAGTGTTTCTTGAACAGTAGAAAGATTATTCAATTTTAATTTAGGGTGTAAAAGAAAGTCCATCAATTCTACACTAAAAGTACTTACACTAAAAAATAAATGATGTTAAGGATCTATTTGCATGGTATTAGAAATATTTCCCAGAAAAGTTTTTAAATATACCATATATTAAACTGTAATAACATTATATTAGCAAAAAAGTCTGAATGAAAACATTCCCATTTTTAAGCCTTGCTTGAGAGTAGCAATTTATTAAATAACATACTGAAATTAAAATTAAAATTAGGAACTGGCATTACATTATCAACTTAGGCAATGCTTTCCCACTCTGAGTGGCAATGCAGGACCACAGCTCGTGCTGCAGCTGGTCAGTGATGCAAGCATCTAAATATTTGATAAATAAATAAATATGAGGGAGGAAAGGAGGGAGGGAGGAAAGAAGGGAAAAAAAAAAAAAACCAAACCCAAATTTTTGCTTTCAGTTTCATGCAGTAAATTTCTCCAGGATTTACTATGGAAAACATTCAGCAGACTGAGCAGAAAGGCTGCAATTTTTCAAAAGTGTAATGAATTTATCCTGAAGTGTTAGTGTTGCATTTTCTATGCATCTTTACCCTGAAAATGATGTTGAGGAAACAGATTTAACAGCAACACTGTGCCTTATTTTAGGGTCCACACTTGCCACAGATCTGGTTCTAAATTCCACTCTGCATGAAGGAGGGAACATGCAAAAGGCATCCAGGAGAGAGCCAGCCATGATTCTAATCCTCAATTATTCTACAGCAAAATTTCTAAATTTCTACAGCACCATGAATGTATCCAGCTCAAAGGGTGCCACCAGTAAAACAAGCTTTTATGATAAAAGGCTGATTTTCAAACTTAAAAGAACATGCCTCGTTTAGGGACAGCACAAAAGAAAAGTAAATACTTTAAAATGGCAAGATGTTAAAAACCAATTAAGTAGCAGTACAAATTCTCTTTGTGGTCCAAGTTAGGAGATTGTATTCTCACCACAGTATATATATATATATATATATATATATACACCCACAGTAAAGTCTCCTTTTCCATTCTACATTCCTTTTCCATTCTACCTTCCCTCACAGAAAGGTGTTCCCTTCAGATATAAAACAGAGGAAGCAAATGTATAATTTGCTGTATTTAAACTATTAAGAATTTAGACACGAGGGTGCTGTAGTAACAGCATGTATTGGCCATTAATTGTCAAATATTTAGTAATGCACTTACACCTTTAAAAAAGCCAGGGTCTAATAAAACCACGAGGTAGAAAGAATATGCTGATAACATTTTTTTCCAGAGACAAACTGCTTTATGCTGAATAACTGTCAGCTTTTGTCAAATTATTATCTGCAAGTGATTGAAGCAGATTTCCCACTATCAAATGGAATTTTGTTTTACATCCATGTCATCAAGTCCTTGTAACCCTCCTTGCAGAGAACCTGGTACCCGAGTTAAACACCTCTCTTTTGGGCACTTCAAAATATCTAATTATAAATCCAGGTTCTTAGCTTTATACACTCTAGATTGAAAATACTTGATGATGTTAATTGTGTTATTTTGGCTTCTTAGAGAAGGGTTTTGCCTTTCCCCATTCTCCTTGTAAAGACAAACCACACAAACCTGCCCACTTCATTCTTTAACTAAAATTAAGTAAGAAACAGAAAGACAAGCAAAATTCTATCAGCCCTTTGTCACATTCGTGCACCAACAATACCCCAGACAAAGTTTGGAAGGAAAGCTGCCAATAACTCAGCATTTTCACAAAATGCCATCAGCTCTGGATCCATTTCTGGGTCACATACCCTCTGGAGAAATACATTACAGCAGTCAGCTCCCAATTCACTTAGAGATGATTTCTGCCTTAAGGCAAAAGTCTACAGCCAGCACTGCATTTGTCTCAAGAGGCAAGAAGAGAAGAAATTGCTCAAGCAGCTGTCATTTTTCTTCCTGTGCAACACTTGATCAAGACAGCAGACCATTCCAATACTGCACTCTATTCTTTAACATTTCCACAGTATTTATTATTTACATTTTTGCCTTAAACTCATTCATAACTTCTGCAGCAAGTTCTTATTACAACTAAAGCATATTAACAGGTGATTTGAAGTTTTAATTATGAACCTCTGATTTGAAATTTCTAAGTCAAATAACATAATGTGATGTTTATCAATAACTAATAAAATGCCAACTTGAAAAACTACTTGAAATGCCGAGTTGAAAATTACTTCTACTACTTAGCTGGGGTTAAAATTAAGATGCATTAAATCAGCCACCTAACAAAAACAGTATGGAGAAGCAAGCTAACATGCAACTCAGGAACCTCTGAAAATGAGAATTTCGAAGTGACCAGTCTTGGACATTTATATTTTGAGTAACACAGTCAACAAATCACAGCGATCCTTTAGGAACCTGCAATTATCTCATTACAGCCAAGATGCAAAAAGATTCTGCACAGTGAGCCCTAAACCCTTCACTTCAGCCTTCCCTTGTGCCACCTTCTCATTGACATGGATTTCCAGAGTGAAAGGGAAAGCCCTTTGAAAATCAAATTCTGACAAGGAAAGAAACAGTTTTCTAATTTCTTTAAATGTTGAATCAAAATTAAAGGAAATGCAATTGGAATTACAACTCTCTATTTTTAAGATGTGTTTCACAATACAATTTGCTCATATATATATATATTAAGAATACCCAGGCATACCCAGAGGCTGAGGAAACCTCAGAATTCCAGAGGATAAAGTCACTTCCCAGGAAGTTGTGTGCATGCAAGGCAGAAACGTGACCACTGCTTCACAAATTGCCAAAATGTTCCTTAAAACACGGGTGAGGTATTAAGAATAAATCAGAATAAAGTGCTAAAGAGTAATTACCTAAGAGCCCTGGTATGTGACTTTATTGTTGCAATACCATTTGAATAACTGATAACTGGATTTCTTCACAGGAACAGAAAGATGGATGCAGTTAAATGTTCTGCTACAGAAGAGTTTTAGAGAAATAAAAGTGTGGACAGTATGAGAATTAAAATGTCCACTGGTTCATAAAAATAGGTATCTTGTGCTACTTTCCAATACTGTGAGACAGATTTTGCAGCCCAAGTAAAAATTCATGTCGTTTTTAGTTCAGCTGTTGACATAACAGCAGAAAAAAATCTAAATGGGTTTTTTCTCTCTAAAATGCACGTGTCAGAGTAACATTTTAATATTAGCAAATGATCAGTTTGGTACTGGAGAGTTGCATCCAAAGCAATTATAACCCAGAGTGAAATATTGTAACAATTGCTTAATCTTTCCTAACTGTAGATTAGAATCTCTATAGAAATTTGCTGTTTTATTAGTCTAATGGTGGGAACATCAGAACATCAGGAACCACCAATCCAAATGGACTGGAAGAAGCACTGGGTAACTGGTTATTTCTTGCTAGAGGAAACAGTTCTCACTTGAACTGACAAATCACACCTCTCAGCACATTGGATCATATAAAATTAATGAACATCATCTGTGTGGAGACAGATTAAAAAAACATAACAAGTCAATTCTGCCCAAAATTAGATGTTGGTTATGCTCATAAAACTGTCATTAACATAATGAAATGCTGTGCTCAAAAAAGAGCTTATATAACATGCATTTATCTCTAATTTCTATGAATCTGCAATCTCTGTCTGAACTTATCAGCACTAAACAGAACACTTTCCAACAGCAACAGTCAGTAAACAAGAAGTGACTCTGAAATGAAAAGCTGCTTTCAGTTGGCAACTCCAGTTGCTGTTCATGGCAAACTGATCCTTTATCCTCTGTGTGTCCTCCCCTGACACACAGAGATTTACCCTGAAAAGGAACACAAACAGAACCTGGAATTGGTTTTTTTCCCCCATCACAAGGAATACCAGATTCAGATATGCAGAGAAACCACCAGACTGAGGAGGAACTTTCACTCCAGGACAAACTTTCCAGGAATTTATTTCTACTCGTGCGAACACTTACGTAGCGATCGCCGCCTCTTGTTCTTCAATTTTCTTCTTTTATTCATTCCAGCTTTAGATGGAGATTCCTCTTTGGCCTTTGGCTGGCTGGCAACTTTTGAAGAGTTCTGCTGGCTGAAGTGTGTGGGCACATGACGGGCAAGTCCTCCCTGAGATGCAAAGCTGGCATTGCAGCCACCAACCACACACTGGTGAGAAAACACACAACTGGGTCACTGCCTGTGGGCCACAGGAACTGGCTTTGACTTGTCTGCCTCAACTCCCAGCACACTAAAGCAAAACCATGCAATTCTTAAGAAGAAAAGCAAAAACATATTCTGAAGTACATTTGTTGGAGGTTTTGAACTCTCAGTAATTATTGCATGATACAATTTTTTTTTTTTTTTTGCCATTTTCTATAGCATAAAATTCATCTGAAACAACTCACTGGGAAAGTTCCCCCAGAAAACTGACTCCTCTCCATAGACCAACAATCTCCTGCCTTTCAAAACGCTGCACTGTTTCCCAACACCTCTCCAAGGCTCTCCATTTCGTAACAGTAACATTGGCTAACATCCCCTTTTCTTGTGCCAGGGCAGGAGTAACAAACACATCCTTACCCACACTGAATTTGTAACAGCTTAATGCACTTTGTAAACTCTATAAAAGCTCAATGAACAGCTGCCTTCGAGTTCTGTCTCAAACTAACCAGTAAAGTTGTAGTAACAATTATTTACACAATCATTTTGGGCTGCTGCTATTACTTCAGGAGCACTTAAGGCAGTTCTCATTTAAAGGAAATGTCCTCTCTCAACAGAAAAATAAGATCCAACAATAATCAAGCAGAAACACACAAACTGAATGATAGCAGCAACTAAGCTTGTACTGGCTACAATTACTGGTATTTTTCTAAGCACCTGGTTCATACTTACAATTATTTCATTTGCAAAATAAATATTTAACCTATACCACGGGAGAGGGAAGCACAACCCTTTTCTATTTTGCTCTGAGCTTACATGGGTAACAGAAAAGTGATTTTAGAATATGCATTTCATCACTGGCTGCAATTAGTTGTGTATCCCTCCATATGATTGATTTTTCTTTGGGTCCAGCCAACAGCAGTAGGACAAATGAGTGGATCAGCCAGTAGCAAAAAAACCTGTCACAGTGTAAACCACTGGAAATTCTCCAACAGGAGCTTGGGAATGAGCAATGCTGCTGCAATTATGGCCACACCTTTGTGAAGGCTAAGGATGGATTTCCAAGCTTACAGTAACCTGCCCCACAGCTCCACATTTGATTGGGAAACAAGAAAACAGCTCTGGAACTGCACAGGTCCCACTTTTTGCCCCTACACCCCAACTGTATTTTCTAACAATGGCTGCAGAACTGAAAAGTCTATTTCTGCCTCAGACTTAGCAAATGGATTTCCATGCTCAGTAGGAAAATCCAGTGTCCACAAAGAGAAAGAACTGGGCTGTCCCCTGTGTTATAAACTGTGTCAATAGCTTAACACTTGCTACAGGACTGAAAATATGTACATAGATTCAAGGCAGTAAAAGGCAAAAAAGGAAAGGATGTTATTCACTTTTTTTGGTGTGTGTGCTCTGGTTTTGTAAAGGGAAGAATTCTTAGAGGGAGTTCTCTAAGTACTGAACTAACTCAAACATAAAATTCCCTGCCAAAAAACTTGAGGAACCTTCACTCTGTATTTCTTCCTCCCACTAATAAGCATCTTCAGAATTGTGAAGATTTCTGCCAAGATCCCCCCTGTGCCTTTTTACCTTGCCCACAGGTTTGCCATGTTCAAACAGCAATACTGCCTGCCCAGGTGGCAGTGACTTACCAAGCAAGAAATCCCAACAAAGAATCCCAACCCACTCTGCATGCTGATCTCATTCACACCGTGCTAACTTCAAAATGATTTTCATTATTTGGAATTCATGCTGAACATTCAAATTTACACTTAGAGAATCACAGGATGGTTTGGGTTGCCAGGGTCCTTTCAAAGTCATTCATTTCCAAGCTCCCTGCTGTGGGCAAGGCCAGCATCTACTAAAGCAGATTGCTAAGCCCCTCAGCCTGACCTTGAACCCAAACCACTCATTTTTATGAAAGATGACTTAACCCACAACCAACAGATACCTGTACAATGCATGTGTACATTAGTTTAAACATGTTTTGCTCTCCTCTTTTTTTGTCCTTGAAATATCTGTCTTGCCCATAAAAGCAGCTTCATGAAACTAAGGCACAAAATCTAAATTTAGGATCAACTTTCACTAACGTGCTCCTGACTTCAGATTACAGCCCCTTCTGACCATACACTGTCAGGAAAAAAAAATTAGCTCAAAGAAAGCCCATATCCTGAAATTCAGTAACACTTGAGAAATTAAAATTTTAGTTTTACCAAAAATAACCTAAAGCCTTGGTACAGTGCATGCTTTATCAGATTCCAAATTAAATACGGTATCAAAAAGGCAACACCTTTGGGGAAAAAAGCACAAACTATGTGTCAGGTGCTTCTCTAAAACTTTCCAAACCATAACTGTGCTTCTTGTCAGATGACAAACATTGATTTATGACAAACTGCAGGTTGACTCATGGTGTCATAGCTTAACTTTCTTGTCATGTACAGAGCAAACAATGACAAATATTCTACATGGATTAGCTACAGAAGCTACCACTAACTTTTCTTGCTCTACCCAAGTTTTACTTTCAAAATCCCCAAACCAACATCCTTAGATCCTCAATATCTGCAACTTGCAACTGGAAATTGTCTTTTTCCAGAAAGTGTATTAATAGTCTACAGGCACAGCACAAAGTATTTGCAGAAACGATTACATTCAGCTTTTGTGTACTTTGAGACTATCTGATCATGTCTTCAAATAATCAACAGCTGACAGATCAAAGATGACAGAGAATGCCTTTATAGTAGACAGGAAACAGTAGAAGAGGAGAATGAAAAAAAATCTTACCTGTTTGTTCTTTTTTTTCTCTAAAATAATATATCCAGCAATCCGTTACTAATGGGTAAAGTCTCTTCTGTCCAAAGACAAAGGAGCAGTTCAGGCTGTCACTTCAGGATCTCTGGATGGTAAGTCACACCAAATCAGCTTCCCACCAGATAATCATGTACCTCTAGAGGGCTTCTAATAAATCAAACTCAACTATTATGCACAACTTTAAAACCAATCTTTCCATTTCCCCCCCCTCCCTCCCCACCAAACCTAAATCTCACAATTTTGCATTGACTTTGCACGAGATTGGGTCCGGATTGGTGGATATGTTACTTCAAGAGAAAGGAATTAAACATGCAAGAAGTTTAATTTCTCCAGTGTACCCATACCCACCATCATTAATGGGCAGTAATGACCAGTGGCTTTAACAAACAGGATAGAAAAGTATCTAGCAATGCAGGTTTTTGGTCTAAATTCAAAATAACCAGATCTCCTATGTGGGTTATTCAACATGTAATTTTTTTCTAGTAAATCTAACAGTAATGGTTTAGACATCTGGGTAAACTTTCTTATTGTCTCAACATCTGAGTGTTTGGGCAGATTTACATCTGCAGTGCTCTAATGGATAGAAAATATTCTGCCCAGAGAGTAACAGACATGAATTCCCAATGAAGAATTTCTTTTCTACATTTCACCAAGCTTTACTCTACTGAGAGTTGTATCAAATGCACTCATCCCTTCCTGAATTCTGGAAGTTACAGGGAGCACCAAACTCCATTTTTAACACTACTTTCTTCCCCCATTTTAAGGAGAAGCCTGCAATGAACCTGTGCACTACCATTCACTGTCACTAAAAACATTTCCCCCACGGGAGCAAACCTTGCAGGACTGCTCTTGAACATGAAGAGCATTTCCACTGGAATCCACAGGTGAAAGCAGCTGCCAGCATTCCCACAGGCAAACTAATGGGATCATTTAGGTTGGAAGAGACCTTTGAGATCATCAACCCCAATCCTAATGCTATATGCAATTATTATTTTATTATTTATTATTTTTTTATTATTATTTTACACAATTATTTAGTGCTCATTTCCCATTTGTCCTTTCATTGTGCTCAACATCTAAGAGTTCATTTGATGTGCCTTCAATAACTTTCAGTGCCAAGTAACACTTGATCAATTTATTTTTGCCCCTGCACACCAGAAACCATGGTGGAAAATGCAGATTGTCACAATCCCTGTAACTATTAATATTTATTCCTTGTAACAGCCAAAGGACAAGAAAGATGGAGTCTTTTCAGTCACTGCTTTTTAACCTGCCAAGGAGAGTTTGTTGAAAGCAGGATTTCTAACTCAGCAGATCCTCTACATCCTGACTGCAAGGTCTGAAAGCCAAGTTGCTGAAGCCACAACAGGACCAGCCCTGATGCTGATGACACTCCACAATATTCCACTGGTTTCTAAGAAGCTACAAAATGGTGTAATAAGAGATTTTTAAAAGTATAATGCTGAGGGTTTTCTCTCTCAACTCTATTTGTAAAATCATCCACAAAGTTGAACATATTAAATGTGTTTGGAGAGAATATCTCTATTTAATGAATGGCTATAATGACAGAAAAAATATGAAAAGGACTGGCCAAATTCAGACTGTAAAGAGAGAGGAGCTAGATGTACACGACCAAGATACTGGCCCACAGAAAAAAAGAGCTAGAATAACAATGGTCTCAAAAATAGACATCCAAAAGGAAATTTATCTTCTCTGTGACACACGAACTGCAATATTCATGATGAGAGGGACACACTAAGCCACACAACCAGGAAAAAAATGGGATAAACTTATGAACTTGTGAAAATATGAACCATTTTGCCTTTGCAATTCAGAAGCAGGTTCATTTCTGTGACAAATGAACTGCACAGTCACATGGCTGACAGCAATGAATGGAAAGGGCAGGTAAAACCCACAAAGAGCTTTCAGTGGGAAAGCAGAACAGCTCATTTAGAGCTGAATGGAGCTTTCAGTCAAAGGACAACTCCATGTGTATCACAAAAAGACATAATTAAACCCAAAATGTGCAACTACATAAAATGAGTCCATTTGCAAGCAAAAGGGAACTGAACAGGGATATATCCTTCAATGCAAAAGAGAGTTATGTTGGAGACAGTCCCCAATGCTTTTCAATTTAAGAAAAGACATTTCTCTCTTCTTTTCACTAGAAATGTAAGAATGTATCAATCTGTGATACACTTATTACTCTCTTCTGGTCATTGTATGATTGTAGTGCTCTTCTACCTTTACAAAAGTAAGATTTTCATGCTCTCAGTTGTCATTTTCCTAGCTAAGATTGTTTTTCTTTAAAACATCCAAAATAGCAGTTCTTCAGACAACAGCATAGAGCTGTACTATTTCCATTACCACTTCTTCTAGCTTTCCTCAAAAATCCCAACATTATTTTTTAACTAAAACACTGAATGACTATTTTCTGCAAGTTTTCTAAAATGACAGGATGTGAGGATTCAAGTATACTCTCATGGGGCAACTCAAGTTTCATTTGCAATTTATGTTTTGGGAGATATTTTGTCTGCAGTAATTATCAAGAACAGGCCTTTAAACCAACTCTGACTTCAAAAATCTGGCTCTCCCTGAAAGGTGAGCAATTAAAGATTTATGAGAGAAGTTAAATGCACTAAATGGACACACTGGCTCCATTTTTGACTGACTGCCACGAAGCAATTAATAAAAGGCTGTTCTTGGACTGGTCAAGACTAATATCCAACACTTCAAGTGTTTTTCATCTCAGAGAGCAGATTTCCAAAGTTAGGCTAAAAAAAAAAAGCAGCAGCAAATGAAGGAAAGGAGCCAGTTAATTAATAGATTGCCATCCTCAGTCCTGACAGACACTCACACACTTGGTACCTCATGTGAGCCCTGAAGCCTATTCCAGCATAAATGACAGGGGAACAAAAGATGTTACAAAATTCTACTCAGACCACAATTATCCTCCATTCAAAGCTCCCAGGAACAGATTGAGAAATACAGGGATAAAAAACAAACAGAGGGACTCGAGACAACAGAATGAAAAAATGCTGCAGTGACACACATTGAGCCAGGATGATTAAATACTGCAACCCTCAAATGTGCTCTCCTCAAACTCAGTAGGACCAGAAAGCACAAAAAAACCAACAGATATTGAACACAGGATGATTATTAGGAGAAACAATCCTGGACAACTGAGAGGCTCCAGCTGTGAGCAGCCTTGCCGAAAGAAGGAGGGCACCAAGTGGAGCTGCCTGTGCCAGGGATGCCTGACAGACCCAAGTGCTCCTGAGCTGTCTCACCTCTCCAGCACAACATCCCTACAACTGAGTTTCTTTGATCTAGACCAGGCAAGAACACAGAGAAAGCTGTTCAACGACTTTCATCCTAGAACAAAGCTTGCCATTATGCCCTGAGCTAGACAAAATATTTAATCCCAAACTAGAGAAAACCTAAGGTATAGGTTTCCTCTGGTAACTGGTGGTTGCTTTCTTTACTATTATTATTATTATTATTATTATTATTATTAATAATAATCAGAGATTTGGATTTCAGATTAGATCAGTTCCTGGAACAATTGTACCTGCAAACTTGCAGGGATCTACTATCCTTAAGCTAGTCTTGAGCATGCTAAACCTATTCCTTCAAACACAGGGGATGAAAACCTTAAAACTCATTTTCCTGTGGTTACTTTCTGAGTCACAAATTTTCACTCTAAACTACACAGTTCAGTATAGAAAAAAATCTGTTTGTTAAAAAAAAAATCTGTTTCATATGCAATGCACTATTTTTACTCTCTTGGTTCTGAGTTCAATTTAGTTCTGTTTTCTGTCATAACTATTATTAAAACCTAGATAGAAAATGTAGCTATGGAGACACCCCTGTAACAGAAAAGTATTTTTAGTAATAAAGCTGCCTTAAAATAAAATTTTTAACAAGTGGAAGATATTAACTTGAGGAGAAAGAGAAGGGAAGACTAAAACTTGGTGGGGTTGGGGGTAGGGAAGAAGGAAGCATAAAATGCTATCTAAACTAAAAAAAAAAAAAAACAAAACCAAAAAAAAAAAACCCAACTCCTATTTCATTTTCATATCCTAAATGGAAGAACTTCAGTCTGAAGTAGTGTGGGTGGGACTTACCATCAAGTGATCCAGGACTGACAGCTATGAACTGCCCCAACTGAATCCAAAAGAGGATGAAGGAACTCATTAATAACGGATTGGTGGATATGGGAATGATTAACATTACTATACCTAGAATTGCAGGTACAGATTAAGGGGAGAAAGAAAGAGAAAGTTAGAAAATACTGTGCAGGAAATACAGTCAGCTCAATGGTCCTGCATTCCTCACTTCCTTATTCTTTTCAGAGAAGTGAAGCACAGTCAGTGCCAGTGCTGCTACAGAATTTAACAAAAGCAGTTTTTAGTCCAGCACAGAACGTGCACCCATCAGCCAAAATTCCATGTGCAAGTGCAAAGTAGGAGAGAAAACATCTCAGTGTTACAGTGTGAACAGCTCAACTGCAAAATGCACAAACCCCCTGAACTCTTTAGTTTTACACTCCCTGCCATTCACAGACTAAAAGAAACAGGGATAGAGAAGCAATAACAGTTTCTTCACCTGCTTTTGTAAAAGAACACACCTTTGGGCACTATGACTGCAAAGAAGAAGGCTCAGCTCGCTTTTTAAGAAATCCTCCAGTGATGGTATTTTTCAATTGATGTATTAGGAAAAAATAAAGAGAATTTTTCTAAAAATAAGAGATAATGAATGTATGCCACAATGAGCCTTACCTTGAAAGGTTTGTCCCCACTGTGTGTCAGCATATGCCTCTGCAACCAGCTTTGACTTGTTGAAGGTGTATTATATACTTTGCAACCTTTCCACAAGCAAACAAACACCTAATAGAGTAAAAACGTTGTAAGTTTACACAAGTCAGAGAACAGTAAATAAAAAAAAAAATCACATTAGAAAAAAAAAAGCTGTTTTTACAACATTTCACAAGGCTTCAAAGAATTCTGAACAATAACCATTTATTTTGAGACACGCTTCTCATATCTCACCAAGGAAGAAATAATTACAACCCCAAGTATTCAATAAAAACAGGTCACTGGAAGAAAATACCAACAGACAGATGCTCCTGCAGATAAACACAATCCAGAGCAACAGGATCTGCTGTGTTTGTGTTTGCACTCAGTATCTGTACCCACCAGTTATGGAGACACAACATTTATTCATGAAAAATTTGCATTTTCTAGCCAGTAGTTATAGAAATAAAATAATTTACTCTCATAAGCAATTAATTTTATTCCTTGAGCATGAAAAAGTAAAAACTCATGACTGCAATGCATTTATATACTGGAGTTTTGCATTCTGAAAATACCAGCTACCTCCAGTTAGGGCCTTATATTCAATTGCTGCTGAAGGAAGCATTTCTCATGGGATTCCAAATCTATGGGTGTTTTGTCATTGCAGTGTACAGAACAATCACATGCACAATAGTGCATTAAGGGGAGCAGAACTTACTCATGCTGCTTTTCTCTCTCCACTCATTGTGTTTATCTGGAACTGAGGGAATAAAAAAGCTCAATGAACTTGCCTTTCATTAGAATTTCCTCAACAGGTCTGTGGGTGAAGGGAGGTAAAGCCCTAATTTGTCACAGCAAAAGAAAGTTCCCAGGAACAGCACTGTTCATAACACAGGTTTTCAGAAATGCAGGAAACTAATTGGATTTCAGTTTCTTGTTCTCTTTTGGAGAATAAAACCCCTCAACCTTCAAAAGATTTTATTTCCCGAATGAAAAAGCAGCCACGGGAGTTCTGTGTTCCTGCTGTACAATGGATACAGAACCCAGCTCGACTCAGACAAAGCTGGGAACCCCTCAGTGCCTGGGACTGATCCACACCAACACAGGCCCCTGAACCTTTGGGGTCTGCCACTGCCCAGCTCCGAGATCCTCTCAAAGGCCCAGAATTGCAATTTCTGGGATTTCTGGCCCTGCCACAGCCCCCCAGTGTGCTGGCACCTCCAGCTGCAGGGCAGAGGGGTTCCTGTGAACTCTCACACGGGGCACCACAAACATGTGGGTTTGCAGCCACACACCACAACTCCACACGAGGCTTCTTGGGAATCCCTGCCAAAAAGCTCAACCCAAAATATTTCTGAAAAAGCATCTCCTGGAAGCAAAACTGTTTTAGCAAAAATTTTCCCAGGCTCTTCATGGATGTATCTGGTTTGGATTGGAGTCATGGCCTCGGTATTAGCAGGAAAAAAATTCATTTCACCATGCAAAGATGTTTATCCTATTCCTTTCCATTCTCAATAAGTAACTACCTAACCCCCACTTTTCTTCCAGTGTAGAGCCACTGCAGCTCAGGAACGCCTGAAATGCCATCAAAAGCAGCACACAACCTCCAAGGCGCTGGAACACCTCACCGGCAGGTGGCAGACAAATCCTGAAATAAAGCCAGGACAGACACATCCCCATCCCACAGCACCACGCTGCAACTTCCCAAAAAAACAACTCCAGCAGGGGCTTCAAAAGTGTGAACTGAACGCGACAGTTCCTCTTTCAAATATACAAACACGACATTTCCTAAACATATCTGAAACATCCACAAAACATGTCACGTGAAATGTAACTGGCAAGAAATAAAACACAGGGAGGGGGGGAAAAAAAAACCAAACCAGAATCTGCAAAATCTTCCAGCCCCTTTTTAAGAACTCAAAGGAGCCATGGAGGGGATAACAAAGATCCAAACACACCTCATTCATTTCATTGTTTCATCCAGGTTTCATGTAACACTTTTATACACCTGTGAACAGAACTCAGAAATCATCTCATGGGTGGCTAAAAAGCCACTACACTGGATGGATGACTCTGCTTAGATCCTGGACTGAAAAAAGCTATCAAATATGAAGATGGAAAGTTCAATCATGCCAAAAAATATTAGCTAAATACAGCCGGAATCACAGCTGTCTCAGTGACACATTTACATAATAAATTATTTAAAGTAATGCAAATTAGTACTTTATTTAAGTTTCTTATTCACTGAAGATATAGTGCAACAGCCTAGTATTTTCTTTCTGATGAAGTGACAGGACAAAAAGTCAAAAGGTAACAACTATTCTACTTCAAGAACTGATATTATCTCTCCCAGAAATTGAAGAGCTGCAGCACACAGTCCCTAAAGCAGGCAGATTGCTTGTGCTGGATGTAAAAGTAGTTTACATGATATATTCCAGGCATCAGAGGTAATTTGGGAGCTTGAAGATGGGAGGCAGTTAAGTACAAAGTTGAAATTACTCTACTAGAAGATGTTTTTAAACATCAAAATTGAGACCAATTATCATTTGACCAGGGATTAGACTGGAATTTACATGCTTATATATGCAATTCAATTAAAAAAAAAAAAATAGATGCAATTATAAAGAAGGTAAACTTGCCATCAGGATTGCACACAGAGCTGTTTTGTTAAGACTCTGCACTATTGAGTCAGCCTCACACCTTCCCTATTCCACATTCTGGACAGACTCTACCTGTAGTGAGAGTCCTTTGGTGACAGTAATTAAGATGTGACTTCACCCGAGTTCACATGCAGGAACACGTACACTGAGAGCTTTAAGAAAAGGAATTCCAAGTGTAAGCACACTATCAAAACCCTGATAGTCTCAAATAATTCATTGAAAAGAACTGACTACATCCTTAAAGTTAGGCCACTAACTTTGCTGTCACTAGTAACAAAACCGCAATTTTGAAACGGAAAACTTGCTACTGTCACATTCAAGAGCAAATCAGAAAGAAGGAAAAGGCAAAAACACCACGAACCCCTCCTCGCTGCCCATCCACGTGTATGGAGCGGATGTGATCGGCCAGGTCGGGGCTGGAGCTGAAGCAGGCGTGGCACTGATCCCAGCAGCAATTGTAGGCGATGCTCTTGGCAGAGGACGCGGCCACTCCCTGCCCGTTCATCATCACCGGCGTGGAACGCCCACTGGAAATTGTGCTGTCTACGTCCATGATAGTGCTGCTTATGCTGCGAGACAACAAAAAATAAAAAAAAAATACCCACAAGTGAATCAAAGTTTGGATTTGGTGCATGTCAACACAGCAAATCACAACTGCAGCTCTCTTGTTTCAGTTATAGACGGGTTGAAAAGAAAACCTTGCACAAATGTGGTTCATTGCTTTATTAATAAATGTACAGTTAGGGAACAGCTACTGTAAATCGACAGTGTAACTTCTTCTGGACACTGGGAACAAAAAGGAGGAATGGAAAATCCTCAATAAATGGAGCCAACACTAAAGCCTTAAAAAGAATACAGCACTTCAGTTCTACACAGGCTTTAAGGTGCTCCCACATGGCCTCAGCACAGTGTCCATCGTGTGCACGGTCTAAACTAATGCTGTTTGGTTTGGTTTAGCAAAATGTTCCCAGAGAAGGCAGAATCAGCAGAGGAAACCAGTGGCCAGCAGGGGCCACTTGCATCAATCAGCCTTTCTGCTCTGCACCTCGGCAGATACAGAGACAAGCATCAAACGGATCAGAAAAAACTCGCAGAGTATGTGCTTTCCACAGATAAACCACGAGTATGGAGATGGATATTCTTCCTCATTAAACAGCTACTGATACACCTTTTTAAGTCTTGCTAACCTGCTCAGTTGCCATGAGGGCCTTTTAAGTTTTTCTCTTCCACAAAGCCACAGCATTACAGAACAGCTCATCTTTGACAGAACCTCAAAGACCAGATGGTCAAATTTGCTTAAACAGGAATCAGTGAGATCAGACTGCCTGTGGTCTTGGTCCAGTGGAGTTGTTAATGGGTGTGTTCAAAGGCTGGGATTTCTGCTGCCTTTCTGGACAATTTTCTCAATGGCTGACTAACCTTGCTGTGGGGGAAGAGGGGAAGTTTCCCAACATCTCATCAGAATTTCCAGCGCTGCAACTTCTGTCTCTTGTCTCTCATCCTTGGCAGCTGCAGCGCCGAGATGTCTCTGCCTCCTCCTTTGTTAAAGTTGCCATCACATCACTGAGCCCAGGAAAAGCCTGCCCTCCTCCTCCCAAAGCTGAGGGAACACAGGCACTCAGCCTCGCCATGCACTGCACTGGTTTCAGCAGCCCAAGCACTTTGGAGAGCCTCCACCACATCCTCTCCAGATGTGCAGAACTGGCGTTTGTTAAACCATTCTGCTTTTAAGGTACACGTGCTGTTCCTTATTTTTACCACCAATTTACACGCCCAGTATTGTTCTATTACACACTGAGATGAATGAAAGAAAAAAACCACCATTAGTCAAAATCTGAAGATACATTGGCACGTTTGCTCTTCTGCTCTAAGAGTCTCTACTAGTGATTTCTCACATTATCTGTATCTTTCTGAATCACTACTATGCCAGCAGGTGTTTTTCCGTGACAGATTTTGAAATAATCACATATATTTGCTTTGTTTACATTTCCCATTCTCACCCACCACGTAGATTTCACTGCATTAATGAATAAAAAGTGACTTGCCTTAGTCTAAATAACAGATTCCCTTTAGCAGTGCTCCCAGTTTAGTTTTAACTACCCTGAGTAATTTGGTTTCATGAACAAACTCTTATCTCAAGAGATAGCAGCAACATAACATATCCCAACCACAGAACCCTTATCTTCCAATTGATTTGCCTCCATCTGTTATTAAAACTGATCAACTTTTTCCAGGCCTTTGTCTTCCAAGTTAAAAAGAAAGCTTCAGATAGGTTTTCAACACCTTTTTGCTTTAATGAAGGTATATCAAATATATAGTTCTGAAATGCTACACAAACACCACATGCCTTTCTTCTACCCCCTCCCAATTTCAAACAAGCTCTAACAATGTAGAAGGCACAGCTCCTGTCCATGGAAGTCATACAGGCTATTTGTTGCTACACAGCAAATTTCCATGTCTCCATCATTTTTATTTTCTTCCCTTTTCCACACCCTGAATACACAGAGCTTTCCATGATCCCTCCCCATGTCTCCCTTCCCTCTCCAGTAATCTTGATTTCTTTTATGACATGCAACCTCCCAATCTGTCACTAGCAAGTAAAAAAAAAATATTCCACTGGCCCTGAGCTGAAGCTCCCAGCCCTGACAGCATTAACAGCCCCTAACTACACATACTGTACAAGTATTTTAGGATCCCTGTAGGAAATTTCCAGAAGCTTTTTCTGAAAAACCTGTTGCAAATAATCCTAATTTTTCCACTCTGCCAGGCTCACAACAGATGCAGTATTTTTTCCTTTCTCGACTGATGTCTAGGGCAAAAATGATCCCCAAAAATAAACTCTGTAAAACTGCACTGTGAAAGCAAAATTTACTTATGATGACAGAAAAATTGAATAATTACTTGTAGTTAATTGTGGCACCACCCCACCTCCCCCTCAGTTCAAGCTATGCAAATAGAGCTTTCTCAAAATCCCACCTGGAAGCAGGTTTGGACACCCGGAATGGCCCAAAGCCCAAAGCCCAGGCACCCAGTGCTGTCACACGGATCAGAAGCTGCTTAGCCCAGGCTGGCACAGACTGCACATCCAGCTGTGCCACAGCTGGCTCAGGCCACCACAGAGCCCTGCCCTTCCCACAGCTGAAAGCACCAAAGGAAAATGCTTCCCAAAGACTTCCAAGGAGGAGTTCAAGCTCCAAAGCTGTTTGCAGTCGAGGAGTTTTACACCCACAGCCAGCTTTAGGTGTGTGCTCACACAGCCCACAAACAGGACAGATTTCTGGCTGAGAGCATGTGTGGTGCTGCTGAGCACAGGGCAGGGTGTGAGGGCTACTGAACACAGCTCCTCGGGTTCCCAGCCTGCTCTGAGCTGGGAAAGGAATGACAAAATGTAACCCTGAACAAGTTCTGTGAAAGCACTCTGGGGCAGGGGAGAAGTGCACCCTCATGCAGGTGTGTGTGTGTGTGTGGTTTCTCTGTTCCACAGGCATGAAATCTGCTTAATTCCTCTGAAAAAAAAGAAAAAAAAAAATCCCTGAAAATTATCAACCCAAAGGATGAGAGTTTAGCTCACACTGCCAGTGCAGTGCAACAAACCTTAACACAAAATCACAGGTCTCTAATTTTATAGCCCAAGAAATGCAAATGCTTAGGTTTTGTGGGTTTTTATAAGCTATCCTACCTTCTTCTGGAGAAAAATATATAAAAGTCAACTGATCCCAGCAAAAGCTATCATGACAAGTAGGGTTATTAATGACATAAGAAACCAGTAACACTTGGCAAGCTAATTTAGCTATTCTTGTTTAAATGTTTGCTGGGTTCAGGTTTAATAGCCTAAGTGTTTGCTAAGGGCTAACAGATTAACACGGTATCAAAATTTGGTATCAGAGGAACCAGAATAAAAAAAGGCTGCCCATAGCAGCTAAACCAAATAGTATCATACAGAATTTGGAAATTGAGAATGAAATGCTACATTGGACTATAATTCTATAAGCCATTCAAAATCCTGCCTAAAAATGGGAAAAAAATATAACTCAAATCCAGTCAAGCAATAACAGCTTCATATTTAAGGTTAAATGCCCCCCTTCCTTCTAGTCTGAAGAACTTTGAGTACGACATTAAAGAGCACAGACAAATATTGCTGTAAGAGAACCAACTAGAGAAATAACTCAATGGTCTATAAAACAAAATGACCACGAGTCACACAAGAGATCACTAGGTTTGGGTGCACTTGCTTGAAAAATTTTTGGTACACTCCAGCATAAGGAACTCAGTGCCCTGGGAGCACATTCCTTCTCCAGTAACTATCTGTTAAATAAAATGTAACACACATTTTTCGTTTCCTCTCCTGTTCCTCCAGAACCTGCACATTTCAGGTAGTCAGGTGCCTCCCAGTACTAACAAATCCAGAATCGGTTTCTGTCTCACTTAGCAAGTTCTGTCCCTCCCTAAAGAGCTAAAGGCTGCAAAGAGAATGTGTGGGAGACACAGCTCAAGTGTGTGTAGTGTTCTCTCGTCTTTCATACACTGAGAAAAGTATCAGGAAGCTTTTCAGAGAATAGTCTGCAGTACATGGAACATCAAAGACGCTGACTTGGGCGGTCTCTTGACCTGCCCATTTCGAGATGAAGCAGAAAGATAAGTTCTACAGTCAGAGCTGTGGCTGCTACTAAATCTGTGAAGACTTAACTGCACCACCGTGTCTGTTAGAGCTGCCAATTACCCACCTTCTTGTTTCTCAGAATTTCAGAAAGTGCGTGAGGACAGGACACACGAGTGAGATGTGTGCACAAACGCTCAGCTCAACATGGGCTGGACCACAGAAAAATTATGTGTATCCTTCAGTCTAGGAACGGGGCTTTTCAATCACACACGACTTTCTGTGTGCTTGGGATGATGTGACAGAGGGAAAGGCTCCTTAACAAAGGGAAGGTAGTAATGGAAATTACATCCTTCTGCTTTCTCACCTCAAATCCATAAAGCTTACAAGTGGGAAGGTAATAACGTGTGTAAGAGGAGAAAACAAAGTAAGAAAAACACAGACATTCTGGTAATAGAACAGACACTGAAACAGATTTTTAGCTCTCCAAGTTAAAGCAAGTTTGTGTGCCTTTTGCTAAGCTCCTTTCCCACAGGCAGGAGATCTGCTCAAAGCCTGCCTGCCACTATCAAAGCCGAATGACACGAGCAGAGCTGAAGTGCTTGTGGCATTCCCGTCCTGCCAGTGACAGGCAGGGCCGGGTTTGCTCCCAAGCTGTAGGCAGGCTCCAGCTCCATTGTCATGGATCTATAGACCATGGCCTGATGAAGAACATGAGACATTTGAGTTTCAGAGAGTTCAGCTCAGGGGTCATCCCGAACAATAGAGCATCAAAAACAGTCACTGCTGGAGAGAGCCTGCATACACAATAGCAGTTTTTAAGAAGCACCATTCAAAAGACTGACTAATTACTAAAATTTAGAACTGTTACAGCAAGCACAACATGATCTTCGAGCTTATGTTGTCCCTATTTTCAACCTAATCAGGCACCTGAATCAACTTGACGTAAAAATCACAGGTCTGGAGGCAAGAACTGACTGTCCCTCTGAAATCCTTACTAAACCCAGAGCTCATTTCACCAGGTCTGCAAACCCTGCCAGTGTCTGCCAAATGCAGCAAGGCAGAACTGAAAACACACAATCTTCTCACAGGGGTCAAACATTTTTCTCTCCTCCTACAAATTTTCCCTCTACCAAGGGATCAACACCTTTGAAACAATATTGGCATTTAAAATGAGTTCATTAAGCAAAAACGTGCAAGCTTAAAATAGAGGAATCATTACCTCGAAGGCATTGTTTCAGGTCTTATTTTTACCTGTGGCTAGAAATAGTACAATCTTCATTATCAAGAACATTAAGGTATTTTTAGCAGCACTTTCATGTTAAAGATTAGTGCTTGCACAATCAAATGCGTCTAGCTGGTTAATTCAGTTCAAACTGTATTCAAAAACAATCCTGAAACAAAAAATAATACCTAAAAACTTGTAAGAAGCTGCCAGTCATTTTCACTTCATAGAAAACAAGAAGCATTTTTCAAGCACTTTAAGTTCTGAATTACTCTGTTTCTTTAAGGCCACTACTGGAATTACATAAATATGGATGTTTTCTATAAGGAAAAAAACGAAATCCAAATTATTCACGATTTAAAATGTACAAATTTTAAACTACATATTATACACCTGGGGCCTACTTTTTGTGTACATTTAAATGCGAATAAAACTATAATGAGACTATGATTTAATGCATTAAATAAAATGGTATACTGCACATCACTGCTGACACACACTTGGCTCTCCAAGGAGATGGTTTTCCTCACTACTGCAAGTAATACCTTTTGAAATCCACAAAATGTATTCTTTCCCTGATTTTGTTAATCTTTCAGAACAACAGAGAGTAAGGGTCGAGGAGGAATATCACCAAAAACCCTGAAAGAACAGCAAAATAATTGCATTTTTAGTTTCCACTAAGTCCCATTAGCAACTGTCCACTTGAAGGGAGAGCAGAGCCAGGCACTGAACACATGCACAAAAGCCCAATCAATTTGCTATTATACTTTTAATGTCTGCTAAACACAGTCCCAGCAGACCTTAACTGGAGTAACCTTCCCCGAGGCAAAGGCAGCCCTAACAGATGGGCCTTGGAGCGTGCCCCGGGGTCAGTCCCAGCCCTGCAGCCCATCCACAGGGGCTCAGCTCGGCTCAGAGCACCTGCACCCCTCCCAGAGCAGCCACTGAACTGCACCAAACCTTCCTGACACGGCCTAGCCGGAAATCCTCCTGCTGGAAAGCACCACGTTAACAGGGAGCAGCAATTTCAGCAGCACACACGGCAGGGTCACTGCCACCAGCAGGGCTGAGCAGCCAGACAGACAGACAGCCATCCATCCATCATCCATCCAGCCACCCATCCATCCAGCCATCATCCACACAGACAGACAGACATCCATCCAGCCACCCATCCATCCATTCATCTATCCATCCATCCATCCATCCAGCCATCATCCACACAGACAGACAGCCATCCATCCATCCAGCCACCCATCCATTCATTCATCTATCCATCCATCCATCCAGCCATCATCCACACAGACAGACAGACATCCATCCATCCATCATCCATCCAGCCACCCATCCATCCATTCATCTATCCATCCATCCATCCATCCAGCCATCATCCACACAGACAGCCATCCAGCCATCCATCTATCCATCCAGCCACCCATCCACCCATCAGCCAGACAGACAGACAGCCATCCATCCATCCAGCCACCCATCCATCCATTCATCTATCCATCCATCCAGCCACCCATCCACCCATCATCTAGACAGACAGACAGACAGCCATCCATCCAGCCACCCAGACAGCCAGCCAGCCATTCATCCATCATCCATCCATCCAGACAGACAGCCATTCATCCAGTCATCCAACCATCCATCCAGCCATCCAGACAGACAGACAGACAGCCATTCATCCATCATCCATCCATCATCCATCCATCATCCATCCATCATCCATCCATCATCCATCCATCATCCATCCATCCAGACAGACAGCCATCCAACCATACATCCAGCCACCCATCATCCAGACAGACAGACAGCCGTCATCCAACTATACATCCACCCATCCATCCATCATCCAGCCATCCAACCATCCATCCATCCCCCCATCCACCATCCACCCACCCACCCACGTGCACACTGCACTGCTCTGAGTTCAGAGAACAGAACTTTGGCAATGAGGATAACCCAGCCACAGAACACCCAATCCTCACACGGCCTCTGTAACCAAACCCTACTGCAACTAAGCCAACGGGTCAAGCATTAAAAAAACCAACAAAGACCCTGCTAGTTTCTTTCTCTTTTACCAGTGGGTGAAATACTCATTCGTTTCTCCTTACAGCTGCTGCTACATTGCTCTAACCCACGAGGGAAGATTAAGAAAGAAAACCGAGCTGTTACAGTCAGATAAAACAACCTGAGAATAATGGGAACACTGTGAATGACAGTCAGTCACATCTCACAACACCTTCAAGGGTTAAAACCTAGAAATCAACAGAAAAGCTTTTACCACCTGGAAGACTAAATCACAACTAGGTAGTAATCCCAAAAGAAAACAAACAGCACCAACTGCAATCATTCAATTACAAATACCAAGTCAAAACAGAAACATTGAAAGAAAATAATGACATGCTTAGTGACATCACCCAGCACCTCATTATTTTCATTTCACTAAAAAAACTCGAGTGAAAACAAAAACTTCACTGTTTTCCCCACTACTCCTATTATTTTTCAAGATAAGAGGTGGAAAACTGTGGTGTACAGCTCTGGCCAATGGACAAGTTCCACAAAAACAACAGCTTTTCAACACCACCAAATTCAAAGCTATTTGCACTCGCTACTTCACAATGCAATCAAAGATCAAGAGAAGATAAATCCTCACAAAACTCCAAAATTATCACATTATTCACCCTCAGCTCTCATCACTGAGGATATTCCACCTGTCCTATTTTAAAATATCTCCATCAATTCCAAACAGAAGAGCCACGAATACAACAGATGAGTAACAGAAATTGTTCTACTGGCTCCTAAACAAAAGCAGAGGAAGAATACATTCCTATGTTTCTGTGCTAAGATTTAATTTTTGCTGACATTAAATGAGTATTAAGCAAACTTTAATGCCAACATCTTTCTGCAGTCGCTGTCAGAACATTGCATGGGGGAATCAGTTCACAATAAAATGCTCAAGACAACTGTACACTGGTGCCAAGGAGAGTGCAGCTCACCTTTTTGTTTTATGCTCTCCAAATGATCATGTCAATTTAAAAGTAAGATTAAAACAGGTCCTAAGAAAAACAAAGCAGAAAAGTTTGAGATTGGCCTGATCTGTTTTTGTTCCTCTGCCCATCTTTGGTAAATTTGGTATTTTATGATGCATCTAGATGCTAACAGACAAACTCCTCCTACTGAATTTCAGTAATTTATCAATTTAATTCCCTAAAACAAACATTTATGTTTCACAAGCAAAACAAGTTTGTCTTACTTCAATGGATGTAGTTTGACTGTGGCATGAGAATACCATAATGCTTTAGAGCTCTTACAGTTCCTTTTCACTGAACCAGCAACAGCCCAGAGAGAATCTTCCAAGGAGACAGAAAGCAACTTCAGCTACCTGCATATCTAAGGGATTTTTCTGGCTGATTTTGCTGAGAAAACCATTTAAATTTAAACCATTAAATAGAAAGTATCCAAAATAATTTCATGACTGATAATGGTTATTTTCTGAGCTCAGGAAAACCTACCACCAGTAAGAAAAAAGGTGTACGTGGATAAACCACCATAAAAAAAACGCAAACAACAAAACAAAAACAAACAAACAAACAAACAGAGTAAAGAGAGACTGCAGAACACTAAATGGCTGCCAAAGAGAACGATTACTCACGGGGCAGCAAGAAATCAGAATAGTTGGATGAAAAAAAAAAAGCCAGGACTACATGAAGTGAAAGTGCACCCTGTGTTTGGAAGGCAGCACCTCCTGCTCTGGCACATTGCACCCACAAAGACCCCCAGACACAGACAGCACAAACACTGCACAGCCCTTCTGAGGCAAAGCAGGGCAGCCAAAAATAAATCCAAGCAACATAAAGAAAAAAAAAAAAGACCATCATTTCCAAGAGTGCATGATTGAAGAAAGCACCCACTCACTTGGAAGCACTTGTGCTTCTGAATCACCCCTAAGCATTTTTCTGGAAACCAAACCTATCAAATCTGTGCTTAACACTGATTACATTATTCTAACAAAAACTTGTCCAAATGAGCAGACTCAAAAAGTGTTCATAAATCAATCTTAAAAAAGACAAGGCTGCAAAATTCTTTATTAAATATATGTATTGTTATATGACTACTGAGCAAGCAACACAGGAAAATAAAATAGCCACGAGAATTTTATGCAGCATGGCAAGTAGTAACATTAAAAACTTGTTTCTAAATTCTTTTTGAAGCAGCAGCTCATTTTAGAGTAAAGCTACATCTAGATAAACAGGTAAAAACACCTCGAAAAGGGAACAACACTGCAAACACTTCAGCCTGATAATATAAAACCAGGGAAGATAGGAAAACTCTTTGAGATAGAGAAATTGAAGGAACTTAAAATAACAAACATGCACAGGAAACAAAACAAGACTGAGAAAGTGTGTTATGATTCACCACCTCTAGAGCTGTTTCCACTCTCCTGGATCACTTAATTTGATTATTTAGATTGCTAGCCCTAGAATATCTGAGCTCATAATATTTGCATAACACAAACCCAGGTTATCAGAGGATTTGTAGCACACAGAGCAACTGGAAACACAATGAAGAAATGTGGAATGCCAAAATATCTGAGGAGCAGTGCAAAACCAGAGCAGGTTAAACATATGTGCCTTGTGATATGACAGCACAAAGATGACATTCTGCAAAAGGATTACACAAATCAAGAAACTGTACTCGGTTCTGCCTTAAAGACACACAGAAAAGTGCCTTTCATTTCTGGGAACCATGTTATCTTCAGCTTGATAATCTCCCTGAAAAGTTAGAGAGCAGCAACAAGTGGTTCACAATTTTCAGTCTTTACTGATAAAGGAGTGTGTTTACTAGCAGAGGTTAGGAGAAACAGAGAAGGAAAACACTCACTAAAGAACCACCAGAATTAACTTATTTTTTTAACAGTGCTTCCCACTTTGAGAACCATAATCACCAAGAATGCCTCATGAGCACTGGAACATGGTGGTGTCAAGGAAATCTCACCTGCTGTGTTACCCTCCCAGCCTCAGGATCTCTCCCACCACCCCAGAACACGAAACACAGAAAACAAGTGGAACATAAAATGACCAAAGAGAGATGCAAATTCACAGAGTAGATCTAAAAAATCCTTCCAGTTTCTGTTACCATCACGTTAAATTCAACTTAATACAGAAAAATATTCACAGCTAGGATAGCATTGTATAAAGCAGCAGCCTTGCCTACTCCTGCCTTGCTCCTTCAGGTATTAACCAGGCACCAAAAGCAAAGAAACCAGCAAAGTACAACTCCACTGACTGGCTTAATTCTTAATAAAAAGGTCAGAAGTTAAGGTTTGACTCCTGTTCTGTGGGACACTGAATTAACTTCTACTTGTACCAACTGTCTAAGCTGTAACTTAGCATTCAAGCCAACCTAAGGAAGTCCACTTAAAGACATGCCAAAAGGAGTTTGATTTCAAAGGAAAAAGAAATATTTCCAGTTCTCTGTTTGCATATACTGAAAATATTTCCTTTGCACTTTTAAGATTTTTTTCATTTGGAATCTAAGTGATTACTACAATAAATTAAAATGATCAAAATAAGGACTTCACTGCAGTTTTACAGGGGAGCTAGTAATTTATACAAAAGGCTACATGGAATGACATTAACAATAAGTGGAAATTCTTTATGCTAGGTTCTTATTTAGGCATATTTAATAAATTATAATAGCACTATATGAGCCAACAGTAAGTTTTTTACAAGTCTCAACTCAAACCACCAAGGTGCAGTTTTGTCCCTCTGACATTACACAAGCTGTTTGAATTACAGCATTCCTTTATGGATGACAATAGGACTTTCAAAATCATAACAAATCTTTTGCTTTCCCCTAGCAAATGTCTTGGCATATACCTTAAGCAACCTCTATCAAAGAAAGAAAGTATCCATTAAACGTTAGCAATAGAAGTTCAGCAAAATTTATTTAGGAATGTAAATTCTCATATAGCGAAGAAAATTAGATGTGGGAAAAGAAATCCCAGGTCGTTCTTGCTTTGCATTTTGCCATTGTTAAGGGGGAAGAAAAGTACTTCAGCATCTCAAAAGGCTTCAGAATTTTTCCCCAGTTCTTTGTTGGTTTTGAATGCTGCAAAACCACAACTGTAATCACTGTCTTTTCGTATCACAAAACCAGTGATAAACAGCAAGCACAACACAGAATATTTGTATTTCATTTTCTAAAACAAATACTTTTGAACATGTTCATATTTAAATGAACCCCAGAGAGAAAGCAAGTTATAAAAAAGAATAAAGAATCAGTTACATGGATAGACAACCAAAGAAATCTCTACCTCAGGAAATCTTATAAAATTATCACTTTGTATTTTTGCAAGTCATACCATTGTATTTTTTAACAGCGACTGGGAGAGTGGCTAAAGCTCCCTGCTCATACAAAGCTCCTTACCCTCTTCTGTTCCTGTCTCCTGCACAACTGAACTGGAGATTGCCTTCCCACCTGTTTCGAGGACTCCCTGCAATTACTTGGCTACTTTACAGCAGAGACCAACTTTTCACTTTCTCTGGGTTAAGTTCCCTTTTCCCCTCAGGCTATTAGACATATCTCACTCCCTACAGTCCCTGAAGTTTTCTGTGTGTATCTCACATCATCCCCTTGCCAGAAACCTCAATTCCTGCCTCCAAAGCTCCATCTGCTTCCCATCTCCCTTCCATTCCAGCAGCAGACTGTTCTACCACTGCCCCAAGGCAAGGCCTTCCAGGTGTATTTCCACACCAGCTCTGTGTGCTGCCCATTCCCCCACTGCTCCTCTCCACATGGACACGGCTTTTAAATAAAGAAGTAAATGCAGGAAAGGTACCAGAACGCTGTGGACAGATCTGAGCAAGAGTGCTATGGTAGAATATTGCCACTGCATCATCCAAGAGAGTTGGTTGGATCTGTGACCAGCTCCAGAAATGTGATGTCACATCTCTGCCAAATGGCTGTGCAGGCTGCATGTAACACCCTGTTTAACTTCGCTGGAAAGTGAAAAAAAAAAAAAAAAAAGGGGGGCAAAAAAGGAAAGACCAAGACAGTTTTTTTCCATTACTGCCTAGGAAATTCCCTGAAAAAACCCACCTATTAAAGCTTGTATTTAGAAGTTACCAGACTTGATGATGTCACAAACGTACACAAAACACACACAGAGCCGTGTGGATGTTCAAATCCTACATAAAAGCAAAACTATTTCTGTCTTAGCCTGAATAGCAAAATGTTTTTCTCAAATTCTGTGAAGTATATTTACATCTTACTACAATAACTATAACAGCTCATTATACCAAGCTCTTTCATCTAGTTCACAAAAAGACCTCATGTTAACCACTCAATTATACCAACCAACAGCTTTAGTAATAAAGATACTCACCATACAAAATATCTGGGCTGTTTTGTTTTCCCATCAAAAGCTATTTTCTCCCGTGCCAGAAAGGCCTGAACATAACCATTACCGAAACAAGGGGTTTATTTTGCAATTTGAAAGCAAATAACTACAGCAACAATAAATGCAGTTAGAAATACTGCAAATACAATTTTCAGCAGAATTTCTGAAACTTGGGTAAACTTCTGTATAGCTCACTGTGACATGGCAATATTACACACACTCAAAAAAAAAAAAAATTTAACGACTTAACCACCTTGCCATAAGTGCTAATGAAGAATTCTTCACTTCCTGCATAGGAACAAGTGAGGCTACACAGCAAAGAGAGGCCTGAAGCACTTTTTAATCTGGTCACATGGACCCATGAAACACACCTATTAGTACCACATGTCCTCCATATTATATTTCAAATTTATTGTTCTGCCTTTATAAATGTCACTCTTGCAACTTATGTGCCACTGCCAAGTCAATCGTGAAAGTTCTCCACTTTTAAGATTTTAAAAGATAGACAAAATAAAGACTTATTATAATTAAAAGACTTATTATAATTAAAACTAGTATTTTTAAATCAGCATGTCTTAAAGGTTGACAAGGCCTTAATTTTCCATGAGATTTAAAAACACTCAGACTAGAGCCTGGAATTTTCATGTCTAAACCTCTTCTCTTTCAACCCATGAGTTCCACGCTGTCATTTCACTCAGTAAAATGAAAAAACTTCACAATCTGAAGCACAAAAAAGTTTACTACTGAAAAGCTTATCTGAAATGCGTTTTCAAAACTGCTCATCTATTAAACAGGAACAGAATAATAACAGAAACGTTTCTAGAAGTATTTTGCAAGTCTTATGAATCTTATGTGGTTAAGAACACAAATTATCATTGAGTATTCCTTGAGGCAGGGCCTCTCAATAACTGACTTGTTGGTGAATAACAAAAAACATGGAAAGGTTACACACCCCCCAAAAAAAAAAAAAAAAAAAAAAGTGAAAAAAAGAAGAAAAGAAAGTCTTACAAGCTCCATGAAAAGTGCCTGTGAGTAAGAGGGACATTATTTAGTCTGTGCCTAAGGGAAAGATTTCTACATAGGTGCAAAGACAACCTGTTACACTCGGCCTAGCAGCACCCCAGTCAGCACAGCTCATCCTGCAGCCTGGCCGTGCTCCGTGCCCAGCCAGGAGCAGGAGGGAGCAAAGGATAAACTGCTGAGAGGGGTAAAGTAAGAACAGCAAACCAGGGCTAACTTCCAGGTGACGGTACAGACACAGGACAAATTCACAGGGATGAACAAAAAAGCTCTTTGTACAGATTTACTACTCCAATTTCTGCTCAATAACTTCTTTAAAACTGCAAGACCTACCAATGTTTTCTAAATCCAACAAAATCTGACGATGAAACTATTTCAGATTTAAATATATTTCCATAATAAGCGTTCCAGTAAACAATATTTAAATTATTTCAGTAAACTAAGTGTCTGTAAGAAAATGCCACAATTCAGCAATAACAACACCAGGGAGCTGCAGATGCATCTCCACTGCTCTCAGCTCAGCTGGTTTATACCCAAATCCACGCTTTTGCTTAGGTCCAGCTTCAGTGTTTATAGTTAACTGATCCATTATTTTTTCTTTTCAAGTCCTGTCAAATGTTTCTCAGCACTGCAGCAAGACCAGCAGCTCCAGAGGACTCTGGAGGAACACATCCATCCTTTCAGCACAGGGCTCAACTTGGGGAAAGCCACGTGAAAACGAGCAGCATTCACGTGCTGATAATAGTCTTTGTTCCAACTGTAAATCCAGAGGATCACCAGGTCTCAATGCAGACTATTCTTACTCAGCCAGCTGATCTGAGCCTGCTCACAAATCACACACAAACTCCTGCATAGCAGTGGGAACTTAGCAGAATTCCCAGGGAAAACATGGAAGTACTACAGATCAACGAGATACCTGTCAGTCCTGGAGCTGCTGCACGGAGCTCTCCTGCTGAGCTGAAAATGTTACCTCGGTTATTTATCCCAGCTAAGTATCAGTCTGGGGTTCGCTTTTTCCTTTCTGGGTTTCTCGGGAGGGAAGATAAATATGTTGTAACAAAGTATAAAATCTATCTGTGTGCACGGAAATGGAGAGTTAAAATTCCTAAATCCTAAATTTCAGGGCACTGACAGTCACCTTTATTTTTATTTCTCGTGTTATTATAAATACTGACAAATTTCCTACAAATTATTTTTTCTGTCAGCAGATACGCCCAAAAACCACTAAAATGTTAAAAATAGAAGTTGCTGAACAGTAGCTGTACTTTTACCATATGCAAGACTTTCCTCTTCCTCTGCTTTGCTTGTATTCGATATCACGAAAGGAAAAATCAGAGATAACATAACGTGGAGAATGATAAAGAACACGCACAAGGAAATGGGAATTTGATCGCTCATGGAATTCAGGCCCTCCTACCACACCCTTTTATTCATTCAAATTTTCTGAAGAGGAAGCAAGAAAAAAAAATCCCAAGCCCAGGGGCACGATCTGAATGTTACCAAACCTGCTGACAGGAGGAGAGTCTTTACCAGGTACACTCTCCTAAAGCCAAGCTCTGCAAAGTCAAGCCTCTCAGTTCCATCTCTTCCCTTTCCTCTCCATTCTCTCCCTCAGGGAATCTTACTTTACAGCACAGGGAGAGTCAGACACCGAGTTCCTCGGGACGTGGGAGACACAGGGAGCCAGCAAAGGCCACGAAGCACCGTACAATAAACGATCCCATACAAAACAACACTTCATAGACAAAATTCTCTAATAGTCACAGAACTTACACTTGAATTCAGAGGCGACCAAATCAATGAATGATGAATTCTTTCAGGATTTCAATGTATTATTATATACCTGTGCCTCCGCCCTTAAGTCCAAACTGTTTCCAGCTCTTCCTTGCTATTTCACTATTCCAATTTACACACTCCAACTCTTCAGCACATCCCCTACCCTTTGCAACACTCTGCTTGTCTGTGAGATCATCTGAAAGGCACAGCATTATGTTGTGGCTGCCTTCCAAGCAGCAGCAATCATTTGGATCACACTGTCAAGCAAGCAACATGCTGGACTGCATGTGAGGAAAATCATGAAACATTCTAACACGCTGCAGCAAAGAGTGCACACCGAACGAAATTTCCCAACACCAGGAATAACAAATGGCACTCTGGGTAGCATTGCTCTTCTCCCACCAATTCCACAAGCAAGCCTTAGAATTACAGCACAAAACGAACTCTCAACGCCCTAAGTTTGCATCCTGGCAGGTCACGATAGAACTTTGCAAGGATTAAAAACAAGGCACAGAACACAAAGAGTCCCACTCCTGCTGGAGAGCCTGTACTGGTGGCAGGGGAAGGAGCAAGGACCCACTCACGTGGATTTAACCATGTACAGCCAGAGGACCACGAGAACAATGACACAGAAAGAAAGTAGCAACCAGCTCTGGAGTGCACAGGGCATAACGATGCTACTTCCAGAAAACCCCTGCGAGTTATTTCTGTTATTTCCTCACCCCAGACACGCACTTGGATAAGATCATTTGGATTAGATTTATACTTTCGTTCTATGAAAAACAAGAAACTGTTATCTTAAAGCTCCTTTATGTACCTGGTGTTTTTCCAGAAGTCTACTACCATCCTTAGTCAATTGAGCATAAAATCTCAGCTTTTGAAAAAAACAAGAAACAAACGAAACCTACAAACAAACGCCAACATCCACACCCCCTTTCCACTTGCATTAGTTTAGGAGAAAGAAAATGGGACTTCTGTGAGTCTCAAAAGTCTGATGGAAACCAAAAACCTGAATTCTTTTCTGTCTTCTTAAGACGTTTAGGCCAATTACATGGTTTTGGGGAACTCTGACTCACGAGGGGTTTGCTGGGCTGGTTTTAATCTTCGAGGTTAGGTCTAGTCATGGCCCATTTTCATTCTGAAATATGGGTGTTTGTACAGTTACAAAGATTTTGATCGAACACATATTCACAGTACGTTTCTGGACCAAACCACGTAATTCTCCACACTTAACAGGGAAACGATCTTAAGAAAATACAAATAAAATTCTAATTGTTACTTAACTGGAACTACTCTAGCAGGGAAGTCCGATACTTTTTCTGCTAAACGTATAGGGAAAATGGTACAAGTTTCTTAAACTATTGGAAAGGTCTAATTAGTAAGAGGCACACAGCACTTGCACACTGCTTTTACATCCTTGTTGCATCCTATTTTCAGTTTTTCAAGTCAACTGTCGCATACAACATCCAGAGGTACTACATAAGCCACGTTCTTTGAAATGCTTGACTTAGTAGGGTGAAACAGACCTGAATGGTAGAATTCAACCATGTGTGAGAATTCGGTTGTGCCTTTTCACCAGAATCGAGCCAGAATCTTGGTAAAACGAAATGTGTAGCTCGAACGTACAAAAGCTCAAGAACCCATCTTTACAGATTCTGTAATTCACAATTACAGAACTCACTCCAAGATGACTTTGAGCCTCCAAATGCTGAGCTTTGAGCCTCACTTCACACCGTGCATGATTATGCAGGAAAGGCTGGTCTCCTTTTTATTTTAGTAAACTCGCTTTTTTTTCCCCCCGTCACGTTTTAAGAGCTTTTCACCCGGTTTTCTCCCTCTAGAGCACAGCCCGTGTTGCGGGGGCAGGTAAAACCGCATCCAGAGACGCATTTCCCATCCCGAAGCTCCAGTGCACCCCACCTGCGCGCTGGCCAAGGCACAGCCCCGGAGAGCCCCGAGAGCACCATCTGAGAAAAATCCGCAGCTTCCGAGGAAAGAGGCCCCGCAGGAGGAGGAGGAGGAGGAGGCAGCGCCCGGCGGGGCCGCTCGGGGCTCTCCCGGCCCCCTCCTCCGCAGGCAGGCCCGAGCGGCAGGGCGGGGGCCCGGCACAAGTTGGCCGCACAAACCTGTGGCTGCGGCGCCGGCCCCGCGGCCCGGAGCGGGGCGGCGCCCGGGGAACGGGGGCTGCCGAGGCGGGGGCGCGGCCGGACACTGACCTGTCCTCCGAGTCCATGCGGCTGAGGGGCTCCCCGTCCGACGACATCTCTAGGCTGCCCCGCCGGCCCCCCGACGTGGCGCTGCCGCAGCTGCTGCCGCCGCCCGTGCCGGGGCCGGTGCCGTATCCCTCGTCGCCGCCGCTGGACACGCTGCTGGAGCTGCTGCCGCCCCCGCCGCCGCCGCCGCGGCCCGGCCCGTCCTCCTGGCTGCCCCGGGGGCCCTTGGGCTCCTCCTTGGCGTCGGCCTCGCTGCCGCCGCCGGGGCTCGGCGAGCGGGTCTCGTCGCTGCAGCAGCCGCTGCTCGTGCTGCTGCTGCTGCTGCCCACCAGGCTGCTCTCCTCCTCCTCGCCGCCCTCCTCCTCCTCTTCCTCCTCCTCCTCCTCTTCCTCCTCCTCGTCCTCGTCCTCCCCGTCCCCGGCCTGGCTGGCGCTCTCCGGGCTCGGCTCCGACATGCTCTCCGCCTCGCCGTTCAGCAGCAGCAGCGGCTCCGGCTCCGCCGCGGACGAAGGCGGCGGCGGCGGCGACGACGACGAGGAGGATCCAGCCCCGCCGCCGGCCGCCACCTCCGCCGCCGCCACCTCCGCCTCCTCCTCCTCCTCGGCGGGCGCCGCCTGCCCGGGAAGGCGCCGCTGGGGCTCCGCCATGTCGCTGCAGCGAGCGGCCGCCATGGCGCCTGCGAGTCGCTGCCGCGCGCGCGGGGCCGGCCGCGGGAGTGCGCACGGCGGGGGCGTGAGCGCGCGGCCCGTGCGCGCCCGCGCGGCCGGTGCGCGCTCCCGCGGGCCCCGCGCGCCCCCCCTCCTTTTCCCTCGCCCTCCTCGCGCACCCGCGCCGGCGGGGAGGGGCGGGGCGGGGCCCGGCTCGTGCCGCCGCCGCCGCACGCGCTACGGAGCGCGCCCGGGGACAAACAACGCGGGAAAGAGGCGGAGCGGCGGCGGCCACCGCCCCCGGCGAGAAGGGATCCCGGCTTGAGTCTGCCGGGGAGCCATCCCGCCGGGAATCCCCCAGGGAGCCCGGCTGGAATTCAACAAGGATCTCGCCTTGAAACCCCCGGAGATCCCGGCTGGAATCCCCCGGGCATCCCGGCTGGAATTCTCCAAGGATCCCGGCTGGAATCCCCCGAGCATCCCGGTTCGAGTCCCCCGAGCATCCTGGCTGGAATCCCCCGGGCATCCCGGTTCCCAGCCCGCGGCTCCACGGATAGCGGGCCGTGCGGCGGGGATGAAGCGCTCCCGGTCCCCCCGGCTCGCTGCAGGACACATCCCGGCAGGACCGATCCCGGCAGGACCGGTGTCCCGCAGCGGGGCACGGACATTCCCGGCTGGCGCTGCCGGAGCTGGGTGGCTCGGGCGGGGCCAGGATCGCTCCGGTGGCACCGGGATCGCTCCGGTGGCACCGGGCACTGCGGGTCCTCCCACGGGCACCGGGCGGGAACGGGACACACGGAGCGCACGGAATGGGAGAGCCCAGCTCCTCGGGAAGGGCTGCGGGAAACACCCGGGCACGAGAGCCACAGCACGGCTCCGGGAGAGACACCGGGAAAAGGGACCGGGAATAAAGGGGACACCGGGAATAAAGGGTTCCTGCGCCACTGACAAACGCGCTCCGTGCAGTGAGGAGGGAGAATAAACCTCCATTGGCAGGGAAGAATCTTCCTGGCTCCCGGGGAAAAGCTGTGTGACCAACTGTGGAATATCACAGAAGGGATTGTGTTCGAAGTGTGACCTTAAAGATCATGTCATTCCAAACCCCTGCCATGGCAGGGACACCTCCCACTGTCCCGGGTAGCTCCGAGCCCCAATGTCCAGCCTGGCCCTGGGCACTGCCAGGGATCCAGGGGCAGCCACAGCTGCTCTGGGCACCCTGTGCCAGCCCTGCCCACCCTGCCAGGGAACAATTCCTGCCCAATACCCAATCTAAAATTACAGATGTATAAAAGGGGAAAGGTGAAATCTCAACAGGATGGCTGTCAATCACTTAGAAGCCTTCAGAACAGAGTTTGAAAATTAAGGTCATTTAATGATCATGTAAAATGGGATAAAGTTTACTATAAAGTACATAGGGTGGGGATTTGCAGTAGAACAGAAAGGCAGAATCTGAACACAGTTTTAGTTTCACAAATTATTGGAGACATGAAATTGAAAGCTATTCAAAGGTAAATAAATCAAAAGTAATAAAACGCTATTCCATGTGAATTTTAAATATCTTACGTCTGTCAGTCTTTAGCCAATGCTTACAGAGCTTGCCACATTTCAAACAAAAATCATGAAGCCGTGGTAGTTAAGTTTAAAAACAAACTGCAAAACACAGAACCACAACTCAGTCCAGAAAAGCATTGTGCCTTCTGCACTTGAGGAAGAGCATCACCAACCCAAATTACAGCAGGCATATCAGATCCCAGGAGAAGTGCACAGGATTAAAATCTGGACAAGGTGCTCCAAAAAGCTGCATTTGCATAGCTGGGATTGGCTCCCAGCCCATCCACAGATGTAGCTGTGAGCAGAAACAAGAACAAGCTGTGGTGGAGCAGCATCGAAATAGAGACCCACAGCACTGGAACAGCCACAGGGGCTGGGGGAATCAACATTGAATTAATCTCTGAAAACAAACCAATAACATATTTTGCCTGCAGACTAGCATAAGCAAATTTTGGAAACCAGCAACAATGAAAAAGTGATGATAGCTCCTCAGATTTCTTGAAGCCAGCCTCAGCTAGAAAGTGAAAATGCTAAGAATGCTTTAAAAAAAAAAATACAGAGGGGGAAAAAAGACAAGAACAGCTGCAGTGCTGTTTCTCATCTGTGCAAGATGTGCATTGCAGGTCTCCTGACTCCAGAGCAGTCCCCAAACCCCGAGTTTGTGTTCCCTGTCGTGCCTGGTCAGTGTGTGCTGTGCTCTGCTCGCTGCTGGGGAAGCCGTGGGGCAGTCCCTGCTCTGATTAAACACGAGGTGTGACATTTTAAACATAACCCACGCTCGGATTCAGTCCAGGAACGGCAGTAGCTGAAATAATTCCGATGTCTCTGTTACCCACTGATGCCCTTCTGCCCTTCTGTGCTGCAGCAAGGGACAGAATCAGAGAGGTATCAAATCATGAGAAACCAAAAATACGTGAAGGGCTTCGGTAAAAGACACCTTTCCCAAACGATGAATATGAGACAGAGGGGAGTAAAGTGATCACAAAGAACTCTGGTGTAAATTGTCCTGATGGCTCTGCTGGGTGCTCAGGGCCACCAATGTCCTTTTTTGCCCCGGTCCCTCTGGGATTTTGGAGGTGCTGTGTGCCCGCACAGACTCCGTGTGTTTGCACTGAAAGGAGCAGGGCGATTCCACCTCCCCCTTTCCCCTCTCCTAAGCCAGCTCGTTAGGTAATTTGTGTATTCAGAGAGGGTCAGGGGAGGAAACCTCAGGACATTTCTATTTTCTGACGGAAATCACTGGGCATTTATCGGGGTCACTACTGCAGCAGGCACTCAGAGAAGAAAAACCCTGTGATGATCTCTTGGTGTCCTGCTCTCAGGTTTCCAAAGGCACAAAATTCTGTGTCCAGGCTCGGCCCTTGAGTGCTGTCATAAAGTCCTGGCCAAGTGCAAGCAGCAGTGATTATTTCTCTCTACAAACCCACGCAGCTTACCGAAGCTACATTGCCTTTTTCTCCAAGGTTTTTTGACTTTTCAAACCTCTTGAAAGGGATCTGTCAGAGAACAGGTGATTCTGCAACTCGCAAAAGCATCTAAATCATTTACGTTTGAATGCTGTGATAAAAGCTCAAAGGAGGAGACTCCAATTAGGAAATCTTTTGGATTAAAAACACATCATTCACTTGGGCTTTGCGGGTGGATGTTACTCTGTCGCTCACACCAAGGGTTTCTGGTATCTCAGTCCACCTTACAACGATGCTTTAAAGCTCAGACATTTGTGTTCAGGAATCAACAAAGCACAAAATAAGAAAATAAATTTTTTAAAAGCCTGTAGATAAACCAGTAGAAGCCTATTCACAGGCGAAGATTCCAAGCAGAGCCATTAGTTCAAGAACAAACAACTTGTAGACGCAGCAGAGCAGGGAGAAGAAATGAAGATTTTATTCTCTTACCTCAGGAACACCAGGGTGCAGGGCATTCACACTGACAGCAGCATCAGGAACAAGCACACTCCACACAGGTAGTTTCTTCTTTTCTTGATTCACAGCAATTTTGCTGTTTTGTGAGGTTTTCTTGAAGGACACTTAGGTGAGATCACCAGATGTATGCAAGGCAGGTTTCTTGAGGTTTTTTCCCTAACTTTGATCAGCATCATAGTACTGTGATATACAGTACACAAACAAAGCACTTCAAAACAGCAAGAAGGGCCTATAAAGAGAGGAGAAAAATTAAACAGGCCTGAGGTACAGAAAAGGTGACATCCAGTCTTATACCAGGAGAGATTCTGTAGAGCCAAGCATTTGGTCCCTGAGCTCCCTTCTCCACCCCGTGCCTGCCATGCATGTCTTAAAGCAGTGCAGGAAATTCCTGCTGCCTGCACCTCGTGACTCACCTTGCTCAGTTTTCTGCCGACTCAGCAGCCCCTGGGAGCTGCACCCTTCCCTTCTCCGTGCCCCACCCTCCCACCCAGGCTGGAGTTCTGCAGGGACACGCTGCCCTCTCTCCCTGCTTCCAGCGAGCAGCCGGCTTCTCACCCTTCCCTTCTTCTCTTCTCTTCTCTTCTCTTCTCTTCTCTTCTCTTCTCTTCTCTTCTCTTCTCTTCTCTTCTCTTCTCTTCTCTTCTCTTCTCTTCTCTTCTCTTCTCTTCTCTTCTCTTCTCTTCTCTTCTCTTCTCTTCTCTTCTCTTCCCTTCCCTTCCCTTCAGACTGGGCTGAAATTGCTTCACGGTGCAATTGAGACCCCACCCTCTCCTGCAGCACCCGCTTAATTCTCCCTTTAAACTCAGCTTCCACGCTCTTTTCTTTTTAGAGCTGCCTTTAATCTTTGTCTGCTCGGAAACCGGGATGTCAGAAACTGCGAGCCGTGCTCGGCTTGGGCCAAGCTGCAGGGAATCCCTGTCGGGACAGGGTCCCTGCTCTGTCCCCGGCAGTGCTGAGCCCTCTCTGGGACTGGAAATGGCTTTGAAAAACACTTTGCAAGCCAAAGGAATTCTCGATGCTGCTCGGGACCTTCTTCCCCCTCTGCCCTGCCCCTGCTTTGTGTCACGCTGATCTGCTGCCTCTTCTCTGGTGCCAGCACAGCTGTCCCTGGAATTCCTGCCATGATCTAGAGCAGGGAACTGCTTTTGTAAAAAAATATATAAAAATATAAAATGGCATTCTGTTCCTGTTAGGTCATGAAGCTTCAGAAAGCTCCAGACAGCTCAGTCAAATGTAACACTCTGGGGATGGGGAAAAGAGGAACAAAAAATGTTAAAAACTTGCTAAGGTGACACAAAGGACCAGGGGTTACTTCAGGAATGGAAAACCCCATTCCATCATTCTGGAGCTCATCCAAAAGCACATCCCAACATTCATTCTCTCTGCATTTGTGATAAACCCGTGCCAGCCAGTGCAGATGAGGGCATCTCTGCTTTAAGGCATCTACAAACACAATCAGTGAGAGGAGGGCCACGTTCCAGAGATATTCTGATGTAATTGAAAGGAATCAGGTACCTTACCAGTAGATGAAACCTCTAAAATGCACACTAAATGGTGCTCAATTTGTTGTCAAAGTATATTGAAGGAAAACAGGAAATGCAAAATAATAAAGCCTGAAAAAATTCTTGTAACTGAAAGATAAAAAGCTGTGAGTTCAAGGCATTAGGGGGCCTTGTAACGTGGTTTATTGATGTGCTCTACAGGTTGCTGCAAAACCTGAAATTTAAGCACAGAATTTCAAGTAGGTGCCATTGATCTGTGATATCCTATGAGTTATTACAGATACCTCTGGGAATGAACTCGGAATTTGCTTCAGAAACAAAAGCTGCTCACAGCACCTTTGCACTGGTAAATCTGAATATGAACCCTGTCACCCCCTGCCTCTCCGTTTTTGGGACTTCCAGGAGCTTGCATATGTATGTGCTAAAAATGCATTGCACTTGTCTTTGAAACTATTGGGGAAGTTTTTCAAATGCCACATTGGAAAATTTAAATAAGTGATGCAATATATCACATGAACAGGTAAAACAGTAATATATGGGGGACTGTACAAGCAAATAGAGCATCTTTTCTCTGTCATCAGTATTGCCAATATTGTCATTTCTGACTAAAAATCCTACATAAATTATTAGAAATACTTTCTTTTCCTCCCAAACCTCCTTGTGTACATTTTCTTTTTGGCACAGTTTGCTCTTTTTCAGTAAAGGCAGCCAAAATTCTTAAGTCTCAGAAGAATCAACATCCTTAAATGCTGTCATTTAGATTCATTTTAGCCAGAGATAATTAAAATATTTGCTTCCAGATTATAGAGTCTTTACATGCTGTTAATTTGGGGAATTGGTTTTCTCAACATTCTTATGCAAAGCAGAGCTGGATTGGAGCTTTAAATGAAGGTGTGTGCCCGGGCACATGTAGAGGCTGTCAGCAGTATGTTCATTTATTTTCTGCAGGTCACTTGCTGCACAACCTCACAGTAAAACCAGGGGAGGTCATCCCATCTGAGGGGCAATTATGCACAAGCACACACCAGGCACTAAATCCCCTTTTTTTCCTCTAAAAATATAGATGTGAAGTCAGGAGCAGAGGGTTTTTTGACACACGGAAATTCTTTTCAAAAACCGTAAAAGTAATCAAGGTCTTGCATGTTGCAAAACCGGTGTGTAACCATTACAACCAAACAAAAATGCATAATTAATTGAATGCTAATTAGATACAAATCACAGCTTGGAAGGAGTACAAGTTTACAGCAGCTTTTCCGTGTTCTAGGATTACTTTAAAACTCCCCTTCTCCAGCTTGTGGGAACTCACTTTTCAGTTTGTGGGTGAGTAGAATATGGGTTTTCCATAGAACAGTTTTAGATTTCTTTAAATTAATGTTCCATAAAATTTAAACGAAAATCCCCTTGCAGAGATCTAGTTATAAAGTTTGTGCCCCTTTTTTCCCCCCTCTCTTTTCTTCAAATAATCTTTCCTTCCAAGCCCAAGCTCTTGTCCTTCCAAACAAAGCTCTCAGCTTCCCAGAGCGAGGCTGAAGATAATTAAAGGGAGTGGAGTTTGTCAGATGAGGAGAGGCTGAGAGAGCCCAGCCCCAACAAGTGGAGGCTCAGGGGGATCTTTCCAAGGTGTAAATATGGGAGAGGGGAAGGGAAGGAGGTGGGGCCAGACTCGGTGTCTGGTGAGGGCAAGAGCCAATGGTCACAAATTGAGATGCAGAAAATTCCATCTATTTAAACATAAGAAGACACTTTTTCACTTTCAAGCAGTGTGAAAGATTGCCCAGAGAGGTTGTGGCATCTCTGTTTGTGAAGTTATTCCAACCACATCTGGACAGGGCCCTGAGCAGCCTCTTCCAGCTGTTGCTGCTTGGACTCTGTGACCTCCTGAGGTGCCTTCCAGCTTCACTTTTCTGTGATTCTGTAAAACTGAGATGCTGTTCCCATGTTCCACAGGGACACAGGCTTTGCTAAGTCTGCAAAGCCAGTGAGAGTTTTCCTGGCTTCCCAAAGATCACCCTGGCTTTGCCCCAGGCTGACACGGGGATGACAGTCACTGCTCCCTGCAGCTTTGTAAAGGTGGGAAGGGATGCTGGAGGGACCTCAGCAGCTGAGCTGGGCTGAGCTGGGCTGGGCTGGGCTGGGCTGGGCTGAGCTGAGCTGAGCTGGGCTGAGCTGAGCTGAGCTGGGCTGAGCTGGGCTGAGCTGGGCTGGGCTGAGCTGAGCTGAGCTGAGCTGAGCTGAGCTGAGCTGGGCTGAGCTGGGCTGGGCTGAGCTGAGCTGGGCTGAGCTGAGCTGAGCTGGGCTGGGCTGGGCTGAGCTGGGCTGAGCTGGGCTGGGCTGAGCTGGGCTGAGCTGGGCTGGGCTGAGCTGAGCTGGGCTGAGCTGGGCTGAGCTGGGCTGGGCTGAGCTGGGCTGAGCTGGGCTGGGCTGAGCTGGGCTGAGCTGGGCTGAGCTGGGCTGAGCTGAGCTGGGCTGAGCTGGGCTGGGCTGAGCTGGGCTGAGCTGGGCTGAGCTGGGCTGAGCTGAGCTGAGCTGAGCTGGGCTGAGCTGGGCTGAGCTGAGCTGGGCTGAGCTGAGCTGGGCTGAGCTGGGCTGAGCTGGGCTGAGCTGAGCTGGGCTGGGCTGAGCTGAGCTGGGCTGAGCTGGGACCCAGCCCTGGCAGGTTTGGGTGCTGCCCCAAACACTGGTGGCTCCATTCAGAATTCCCACAGGAGCACAGATGACAAATTTAGGTCCATGAGATGAGAAATGACAAGCAAGGAGATTACAGGTTCTCCATGAGGGCCAGGTCTGGGCAGATAGAGCCTTGGGGAGGGAGGTTATCCTTGAGAGAGGCATTAATCACACACTCTGGCCAGCCTCGGGCAAGATACTGCCTTGGGGAAGGTGTCAAAGTCCAGATTTCCCAAAACCTTAGCAGCTGGACAATTCATCTTCTCACTGCTCTGCTGATGCTACAAGAAAAATTCAGGTCATGGGAAGTTTATCAAACAGCTAGAGATACACAGAATTGGTTTGTTTAAATAGAATTTATTATTTGTTAGGCTTGAGCACAAGCAAACACATGAATTTCAGAGAAGTTCAGAATTGCATCCAAAGACATGAATTGCCATTATTAGGGCATTCACTGAACAGAGAAGTCATACTCAAATTAATCAAAACTAATTTAACAATTACAAAGCCAGCAGGATGACTTCACTGTCGTTTGCCACTAATGACAAATGTTTATTACAGAAAGAGTATTTGTCTTCTGAGCTATTAAAACACCGTTTGCTATTCCTAACTCCTCAAACCTTTCCTGCAAGATGAAGGATCCATCATGTTCATGGCAAGGAAGCCAAGCTTGTAGAAGTACAGCGCCCCTCCCTATTCTCAATCAATCAAACCTGAGACAGACAGAGAGAGAGGGAGGCTGATGAGAACAACCTACTTTTCTGTGCAAGGCATTCACTGAATGTGAAAGGGGTTTCAGCAGGGCCGGCAAAGTAGCTGTTGTCATGACAGCACCGGGAAGCCCAGGGACTGAAAAGATCTTCATCAGCTCACTGCAGCAATTCCGTGCCAAAGGAGCTGTGCTGCCTGTCTGCACGCTGACAACAGAGCCAGGGGAATGCCTGCCTGTCAAACCTCCTGCTTTCACTGCAAACTTCCCCACTCCTGCCCTCTGAGCCTGGAATATCGCTGCAGTCTGGCAAAAAAAAAAAAAATTTAAAAAATCTCTCCTGCCCCCCTCCCTCCCCTTCAATACTCGCCACACTTTGTGTTTCTCTCTCTGGTTTAGCAAGGGCAGCTCTCAGCCTCCTTGCACCCCCTTCTGCCACAGAAACACCGTGCTGAGGGCAGCAGCAGCCTGGAAAAAACCCACTGAAATCCCAGCACATCCTGCAGCCCAGCCCCATCATGGAATGGCTGCCACTCCTGCATCCTGCACGCTCTGCTGTTGGCCTGGCAGCCCTGGGGCAGAGGATTCCTGTGGCAGGATCTGCTCCCCGGGCTCATGCCAGCCTGCCAGGGGTGCAGCTTGCCTGCCCAGCCCGAGCACTGCCCTTCACCCTGGGCCAGGCTGCTCTCTGTGCCAGCTGCAGCCACCACCAGCTCTGGCAGAGCTCCCACACTCTTCCATTGCCAGCGAGGTTTCATTTGACAGAAACGAATAAATGGTTGCTGCATAGGTGATCATTTGGACAAGGAAAGGGAAATTAAGGTCTTTTTGGCTGTGCACGTACTGCTGGAGCTGTGGTGCTGTTTGATTGAAGCAGTGGGAAATGAGAACACTTGGAATCTTGTGTTATGCACCCACTGGTTATCAGTGATGGAATGAGAACTGAGATTGAGTGCTTTACACCCAATCTTGCAACAAACACCTTTATTGCAAACTAAAGGATCAGAGATATGTGCTCCCAGAGGGATTTTACAGGCTTGGTCTGAAACTTTGGTGTCTCTGCTATTGATTGCAAAATTCACATTGACCTCAGTGGGGCCAAACTCAGCCTGGGGAGTCTTGAGGAACTCACAGCAAATCCTGATATCCTGGTATTACTGATGGCTGCTAGGAGGTGGGCACTTGGCCCCTACCACACAGCAGAGCACTGTATTCAGAATTTCACCCTCCATCAGTGAGGATTTCAACAGGTCAGAGGCCCCCTCTCTCAGGAAGCCTGGAATACGTGGCAGAATTGGGAGATTCGATCCTAAATTGGCTCAGTGCCCCATGATGTGCCCTATGGATGCACTGCATGTTCTCCAAAAGGCAAAGCAGCAATTCCCCTCTCCTGAATTCTATTCCCCTCTCCTGAATTCTATTCCCCTCTCCTGAATTCTATTCCCCTCTCCTGAATTCTATTCCCCTCTCCTGAATTCTATTCCTCTCTCCTGAATTCTATTCCCCTCTCCTGAATTCTATTCCTCTCTCCTGAATTCTATTCCTCTCTCCTGAATTCTATTCCCCTCTCCTGAATTCTATTCCCCTCTCCTGAATTCTATTCCCCTCTCCTGAATTCTATTCCTCTCTCCTGAATTCTATTCCTCTCTCCTGAATTCTATTCCCCTCTCCTGAATTCTATTCCCCTCTCCTGAATTCTATTCCCCTCTCCTGAATTCCATTCCCAGCTCACTTGCTCCCACATTCTCCAAACATTTGACTGCAGAGGGGTGGGCAAAGCCTTCCAGCACGCTGTCACACACAAATCTGTGCTTGGTTGGGACATGCTGAAGGGAATCTCTTTGCCAGGCTGCTCTGGGCTGCAGTTGTTTGTCTTTGGAGCCTTCCAGTGAAAGCTGCTGCTAAACCCACACACGAGTGCTCTCAGCAGGGATGGGCTTGGCTTTTAGTGACATCATGCTTTTGAATCTCGTCAGTCTTTTAAAACTGGGAGTTTTTTTAAGTCAAGGTGAACATTATGTGCTTGATGATTTTTCTGCCTAGCGACACATGCAAAGTGCATTGAGGAAACAAATATTATCCAGTGCTTTTTGTAGGCAGATCAGTGCCCCAAAACAACCTCCTCTCATCCTGAAGTTATGGCAGGAAAAGGGGCACTAGATTTTCTTGGCAGGCTGCTGCCAGACAGGCAAACTGCCAGCAGCAGTTTGGCTTTATACTGCATTTAACTGGATCATTTATCAGAACCATCATCTTTGCAGCTGAATTTCTGCCTGGCTTCGGCAATTCTAAGCATTTGTTTCATCTGGGTGAAAAGTGGATTTGGCTATTTAAAGCCTGGAAAATACAGGAAACTTTTTAGAGCAAGGTTGAAAAAGAGCTGATTTAAAATGTGGTGAATCTTACAGTCCATGCCTACCTGTCTTCACATGAAACTGGGGTCTCTTAAATTGGGGAAGCTATTTGATTTTGGTTGTGCTAGTGCATAAGAGGCACAACAAAGAGGGATGTGCTACAGAAGTGTAACTCGGGCACTGAAAGCTCTAAGGCATCAGCTCTGTGGGGAGCAGTGACCTACTTCTGCCTTGCTTCTTCCAAGGAAAATCCTTTGGCACCACTTCAGGCCGTGGTTTCTGTTCTCCCTGCGATCTCGAGGACCTGATCTCACACCAAAGTGCCTCAGACACGTTCACATCCCAGCTCCTCAAGCCCAAGGTTCATGCAGACAGGAAGCAAAGCAGCCAATTTAAAATGGGACTTTACAGAAAAAAAACCCCAAACATTCTCCTCACCATCCTCAATCAAACATAAATTAAGTGCTGGAGCAATGTCCATGAACCACCTCTGTTTCAGATCTTTATAACAGCACATATTTTGGAGGTCTTTTGCATATCAGTACAATCAGATTTTGGGACTTTCTTATGTTGCAGTGGATGATCTCAGTCCACCACCTGCACTGCACTGTGCTAACTCCTTTTGGCATATTGCATGCATTTTCATTTCCATTACATGCAGCATGTTCTCATCAGCTTATGTTCTACAGAAAACCCCCAACAATTCAGTTTATATCATGCCTAACAAAGTATGACAAAATAAAAGCCGTGTAAATATTGAAACACAATGCATTTCAAAGTCACTCCCCTCCTCCCTTATCTAATTACACTATTAATAAGCAACATGCAGGATTTTCTCTGAGATGAAGGAACCACAAGAGATCAGGTTCTCACACTAATTCTCTCCTGTCTCATAATGTTTGAAGTGTTTAACTTGAAATCCTGCAAAAGGGCTGCTCCCATCTGGGCTCGGATCTGCTGCATCAACACAAATTCTGTTGCCCTGGTTATGAGCAACTGCAGGTTAGGCCAAGAACACATTTTATCTGTTCTGCTGCAATTTGTCCCGTAGTTCCAGTGTAATATCATTGTCCCCTTTTTATCTTTAATTGTTGCTGTGCACCATTAAGCAGCAATATCACGATACTTAAAAGTCACTTTGCCTTTCCATTTGGTGAAGCAACCTCGTTTTATGGGCAAAGGAAGGCTCTGCGATGTGGCTGCAACCTTGCAAAGAAACCCGTTTATGCAAAGTCCTATCAAGAACTTCTTTCACTTAGGTTAAAGGATCAAGTCCTTAACATTTGCAAATACACAATAAACACACAACACTGCATCATTGAGTAGGAAGGTTAATAAAAATACAGCCTGGCATTAACATTTAAAAGGCTCTAAATTTTTTCTTCACAGGTAATTAGTTCACACAATGAAATAATCTCCTTTCTTATCCTGGAAACACATGCATGAAAGAGCTCAGATAACATCATTTACATACGGGCTGCTGCATCCGCATGTTAATGTCTGGCAGTGAAAAGTTCAGACAAGTTTGTAATCCCCGATTTCCTGCGCGTGCTCAGCACCCAGATTCCCAGAAGGAAGAGAAAGGGATATTACTAAATATTCCTAATATTCCTGAGATGCCAGGCCAGCTGCAGCCCGCACATCTGCACAGTCACGGAGTTTCTCAGACCGCGGCGTCTTTGACGCTCCTGGACATTTTTTTTCTTTTTTTAAACTCGGTATTTGTCCCTTTCGTCAGCCACTTGTGGCCATGGCCACCATCCCGAGCCCTTTGTGCCGCTTTGTGCTCCATCGCCTGGTACCCGAGCAATCCGCATCGCCACCCCAAACTCCCACGGCACACATCAGCATCCTCGATTGATCCCGAAAACTCACACACGATGGGAGCCCCCAGCCAGGGGATAAAGGCTGGGGAGAGGGGAAAAGGAGGGAAAATGCAGGGGGAAAATGGGGAAAATGCAGGGGGAAAGAGGGGAAATGAGGGGGGAAAAGAGGGGAAATGCAGGGGGAAAGGGGAAATGCAGGAGGGAAAGGGGAAATGCAGGGGGGAAAGGAAGGAAAATGCAGGGGGAAAGGAGGGAAAATGCAGGGGGAAAAGAAGGGAAATGCAGAGGGGAATGGGGAAAATGCAGGGGGAAAGAGGGGAAATGAGGGGGGGAAAGAGGGGAAATGCAGGGGGAAAGGAGGGAAAATGCAGGAGGGAAAGAGGAAATGCAGGAGGAAAAGGAAGGAAAATGAGGGGGGAACGGAGGGGAAATGCAGGGGGAAAAGGAGGGGAAATGCAGGGGGAAAAGGAGGGAAAAGGAGGGAAAAAGAGGGAAAAGGAGGGGAAAGGAGGGGAAAGGAGGGGAAAGGAGGGGAAAGGAGGGAAGCAGCAGCAGCTGCAGCCTGGCTAACTCTGCCCTGCCGGGTTCCTTTGGGCTGAGCACTTGAACTCGGGCCGGAACCATCCATCCCCATCTCCCGTGGCCAGGGCAGTCCCTGCACCCCGGGTTAAACACAGAAACAGCAACAGCAGAGTTGGTGCAGCTGCAGGAAGGGAGGGCTGGGGGGATCCTCCTCCCGCAGGGATCCCGACAGGCAGCAGCTCCTCCCGAAACACCAATCCCTGCTGGGCATCCCTGCAATCCACAGCTCCTCCAAGAGCTGCCATCCCCCCATCCCTGCCAGCGAACAAAACCCGGTTTGCTCGTGGCACCCCAGGGTGGGGGAGCTGCCCGGGGAGTGAGCAGGGCTCGGGCTTTAACCAGGACTCGCTCCTGTCCACCGACATCCCGTGAGGAGTCGTGAGCCATCAGCTGCAGACATCCCAGACATCCCAGACATCCCAGACATCCCAGACATCCCAGACATCCCAGACATCCCAGACATCCCCGACATCCCAGACATCTCAGACATCCCAGACATCCCAGACATCTCAGACATCCCAGACATCCCAGACATCCCAGACATCCCAGACATCCCAGACATCCCCGACATCCCAGACATCTCAGACATCCCAGACATCCCAGACATCCCAGACATCCCAGACATCTCAGACATCCCAGACATCCCAGACATCCCAGACATCCCCGACATCCCAGACATCTCAGACATCCCAGACATCCCAGACATCCCAGACATCCCAGACATCTCAGACATCCCAGACATCCCAGACATCCCAGACATCCCAGACATCCCAGACATCTCAGACATCCCAGACATCCCAGACATCCCAGACATCCCCGACATCCCAGACATCTCAGACATCCCAGACATCCCCGACATCCCAGACATCCCAGACATCTCAGACATCCCAGACATCCCAGACATCCCAGACATCCCAGACATCTCAGACATCCCAGACATCCCAGACATCCCAGACATCCCAGACATCCCAGACATCTCAGACATCCCAGACATCTCAGACATCCCAGACATCCCAGACATCCCAGACATCCCAGACATCCCAGAGCTCCCACAGCCCGCGGCTCACCACTGGAAACGCTGGGCAGGGCAGGGATCGGTGCAGGGATCGATGCAGGGATCGGTGCAGGGATCGATGCAGGGATCGGTGCAGGGATCGATGCAGGGATCGGTGCAGGGATCGGTGCAGGGATCGGTGCAGGGATCGATGCAGGGATCGGTGCAGGGATCGGTGCAGGGCTCCCTGCAGGGCAGCAGGATGGGAACAGGCAGGGCTCAAAGCCAGGCTTTAGATTTAGAGCCCCACCTTGCACAAACATCACCCAGCCCTGCTGCCCGCGCTCCACGGGATTTTAATGAGGCAAACACGAGCCAAGTGCCATGACCTCTGCTCTCCCTGCTCCTAAAACCGGCGTGATGGAAATGAAGTGGAGCTTAGCTAGGCTGTACTTAGCTGGTCACACAGAATGGAATAGCTTTAAGATCACGAAATAAAAGTTTTAAAATAAAAAGCTGTGAGGTCAGAGTAGTTATCCCCCCAATCAGCTTATACAAGCAAATGTGGTTTTCCCAGAGTTGTATTCCATGAGCATTAACCAGTTCCTCTTCACTAAGGCAATCTCTCAATGGCTGAGGCTGCTTGGTTCATTTGTAGCTGCTACCCTGTAAATAGTGGCCAGGATTTCACACATCATCCAGGCACTTTGTCTTCATTAAAGTATTTATTATTTGCAGGCACAATATACTAGAAGCAGTAGTTACAGAGTATTATGGCTGTGTTGGCACAGGCTAAGGAAACAGCCAGGAATGTGATTCAAAGGTGATTTTGGTTTCCAGGCAATTTCCCTCTCACAAAATGACACTTCAGCCAGACCTGACTCCTACGAGCTGCCTCTGGCCTCCCTGCATGTGCAAACGGAGACGTTCTCCAGGTAGCCAAAAACCAAACACAAAATAGCATCAGGAAACATTCCTCAGAAAGCTCAGCTGTCTTTCTTCCCCTCTGTCTAGATAGGACTATTTCAGTGTAAAAAAACCCCAAAAAACAACAGTGTAAAAAGAGTAAACCCAACAGCCAGTAACAGCTGTTTCCCTGTTTCCTAGAATGGTGGATGAGCATACTGAAAAAAAAAATTCCTCTTTAAAGTTCCTCTTTAAAGCTAAAACATCTGAAAGAGCCTCCATGTTCTTGCTGACTTGGGAATTTACCAAGAAGAAAGCTGCACAGTATGAAGCACTCAACTACATGTGTAATCAGTGTCAAGACTCACCAGAAATTCATATTGTGAGGAGGTGATTTATATGCTGAGTTGCTGAATTTTGCAGTCTTTTTCCCCCCCCTCAAGTGCTTTGAAATGTACTGTCAATTAATGACAATTTTCTCAAAAAATATCTTAAGTATTTGTTTGTACCCACTAATTATTTTACTTCTAGTAAGGTGATCATTATTTAGAATTTTTTTTTTTCTTAAATAGAATCCATTGCTGAAAACAAAGGAGATTCACATACAAGTTGCTTGGCAATGTTGGGTGTCTCCATGATGTGCTCTGACTCAATCTTTCAGCACGAGAAGCACATTCAGACTTTTGCCACTCCAAGCAAGAAACTGATTGCCTGGACTCAGCTGCTGATGCAGGGACAGAATTCCTCTCTGGGTGTGGATAAAGCAATTTTCCTCCACATGAGCAACGAGGATATTTTACACATTGGCTGTAATGGAATTAAAGATGCAGAAGAGAATTCAGTCACTTCACTGTGACACAGACCAGCTAAAAACAGATGAGGATGGAATCTTTTCCTGAAAGTTTTCATTGACCAAACCTCGAGGCTGTAAGTAAATCTTCCTTGTTCTATCAACTTAAAACATGCAGAGTCTGTTTTTTTTTTTTCCCCCCCCAATCAGGACTCATTTCACCTTCAAAAGAGCAAGAGGGCGTTTCCATTTTTAGTCTGAAATACTTTGAAGTATTCCCGTTCCACAGAACAGGGATCTGGATAGAATTTGACAAAAAGAAAAAAAAAATTAATTCCTTATTCTCGTTTTTGTTTCAGTAATAAAGAAGTTAATGATCCCACATCTGGTTTTGTCCAGATATTCTCTACAGCAGCCCGCTGAAAACAGCAGTGTTTGCTTGTAGGTTTTACTTTTATCCCAAAGAGAACCAAATCCAGCCTAAATCAGTGATCTTGGACACATCCCCAGCCAGAATTCCACACGAGGCAATTACCAACCTGTGCTGGTGTCACCTACCCAGAGCTGCAATTCAAGTTGATTGCAGCCTCACCACAGCAGCCACAGATTTACACAGACCTTAAAAACATTTTCTTTGGCATCCTCAGAATGAAGAAACACCAAAAAAACCCCCAAAAAACCCAACAACAAAAAAACCCCCCAAAAAACCCCAAACCAAAATCCTCACTGCACAAGTAACATTAGAACGGTGACACATCTGGAACAGCTGGGTAACCAGCTGTGCATGCCAAGCTCAGAAAGCAGCTGCTCTCAGCCTTCATCCTGGGTCAGGCATTTGTCTGCAGCCACCAAAATATTCCATTTCATTTTGTAGCAGCTTCTTCAGTGCTCCCATATGGACAAACAGCTCCTAGGATATGGCAGCAGGCAAATATAAAGTTCTTTAGAAGAAATGAAGGCCAGATGTTGCTTTGTTATCTCCACCTGCATCCTTAAAAAACTTAGATTAACTTGTTTCAGATAGATTATCAATGCCAGGTACAGGCAATTTGTTTATCAGCCATTTAAATGTCAACTTTCTAAAGGACAGAAAATTACATTTTAACTTAGGATTCAAACTGAAATAAGATTAAACTACCCTAGAGTAACTTCAGAAAATAATTACAGCACAATCCAGGATCACAGGGACAAAACAGTGTTGTGTAGAAAAGACATGATGAGCCATTTCTGAGATCTGAATAAGCACTACTTATGGTTTATTAGAAAAGGAAAAATAAAACCCCTCCACCTTATCTTTAAAACATGGAAACTTTGAGGTAAGACTTACCCAACAGCACCACTGATTAAAGGTCTTCTGTTCTGCTGCTTTGCTCAACAACTTAAGCCACTCTAGTCTAAGTCCTAGGGAATTTAATAAATCTATTACTGACAGTGTCATTCATTAATGGTTTTCATCTATGCACTCCTGGTACATCTAGTGGCTCCAACAGGGTGGGTAAGAATTCTGTCACAGACTGTCCAATTAATGTAATTTAGATTGAAATGTGCAATTTTTTTATTTCCTGAAAATAGACCCTTATTGAATTCGTTTTATTATGCCTATTTCTGAGGAGATGTGAACTGAAGACTCCTTTTTCCACCTCAGTGATAACCCAAACAAGGCCTGGCTTTCAGCTGCCTGCTGAGGTCTTTCCCTTTGAGCCAGTGCACAAGATACAAAAACTGCCAAGACACCAACTGTAACTTTTTGAGTAATGTCACTTTATTAAGGGACTTAAAAGAATCACATTCTCTAGCAGCCTTGGAACAATGCAAATGGTGAACAAAAGACAAAAATAGATGTAATTGGTTCTGAAAAGCATGAACATCTGTAGAGAATGTGTTGCATTATTCCTAAGGACTCCTGCTTTTGAAAAAAAAGCTCGTTCCATATGTACAAGTGTCAGTGCAATAGCCAATAAAGCAATCAGTCAGAAATATAAAAATATCCTAGATACAAACTTAAAATAGATGTTTGAAGGCTGACCATATCAGTACTCTGATATTTCTGTATCTCAGGATCACTGGGATGAGTTGTTCTGATGAGGTAAGAAACAGCAGATGCTCTGTGCTAACACAAAGCCATACATTTATTAATTTTCTTTTTTTTTTATAAGACAAAAAAAATAGAGCACCCAATGAAACTCCAAGTCTTTGCAGCAAGTGCCCAGAGGAAGTGAAATGACAGTCTATGATGGTTACTACATTCCTGCACCGTTCCCCTTTGCTGCCTTTGCCAACAGCTCTCAGCAAAACTTGCTCCTTCTCTCCCCCTTTGTCAGCTCCATTATGAACTGCACGTTCCTTGCAGACACACCAAACCAACAGAGAAAACATCTAAAAACGTCCACGAATCACTCAGTCATTCTTTCCTTTACTGGTTGCAATTCTTTTCTCGGCAGGAAGGGATGGCAAAGGCTGAGAGCAAAGAGCTCTGGCAGGGTTAGGGAGAGTTGGGTGTGTCCTGTTTGCTTTGCCTCAGGTGCTCCAGTGATGCCCCTGCACTTCAGCCGGGGTTGGCTGAGCAATAAAATCACATTCCTCTTCTCTGCTCTGTCTTTTGGATGAAGGACGCGCTCATTTGGGGCTGCTCTTCCAAAAGGCAGAGGGTGACGTGGTAACTTTTCAGCTCCACGCTGCATCATTCATTTTTCCTTCAGCCACTGTGACCCCTCCAGGCTCTGCTGCAGAATTCTGATCCCTAATATTTTTACTTTTCAGAGAAAACGGCAGAACAACAGGTAGCCAGACAACAATGGCCTGTGGTAAAGAGCACCAGGGAGAACTGGCAGCAGAGCTGGGAGTGCCAGAAGAATCCAACAAACACAAACTCCTGGTGGGGAGAGGGGAAATTCAATTTCAAACTGAGTGCCACTGTCAGGCACTCCTCTGTGGAAAAGCACAATGAATTAAATCGTTTCTAGAACAGCAATATTAACTTGACCAGGATATGATTTGTATGATATAAAAAGCACAACAGGAGCTGGCAGCTGCCTTCCTGTGAAACTTGCCTTACCACTTATGGCACACACATGCACTGAGGCACACAGCAGTTGCCTGAACCTGCAAAGGAGTCCTTAGCTTTACATCCCAGATTCAAAAGCTTTCCCTGAAATGTTTTCGTTTCTCTTCATTCTCTTCTAAGCCTCTTTTGTCTCAGGCAAATTCAGGCAGCTGTGCGAGATGGAAGGGCAGAGCTGCTAACATCTGCACTGTGGCACCACCTGACACATTAGTTCAGGTTTTCTTGCAGTTTCTGGAAGATGCTGTGCAGATGCCAAAGCCTCCAGGAATCATCACACTTCTCTCCTTAACCCCGATGAACTTGGCAATCAGCGTTTGCAAATATTGAATTACTGCTCACCACACCCAGCAAAGCCATCACCTCCCGTGTAAACAGGCAGGGAATGCAGGCTCGGAATGACTAAGTGATTATTCCAGGATCACAACACGAGTCTGGGAGGGCCAGCAGCTCAACCTGTATTTCTTGCATGTCAGTCTCAGGCTGTCTGTTCTGTTCTGTTCTGTGCTGCAGCCTCAATTCTTTCCCGAAGAGGAAGACTGGGATCTCTTAAGAGTCTGTCACTGCTACTCTGGTTGACAGGTGGTGCTGCCAGTGGGACAGGAATTGTTGCATTCCCCACATCAAAAGGTGGAACACAGTGTGACATCTGTTTGCTGGAAGAAACACTAACCATACAAGTCCTTAAGAACATCAACATTTATTTAATATGATATAAAAGAAATGGGATATGAACATTCGTATTTGAACAATAATAAGTGGCTTCTTATACTTACATCATATGTGCTCATTGTATAATATATACACAATGAACATAATTACATTTGTACACAAACTAAGTACTGGATTGAAAACCTGCTTATTGCTGTACACACCCTAACCCCATGAAGGAAAAGCCCAGTACCTCAAAATACCTACACTCCATTTGAGTCAAGAAAAAGGAACCACTAACATTAATGTCTATGTTGACAGAAGTGTGGCAGTAACTGCTGACATTGCAACCTGACCAAGAAATCATTACAGCAGAAACAGGACATCTTTTACTAAGCAAGAATAAAAATGGCACATTTTAAATATATCTATATGTATATATATATAAAAATTTTACAAATAAATTGTTAAAACAAGAAACTGTCATGTTTCAAAAGTGGAAAACAAGGTTTAGTGGTGATATGTAAAATTAACCGAGTTATGCATCTAAAAGAAGCAAAAAAGTAAACTTACATGATCCAACATGAAAAGAACATTAAATTCTGAAGAACAGCAAAGAAAGTTGTGACTGTAGGCTGCACATTAAAAAGAGCCTTTATTTTATATGCACAGGAATTGTAGCAGCAAGCTGGTACCAGGAGAACAATCTGAAGGTTGTTGAGTGTACACGTGGGCCATTTAAAGCTCTCTTGGAATAAACATTTTCCAGGAAGTGAGAAAACGATGCTCTGTGGCCAAAAGCATCAGAACTATGAATTTCATAGATTTAAAATATACTGTACAGTGTCTTCTCATATTTTCATAGCTCAGGTCCATACATCTCAGGCATGAATTGTTTCAACAGAAGCCGTCAGTGCTGAAAGACAGACACAGATTAAGTTACATTTTTCAGCAACAGAATATTGTCTGAAGAACTCAGGGGATTAAAGAATTCCTGACCTCATCCTAGCAATGTAGGTGTAGAACATAATAAAGTATCTTAGAAATCAGTTGTTCCCAAAATGTGTTTTCCTGATGAATAATACTGCTGTCAAGTTATTTCAACAGAAAAAAGCAAAACCAAGATTTTTTTTTTTTCAAATTTACACCACTTGGAATGAAAGTCTGCTTCCTCTGAGAGTTTTATATCCTGTTACACATGGTCACCTCCAAATGCTCTCCACCTAAAAGCAGCAATAACAGCAAAGATCCTCACTAGTCTCAGGCATGCCAGGCACATTTTGAAGAAGGATGCAGAATTACTGTGCTGCTCCACTGTACTGGCAGCACAGTCCAAGTGCTCCACCCAGAGCTTGCTGTATTTTGGTAATTGCTGCAAGGACATCTATAAATAGCTTTTAACAGTTCGTTGGTAAAAACGTTCCTGGGCTTTGAATCCAGGTGCTGCATAAAATTTCATTATCCCCCCATTGCTCAGTGCAAATGCAATGTTTAAAATCTAACAGGCCTGGTGGCACACACAGAGATTTGTCTCTGCAAAATAAGGGCTGTGACAAAGAAGGAGCCTTGTGTTCAGGGCTTTCTCCTTAGTCCTGCAATATCCTGTGCCACCAATTTCCTGTGGCAAATTCCCCTGGCACCGTGCCAAGAGTATCATTTTTCTAATTGCCTGTAAAAGCCAAATACAGGTATTACCTCTTCATCCCCTGAAATCTATTACACACTTTCCAGATGCTGCCTGAAAAATTTGGTTCCATATGACCAGGGCTGATCCTACAGCTTGGAAGTTCCCTTTGCCTCCCAAGACTTGCTGCAAATGAGGGACATGCTGACATTCCTCTATGTTAAAAGATGTGCCAAAATCTCTCAGCAAAGCCCTGCAAGACTGGAACCCCCGGCCCAGGGGGTGAAGGGCAGTGACCACTGCAGGCAAACACTGTGCCCCATCCCCTCCTCTTCTGTAAGCCCAGCTCAGGGCAGGAATTCGATTGGCAACTCCAAGGAAAGAACCACGAGAGGCACCAAAAGCAGGACGTGGAATGGACACAGACTCAGCTCAGAGCCCTCCCAGCTCCAGCCAAACTCTGAGCAGCCCCAAGGGACGTGGCTGCACCTCTGGAATTCTCTCTCCATCAGGGTGAGGCTTGTGCAAGCACAGAATCAGGGTGGCAAGTGCCACTCCAGACGGACCCTTCTGCAATTAAAGCAATTAAAGCAATTAATGAAAGCCTCTTCAGAGGCTGGGGAGGGCAGAAGTGTCCTCAACACTGAAATGCTTCACCTGCACAATGTGGGGACTCACCTCACCAGGGGGGGAAAGCCTTTTCCTATTCATTTCTCATTTATTTAGCATGAATCCTAAAGGAAATGAATTTGCTGGCGTGACCATGTGAGCTGAAAGCAGCTTAATGCCATCGGTGATGGGTTTGTGGCTGCTCCCCCTCGGTGACAGGTGCCCTGTGCCCACACACAGAACCCTGCAGTGCAGTCCCCCTGTCACTACTGACCCCAACCTCAGCTCAGGGGGGAATGTCTGGCCTAGTTAAAAAGAAAATGCATGATAAATGTGTGTAATTTGTACAGTGAACCTGGAATGCATTAACACAAAGCAATATTTCCAGAAGAAAAGTCCCACTCATTGTTTTTTAAATAGTTCTGTAATAAAAATTTTGAATAAAAGTACAAGAATTCTGATCATGGCAGACCACACCCATGAGGAAGGCAGGAGCAGTGTCAGGACTGAACGTGAAGATGGCATTTGGCACTTTCACAAAAGGAGAAAATACTTTAATAATTTCCCTTTTTTTGAAGGAGTAGAAATAGTTTATTGCCCTTAGTTCGTATGAGAAAGGTCTCTGTGATGACCAGTAAGTCTAATTTTGCTAAAATGAAACCTTGGCAATTGAGACCAGGGAGAGTCAATTTTAAAAAATGAATTTTCAGATCTCCTCATGCTAAATGACTGAAAATGTCCCAATTCTAAATTGTTCTTGATTTTAAAGCTTTCTTCAGTTACACTTGCTATGGCATTTAACATTTCCATTGAAACAAAGCTCATTCTTTCAGCAGAAAGCTTATTTCAACAGACACTTCCTGACAACAAAGCAATGTGGATTGATTTAAATGCTGGTCAAGTGCTGAAGCATTCACACTGATATCCTGCTAATTTTGTTAAACACTTGCCTAAACAAACACACACTTTTTATTTCCATTGCCATTCATTAAGTGGGCAACACCACAGGTAGGAACATGTAAATCCAGCTTAACCAACTTGACTCCTAGAAGCAAAGAGCAGCTGGGTAGCAAAGAAAAGCTGTACAGCTTTCCTCTATAAAATAAAATAAAATAAAATAAAATGAAATAAAATAAAATAAAATGAAATAAAATTTAAAAAGCTTTGTCATTGTTTCAATGTCTTCAGCCATAAATTCCTCAGGCCATTCCCTCCTGGGCATCACCAAGTCTGAGCCCTGGTTGCCCACTGTGCCCACGCCTGAGGCATCAAGGATTCTCTGCAGCTTTAAGCCCCTGGTTTGTACCAGCCCAGGCCTCCCGTGTAATTCCGGGGTAATTATCCTGCCAGTTGTGCAGGACACACTTGAGGAACCCATCAGCCTTTTCCCTTTGGAGCTGGACAGGGAATGAACTCCTTACAAACAGATCCACGAACAAATTTGTTTGTTTTCTGGCTGATTTCTATTCAACACTGCAGGCAACTCTGTCTTGCTGAGTATCAGCTACAGATGTTCCTCACAAAAACAACAGCAGACAAATACCTGGCACAATATTAGGAACAGGAGAGGTGGGGAAAAAAAAAAAAAGAAAAGAACAGAACGTACTTGTCTGGAACTATACACACATGAAATGGGATCCTTCTGTGAGCTGTGTCTGTGGGCATGGAGCTGGTGACAAGGACGATTCTGGTGAGGAAGGCAAACTTTTCACTGCGAGTCATCCAGCAAAATAAATAAGAATACAAGTTACAGAAGCCATAATAAAGATAAGCTTGAAAAATCACCGTTTCAAGCCAGAGCAAATATAAGCAGAAACAAATGAAAGCTACACAAGTAAAGGCTTAAAATCTGATCAGCACAAAAAAAAAGCACAGCTTGAAGGGAGAGCACAGTTGATCCTTAATCAGGCTCAGAAATAACTAATAGAACAGCAAACACATGAATGCTGATGTTTTATGTTGCCAAGAAAGAGAGGAAAAAAAGAGTAAAATTTAAGTAGTTGGGATAGGCCCAGACCCACCTTCACATCCCAGCTCAGCTTAGCTGAGCTTTTTCATTCTGCTGAGCAGCACAAAATGTACATCCAAGTTCTGGCTTTGATTATCAAGTCACAGAAAGGATTGCTGACTGCACTACAAAGGTCCAGATCACCTTTAATATCCATAAGCTGAACCATTTGGCTGCCTTAACCATTCCCATCAGCAAATACCCCAACACTGCCTCCAATTCTGTCTCCTCCCTCCCTGCTCACTCCCCCCTTTTTCTGAGTTTTTCTTTATTCCACTCTTCTCTTCTTGCACAACAGTCCATCAGCAGCCCACCACAGCCAGATGGTGTTTGCTGTTTTCTTCATCTTTCTCAAAACACGGCCAAACTGGGGTCTTGTACTTGCTAGTTTACAATACTGGAAAGTCTCAATAATTCCACTATTTTGGGCAGAGCTAAGGTCACTCAGCAGCAGGGAGCAACAGTAAAAAGTCGACACATACCCAGGGCTGAGATGAAAAAAGGAAGGATTTGCTCCAACCCACAACTACAGTATGACTCAATATCTGGCAACAGTTATTTAAATCCCTGAATTAGCAACTATAAAAGCTATATTAAAACCTCAGAAAAATGGAATTTCTGTAGCTGTCCACTGGGAAACTATTTTTCTGTACATTATAACACTGTACACTTCACATGCAGCCTGGCTCAGCATTTTCAGTTCACAAGGGTTTCAGAGCATCAAAAGACACAATCAAAATGAAATAAAGTTTAACATATGTACTGGGTAAGTCGTGCTTCAGTCAAACTCTTTTCCATACCTGCTGCTGCCTGATTTCCTTTTGAAGACTGTGCTGCAAATTCAAATGAAGACACAATCCCTTCTTGTTCTTGAACACTAAGTATTTCACTTTCTTCTGAGCTGGTTTTGGGTTTGTGGTTTGCAACTGTGGTCACACTCTGCAAGCTGCTTGAAAAAAGCACAGCATTTAGAACTGCTCTAACTTAATTTCAGGTGTTAACCACCAAGTAAAGCAGCTATAATTTAATTTTCTCCAGTTAATAGAAAAAAGTTGCAACTGGCAGTATAAATTAAGCTGGCATTTTGAAACCCTTCTGCTCTCTGTGGCTACACTTCTAAAAAAGCACCTGGAATTGAATTCCTTTCCTTGACACACTCCTGCAGCTTCCTCCTGCTGAAGGGTCCTGTGACAAAATTACAACCCAATGTGAGAACTCACTTAGGACCTGCACTGCAACTTACACTAAAGTTTTGGATCATGAGACAGAAATATCCAATAATAATCCTCCTCTGATTGTGCAATGCTGCAAAGTAGTGAGGTGAAAATTAAAGCAGGAGATGCAGAGTAAGATGTTTGGTTTGCTCCTCAATATCAACAAAAAAGAGCATGCTATGGAAGCATTGGCTGAAACGTTCATAATAAATGGATATAAAGCTTGAACTGACATTATTAAACCCATTTTGGAGGCCAAAGCAAGGATTATGAATGGATCCTGTTTATTGTAACACCTGAAAAATAAACATTGCTTCACCCACCAAGTCATCAACCCTGACTGAAGGCCTGCAGCAGTTCAGCCTCTCACTGCATTCCCTACATGTGAACCACTCAAAACCATATCAATAAACCTTTCCAGTATTTATGGCAACTGCTTGGTCCATCCAGCTAATAAATACAACATGCACGTTCAAAATAACCTCTGAACATCTTGTTTGATTTTTACCTTATATCACCGTCATGTGCTTCTTCCAATTTATTTTTCTTTTCTGCTTTCTCTTCATTACTCCCTTCTTTTGAGTCAGATACAACATGTGCATCTGATAAAGGATCATCGGTTTTTGACAGCTATAAAAAAATTGAAATCACGAAACAAAAAGCTGTAACACACACTAAGTGGCAGATAAGAAATACAGTACCAGGAAACAGTTTTATTAACAGACAAATTTGGCCATCATGTATACTTAGTAACTCAGAATTACATAACTTCAGAAATTTTTATCAATACCATGCAGGTTAATAGAGTTATCCTAAAACTTATACCAGAGGCCATGGGCAGGGTTTGATTTAATAACTTCCAGAATTTATCTGAGCTCCCTGGATTGCAGCCTGCCTGCTTCCTCATGCTATCCCTCTCCTCACAATGCCAACAAAAATTCCACATGCTCCAATATTTTCTTGGTAAGACTGAATGCTGTTCTCAAAGTCGGATTACATATGAACAATTTGAGTGTATTACATGATTTTCCTCTTGAAATATTTGCATATTTAACAAAGCAACAGTCTCTCAATAAGGAAGGGTTTCTAATGGATAACAATATAAATTAGTTATTTGATTTTATGCCATTCTCCATCAGATATGTATTTAAAACGAAATATAAAATAGGAAAACAAAAGGATGATTAAACAAAAGAACGACTAACTGAGGAATATGGGTATAGAAAAAGAAAAAACTTCTACACAATACTTTAAAAAAATATTGAACTATAAAGAGAAAATGATTATGTAGAAGCAGCTCCAGTAATCCATTCTTCACAGTCTGGCTTTGCTGAGTGTTAGGGGCACTTTAGCACCAGAAACACCAAAGTAATTCTGTGCTGAGCATGTTTCAAAGTATTTCAAGGCAGAAATCAAAGCAGTGACAAAGATCTGAAAGTCAGATGCTACCTACTGCCATGTACAATTTGCTGTGTATAGAAAACAGCTTTATTCTGCTTTCCAGAAACTATTTGATGCACTACAGCCAACCAAACAGAAACTCAGGGACAATAAATGGCTGTCAAAAATCACACTAAGGTAGCCTAAGCAATGAATATGCCCATGACTGTTATTTAAAGATCATATAGAAGAAAATTCAATGTCTCAGCTCTAGACAGATCTGCTCCAATTCTGTGATTCTCTATGGAATATTGTTTATCCAGCAAGGGAATATTGTATATCCAAGCCAAGGGAACTTTCCCTTCCTCTGGGGTGTGTGTGACAGAATTGTTACTGCAGGACAAGCAGGGGAATGGATTCACAGGGAACAGCTCTGTACCTCTTTAGTAAAACCTGAATTATGTTCTTCATCTCCATCATTTTTCAGCTGCTCTGTTTCTTCTCCAGGACTTCCATGATTTTGTTTCAAATTCTTTTCTCTGCTGGTGCTCTCTGCCTCCTTCCCGTTGGCAGACCCTGCATCCTCCTTTCTGCGATTCTGTGGGGCCAAATTGGGACATGGACACGTTGTTACAAAAATCAGCACAGCTCACTTCTGAGCCTTGTGCTGTCCTCTGACTGATTAAAATAAATACCTGAAAAAAGCTTAAGCATAGATTGGAAATAATAAAGAAAATGGATATCATTAAAGACTGGGATTTTCTTATTTTTACCTTTGCAAACAGTTCAGCCTGTCTAACATTTCTCTGCCTGTAAGATTATTGTACTTTCTGCCCCACCTTCCTCTCCAGCATTTCAAAGTCACCCTTCATCTTCTGAAATTTCATTCATACTTAGCTCAGTCACAAATCAGCTTAGCAGCATTCTTCCTTGCATTCATAAGCACTGCTCCTTTCATAAAATATCTTTTTCTGGTTTAAGGAACAAAATTGATAAAAATCTGCTTTCAGCACAAAAATTCCCAGTGCACCTGCATGCACTTCCTCCAATTATCCTGGGTATCCTCCAAGCCTGTGGTGTGAAGTGATTTAACAGAGGACAACACAGTATCTGATAATGGCAGAGGATATTAATTATATCTTTAAAAAAAAAAAAAAATCTGTTGTGCAGAGAATAAGTTGATATAAAAGTTTTGAGGAAGGATGGTAGAGGTGCACCATGATAGTGGCAGACCCAAAGGGGGGCTCATCTGAGAGTGGAGCTGACAAAAACAGGAGCCATGGAAGCAGTAAATCTCCAGGCTGAATTGCTGTCATCTAACACATGCACTCCATTAGAGGAAATTCCACATATGTCACTTCATAAATCAGTGTCTTTGCTCTCCTAAATTAAAGTGTGCAGCCCTTATCATATGCTTGTCCCAACAACAGTTGTGAGGCAACTTCCTTTTGTATTATGGTAATCACTTCAAAATTACACAGCAGGCCATTTATAAAATCCCTTTTCCCCTCTGATTCTTAAATAACCAAACCACAGTGGGAAAGATTTCCAGCAGTTAATGCCACTGCACCATTTCTCTAAAAATCAATAGACATAAAAACGATGCTTTTAGAAATAAAAGCTATTACTCAGCATAACAGCTCACCCTGGGGCCTTCAGCCAAATAACATTCTGGAAGAATTAAAGTTGTGATAGGAAAAAGTGACTTTGTAACATGGACTGGCAGCTAAATACTCAGTTCAGAGCTCTCCCCCTCACTCTATAAATTCCTTATTATAAAGCAGAGCCCTGATTTCCCAGAGCAGAGAGGGATGGAGCAGAGAGCAGGGTTGCTGTGATTTATTGGGCACAGATCTGGCTGATGTCACACTCTCTGCTGGCCCGGGCTGGGCACCAGGGCTGGCTGAAACCCTCTGCAAAACCTGCAGAGAGCAGAGCCCAGCTGCTGGACAAAGGCAGCACAGAAACACCTGCACGAGTTCCCTTCACCTGCAGCGTTTGGTGGCAGCCCCAAGGCACATCCTCACTGCAAAGGCTGAGCTGCAATTCAGAGCTCCTCTGGGGATGCCAAGTTCTTGAAGAAAAAAGTAATTTTTGTCAAGTTCTGTACCAGCTCATCATGCTGAGAGGGGAAAAAAAACCAAACCCAAAATGCAAAGGTAAAACATCTTTGGAAACACCTGATTTCCTGACACTGCAATGGATTTAACCTGCTGTTGGAAAATCAGATGTTTAAATGCCTACAAAACAAAGAAAGAAGGCATTTCCATACCAGTAGAAAAGCAAATAATAAGAGTCAGTAAACAGTGTGAGCTGAAGAAAAAAGTATTTCAGAAGATTAAAAACCCAAAGAAACCAAAAACCAACCAAAAATCAACTCCATTAAGCTACTGGAAAAGAAAACCAATTTTAAATATTTAGAAAGTAGCAGGCTGCCTAATATCTGCTACCCTGTACCTGGGTTTGGTTTGGCTTTTTGGATTTTGCTTGTTTGGGAGTTTTTTAGATATATATTCAGAATAATATTTCCTGGTTAATGACAAGCAGCTCTATCCTTTATCTTCCTCTCCTCTCCCCATCCTTTACCCATAAACAAACTTTTCAGGCAAATCAGCCTAAAAGAATGAGTGAAACAAAAGTGTGGGTTTTATTTTAATACATTTATGGGCTCAACACACAGCAGAAGAGCACCACTTAGGAGCCCTGATCATAAATACACATTCCTACCTAAAAATGTTACAGATGTTTGAGTGACATGACACAGCAGGAAAATCAGCACTGACTTCATCTGAGCATCGAGGGAGTCACGATTCTCCCTGATCTTGTTTTTAGTCAAACCTCACAATTTCACATTGTTTGCTACATTTGACCAAAACTCCCCAACCTTACCAAGCATTGTGTAACCACAGGGATGTGGGACTGAAATGTTTGTTTTCCAGAGAGGCAAAGAAAAGCCTTCCATCACCAGGTGTGAGCACAGAGGCTGTGCTTGTGAGCCTGAGACTGCACTGAGTCTCAAATAAACTCCTTTGGGTTTTATATGGACACATCACCAAATAAACTCCTTTGGGTTTTACCTGGGCACACCAAATAAACTCCTTTGGGTTTTACCTGGACACACCAAATAAACTCCTTTGGTTTTCACATGGACACATCACCAAATAAATGGTTTTTATCTGGACACATAATCAAATAAACTCCTTTGGGTTTTACCTGGACACACCAAATAAACTCCTTTGGGTTTCACCTGGGCACACCAAATAAACTCCTTTGGGTTTCACCTGGACACATCCCCAAGTAAATGGTTTTTATCTGGACACATCACCAAATAAATTCCTTTTGTTTTTGACCTGGACACATCATCAAATAAACTCCTTTGGGTTTCACCTGGACACATCACCAAATAAATGGTTTTTATCTGGACACATCACCGAATAAACTCCTTTGGGTTTTACCTGGACACACCAAATAAACTCCTTTGGGTTTCACCTGGGCACACCAAATAAACTCCTTTGGGTTTCACCTGGACATATCAAATAAACTACTTTGGGTTTCACGTGGACACATCACCAAATAAATGGTTTTTATCTGGACACATAATCAATAAACTCCTTTTGGTTTTACCTGGGCACACCAAGTAAACTCCTTTGGGTTTCACGTGGACACACCAAATAAACTCCTTTGGTTTTACCTGGGCACACCAAATAAACTCCTTTTGGTTTTACCTGGGCACACCAAATAAACTCCTTTGGGTTTCACCTGGACACATCACCAAATAAATGGTTTTTATCTGGACACATAATCAATAAACTCCTTTTGGTTTCACCTGGGCACACCAAATAAACTCCTTTGGTTTTACCTGGGCACAGCCAAGCTGTTGCTCACCTGTGCCAATCTGAGTGGGTTGTCCCTGGCAGAGCTGGAGCCCTGGGCAGGAGGCTGCTCGGGAGCCCCGAGGATGCTGAGCCCTCTCCTCTTGTCCCTCAGACAGGCCTGCTGGTGTCTCTTGATTCTCTCCATCTGCTCCTGCAGGGGCATGCGGGGCCGGGGCCCCTCTGCCAGGCACAGCTGCTCCACGGCACTCCTTGGTCTTTCCTTCAATGCAAGAAAATAGACACATCTGCTTCAAAAAAAAATATCACATTTCAGACTGGTAATCAGCAGAAGAGATCACCTAGTGATTTATTAAAGAGCAGAAAAAACGGTGGGCAAATAAAGACCTCCTATGTATGTAAAGAGAAAAAGGTATAAAAATCAATGATCAATTAATGAACGCTGAAATTCAAAATAAAAGGAAGGAATAGTTTGCTCTTCTGAACAAAACCATTACCATCACCAATGAGAAACACTGAGAGAATGGGCAGATGCTCTCTCAAGCTGAAACAATTTATCAGACATTACAAACTGGCAAACACCAAATATTTGACTAAGACAGAAACATCATTGAAAGTTAATGATCCAGGACATTTATACCGGTTGATCTAATAGTAATTTCTGCCTTTTTATTTCAAGAAAAGCTACAGCTGGGCATCATTTAACTGCAAGTGCAAGCTGAAACTTAATAATAAAGTGACTTTATTACCACTTAAAAATCTGTAATTCTAACCATTATATTTTCCCCAAAATAACACCCATTTAGGTACCCTTCTCCTGAAATTCACTGGTTTTCAGGCAGGTTTGTGCTTTTTATGACAAATAAAAATCGACTTCAGGCTAATCAGCTGCACTGAGCACACTGACAGTAACTGATTGCAGGTATGAAAAGTTTTATTCTTTCTCCAGTCAAACCCTGGGAGTTTCTCTCTCCTCTCCCAGTCTTCTCACACCTTCTGGAACAATGGCAAAGCTTTTCCTCTCCTGTGCATGAACTATTAATGTGTGTCTTTGACCTGACACTACAGAACTGTGTAATCTGAAATTCTGGGTTTATTCCCTGCATCCTGCTCACTGCATCCTCACCCTGCAGCTGCTTCAGCTGTTTCCCAAATCAACTGACTATTGAAATAAATAAAAGGGGCTGTTAAATTGCCAAATACAAGTGTTTGAAAGATCCTTCGTGTGCTTTCAACTCAAGCCTGGACTTCAGTAGATCAGTAGATTTATCATTTATTTCTTGCCCAGTTTGTCTCCATGCAGTTTAACATACACAGCATTTCTAATTTTATCATTCTTTCCAAAGCTGTCTCCACTAATCCAGTATATAATGCCTTTGTAACAGTGATCTTTACTTTTTTTTTTTTGTAAAGAAAACAAAAATGACTTCAACTTTTGGAGTAACTACCAAACTTCAAAATGACCATGTCCAATGCTCCAAGGTTATTTTGCAGTACCGTTCTGAGATCTATCTTCTTGTTCTTCCTCAGAGTGACATAGGATGCAATTGTTGAGGACTCTGGCGTTGGGGATTTGGTTCTGGGTGGCACAACTCCCACAGGGAAATGTGAGCCTGCAAAAGAGCAAAGCAACACCCTGAGAGCTGTGCAGAACTCTGCCAAAGTGCTGGTCTGTGCTCTAGAACAGACCCACTGCCAGCCCTGGGACATCCCATAAATCAACTGCCAGCCCTGGGACATCCCATAAATCAACTGCCAGCCCTGGGACATCCCATCAACTGCCAGCCCTGGGACATCAAACCATAAACTGCCAGCCCTGGGACATCCCATAAATCAACTGCCAGCCCTGGGACATCCCATCAACTGCCAGCCCTGGGAATGCTCCTCCAAAGGCAGATCCAGAGAGAGGCACTGGGAGGGGATGGGTGACACTGGGAGGGGATGGGTGAAGGCACTGGGAATGGATGGGTGGCACTGGGAATGGATGGGTGACACTGGGAGGGGATGGGTGAAGGCACTGGGAGGGGATGGGTGGCACTGGGAATGGATGGGTGACACTGGGAGGGGATGGGTGACACTGGGAGGGGATGGGTGGCACTGGGAGGGGATGGGTGAAGGCACTGGGAATGGATGGGTGGCACTGGGAGGGATGGGTGGCACTGGGAGGGATGGGTGACACTGGGAGGGATGGGTGGCACTGGGAGGGGATGGGTGGCACTGGGAGGGGATGGGTGACACTGGGAGGGGATGGGTGAAGGCACTGGGAGGGGATGGGTGAAGGCACTGGGAGGGATGGGTGACACTGGGAGGGGATGGGTGACACTGGGAGGGATGGGTGGCACTGGGAGGGGATGGGTGACACTGGGAGGGGATGGGTGGCACTGGGAGGGATGGGTGGCACTGGGAGGGGATGGGTGAAGGCACTGGGAGGGGATGGGTGGCACTGGGAGGGGATGGGTGAAGGCACTGGGAGGGGATGGGTGGCACTGGGAGGGGATGGGTGACACTGGGAGAGATAGGTGACACTGGGAATGGGTGGGTGACACTGGGAGGGGATGGGTGAAGGCACTGGAGGTCCCACAGCTCCTGGATTTTGTGGTCACACCCATGCTCGGGGCTGTGTGAGTGAAATCTGAGCCTGGGCAGTGACAACAGGAGCTGGGGATATTCTGCTATAAACCAACAGTCTGGGTCTCCTTCAGACACAGAAAAGGATCAAACACAGCAGAATTCCATTTTATTTTGTGCCATCTTTATGTACCACACAGGTCACAAATGTTCCTCATTTCTCTTTAACTGCTGATGTTTGAAAAGAGAGGGAAGTGGCTGCCAGGAGAAGGGCTCAGTACAGCAATGTGCACAACCACGAGAAAAACCTTTTAAAATTTCCCCTGAAATTATTTATTTTCAGAACCACCCTCAACAAGAAACTACCACCATTTAATTATGGCTTCTTAAAACAGCAAGACAGAAAAAACTCAGAGATGAGCTGCCTTTAAGTTTCTTTCCTTATCAACATAAAAACTTAAGAACAGAATGGCACAAAAAGGTTTCCTGGAGCAGCACAGATCTGTAATGGCTCACACACTGTAAGAGAACTGGAACAATCAGAAATGATTATTTTCCCTAATGCACAGGGATTGTTACTATGAGTGAATGCCCAGAACAAGAAATGTCTGCTAGAAAAGTCTTATGCTGAAATGAGAAATCACAGCTCTGATAAATACAGACTGAAGGGAGTTTTACAATATACAAAGCCTCTCACAGCTTGCTACCACTGCAGCTATTCTGCTCCACACCTCTAAATATTATTTATCTTGGAGGAATTTGCACTATTGCTTTCCCTGACTTGAGGACTGTTTTTCTACAAATGGATGTAATAAAGTAATTTCTGTCTTTGAGACAGAAAGCAGACAGGGGTGCTTAAAAAGTGTTGGGTTGCTTTATATAGTCAGTGTGGATGTTCTTATTTTGTCTTTATCATTACTTCAGCTCTGGACATAAATTACTGTGAATAATCAGAAACATCACAGGTCAATAAAATCTAGGCATGCTGTCAGAAAGACAAGTTTCTCAATTTAGGTCATTGATGATTAGCAAATCTCAGGATAAATATTCCATTTTTCATCATCAAGTTAACAGAAATTTAATTATGTGCTTTAATGTTGTATCTGAGCAAATACCCCAGGGAATCTGAATTGACAAACTGTGTGCTAAGTGCAAGCTTATTTATAAATATCACAGGGCCATTCACATAATTCATACCCAAACTGTATCCTAACCTTAGTTTTAAAATCCTCAGTGACCATTCTGGTGAAAACAGTATCTTTGTACAATCGTAATTCTTGGTAAAATTCTGCTGTCATTGCCTCAGCTGCTCTGTGAAGCAGCAAAGCAGAGGGCAGTGCTCCTCCTGCCACTGACAGCATCAACCCTTCGGGTAAAAAACCAGCCAAGTTCAGGTTCCTTTTCTCCGAGCTCTTGATGTGTTTTTTGGGAGGAACTAAAGCTGAGCATTTTGCTGAAGTCACCTTTAACAAACTATTCTGTGTGTTTTAACAAACAGAATTGAGAAGCACTTCCTGGTAAAAGACTCTAGCAAGCAATTAGTAGCTTTTAAGGGAGCTGGATGAAGAGAAGAATCTAAAGCATTTAGCAATTGCAAAGACCTTTATTGTCTGTACACTCCAAGGTCATGATCATTATTCCTATTATATCACAGGACAGAAGGCAATTCAACAATTACAAGATTAAAAAAAAGAAAAAAGACATTGTTTCCCTGCCTTATGAGAGCCTGAAAATTCTGTGGTGCTGCCTTTTTGGACGTTCCAGCAACATAACATCGGGAGCTTGATTCAAAAACGGAGTAATTGTTCAAGGGCAAGAACATAAAATGGGTAATTGTTCAAGGGAATGGTGTGTGGGGAATGTGAGTGATGTGATTAGACATGGTGTCAATAAGGATTTCAGGGTTGTTGCTGAGTGTAATGTTTGATTTTTCTGCGGTGTAATTGTCTGAAATTTCTCTCGTGGTGGAATGAAATCGTTATTTTCTTGTGGAAGCCGTTCCATCAAACTGAGAACGGACAGGCTGCAAAGACACGAGGCAGCTCCTACAGCACAGCTGAGCTCTGCCCTCCCTGTGAAAAAGCTGCGAAGTTTTAAGGGCACAAACCTTTGCCAGAAGATTCGGATTCTGACACTGGCTCTGTTTTTTCTTCACCATTTGACTCATCCACTTCTGCTACTGTGGTCAGCTCGGGCTCGCTCTTATAAAGCCTGTAATCAGGACCCTGGGGAACACCAAGGCACAGGTAAATAAACAGCATTTTCCTACGGGCACTCGTGTCTTAAGACTCAAAACCGATTATTTTGTGCTAACTCTGCTCTCACTTGAAGTGTTCCATCGTTCAAGTGCTGCGGCAGGAGTGGTTTTTTTGGGAGTTGCTTTGAGTAGCAACATTTGCAGACAATCAGAAATTACAGGGAAGAAATTGCCACGGAGAGGCAGAGTTGTGGGGTTTTTTTTTTAAAACGATCTTCTGGAAAGAAATTGGTAGAAGCTTCAAAAACCGAGCCTAGAGTTTTTTAAAGAAGAACCTAAGGCTGTGGAATTGAAGTCTTAAGACACTCCATGTATGCACAGAACAGATGGCAGGAGGATGTGAAGAGCAAACGATGCAGCTGTAAACGGAACAAAATAAAAGTGAAACCACAAGACAGAAGGAGCCAGATGAGCAAACAAAAAACGCTGACTGGGCAAAGGAGGGGGGAGGAGGAGGATGCTCCAAGAACAACGTGGCAGCCCCAGCCACTTACACAGTAAGATCCATTTCTCTGATATCCTTGCACTTGGTACATCCTCTTCTCTTCTGTCAGATGTACTGGGCCCCTGCTATAACAGAGCAAGGAGCTGCTATCACTGGGCAGAGGGGGGATTATGGGAGGATGCTCTGTAAAGTCATAGGACCGAGGGAGTGGAGGACGAGGTGGGACTACTTCCTCTTCCTAAAGATTGTAGAATAGTCACCTTATTTAGACGTGTGCACCTGGTACAGTTATTTATAACTCAAAGACAAAAAGATATTACCATGGCTACAGCAGCTATAGATTTTGCAGTTAAAGGGACACTGTCACATTTGACAAAAGAAAATAAATAATTCCAACACCTGCACTTTCTGTTGGACACGTACAAAACTCTCTAGATCTTTATAAAATTAAATCCATTCCCTTTTGAAAGATTTTTACATAAAGGAGACTTTTAGAAAGTAAGTCAGATGTATCCTGCATCCACTTTAGACATCCATGACAATGTCCCTTTAAACCTGTAACTTCCAGCCAGATTTTCAGAGGAATTGAGCATTTGGGAGCTCCCACAGCTTCAGATCTTCCTGTGGGTGCTCTGGCCATCTGAGAACCAGGCTCAGGATCTGAATAAACACAAAAAGCAATGTATTTCTTCCCATGAGAAGTGTGGTGGGTAGAAAACATATCCATAAATCAGGGTTTATATTTCTATGGTAAGAGCCTAGGGAGAGGAAAAGGTAAGAAATGGAAAAGAGAAAGATACCAGTGAGAATACAGAGACACAGCACAATTGACTGTTAGAATTACTAGTGGAGGTATCAGTCTTTAAAACTAGTTCATAAAGTGGTGTTTTTACAGAAAATAATACTGAATACATCCTTCAGACAACAGCCTTAAAATATTCACAATAGTAATGCTTGTTTTTGTCACAGCCATATTACAACTTCCATAATGCTAAAATAGTAAATATGCTAAAACCATACCTCATTTTTATATTTAATAGAAGAAAATGTCCTTGATACCATGATGCCTGTTTGGGGAAAGGGGGAAAGGTGTAGGGAAAAAAAGAGAAAAATGGTTTTCAATAAACAGCTTTGAAAAGATGAACTATAACCTGTTGCTATCCAACAAATACACCAAGCACCAACTCAAAGTGGTATTTGCTTTGCTCTTTTCTTAGTCATTGTGCCATTTTAAATGGAGCAACAATGGAGCTTTTGCTTTAAAAATTTCTCTCACCCAATCTCATTTCCTGTGTGACAAAACCATTGCTCACCTGCCTCAGAAGAGCTTCTCTGCTGTTTGTGTTTCAGCAAACCCTCCATGACATCCTGAATTCTCCACAGCTCCTTCTGAAGCTGAGCACGTTGAATCCCTGCTGATTCAGTCTGCAGCAAATAAACAGCAAATATGGCCAGCACATCAGAATCCATTGCAATTGGGAAAAAAAAGGGAAAAACCTTTCTCACAGAGAAGGATAAAATGCAGCAATGACAGACACTCTCCCATAAAGCATTCAAGCATTGTCTGCAACAAGAAGTGTAAGAAAGACTGAGTAATTTCCTAATGCCTCAGCCAATCTGAGAGCAAGCTCCAATTTAAACTTCCCTTCAAGAACAGAATTTCATCTCCAGTCTCCAAAGAAAATCCAAGCAGACTTTGCACAGGGGACAGCCCCAGAAAAGGAACCATCACTTCCCACCCCAAACAGTGGGGATGATCACAGTGCTGCCATATCAATTGATTTACTTCTGCCATATAAACTTATTTATATCTGTCATATAAACGGATTTACATCTGTCATACAAACTTATTTACATCTGCCATACAAACTTATAAATAAGTTTATATGGCAGATATAAATAAGTTTATATGGCAGATGTAAATAAGTTTGTATGGCAGATATAAATATGTGCCATACAAACTTATTTACATCTGCCATATAAATTGATTTACATCATCTGCCATACAAACTGATTTACAGTCATGGGCATGCACACTGTGCAACAATCAATGCAAGTTTTCCAGATTTTGGGATTCTTTGTGATCTCTTTTGTAGCTGCACAGAAAATCAGCCCCTGCAGGGCAGAGCAGACCCCTGTGCCTGTCCCAGATAACCTGGGCACATCTGCACAGCTGCACATCTGGCTGTGTGACACTGAGAGCTCTCCTTGGAGCCCAGCACCAGCCCTGGCCTGTCCTGCACTGAACACTCAGCACAACCCTTGCCTTGTAAGGCCTGAAGCAACCCCTAGAGCATTTGCTGTAAATATTTCTTTTGATAAAATGATTTTAGCTTAAAATATTCTAGTAAATGGAAGGGTTTGAGCAAAGATGAAACAAAAAAAAAAGGAAGCTTCCAGACAAAGGAATACCAATATTATAACATAAAAACAAAAACAAAAAAATGAAAAACCCAAAATAACAAAACAAAAAACCCCCAAAAAACCCAGAAAAAAAAGGGAAAAACCGAAGGCTTCTTCAGAACGTACAAGGCAGAAAAAGAAATTAAAAGTTGCTGAGTTAATTCACCATTTGTCCCCCCTTTTTTCATTCGTGTAGTTTTAAAACTCACAGAAAGTCAAAGTTCACTGAGTGTTCTTTAGGATCTTTGCCCCACCTGAATTTCCCCAAGCCGATCCAGCTGCTCCTGCATGTGGTTCCTGGTTACAGTCACATCATACTCCAATTTATCATATTCTCTCCAAGCTCTTTCCAGTTCCTAAGTGTATAACAAATGTAAAGAATTATGGATGCACATTCAATTAAAAAAAAAGTGTTTTTTTTTTTTTCTTTTTTCGTTGGCATGAAGCTTCAGGAAGTAACACATCAATAGATACCAGCAATAAATAAATAGATACATAATTTACAGAGTGCAATGTATAAACAGCTTTTTGATTTTCTAATGATACTGCATTTTGTCTTTTCACTAACAAAAAAGACAGACAAGGGCAAATTCTTCAGAAAACTCCTTTTTAGTCAGCAGGCATGGGGATCTTAAGCTGTCTTTCCAGCCAGGCAGAAAAGGCACAAAAATGGATGCAAATTTGTCTCTTTTATCAGCCAGAAGACACATGTGTGAGTGCACAGCATGTGTGTGCACAGGCAGGGCACTGTGCAGGGGACACTCTGGGAAATATTCTGAATTTATTCTGGATTTTGTGCAGTGATGCTCATGCCCCAGGCCCCTGAGCACATTGCTGCTTCACACATCTGCAGCTGCCAGCACCACGAGGAAAAGCTGACAAAAAAAAAATAAAATATATTCTTCTTTGAGGTGAGCCCCACCACCTCACTTGTGCAGCCTACATCAAGCCATTGACTCATTTAGAGTCAATTAAAAAGTTAATGAGGGAAAGTGTATCCTGAGGATTTCCTTTCCCCTGGTTCCTTTCTCCATGTCCAACCAATTCCTTCTACCAGGATTCCAGGGCTGACAGCCCAGCAGCTTTTACCACAGCTAGCCTGGAATGTGACACTGAAATAAATACATTTGGATGGATCTGTAAGCAGGCAAAAATGATTCGTTGTCATTTCAGCACAGAAACCATCACCAAATGGAAAAGGACAGTAAACAGCAATTTCCTTCCTATCCCCCTTTTTTTTTTTTTTTTGGAAGTGCATAATTTGGAAGATCTTTTAAACGTAAAGGCTCACAATTAGAGGGACTATGGCAGTCCTGCAGAGCTGCTTCTGCTTAAAATAAGTCAAATAAAGTTTGTGCTGGACACTATTTTGCCATCACGTGAAACAGCTTATTTGCATTAAATTAATTCTTCTGTTATCAATTTCTCATATTTCAGAGGTAATCATTACCACACCAATTAAGTCAGTATGCATCCATTTCTGACCAAAACACAAAACAAAACAAAACCCAACCAAAAAAAAAAAATATAATAAAAAAAAAAAAATCAGAGAAAGACCAGTCAACGATTTCCATCCACCTCTGGCACAACCACAAGCAATTAAAAGACAACTGAGCTTTTGCTGGGATGCAATTAAAAAAAAATAAAAATAAACAAAAGCAAGGCAATGAGGAATATGAAGACAAGGATTGCAGGCAGTCTGGCTGAAGGGAGGTGGTGGCACTTACTGCAGTGGCTCGGGACACCTCCCTGCAGGTGCTGAGCAGCCCATTCTGCAAATCATCCCTCTGCAGCACCACGGGCTGGATGGCTGCTGGGTTATCTGCATTCATCTCGATCTCCTGGCTTGCAGACAGCAGAGCTTGCTCAAGCGTGTACTATGGGAATAAAAAGAATTCTTTTTAATGTTCTGCATGGTTGGGTTGATTCTGGTTTTTATTTCAGCTATCGATGTTCTGATAATAAGCATGTAAAATAACATCCACTTTAGGTAATAAATACAATTGTCCTACTTTCTCCTTGTGTAGCTGGTGAAGCTTCTCCTCCAGTGCTTGCACAACTTTATCCTGCTCACACAAACGGCTGAGCTTAGCCTAGTGCAGAACACAAAATCACCACAATTAGCATTTTGTTATTTGCAGCTTCAGCCATCAAAATCTAACTTGATCAAATCACTACACGAGTCTCTAGAAAATGTTATTAAAGTAAGAATTCTAAAACGATGCAGGCATCAGTCTTGCATTTTCAAGTTACTTCAGAAACCCACTTAAGAAACTATTATAACTTGAAGCAGCATGGCTCAAAACATGTAATTTATGATTCTACAGCTAAATCTTTACAACCTAATAACAGGTATTAGATTCCACTTTAATTTACACTTTGCTTAGTATTACAAAGACAATTTTATACATTCCCAGTCTGTCCCATGGTTTTTCAGGTGATTGTATCAAACAGTTAAAATTTCAGCCTAAAATGTAACATTTCCTGCAAGTCAGAAGAAGTTTATTACAGAGCCATGTCCTCTATATCATGATGCAATTTCTGTTGGCAATCACCTGCATGAAGTGCCTTTCAAAGCCAAAAGCCAAGAGGAAAATTCTTGTCAAAATAAAGAGACAAACAGCAGCATTTACAAGGAAGAAGGAATACAAATGACTTACATCAATGTCCAGCTCTTCAGTTCTATATTTGTATAGTGTACCCCTACATTCTTCTTGTGTTAACTATAAGGAAGAATAATATTGCCATAAAACAACTTAGTTGGACTGTGAGAATGAAAACTATTGCTCAGCTTAAGCTTTAACACAGAAATCAGCTTTGGCTTGAAAGGTAAACCTGCCACATGGAACAATCCATATTTAGGCAATATACATTAATGAGGGTAAATAAATGGAATGTCAAGCACACTGTCAGTCGAGCTGCATTAAATTAACAGGCTGTTCCCAATGCAAACTGGAGTTTTCAAAGATGTACAACTCAATCAAACATGGATTATGTAGGGAGATGGAATTGCCAGAGTACATCTAAATAATGATGCATCATCGTGTCTAAGTTTTTTTATATGAATTTTAAATACAGGGGCTCGTTCTACTCTGAATTAACCATTCCAGGCCCGCTGGGCTCAGGGCTCTCACAAGCAGGGTGATCTGATGTCAAGCCCAAACCAGAGCAGAACGACCTCAGCTTACAACAGAGATGGAAATATCTTGTTAGAGATACAGCCAGGAAGGGCCAGCACTTTTCACAGGGATTTTTCATATGGATTTCCTACTTTTCATATGGATTTTCTACTTTTCATAGGATTTCCTCCAACAGAGAATCACCAGAAATGCCACAAAGGGAAACTCTTCTATTTTATCTTTGGACCTAGGCAAACTTGTCTCCTTGTGCTAGTCAGGATGCAAAATACCTCAAACTACTTTCACACAGCTCCTCACATGAAGTTCTTAACTTTTTCAATCTTTCACTGACCAGCAACAAGATTTTAAAATATTTTACAAGAAAAAAGGCAGCTCCTCATTTTAGAGTGAACTGTCACACACAGTAACTGCTTCACCCTACCAACCTTTATATTCTATTTAATTAAAAACATTGTGTGGACAGAGTCCCAACAGAAATGCTTTCTTTCCACATGCCTGTCATAATTAGGGGTTTTTTTGTGATTTACAAGAAAGACTACTGAAACACAAGTCCATGTTAAGGGACACTTCAGAAATAAAAGGACCAGGGAAGGGTTCATGAGACAAGCATTCCCAACAGAAAACAAATCTACAACACACTAAAGTGTTTCATTTCACGACATTATGTCCACATACCTCATGCAAATGTACCTGGTGACGATTTAGAAGTATGAATAGTGTGTTAAAAACACACAATAACTTTCTTTGAAATGGACACTTCATGGAAATGAATGTTGGAATATGAAAAAAAGCCACAGCATTTTTGCACCTCATGAATGTCACACAAATTAAGATATCTATTTAAACTCCCACTGTGGTAGAGTTGTGTTGTTTTACTGTTGATTTTATCACAATGAGAGAAAAATGAGGAATGGAAATATTTAAATAAAACTCATAAACATGGCCAAATGTCTTTAACTGACAGAGGAAACCTAATTGTATTTCACAACAGAAAGGAAGATTATCCCCCATTAGATAAATACACCTTTCCAAGTCACTGCTCAGCATTTTATGTGGTTTGGCTGGAAAAATATATTGCTTTTCCAAGCCAGTATTTTTAATACTTTTTCTAGAAGAGAGACATTCATTCTTATGTCGTTTCAACCTTAATTACAGCCAAGTTTAAAACAGTTTGCCAATTCAGCATCCCTATTCCTCTGAAAGGAATACACCTTAAAAGTATTCAGAAAAGGAAAACAGATTTTCAAGGAACACTATAGTTGTGCTAATTCTTCTTATTAAAATCCTGTCACACTTTTCAAACTGCTCCTGACTTCTTGCTTTGGTCAGCAGCACCAGCTCCACACAACAGGCACTGCTGGAGCCCCTGCCTTTGAACATTTCCACTGCAGTATTTTATCCAGACTGAGCACAGAACCTGCCCAAAGAACACAAATAACCAAATCCATCTATGATAAAACAGCAGCCCCAGCTGTCCCAGCACAGCAGTGACTGCACTGCTGGAGAATCCCTGCATTTCAACATTTCCACTGCATCATTTCACACAGAATTAGCACAGAACCTGCCTGGATAAAACAAATAACCAAATCCATCTATGATAAAACAGCAGCTCCAGCTCTCCCAGCACAGCAGTGACTGTGCTGGGCTGAAAGTCCCTTCATTTGAACATTTCCAGTGCAGTATTTTACCCAGACTGAGCACAGAACCTGCCTGGACAACACAAATAACCAAATCCATCTGTGATAAAACAGCAGCCCCAGCTCTCCCAGTACAGCAGTGACTGCACTGCTGGAGAATCCCTGCATTTCAACATTTCCAGTGCAGTATTTCACATAGAACTAGCACAGAACCTGCCCAAATAACACAAATAACCAAATCCATCTGTGATAAAACAGCAGCTCCAGCTCTCCCAGTACAGCAGTGACTGTGCTGGGCTGAAAGTCCCTGCATTTGAACATTTCCAGTGCAGTGTTTTACCCAGACTGAGCACAGAACCTGCCTGGACAACACAAATAACCAAATCCATCTGTTATAAAACAGCAGCTCCAGCTGTCCCAGCACACCAGTGACTGTGCTGGGCTGAAAGTCCCTGCATTTGAACATTTCCAGTGCAGTATTTTACCCAGACTGAGCACAGAACCTGCCCAAAGAACACAAATAACCAAATCCACCTGTGATAAAACAGCAGCTCCAGCTGTCCCAGCACAGCAGTGACTGTGCTGGGGATGTGCCCACATCCTGCTGGAGTGGCAGCAGCAACTGCAGCACCAAAAGCACACTCTGAGCAGGGCTAAGAGCCTCACAACCCTGCAGGGTGACAGCTCCAGTGACCAGGTCATCACAATGTTCTCTGTGTGTCCCCTGCCACAAACGCCTCTCTGCTCCTGCACAGCCCTGGCAGTGACTCCAGAGCAGGAGTGCCATCTGCTGAAGCAGCCACAGCAGCTGGCCTCCCTTCCCCTCCACATCTGCCTGCCTGGACACACCGAATCCAGCCCTCTCAGCCTGGGGAAATGCACCAAAACCCCCCCAGCCTCGAGGGAGCAGCACCCTGAAACCACGGATGGGAGCCACCATTCCTCAAACTGCACAGGCAGAGTTTGGCCAAAAAGTGAAAAGTGCATTTTGCACATGAAGAAGTACAAGTGACCTTCACTGGACCTCCCTCTCGGGTTACAAATCATCTGTCACCAGCTGCACAGTCCCCACCTCTGTCCCACACCAGCACCTGATGATTCCCAGGAAGGAATCAGGAGGTCCCTGTGCTGGACACACCACGAGGTGGCTGAGACAAAAGTGTTTGGAACTATTTGAGTGGCTGATACTGAAACCACTGAAGGGACAGCACTATTTCATTACTCTGCAAGCCATCTGCACATTGCACTGTCTGCTCTGATTCAGAAAATATCCAGGAGGATGTTTCACACCCCAAAGTATGCAATGCACCTCTGTCCCTGTGCTGGACACACCAGGAGGTGGCTGAGACAAAAGTGCCTGGAGCCATTCGAGTGGCTGATACTAAAAGCACTGAAGGGACAGCATTATTTCATTATTTTGGAAGCCATCTGCACATTGCACTGTCTGCTCTGATTCAGAAAATATCCAGGAGGATGTTTCACCATGCTCTGCACCTCTGCAGGATCCTGCACTTAGGAAATCAGAACAGCACAACCTGGACATTTTGTTGTTGAGCACAAGATTAAAATCAAGACTTCCAAGAGGCTCTTTTGTTTACTTCTTGCTTTTAAAAATACTTCTTGCTATCAGGAAAAAGGGCAAATGGGCATTTAGCCCCATTAAGCAAGGTTTTTCCTTTAATTTTGAATTCTGTGACATGAAACACTTCAGACACAAATTGAAAAGATTTTTAGATCGAACACAATCACCTCGTGTTCATAACAAAACCTGAAACGTCTCAAAATCTAACGTGCATAACAGTTTGAATGCATGCAGCTCCTATAACAATAATAATAAGCCATAAGCAAAACCTCCCTATTCTTATAGGGACAAAAAAACTTAAGGGCTATTCTTCTGTGTTTTAATGTATTAAGAACAATTATCCATAGCAAGAGCTGGATGTTAGCTTGTTGCACTCAGATTTTAATTTTTCTTCCTTAAGGGAACTCACACATATAAGAGGAATTGAGGAAAATTTTGCTATTTAAAGTCAGCCTGTACTGCTTTAGAGAAAAAGATTAGAGAACAAGAATAACATTCCTCATCTAGTATTAGAAAGAAGCAAAAAAACCCAAACCAAAGTAGAAATGGGTCTAGTCTGTAAAAATGTTTTTTTTTTTTTTCTTGTCTGTACATATGGAATAATTTCCCTGGCTTTTACTTGGGAATTTATAGCACAGCCTGCAGAGCAGACTGATGTAAGTCAAGTGATTTAAATAACTCTGAAGATGCAACAAAATCACAAACAAAAGTGCCCTATAAATAACACATTTAAAACAGTAGATGTTTGTGCCGTTTTACCAGAGAACCATTAATCATTACAAAAAGTAAGCAAGACAAATTAAATACAAACTTTTCTTGCTTTCCTTTGCTAACTCTAAATGAGCTCAGACATAAAACTGAACTGAAGAAACTGAAGCTGAGGCAGATCCTTCTCTTTATTCCCAGCAATGGCTGCAGTCATCACAAACTATTTGAACATCCTGACAACCAAACAAGTTTCAGTCACTTGCACAGAAGCTTCTCCCAATTATTTACATGCCTTTAAAACTGCAGCAGGAAAGACAACTGCTCAACCAATTTACTTGATTTGAATTAAAAATTATACCTTGCTCAGACTTTAAATAAGCTGCCAGCATTTTAAACAGGTCGGTTTTGCATCACAAAAATTTAGAAGACTGTGTAGGCAGTGAAATTTGGAGTGTATTTTTAGCCTGTCCTGAAAGTCAGTTAATGCAGCATCTCATACAGGAGACTTGACTCACAAAGCAGAGCCCGTGTCACTAACAGCTCCTTCAGTGCTCCCGACCTGCTGGAGTCACAGTTCCCCTACAGGAATGGCAGGAAAGGTGATTATTCAGCAGATGTGCCTGCGAGGTGAGGGCAGACACTGCTCTGGCAGCAGGGGGACTGTCCTGCTATCCCCATGAGCAGATCAGGCGGGCACAGCTATCCCCAAGTATTTTATTTAATTTTAGAACCTAAGGCTAGCTCCCCCTGACACATCTAAACCCCCTCTGCTCATTATACACCTTCTGATTTATTTGTCTTATATGCTCTATCACACAACATCGACTTGCTTTAAAAAAAAAAAAACTCTAACAGTCAGGTTTCTTAAAAAATTACAGCAAATCCCTAAGATTTCATTTGGGGCTCAGTTCTCTCACTGAGAGAACTCACTCAAAGCTCCTGTTCTGCAGGCAGGAGCACAGACCTGATGGCCACGAAGGTCAGCCACTCTCACCCACCTTCCTCTGCAAAGGGACATTTTCTGGGCAACGTTTCTGCATCACAAACAAACTTATGGTGTGGAGCTGACTTTATAAAAAAACAAACAGAGACATGTGATTAAGCTGCAGCACTTTTTAGGAAACATGGCAGCAATGAACATTTGTTTTACATGGCAGAACATCCCTTTTCTCCAAACTGTGCAGCCTTTATGCATCACTTTGGCTCACGAGGGCACGAATGTAAATGCAAGGGAACTGGCCAGAACTCCCTTGTGAGAGCAACACCTTCCCTGCAGCCGAGGCAAGAAACTTCTGGAACATCCCCTGGCATGACAGGGGCTGCTCAGCTCAGCCCCAGCACCCAAAAAAAAAAATCACAGTGGTGCCAAGGGAGAGGGATTGGCCATGCTCATAAGTTACTGCAGGTCCCAACTCACAGACAATATTTCCATTCACATTTCCACCACTTCTTCCATCTTACCATAACCAGCACTAGAAACTCTGCAAAGTGTGCACAGGAAAGTCTGCTGTGACTTTATGAACAGACACTGCCTTTTGGATTTACAGGCCCCAGATCAAAGTAATTTTGATCCTTTCTTCCTTCAGTGGATAAAGGCTTGGTAGGTGCAAACAAAAACTTGTAAATCCACTTCCTAGAACAAAACAAAATCGCCAGGAACGACCAGGTAAACACCACTCACATGCTTTTGTAGTGGTCAAAAGAAAGAAGCACCTTTGAACACTAATTGCAGAGAATCATGCTAAAGACAAATGTTGGAAGCTTACTGGAAGTTTCATGAATTTACTGGACACCTGCATAAAGCACCAAGTAATTAAACTGTCTAGACAGACAGGAGTTATTCCAAAGTGTACATTTAGTAGTGAACAACAGAAAGGCAGCAGAAGCCATGCTGACAACACTGCAGCGCTGCAGGAAGCATGGATGACTTGTGGGTGTCCAAAGCAAAGGAGAGAAACACCAATGTCATGAATAAATCTGAGGGACAACCAAAACTGTCACTAGGGAGAAGATTTTGCAGATGATAAAGCAATTTCATTCACTATCCAAGACCTTACTTGATGGTACAGTTGTGGTCTTAGCGCCGAGTTCTCAATCATAGTGTGAACCAAGGTGATTAAAGGTTCATTCTCTTTCATCTATTTCAAATCAGGAGGAGCATACAGCAAACATCAGTTTACAGCATGGCTAGATTTGAAAGACGACACTGTAAAATACAGCCTCTACTTTAATTCTTTCTAACAATGCAGCAGATCACATTTTAACCCATGCTTTTTATATATTCCATCATTCAGTAACATCAACATCTGAAAAGTTTAATAATAGCAAACAGATATATATATATATATAAAAAAGTAAATGCTCAACGCTAATATAAAATTTATTCACCAACACTCTCCCTTTTTAAAAATAAAAAAGCTTAAAGTAAGTTTGGCTTTGCATGGTATTGACATGAAAAGGTTCATTGGATTTTGCAGCAGGAACACTCAAACCTTTATATCAGAAAACCTTTTAAATGATAGATTTAGTAACTCAGTGTACATTAAAAAGACATAAGCATTCCCAGCCTGTGAACAGACTTATGCCCACATATCACAAAATGCTTTCATATACTGCACTGATTTATATCCTTTGGAACTTTGGATCACTGCCTGGTGCATTTATCCACCCCCACACACAGGAGTGAAACTATTTTGGAACTGGCCAGACGTTTTCTGTAATGATTAGTTATTTATTGTCAAGCATGCAAATGTCAAGATCAGATCTTTCATTGCACACTGCATACATTCAGGGTTTCAGAACTGTGTGCAACACGGAAAAATGTATGGGATTGTGGTTTAAAAAGGAGACTTTCCTAACAATAAGGGGAAAACTATGAAAAACAGGTGGTTTTCTTCTCCAAAAGAAAACTGAAGAAAGTGCACTTAATGCACAATTCTCCTCCTATTTTTGCTGCAAACTTTAGGACCTACTGAAAACTTGAGCAATGCCTGTTTCAGGTATTATTTCAGTGTGTGAAGGAGCATTAATGATCCTTCACTTTGCATTTATTTATGTGTGTATATAGATGAGCTCAACAGTGAAGGGGTTTTCATCCAAAGGAAAGCTTTACTATCAAGATAAAATTCAGAAGTGTACTGAAAGATTGGTGTGCTGGAATTCTTGATAATATCAGAAAGGTTCAAGTGGCACCTCTTGCCATGGCTTTATTTGCAAAGGAGAAAAAAGCACACCCAGCTTTTACTTGGGGAAAACAAACAACCTTATGTTATGTTTTGGTTCCATTTTTGTAATTACTGGGCACAAGTAAATCAAGGAGACAGCAGGTTTGCATTTAGTAGCACACAGTAAGATTATGAGATTTTATATTTCAAATCTGACAGTGCAGAAGAGTGAGATGCTGTGTGTGCCCCATGTGCCATCCCTGCACAGGGCTGCCAGCTGTGTGCACAGCTGCTTCCTAAACTGCACCTGAACCTCTGAACCTCTGCCCACCCTGAGCCTGCAGAGTGGCTTCAAAACAAAAAAGGGGCTGCTCAACCATTTATGTGGCCATAACACATCAAAGAGATGAGATGGCCAGGTATCTGTGTGCCAAGAGTCTTTTTTCCCTCTCTCCCTCTCTCTCTAAAGTCCAACAACAACAGAAATTCTGAAAGCATTAATACAAAACCATCAGGAGTGTAACATGGGATTTCTAACATTGCCAAAGGAAACAGCAGCACAAAAACAAAGCGTGACTTCAAATATGTGACTGAATATTCTTGATCCCTGACATGAAAACCAGCCAATGAGCAGGCAGCTCACTGCAATAAAATATCAATTACCTCCCCTACACAGGAACTTTAGTCTGCCTGAAAAGTCACCTGGTAACAACCTTACTGTTTATTGTCGTGTACAATGAATAATGTAAGGAATAATAAATAATGTGTGAACTCTCTGTGACCAAGAAGGTGAGAGCTGAAGATACAGGGACTGGATTTCCACCATGTGCTATAAGCAAAGGAGGTTTTGACACTATTTGCAGAGATTAAATACAAGGGGAAATATTTAATTTAGTACACAGGACATTTAAAATCCAGGGAGGGTAAGGGACTATGCACACTGGTTACAGATGCTGCTAACAATGAGGAAAGGCCTCAATTACACTGGAAAAAATTTTGATTTTTTTGTGCTTTCCAACATCAAGGGAAATGGATATTTGGATCATGGAAAGCTGTAAATGTGATAGCACCCCTAGGAGCAGTGGCACTCAAGGCAAAAAGGCTCTCAGGGGGCTCTGTTTCCTACAGGTAGATGATATTATTATAAAACAAGAGAAATGACTATTCCAACCTGCTCCTCCACGATTCTGTGATTAAGGTTATATATTTTAGACTTGATTTCCAAGTTGTATTGAGTCCTGACATCTCTGGTATGGCAAAACCCTAAGACTTGCACACTTTCCTAAATTAATGCTTTGCACATTGCATTTCGAAATTCAAGTATCAGGAAAATAAGTTTTACTGTTTTGCATCCTGTACACAGATAATGCCCCCCATTTAATCCTGTCCATCACACTCACAAGCTTGGCTAACCAAGCAATAAAAACATTTTCACACTTCACCCCCAGTTATCCTTTCCTGACAATTCCACAGTTGAAGGCAGAATCATTATTCCAAAATTCCCTTATCCCAAAACATGACAGACTGGAAATATTTGAGTTGGATGGAATATCTGAACAAGCAGTATGTCCCTACTGAATTTTGGACCTCCTGCAGCCCCTTAAATAAAACAATACAGAGATGTTTAGAAATATGTTGTCATCACAATTGAATTGATCACAATTCCCACCCTGTTTTCAAGAGGAAATAGGAAAATAAAGTCACTGTGTGAACCCAGCCCATGTGAGTGTGCATTGTGTGCCTCTGTGCACAGCTGGGGTTTTTAATAACCCACTGAAACCCCAGCAGAGGAACACAGAAAATATAAAAATCCTAACAGTTGGTTTTAAGTGTAAAGCTCAAAAGTTTCAATAAAAGACAGATTCTTACAAAAAGTCGCTTTTTATATTTTTAACCAACGGTCATGCAGTTGCTTATTTTAGTTCTAAGCACAAATGGATGTATATTATAACGGCTAGCAAAAAAAAAAAAAAAAAAAAATAAAAAATGTCCACTTCAAAACTTCTCAAACACAACTTGTCCAGAAATCCCATTTGGTCATAAAGAGAGCTCTGGGATATTTCAGTTCTTCACCTGGCAATCAATTGTGTTAGTGAAGACAGAACTGGATCCTCACTCCACAGGATACCAGGAACTGGAAAGAATTAAAATCTTATTCTTGCATAAATCCATCAGAATGAACTGAGAAAAATGAAAAAAGGAGCCATGCTGTGATTTGTTTAAAATATTTCATGTTTGACCTCCTCTTCATTTAATGTAGAAACATCTAACTCTTTTTAACCTGAAAAACCTGAATTCTCAGAAGTACCCATTTCTAATAAATTGTATGTGTGTCAATGAACTTGGAAACATATTAGGACTGGTTAAAGAAGGTAAAATGCTAGTTAGTGTTATTATGAAAAGGAAATTAGGAACATATTTAGAACAGAAAAATGAACTGGTGATTGGCTACTGTTTTCTGGCAAATTTTAAATTGAGGGATTTTTTTTTTTTTCCATAAAAGATTAAATTTTTGAGAGATTAAGATATTTTATGTTGTGGGCATCATCCAACTTCATAAAGAACACTGAAAATCCTTCTCCCCAAATATTTCCAGCTTTAACAGGAGCAGGTAAAAAAAAACATTAAGAAATATAAATGCAAAAGTAAATTGCAAATCCCACCTGGTGATCCAAATAAATGGCATTCCTTTGAAGGTGATGTGAAAGAATCTCATTCTAGCAGGCAGCAGTCAGAGGGGAAAAGGAAAAGGACAGAAGGTGCAGAATGCATGAAAACTGCTTTAAAGGGTGCAAAGTAGACAGTGACAGACACTTGTGTTCTATGGAGAAATGCAATGCTGTTTTTAAATGCCTTTTTTGGTGAACTCTTAACAAGTTTTGAGCAAGAAACAGAAATGATAAAAGTTTGCTACAAATCAGACAATCAACTACTACATTGAATTTTAGATGACATATAAAATACAGTTTATGTAAATGTCCACTAGACAGGCAACTATGAACCCTTTGATAAATCTGTGTTTTAAACATGTTCTGCTTTTCAGAGACATCAAAAATAAGATGGTACCTGATCAGTATAAACAACAGATTAATCTCAAACTACCACAACTAATTCTGTTTGTAATACCAATGGATGAAACCCACTTCAATTTAAATGGGAGCTGCAGCATAATTTCCAATATTCCCATGAAACTTTGACTTGTTTCAAAAAAAAGCATCTCAAAGGGTTGATAGCAGAACAACAAATACAACACAAACAGGGATTAAACCTTAAAGGGTTGGAACACCACACACACCAAGGGTTAAACCTTAAAGGGTTGATAACAGAACACCACACACACCAAGGGTTAAACCTTAAAGGGTTGACAGCAGAACACCACACACACCTGGGATTAAAACCTTAAAGGGTTGATAACAGAACACCACACACACCTGGGATTAAAACCTTAAAGGGTTGACAGCAGAACACCACACACACCAGGGATTAAAACCTTAAAGGGTGGATAGTAGAAACCACACACACCAGGGATTAAAATCTCAGGGGTTGATAGAACACACACCAAGGATTAAATCTTAAAGGGTTGACAGCAGAACAGCACACACACCAGAGATTAAAACTTTTAGGGTCGATAAACAGACACCACACACACCAGGGATTAAAACCTTAAAGGATTGATAGCAGAATAGCACACACACCAGGGATTAAACCTTGAAGAGTAGATAGCACAACACCACACACACCAGGAATTAAAATCTTTTAGAGTTGATAGCAGAACAGCACACACACCAAGGGTTAAACCTTACAGGGTTGACAGCAGAACAGCACACACACCTGGGATTAAAATCTCACCGGTTGGTAACAGAACATCACACAAAACAGGGATTAAATCTTTTAGGGTTGATAGTAGAAACCACACACACCTGGGATTAAAATCTCAGGGGTTGATAGAACACACACCAAAGATTAAATTTTAAAGGGTTGACAGCAGAACAGCACACACACCTGGGATTAAAACCTTAAACGGTTGGAACACCACACACACCAGGGATTAAACCTTACAGGGTTGACAGCAGAACAGCACACACACCAGGGATTAAAACCTTACAGGGTTGATAGCAGAACAGCACACACACCTGGGATTAAAATATCAGGGATTGATAGCAGACACCACACACACCAGGGATTAAACCTTTTAGGGCTGATAACAGAACAGCACACACACCAAGGGTTAAAATCTCAGGGGTTGATAACAGAACAGCACACACACCAGGGATTAAAACCTTACAGGGTTGATAGCAGAACAGCACACACACCAGGGATTAAAATCTCAGGGGTTGGTAACAGAACATCACACAAAACAGGGATTAAATCTTTTAGGGTTGATAGTAGAAACCACACACACCAGGGATTAAAATCTCAGGGGTTGATAGAACACACACTAAGGATTAAATCTTAAAGGGTTGACAGCAGAACAGCACACACACCAAGGGTTAAACCTTTTAGGGTTGATAGCACAACACCACACACACCTGGGATTAAAATCTCAGGGGTTGATAGCAGACACCACACACACCAGGGATTAAACCTTTAAGGGTTGACAGCAGAACAGCACACACACCTGGGATTAAAACTTTGAAGGGTGGATAGCAAAACACCACACACACCAAGGATTAAATTTTAAAGGGTTGATAGCAGAACAGCACACACACCTGGGATTAAAACCTTTTAGGGTTGATAACAGAACAGCACACACAGCAGGGATTAAAATCTCAGGGGTTGCTAACAGAACAGCACACACAGCAGGGATTAAAATCTCAGGGGTTGATAACAGAACAGCACACACACCAAGGGTTAAAATCTCAGGGGTTGGTAACAGAACAGCACACACACCAAGGGTTAAAATCTCAGGGGTTGATAACAGAACAGCACACACAGCAGGGATTAAAATCTCAGGGGTTGCTAACAGAACAGCACACACAGCAGGGATGAAAGCTTTTAGGGCTGCTAACAGAACAGCACCCACAGCAGGATGATTTGACTCCAGGGCACTCACACAGGAGCCCCGGGCAGGGCAGAGCAGGAAGCAGAGGTGTGTTAAGGCACGGCCGTGTTAGGGGTGGGATGTGCAGCAGGACACACACAGAGCTCAGTGCTGACCTTTGGGCTGCTGGCCTCAAGCTTTAGCTGCATGAGCTGTGCTAGTGTGTGCTCCCGGATACTACTCAGCTCCGCCTGCTGCCGTCTCAGCTTTATGAGCAGCAGCGTCAGCTCCTCCGGCTGCACCAGCACACGGGGAGAAGCCAAAGAGCAGAGAAAAGGTTAATTGGTACCGCAGACATCGCTGCAAGGCACACCTGGCAACAGCTGCCCTTGTCAGGGAACGGGAGGTGCACCTTGGGAGAGGCTCACAAAAACCCTGGGGGGGTACAAACACAGGGGTGCAAACACACCCTTCTCCCCAAATGAACAACAAAATGAGGGGTTGGCTTCTGACTGCTCAAAGCAGCAAATGCCATAAAAGTCAAACATTCTCTATTAAGGACAAAATTAATTGAGGATTCTGCAGGACGAACTTTTCCTGACGTGTGTATCAAATTGATGATATTGAATTAAGTCAGGGAGAAACAATTCCAGCCCTCAGGATGTCATTACCTGGACACGGGCAGGCACCTGAGCTGGGTGAAAGAATTGAAACATGCCCTCAAGAAAATGTAGTTTTTAAAATAATTCTTCAAATGTACGAAGGTGTCAAAAATGGAGAGAAAAAAGGATGACAAACCCACGTTAACTGAAGTACCTCAGAAATAATCACCTTCCACTGAATAAATCTGCACAAGCATGAGAAAAATCATTTTCCATCCCACCTTGCACAGGTCTGAGGCCTCCAGTTATTTTATTGCTTTACTTTTATGACTAAGCTGTACAACACAGCCTTAGGAAGGCATGAAGAACAGCAGTTAAGACCCGAGGTTATATGTATTATGGAAATAAAGTCCAACTCAAATGGATATTTTTCAGGTAATTCCACACAGATCAGCATAGGTCAGTTTGGGAAACTCTAGCTGAACCATTCCATTTCTATTAGCAATACTTCAAAAAAAATAAAGCACTGAACATCACAAGTATTTTTGTTGTGTTCCTGTTTGCTTCTGTTTCTTACACTTCTCCAGAAGTCAGCCTTACAAGGAATATTAAATATTCATCCAGTGTTTTGATTTTCTCACAAGCCCTGTGAGTTAAACAAAGCCCAAGCACAAAAACCTCCTCAAGCCCTGCTTGCTCTCTCCCCCAGCCACAGAACTTCCCCAAAGCAAAGCAAAGAGCTCCAGAGAAGCACACATGAAAAACTCTGCAAGTGAAGCCAGAATAAAGAGGAAAATCCCCCAGGAGCAGCGTGGCACTGGCACTTCTGGGAGCTCAGAGCAGAGGAGCCCACAAGAGGGAGCAAAGCATTTCCACAAAGCTTCAGCTGGAAAAAAACATTTGTTTTTGAGGGAAAAACCAACACCAAACCCGAATTGTCTAATGGCAGTTTTCCTTCTGACAGTGCTCCTTCAGTGCCTGGATTTAAAACATTTAATTTCAGAGAGTAAGTGTGAGAATCTAGGCTGCTGTACCGAGGATTTTTGAGTTCTCTCCAAAAATAGGCAACAGTGCTTTCAGATGGGGAAGTGACATCCATTCAAAGCACAAGAAGTCTTATTTTTGGGAATATGAGAACAAAAAGTAGGACTTTTTAGCAAAGGGAGCAGTGATCCACTTTTTCAAGATCAAAACTGCTTTTGGCACATTCTGGAAAAGCCCAATTTTAGTGCATTAGGAATAAATTATTTAATGGCATTCCAACCCAAGCTGTTTTTTCCCACAGAGGAGCCCCTGGAACAGAACTCCTACCCCTCTTTAGACATTCCCACTGGTGCTGTGAGTGCTGGGCATTTGATTGGGACTCTTGCAACAAGCACAGCACAAACTTTCCTTAGAGCTGCCTGCAGCTCTGCCCCTCTGGCCCCTGCTGTGGGCAGGAATTCTGGCTTGGCTTCTTGGACCTGCCTGTCCCTCTGGAGGTGAGCCCAGGAGAGCTGAGGGGTCACAGACCCCAAGGAATGTCTGCAAGGCTCCAGCTGCCAAAGGCCAACCCCAAAAAAAGTCACTGGAAGTGCCAGAGATCTGTGCTGGGAAGTGCAGGAAACAGGGCTCGAGGCAGTGGAAGGACTGGCTGCCCATAGCATGAACTAAAATTAAAAAAAAAATCTGTTTTCTTAATTCATAACTCTCTCCATCAGGATTTTTGGACGGAGAGATGACAAAAAAAGAGACAAAAACTGGTAAAGAAGTGACAGAAATTTAGGGCAATTTTTTGGCTGAGAGTCATGTTTCAATGAGGAAAGTGAACAGGATCCACCAACATCACTTTGGTGAAATATCTTCAGTGAGAATCACAGTACAGTGTCACAAAGGACATCATTTTACAAAATGCTCTTTCAGTACCTTTTACATTTCCAAAAAAGCCAAACTTTACTTCTAGGATTTTCTAAATAATTAATGGAGAAATAAGTGTTCTGTGATGTAGTCTCCCCTCTCCCAGGAATTTCAGCCATGTATCAATGATGATTAAAAAAAATAATAAATCTGTATTTCCCAAAGAAAACCTTGACTCAGCAGCTACATGATATTCTTACAATTCTGTGGAATCACTGAGTACTTCATTCCCTGATAATTTCCATAAAGGCTACATTTAAAGCAAGCTTTAACTAGAACAAAATTTCAATGTTGCCTCTTCACACTTCAAGGATTATTCCACAAAAACCCCCGATGGAGCAAATAAAAATCCAACTCACTGTTTTGCCTTGGAGGCTCTGAGGAGTAACAGGCTGTAAAGTCAGAGCTGCTGGCATCGACCTCCTGTCAGGCACAAAGACATGCTGCACAAGAGAAACAAACAGCACAGGGTGAGCCACAGTTCTTCCCAAACACTGCAAAACTTTAAATGCTGAGAACAAAAAGCCAAGCCAACTTCCCCCACGTGAAAATTTGCTGTGATTTGTGCCAGTCATGATACCTGGGTAACTCAAGAGTCTAGGTCGAAATTTTAGAAATAGCCCAAATTCCACAATTTGCTGCTGCTGTGGAAGTGCCATGACTGAGTCCTGCAGGCAAAGCTTCAAATATTCTTAACTCAGAATTAACATTCAGGCTTTGCCAAGCACAGTTCTGCCCCACATTTTCCTGTGTCTTCAATTTTGGACAATCCTGGTTTGCTGGTCAGGGCAGTTTCCTGCTCCCATCACATCAGCACTCCAGGCTTCAGAGAAAGCAAATCCTGACTCTGCTCTTCCATTGGTTTTGCAGGGAAAATTTTGTATTTTGCCTAAACCACAGGGCTGCCTGAAGCAGGAATATGAGCAGGCACAGTCTCATAAATGACCTCCCAAAAATGAGCAGGAATAGAAGGGAAAGGACAGGACCCTCCCTCCTCTGCCCTCCTATAGACACACAAATAACATTTTTGTACTTCAGCCAGGGCAGTTATTTTCCTGCTGATACAGTTCAGAGGAGAATTAAGGAGGAAGCAGGGGAGGATGTGTGACTCAGCACAGTCACATCATTCCTGGGAAATCTGAATGGCAGAGCTGAGGCACCACCCCCAGCCAAGGTGCACCCACAAATCCCATTTATTTCTCACTCTGCACCAAGAGACTGCCACTACAGCTTCATTTCCAAAGCACAAGCAACATAACCAGCAATATTCCCCAGAATGGATGCTTATTATTTAATAAATGTAAACACTGGCTAAGAAAATTGAAAAGTATTACATTTTCATAAATATGAGATGCTTTGTAGCAAATTTAAAGGAAGCCTGGAAAACAACAGACAGTTTTAGCACAAGGAGGTCCACAGCCATGGCAAGGTATCCCAGATAAGAATATTTACAATGCTTTGTGAGGAAAAACATTGAGGACTTAATTCCTTTACCAGTGATGCAAAGGGACTTGTATGACACAGTTCATTTAAGGACAGCTGTACAACAGCAGTTTGGGGAGGCAGCTTTTTTCTCTCTTGCTGGATTCTCAAAGTATTAGTGGCAGATTGGTAAATAAAGTAAATTCTGTGGGTGTAGCCCAGCATTCTTGGGGCTGCAGATGTAATTTCTATTTCAAGAACAATAGAGAAGGTCTTGGAATAGTAAGAAAAGACAGAGCACAGGACAGGAAAACTAGCTGATGAGAAAAGAAATAGGAAAAGAAAATTTTTAAGCTGCAGGGTGACTATTTTGGAGTAGGTAATGCCATTTAAACATACACAAGCACTCAATTCAAAACCATGTGCTGGGAAAAATAGAAAGTTTTGGCATTTTGGTTCGTGATGTTCTCATTCCTGCATTTTCAGACCATTGCCCTCCTCCAGGTATTCCTTCTAACTCATCACTTGTGAACAAGTTTAAAAAAGGCAATAGCTTAAAAGGTAACAAATGCTATCAGGAATTCTGCAAATGTCAAAGTCCAGCCAGGGATGGAAAGCTGACAGTCTTGTAGCACATGGAGAAAAATCTATTGGTGACAAAATTATCTTCTTGTGGGTTAAATGCTCCAGCACATAACAACTGACTTATTATGAGGAACAATTCTACAGAATATTGGATAAATTGTAGAACTTTCTGTTTGGATGGCTATCTGTGCAGAAGGGCAGCACTCTGTATGAAAAATACAGGCTGTAACAGCCCTGGAGAGAAAATTCATCCCACCTCTTAATTTGGGATAGTTCTTAATCAGCCCAGAGGGGGCTGAGCTCTGGGGACACAGCATGGCATTGCCAAACCCCTGCCAGACAGGGGCTCAGGAGGAGTCTGAGAACCTAAAAATACAGAGCCAACCTTTGAGAGCCACGGAAAAACCTAAGATCTCTATGTGGATGGGGTTTAGATGTTAAATTTACATTTACCCCATTGATTTCAAATCAACAGTCCTCTAACTACCCACCTCTTAGAGACAGGGGTGTTTTTAAGTTAATGGCAAAAACTGGTTGTGTGTGTGATTAAATACAAACCCAACAGCATGAAAAACTCAAGGGAAACAGGAGGTTTGTATATAAAAGACGAAATCCTAAATGAAATACTAACACCAAGTATTCAACAGGGAACAGAAGCATGAGGAAGCAAAGCCTGGCTGACAGTGTGGTAACACACACCCTGCAGCACTGAGCCAGGGACACTGCTCACACTTGTCAGAAACACTGATTCCTAAAGTGGACACAAAGGATGTCACAGCAAAATGACTCCTCTGGTGACAGGGATCTAAAAACTTTAAAACACCTGATAATCAACTCCCAAGTTGTTTAAATTGCTTTAAAATATAGATTATTTTTTTCCCTGCATCAAAAAAAAAAAAAAAAAAAAAAAAGACATCCAAGGATAAAGTTTTTAGAAAAATGCTCAAGAGCATTTTGCATCCAACTGAAGGAGTAATTTTTATTGAATTATTTACAATCTGTTAAAATCTATGGTAACACGAGCATGCTGGCTGTGGCAGAGTGGCACATATGGCACCCAAGTTTACAGCTCCTCATGCCTCCCTGTCAGTGGCCAAGCACCAAGGTCGTGTGCATTCAGAATGATCTTCAGTGATCTCCCCAACAGCTCAAAGGCACAAAAATGAACAATACACTTGATTTGCTGCTGGAACCCAGGGCAGTGAACTTGCTGCTGAGGAACAGAAAGCAGCATGTGTAAAGAAACCTGGGATTTTGAGTCCTCTTGGTGCTAGAAAAGTCAGATTTCTGTACATGCATAAGGTATACTGAATAATCTGCCTACTGACTCCTTGTTTTTTTTAGAGAAACATATTATCACGGGCAGTAATACCAGGATGTTTTCACCATCTAGTGTTTTAAAAAACCACATTTTTACTACCCTTAAGATTTTTCAGCCCTTTTAAAAATCCAACCTCTCTCCATGAAGACAGTGATGTAAAAATCTCCACTGGAATAAAAGACACTACAGTGCAACATCCAGACCCATGCCACTGCTGGAGTCACTAAATCAGGAGTGTCCCTGAATTCTTCAGAGAGAAATCAGAGTGCAGGGATTGAATTAAAGCCTTTGGGTGGATTGAAATATGTTAAGCCACTCACACGTAAGGCAGAGGTGAAAGTTTAGGTTTCAGCATGAGTGAGCAAGGTGAGTAAATAAGTAGGTAAGAAGTGGAATGAGTAAGGAGGTGGATGAGTAAGTGAGTGGAGTAAGTTTTCAGTGTTTTTAGTGACTAAAGGCCTCAGATGCCAGAACAGCAGCACATGTTCTGGTGAAGGCTGAGAAACACAGTCCTAGATATTGGTGTTTCCATGGGGGCTCCAAGAATTGTTTCAGACATAACAGAGTTAGAGTTAAGAATATTGCTGACATTTTTCAGTTAGAAGAAGACAGGCCATGTACATAGTTTGTACATAGCCTGGCATACTCAGAAACCAGAATTGTAATGGGTTAAGGAGCAGTTTGTGCTTTAGCTTTTGGGAAGTTTCTGTATAACAACATGCACTGGGGAGAGCTGGGGCTTTTGCCACTTGCTGTTTGTGCCACGTGCTTTTATGCCATTTGCTTTTTGCCATTGCTTCCCCTTGCTTTTGCCTTTGAGACCGATGTGCTTCTGCAACAAACAACTTTGTAATAAATATTAATGAGCTGCCTGGCTCGTGGAGGGAAACAACCCAACGAGTTGGGTACCTAGGAGCAGGACCAAGATCATATTGCACTGCAGGGAAAATGAGAGAATGAGAGAGAATGGGAGTGAATGAGAGAGAATGAGAGTCAATGAGAGAGAATGAGAGAGAATGAAAGTGAATGAGAGTCAATGAGAGTGAATGAGTGTAGGAATTGCTGCCTTGGGACAGTCTCAGGTGCTCTCTGTGTTCTGGTGTTGAAGTTTGCAGTTTATTTTGTAGGGTGTGGGTTTATAGGAGGCCCTGCTGGGAACTGCAGCCACAGCTCAGAGCAGGATGGAGAGAGAAGAGAGTGTAAAGGAGCTTAAGAAAGTAACAATGAAGAGAGTAAGAACATAAGAGATTTTCCCCTTTCCAATACATTAAGTCTTCTTCTATGTTGAATATTCTAATTTCCACTAACCAGTCTAATACAAGATACAAATTCTTTAACATTTGCATGCAACCTATAGGAATCACTATATTACCATGTTTTACTGCTTTTCTTATTTCTAAATTTTATCTGGGACCCTTCCTGCTATGCCTAGGGAGGATGTCTGTTTGCTTTTTGGTATTTGCAGCATTTAACATTATCTAAACAAAGGGGCCTCCAGGCATTCAGTTGTTTCAGCCACACAGTCAAAAATCGCTCCCATTTCTATTTCGCTTCCATTTTCCGTATTCCCCAAGCCTTTTGCTGGGCCCTCGTATTTATTTATAAGGTTTCCCTAATGCATCCCTCCCAACAACCCCGAGTGCCAGAGAGCAGTGAGGGCTGCAGGGAGCCCCTGACCTTGCCGTGGGCTGTCCTGTGCCTGCGCTCCAGGGTCACATCTGCCCTCTGCACGGGCGACGAGAGCTCGGAGCGGAAGGCGCGCTGTGGGGAGAAGGCCATGGCAGCGTGCGAGGGGGACGTGGGGATGGAGCCCAGGGGCTGCTCACACACGTTGCCCACGGTTTTGGGGCTGCTCAGGGTGCCCTGCCTGCCCAGCGTGCCCTGCTTGCTGTAGAACTGGCGCTGCTGCCACTCGTAGAGCTGCCACATCGTGTCGTCGCGCATGGAGCGCCGCTTGTCCTCGTAGCAGGGAGCCACGCTGCACAGGCTGTCGGGCCGAGCCTTGCTGTTCCTCGGCAGGGTCCTGTAGCCCTCGGGGTACCTGGGCAGCACCTGGGCCCGGTGGCTCGGCATGTTCCTGGGCAGGGTCTGGTACGAGACGACGCTGAAACACAAGATGCGGGAGTTAGCGGCGCTGTCGCGGCAATGGGAAGTCGCTCACTGCCGTGGGAAACAGAAAAAAGTGCCCAACTCCCAGAAAAATCCATTGTCAGGATGGGGAAATGCAGGAAGGCTGAAGATGCAAGGACAAGAAACAACGGGGCTGTGAGCTGTGCAGAGACAGACCTCAGGAAAATGCGCTAACCAATGCAGCAGAAATATGTAACTTAGTAACAAACCTTTATCCATTGTTTTAAGTTATTACAAGCAAGCATTGTCCAAAGCAAGATCTACATGCTGAGCAATTAATAACATGAGCTTCATTATTTCCTTGAGCAAACTTCTAATATTCTGCTATTGGTTAGAAAGTTGTTAAAGGACTTTGTCACAAAGAGAACTTGAAGAGAACTGAAGCTGCTCCATCTCCCTTGCTTGGCTCTGTAAAATGAGAGTGATGGCTGTGATGGAATAAAGAGTCAAGAGAGCTGCTCCAGCATTCCCATCCTGCTCTTTGTGTAGAGATAAATGTAAATCTATACACAAGTATCTATACATAGATATATGTAAATATAAGAGAAAAAATATCCCAGGAAAACCTGACACACGATGGGTTGGGTTTATCCAGATCTCACCTTTTATAATGCCCTGAATGGCATCTAGAAAATGCTCAAGAAAATCAAGGCAACAGTTCAAGAGCCAATGACAGTGACTGAATGCACTGGAGCAGCCAAAAGTGGATCCTTTCTCTCTGACTAGCCCTTGCTGATATAATCCACATTTCCTCTTTTTACCAGTTTGCCATTCTAGCAGTGTCAAGTTTTGATCAAATCTTGCAATTTGTCTATAGGCTGGATACATGGAAGTTTTTAAAGCTTTAAAGTTCTACACTGTTTCCACGTGCTTTCCATATTTCCATTTGGAAAAGTGAAAAAATATCCTGCTGTTTCCCTAAGAAAATCTTTCAGCAATTACTACAGACATTAAAAAAAAAAAAAAAAATAAAAGAAAAAAGATTCTTTTAACAGCAGTCCATGGGAAGACTGCAGTAACTGTCTAAAGAAATATTTCACAATTGTCAAGGACAAGCCATTCTGTATCAGCCACTCAAGTGAAACAAAGAGCAATACATGTCTTTGTTTGATAACAATATTTTATTGCTTCTCAAGTCAGATATTAATTAAAAGGCCTATTTCTTTAATTACTTGCCCCTTTAAAAATCTGGAGTTCTACAGTCATCTAGCAACTTTCAGCATTAGTTGAAATCAAAAATTTTCTATACCAAGGATCGATGCATGCTAAGTATGACAAAGCACTTCTCGTTCATTTTTCCCAAAGGACAAAATCTGGGTCATAAACATTGATTTATTCATCCCTTCTCTAAAATGCAAACGAGCACCTCTTAAAAGCCTTTTGCTACAGATCCTGCCTATGATTGAAACTTGCTTAGACAAAAACCAGGCTCAGAGTGGGCCTGGTTTAGCCATGAGAGGGCAGCAGCTGCACCCCACACACAAACTAAAACCCTGCACCATGGAGCACCACAACCTGGGCGTGGATTTGAATTACCCCAGTGCCACAAAAAAACAACAACAAAAAAACCAACCAAACAAAAAAACACCAAAAAAAAAAAAACAAAAAACAAAAAACCCCCCCAAACAAACAAACAAAAAAACAAAAAAGGAAACAAACAAACAAAAAAGCCAAAAAAACCCTCAAAAAACAAAAAAAAAACCCCAAAAACCAAAAAAAAACCAAAACAAAAAAACCAACAAAACAAACCCCAAACCAAACCAAACAAACAAAAAAACCCCAACAACAACAAAAAAAAACCCAACCAAAAAAAACCCAAAAAACCCCAAAACAACAACCCCCCCCAAACCAAAAAACAAACAAAAAAACCCCCACAACCAAAAAAAACCCCCAAAACCACCCAAACAAACCAAAAAAATCCCACCATTACAGAAGTTATGCAGAGCAAATGGCAAGGTAAATAAATCAGCATTATGCATGTGAGATCTTTATGGAATAACTATCAGGGAAATTGATGATGGCAAACCCCACTTTACACTGAAAATACTAAAGCCGAGTATTTACCATCACCTGTAACATTTTGAAGATGAAAACTGCTATAAGGAGCTTTATGTCCAAAATCTGCTACAGTTTCTGAAGCTTTTCAAGAATTACTGAAGAATTATCCCCACTTTGTATTGGACCATTTCTCATTCTTGGAAAAAAAAAAAAAAACATAAAAAGGGAAAAGGGATTTTAAGTCCTAATCTTTTGTTGCTGAAATTCCTCTAAAATTCTTTAGTAACATCCCATTAATGACAATGCTTTTGTCCATCTCTGTATTTAAAAACAAACAAACGAGATGTGTTTGAACCCCATTTCTAACTTTCAAAATGGAATTGCAGCTGCATCCCATAACAGCTACAGCACAGCCTGACATTTCCATGAATATATTTGGCAGCAGGACACACCTCACTCACTGAAGCTCCTCACACATTTTATTAATGAAATGGGCAGACCTCAAAATATCCTGAACTTGCAAAAAAAAAATGCCCTGAAGTTTTTACTGTGCAAAGACATCAGTTTAAAACCTGCATGCAATGACTTCTATTCCAGAATATTTAGAAATAAAATACAATCCATTTTTAATTGGGAAACCATGAAAAGCTCAATCACCTCAACATGAAGCCTTGTTTTACATCCTTTGGTAAAATCAGAGCAGATTCACCAATGTCCTGTTGATAATTGTAAAAATGTCACTGCAGTCACACCCAAACCAAGTTCCAGCTGTCCCACCCAAAGAGCTTCATCACAAACAATTCCCTGGAATTGCTCCCTTCAATTGTGTTTCTAGGTTGGGATATTTGGGGAAGGAATTTTGCTGCCAAGCCTTGAGTTCTGCAGGGTTAAGAATGTGCTGGGATTGGAGATTCCAACCAGCCCTTCATCCCAATGAACACAAAATTCAGCTGGCCCTGAATACACAACTTCCACCTGAGAATCAGGGAAAGGTGGCAGAGGGAAGATGGAAACCTGGTGGGTTTTTATTATTTATTATTTAATTATTTTGGATGAATCTTACATAGGCAAGGCAGAGAGACACAGGCTCACATCCTGGGTCAGCAGCTACAAAAATACATCAATTCCTACCAAACAACCCTTCTGTATTTATTCACATTTCAGACAGATCACTCAGGTCAACCACTTTTGTGAAAAACTTTTTTTTTTCTATAACAGTCTTCTGCAAAATTCAATAAAATGATACCATAATGGAATATGTTTATTTTTTATTTAAGCCACATTTAGTTTTGGTTTAGGAAAAGTTTGCCCTCTTTAAGGCAGCAGTTTATTCATGTGGCTTTGGCCAAATTAAGATGTCTAGATCCATGGAAACAACAGATAACACCTTCAGGAATTAAAATCCACATTGCCATCATTCTCATTACTGTTTTGGGCAAACAAACCACTGAGGGGTCAGCCTGTTCTTCTAAAAAAAATTAGTAATTGTATAGTGAAACTTTTTCATTCCATACAGGACAGCTAAGAGCTCCTCTTTTCTTTGATATAGGGTCACTTAACCGAGCACCTTAGTTAAGATTTTAGCATTCCTCCTGATTTATTTTTGCAGAGATCTCAGTTGAGTCCTCCAGCATTTCTCTAATGCAGACACAATAACAGAGATGCCCTGCAAAGTCAGAAACTTTTCCTCATTAAGACTGATCTTTTAAAAATTCAAGTTATGAGTTTTACAAATCCTTAACAACCTCAGGATCTCCTCACCTCACCCTTAAGCTCTAAGATAAACCAGATCTCTTTTCCACTGTCATTCACCAACTTTGATTCTACTTAAATTTCTGTCTCCAGCCAGAGGCTGGCAACCTGAACAAAAATAAAATTTTCAAATTTTAAATGAAGCTCCATTTAAAAGACATCACTATAATACATTAGAAATTTGGATCATCGTTCAAGGTGGTTTCTATGCAAAGCCAAAAAAAAAAAAAATAGTCCAAGGCCAACCCTCCTTCAGTTTGCTGCTTTTATGCAGAACTGCATTTGAAAGCATTTCTGTTATCAGTGCCACCCTTATCTAGGCAAACAAGTGCTCCCTACACTCAAGAATAAAATATTGTTAATTAGTAACATATGGTTAATAGCACTTCCCTCTATTTGATTCCCACAATGAAATCAGTTTTAGGGTTTTTAATCCTTGTTCACGACTGAAGAACAGCACAGCTACTCTAATTTCTTCTGTTTGGTTGCAAGTTTTAAAGTCCAATTAAAAAAAATAACTGCATCAAAGAGCCTTCTGAGTTCTCATGATGCAAGTCTGAATAATAAAATAAATGTCAGGGTGTGCAAGTCCCTGTCCACTGCAAGCCTGAACTTGATCAAACTATTTATGATGAGCAATTCATGAAACAACACATTAACGATTCCTAATTAAATGTAATGAAGGGCTAAAAGCAGTGAGGAAATGTTCAACCTTGGCAAGTGCAAGCCAAGTTCATGGAAATTTTTCAAGGTTTTGCAAAAACTGAGAAGCCACCACCCACAGATCTCGAAATCTGTGGGGGAAACACATTTTCAGAACTTGGTTTATCTTAAGCTCTGCTCTGACATCCATCTGTGTACAAAAATCCTTAATTTCCAGCTCTTCCAAGCATCCCCTGTGACAGCATCTCCAGCCTTGCTATCAAATGCAAGATTAAAAACCTTTCCCATTTTCCTGCCAGAGCTGTTGTCTGTGAGGCAGCAACGACCCCACGCTTGTGTCAGACACAGAAATTGCTTTTGGCACGACATGAAAATCCTGGCAGCCACTCACACATCCTCCTCAGGCTCCAACAATAACCTGAGCTCTGTATTAAAATGGGTGATAGCTAAATTCAGAAGCTTGAAGCATCAAGTTGGATTCCTGTGTCTTACTTTTAGCTAAATCTTCTCTCTCTTCATTCAAAGCTGAAGTTTACAAGCTCCCAGGAATATTTTTTAAAAGCATTTCAAATAAAATATTATTACGAGAATTTGTGAACAAAAAATGCAGAAGAGAAGGTGATTTCAAGAACAGATTTTAAGAGGAAGAAGAAGAAGAATTTTTTATGATTGATGACACCTCTCCCCTACTAGGACAGGGAAATTTCCAGCACCCAAAAAGGGTTTATGGCCATTTTTACTGATTGAGTTATTAATATACTTCAATTTATTAATAACCATCCAAATGCTAATGAAAGAAGCTTTCACACATTTGTTCTGAGAATCTTACAGAGAACAATGCAATTATATAACAGAGACCAAGAACTAAAGATTTATTGGTCCCCCCTAAGACCTTAAATTGTTCCCAAGACCAAACGTTTGTGCCTTGGTTCCTTCTCAAGGTTATGGGGGGGAAAAAAAAAGAAAAAAGGATCACCTCCAAACTCTACTACCCAGTCTTCTGCCAGAAGCCAAAGGAAATTCCCAACAGGAATGTGAATGAAAAACTCCATTTCCCACAATTCTCAAGTAAAGAAAGGATGTGAAGATTTCAGTTTGCAGCCAGCACTCTGGAGTTTACAAATGAATATAAAGGCTACCTGTGGGACACATCTTGAGAAAGTAAGAAAATTACAGAAAATATTCCAGGCTGGAGCTTCTCAGCTCTGTTCCCAGCCCATGAGCTGCTCCAGCTCAAGGCCAGGGAGAATTTCTCCCAGGGTGATAATTTGGTCAAAATAAAAAGGAATTAATAACAAAATCAAACCCCTGTTGTGGTGTGTGCCCAGGCCCTGGCCATGGGGTGTCTTCTCTCTGAACCAATCTCCTTTTCTCTGCTCTGGGAGTTGCAGTCCTGCTATAAAACCAAGGGTGTTTCTGAATAAACACCTTTCTATCATGACAGAAAACCGTGTAGCTGTGCATCTTATTTCTGCTGCATTTAAAGGGTTAAAACCCCTTTCCACGGCAAATAAACCTGAGCAGGGCTGTGTCTCAATTAAATTAAGAAAAAAAAAAATTAAAAAAAATTTAAAAAAAATTAAAAAAAAATTTTAAAAAAATTTTAAAAAATTAAAAAAAAAATTTAAAGTTTAAAAAAATTAAAAAAAAAATAAAAAAAATTTAAAAATTTAAAAAAAATTAAAAAAAATTTAAAAATTAAAAAAAAATTTTAAAAATTAAAAAAAAATTTAAAAAAATTAAAAAAATTTAAAAAAAATTAAAAAAAATTTAAAAAAAATAAAAATAAAAAAAAAATTTAAAAAGCCAGCACTTACCCTCTGTTTTCCTCGTCCTGCCCCTTGCCCCTCTGTGTCCTGATCCACTGCTCCAGCTGCAGCATGGAGCTGGTTCTCTGCACCACCCTGTCCATGCCCTGGGGCACAGCTCCATCCCCGGCATCCAGCGCCCTCCTCTCAGCCCCGTTCCCAGGGGCAGCTCTCGAGGCCCCTGCGGGGATGGTGCTGATGGGCAAAGTCCTGTACTCGGAGCCCAAAGGCTGCAGCTTCACGCTGTTGATTTTTGTTAAGGGTCTGTCCTGCCCCACTTTCTGGAATCCGTATTTTTCAGCTTCCAGAGCTTTCTTCTCCTCGTTTTTGTTCACTTCTTTGTTCTTCTGGTTGTTCTGTGCCTCTGGTTTAATCAGCACCCGATGGTTTGAAATATTATTTGCCTCTCGAGGGGATGTATTTTCAACAGGGAACTTCTCTATCCTGGAAGGGAACACGTGACAAAGCTGTAAAATGCCAAAAACTTACAAATAATAACTAAATACAAAGAGTAACCAAAGATTAGGAGTTATTTCGGTGAGCCCCTGTCCATGTATTTTTCAACAATATCTTGACTTTTGAGAGAAAAAAGTCAAGACATTTTCACAATAATCCAGGGCAGGTTTGGGAGTTTTGTTGCTGTTGTTTTGGTGTTCTTTTACTTTTGTTTTTAATTTTTTTAGGGGACTGGCAGTAGTGCTTGACTGGTTCGTTTTTTGGTTGGTTGATTTGGGGTTTCTCTGCTTGGCAAGTGTGAATATTGTTTTCTGCTACACTTTCCTCGTTTTAAAAACAACGATGAGGTTTTTTTTTTTTTTTTTTAATTCAGCACTCAATTAACCCCCTAGAAAAAAATGTATGCAACAGGAAATAAAGCCAGAGTCTGAATAAAAGTGGATCTTCAGCTCCTGGAGGGCTGAATATTCACAGGGTAAAAATATTCAGTGGCTCTCCAAGAGCTACAGCTTCCAAATGTCAACTGCCTGAAATTCAAGAGGTTTTCAGAGTCAGCTTGTGATTCACAATAGTGCTGAATTTAGCATATAATGAGCTCCTGTAAAGACAGCAAATGACTTTTCATGGCCATTGGTATCAGTCAGGATTCTCTGGTAGGTGAGCACACATTTGCTGGAAAAGGACTGGAGCTTTGGTAATTTTGAGGGGGAAATAGCTGCTGCCTTTAGGAACTGTAGCACAGAAATAATGATATTTTTGGAATGCTTTACAGCATTTACACAAGCACCCAGTGTGTGCAGTTCTATTAGTGAGCTTCTTTTTAACATTTCAAAATGTCAAGAGCCTCTATCTTTTGCCATACTGGGAGGACCTGAACTTCAGTTCCAGCTCAAAAAGTGACTTTTGGGTTTAGTTCACCAGGAAAAAAAAACAACCCATCACTTTAAAATGTTTTGCTCCACAATTTTTGGTATGGGAGGAAAGAAGAAATATAATTCCTTATGATTACATCTCTGTATAAAACCAAACCAAGAACAACATTTTATTTTAAGATGATGTTGAATTAACTTTTCGTTCTGTTTAGCATTTTTATTTTTTTACTTTTTTTTTGCAAATGCATTATTCATCTTTCTAACTGTGTCCAGTCCTCAAGTGTCTATAAAAAGGCCATCACACACACAATCTACCAGCTGTAAGCATTATTTCCTACCCCATCATGAAAAAAGCCATTTATTTCCCTCCTAAGACCTCAAATTGTTCCCAAGACCAAACATTTGTGCCTTGGTTCCTTCTCAAGGTTATGGGGGAAAAAAAGAAAAAAAAAAGGATCACCTCCTCACTCCCACCTCCAAACTGTGCTACCCAGTCTTCTGCCAGAAACCAAAGGAAATTCCCAACAGGAATGTGAATGAAAAACTCCATTTCCCACAATTCTCAAGTAAAGAAAGGGTGTTAAGATTTCAGTTTGCAGCCAGCACTCTGGAGTTTACAAATGAATATAAAGTCTCAAGAGCACCACTCCCCCTTTATCCCTCATTATACAACATGAAACTTTTTATAAATCTTTCTCAGGTGGCTTCAGAGCAAAGGAGGCAAATCCACGGTGGGGAGGGACACTGACCATGGATGTGGCACTGTGACCAAGTCACACTCTCACTGCACCTTCCACTGTGCTTTACTTAAAAACCAGCCCCTGCCCAAATGACAGGAGTGTTTTTCCAGGCAGCCTCCATCACTCATTGCCAAGTGACAGAATTCCCATTTTCCAGTGTCTGGGACGTGCAGAGGCTGAGGGGTGACACCCAAACCCTGTGCTGGGCTCTCCTGGGCTCTGAACCCCAAAACCAGCTCTGTGTGAGCCAGGGACCTCCTCCACACTGGAGGGTCCACATGGGGAAAAACCAGCAGGAACAGAAGTCAGCACCATCAGCCCCATGTCCATCTGGCTCCATATTTCTGGCTAACTCCCAAAGGCATCCTCAGCAGGGCTGGCAGGGAGAAGGGGGTGACACTGACCATGGGCCTTTCAGCACGTGCTGAATGCAATGTAGAGACTGCTGCAACCCAAAAGCAATCACATCTGCAACATGCAGCACAGGAGAAGTATTATTTTATGCTGGTTTATATAAAGAAATAATTCAGACAGGGCTGGAGAGGGGGCAGCATGTGATTAATGATCAGGTGGACAGGAGGACTGACCTAATAAAGAAAAAGGCATTTGAGAAGGCAGAGCCACCTTTCCCAGGCACACTGACACCAGCAGCCCCCCTGGGATGTCTCTGTGCCAACAAGTGATTTTGGGCAGCCTGGCTTAGGCTGCTCACACAAAATAACTACACAAGGAGGGAAAAAAAGCAATTTTCACTTCGTGCATGCTGCATCACTGAGGAGAAACAAAGGCTGCAGCACACAGGCTGCCACAGAAAGGACACAAGAATTAGGGTGAACTGCATTTAGGGTGAACTGCATTTAGGGTGAAACACTCAGTCAGTGTCGTGGTGGACACTGCCACCTACAAACACAGGCAAGCACCCAGAGAGGCTGCTGGAGATCATGGTTTGAGTCAGAAGCTACAACAGCTTCCCCACTGACTGGAATATTTGGTTTAATTATTTTAATAGGTCTCTCAGTGCATTATTAAACTTGAATGTACTGTCTAGGTAAAATGGAAACTGTTTAGAAAGGAGTAATTACAATTTAGTCAATAGGGCCAAATGCTGTTGGTTCTTCCCTGCAGCCAAACATCAGAAGGGAAGATTTCTGCTGGTTAAACAGAAATCAGTTCTAAGAGAAACAGGTAAATTTTTACTTTCTCACTTCAGTAACTCATTTGTGGTTTATGTGTGGAAAGTAAGAGCAGAGGAGTTGTTTATAAAAAACCTGGCAACACCCCTTCCCTCCCACCAACTTAATGTCTAAAATATTCCTTTTATCTTTATCCTCTGCAAGGAACTCACATCTCCAGAAAAACAGACAAGAAAAATGTGCTAAAATGGTTGAAAAGATTTGGTTTAACAGACTGTTGGATCTGATTTCCAGAGTAGCATAAACAGCAAAGTATTTTGATTTTTAGGTTTAAAGAATTACACTTAATTATACTACAGAGTAAAAAACTTTGGATTTATCATTGGGCATTTTATATTAACAGGCAATTAAAAGTGGCCCAACATAATTTGACATTTAAGGAAGCAAGTTCTTAATCACTTATTTTTTGTATTCCAAGTATCTAGTCTGTTAGAAAACTGTATTCAGTGCAATGTCAGAACCTCCAGAAAAACAGAACTCAAATCTGCCAGATCTGACTAAACCAAAAACCATTTCTGCCAAACTTTGGGTTACTCAGAGATGAGGTAATAAGACACTTAATACTTAACAGATTTTTACAGGGAAGAAACAGTATTTCTTCTGCATAAGATCACATCCTGCTATGTTTCATTTTAAGAACTTAAGAAACAGCCAAAAGATGGATTATTTAGAAAACAGATGTCTTAGGGTTTTCTTCCTTATTATAGCTAACAGATATGGAATTCTTTGAGACTTGCTCCTGAAATCTGTTTTCACTGCAGTAATTATTTCAAGGCTACCAACAAAGCCTTCAAAGAGGTCCCATCTACTCCTGTCTCATTCTCAGGTTTCTTGCCTGAATTAAAAGAACAAGATGCTGTTACAGAAGTTGCTTTTCTGGCAGTTGTTTGGCTGCTGTGGCATGCAGGCAGAAATTCACAGTATTGAAGTATCAAATGAAGGTCATTTCACTCCTTCAGAAAAAGATTGAGAATGACCTCCCTTCAGTTTTGTTCCTCCACAACGTGTTTATACAATTGGTATGTGATTTTTGTTCAAAGTCAAGTGGGTTTGGTTTGGTTTCATAATTTCTCCATATGTAAAATACCATTGTATCTGCAATACAAACCCGATTTTTCAGATAAAGTTTTTCACTACTAAACTTCTCTGGTACCTGTGTCCGTGAGATTTTTTTTTTTTTTATTACTTTGTTAAACTCAGAATTTCTCAGCACTGCTGACTTTATTTAGCTCCAGGGTAGCAGGAACTAACAGAGTGGAAAACAGCTCAAGTGACAGCAGCCATCAGCAAGAACTTCTGTGCTGTCAATAACGAGGAGCTTTTCAACTTCCAATTGATGAGGTTTCCATGAGAGATGCCATGGAGCTGACCCAGGGGACCACAGTGAGAGAAAATGACTCTCAGTGCAGAGACAGCAGCAGGCAGGGCTCAGCCTCTGAGAACACAAACTCCCAGGGATAATTTGATTTTGAATTTGAAGGACAGGGGCACAAGGAAGAGAAGGCTCCAGATGAGGTAAGCATCAACCTGCTGACAGCTGAATGAGGAACAAGAATGGCTCCCCACAGGTTGCCCACAGGTCCAAGTTGTTGATTTAGGCAGAAACTCCAGCTGGGAATTGGGGAGAGCTTTGAGCCAAAGGCTTCCAGCAGCTGAGCTGCTGCACTTCAGCCAGGGGGGCAGGGAGTCACACGTGCCTGCCCATGGCACCTGGCACTGCATTTCCTCTGCCTACAGGACACCTCATTTCCTCCCCTTCCACCTCCTCACAATCAACATTCAGAACACGACTTCGATTATTCTGGCTGCTTCAAAGTTTTATCCAACACTGGTCAGTCAGTCAGGGGTGTTCAGTGCCAGGAGAAACCACTTCAGCCAATTCACATTCTGCTCGAAGGGCCAGCCTGGCATTAAACAAATCAAACTAAACAAGAGAAAGCAACACCCTGTCCCCTGTTTTGTCAATCCACACTACCTTTTCACAGGCTCTGTTTGCACAAGTGCTGCATCTATCATGGCTTTCATCCACAACTCCATTTCCTTCCCTGTATCTGTGCAGAAATAATAGGTCCTCATGTTTGGATGAGCTGCCTGATTGGAAATGACATGGTCATTGCAATAAAAATGTAAGATTCTGTAAAAGAAGAGAGGCAAGTATTGTTACTGCATAGTCACTCTCATGCTTTCTCTAATAAGATTGCTGCAAATGATATGATCAGAAAATAAAAAAATCAAAGGAACACTACAGTGTTTCTTGGTCACAGCATTCATATTTCCAAAATATTTCCTATAATCTTCAATAGCTGCTTCTTCATTAAAACATTAAACAAAAAAGCCCTTAAATTTCTTCAATCTACTAAAAATCATATTGAGCATTCATTCATGTAGATTAATATAATTCTTATAAATGAGATTTTAGCATAGATTTTGGCAGTCTGATATAGTAGGTTTTAACTTGTACTTACCACAGTAAATAAATGATGTCTTGGTTAGGAGACCAAACAAAGTGCCAAAAGGAGCTCATAAAACAACAATAAAAAAAGAGTCAGAACAAAATGCTTAGTAAAGTCATTTACATCATGATTTAAGATTGCCACGAAGCACTCCTAAGACTGATTAATGTAATATTGTGATTTAAGTGGTAAGAAATTATTATCTTTATTTATGTGTAAAGGTACTTTGTACCTAAATAACTGATGAACTTTCATTATTGGGATAAACTCAGCTGCAGATGCTGGTGAGAAAACACTCCCACTAAGTGACATCCATCCATTTCCCCACTCTGGAAATTGTTTATATTTACATCAGGCGAAGTACCTGAAGCTTCTGCTGCTCTAGAATGTGAGAATCATCCTCAGCAGCTGTTTGCCAGTGCTTTTTCAGGCGGGGAGTGCAGAGGGGGGGTGTGAGAGCTGCTGTACCTGCACAGCCAGGAGCAAAGGTGATGCCTCACCTTGAAGGCGAACTTGCGGTTGATGTGATCCTCAGCACACAGCACGGAGATGTGGAAGCTGGGCAGGAGGATGCTCCCCAGAATTCCTTCTTCCTTCTCGTCTGGGAATGCACATTCGGGTTAGAGAGCAGCCGTGAGCCTGCCCGGGCTGCCCCCGCACCACTGACACGGGCTGAGCTCAGCACTGACACAGGCTGAGCTTAGCACTGACACAGGCTGAGCTTAGCACTGACACGGGCTGAGCTCAGCACTGACACAGGCTGAGCTTAGCACTGACACAGGCTGAGCTCAGCACTGACACAGGCTGAGCTCACAGCACTGACACAGGCTGAGCTCACAGCACTGACACAGGCTGAGCTCACAGCACTGACACAGGCTGAGCTTAGCACTGACACAGGCTGAGCTCAGCACTGACACAGGCTGAGCTCACAGCACTGACACAGGCTGAGCTCAGCACTGACACGGGCTGAGCTCAGCACTGACACAGGCTGAGCTCAGCACTGACACGGGCTGAGCTTAGCACTGACACAGGCTGAGCTCAGCACTGACACAGGCTGAGCTCAGCACTGACACGGGCTGAGCTCACAGCACTGACACGGGCTGAGCTCAGCACTGACACAGGCTGAGCTCACAGCACTGACACAGGCTGAGCTCAGCACTGACACAGGCTGAGCTCACAGCACTGACACAGGCTGAGCTTAGCACTGACACAGGCTGAGCTCACAGCACTGACACAGGCTGAGCTCAGCACTGACACAGGCTGAGCTCAGCACTGACACGGGCTGAGCTCACAGCACTGACACAGGCTGAGCTCACAGCACTGACACGGGCTGAGCTTAGCACTGACACAGGCTGAGCTCACAGCACTGACACAGGCTGAGCTCAGCACTGACCCAGGCTGAGCTCACAGCACTGACACAGGCTGAGCTCACAGCACTGACACAGGCTGAGCTCAGCACTGACACAGGCTGAGCTCACAGCACTGACACAGGCTGAGCTCAGCACTGACACAGGCTGAGCTCACAGCACTGACACAGGCTGAGCTCAGCACTGACACAGGCTGAGCTCAGCACTGACACAGGCTGAGCTCACAGCACTGACACAGGCTGAGCTCACAGCACTGACACAGGCTGAGCTCACAGCACTGACACAGGCTGAGCTCACAGCACTGACACAGGCTGAGCTCACAGCACTGACACAGGCTGAGCTCACAGCACTGACACAGGCTGAGCTTAGCACTGACACAGGCTGAGCTCACAGCACTGACACGGGCTGAGCTCAGCACTGACACAGGCTGAGCTCAGCACTGACACAGGCTGAGCTCAGCACTGACACAGGCTGAGCTCACAGCACTGACACAGGCTGAGCTCACAGCACTGACACAGGCTGAGCTCACAGCACTGACACAGGCTGAGCTCAGCACTGACACAGGCTGAGCTCACAGCACTGACACAGGCTGAGCTCAGCACTGACACAGGCTGAGCTCAGCACTGACACAGGCTGAGCTGAGCTCAGCACAGGGGACCCCCAGGGCACAATGGACAGCAGAGATGGGAGCCCAGCCTCCAAGCCCGTGACAGGGACAACAATGACACACATCCACTCCCCACAACTGCCACAACAGCACTGAAAACACTGGGCTCAACCTGAAAACACCAGCTTAAACCACTGCTTAGCACTGCTGAAAATATGCACTTTCCTCTTCTGATCCCTGGCATATTATGCTACATAATCCCCATATTAATGATGAATTATGGTTTTAATTCCCACGAAGAGTTTACACTCAATTACATCCCATTACTGAGAATTCATACGTTTCAGATAATTTGTAAAAAAAAACCCAAAATCCTCTCCCACAAAACAAACACCCTTTTCCCTGAACCTTGTTTTACATAGAATTTTAGATCAACTGATCATAACAAAAAATTGACATTTTAATTGAAAGCCACAACCAGCTTTTAAATCCAATTATAATTTAATAAAGGAATAATTGGATGCAATTCATAAAGTCGGTCTTAATTGCATTTCATGCACAGAACTTCTAGTCACAATCAGTATTTCAGACTGTCCCCATAACACTTCTCTACACACAATAAATAATTGTATCTATGAAATTAAGATGAAAACAGGTATTGCCGAATTCCAATGAAAAGTTAACACTGGTACAATTAAAATACACTTAGACAGCACGGCAGGATTATTGTTTATCTGTGAAATTAAAAATCTTCTCCAGGTTCTCATGTACTCCCTAGACTTTGAAAAGCCAGAACCTTCATTTAAGTTATTTATATGGGGCAAGTTGTGCTCAGCCATTTCAGCATCCCATATCAGGTCAGATATAAAAATTATCCTTACTGGGACAGTTGTTTAACTGCAGAGCTGAGCATAAATTTATTCTGATTAGAAGGCAGAGAAGAAATGGAGTGATTTATTTCCAGGAACTGAACCATGCCTTTAAAAATGACTGAAACCATCCCACCCTCCCTTCAAACAAAAACTCCTTCCTTGCCACACACAGGAACGTGCCCTGTCCCCAGAGCCATGGCAAACACTGGGGTTCACTTTATTTGGAGTTCTGTCTGTTCTCTTTTCCCAGGTTGTATTTTGAGTAGTGACTGAGTAAATCCCCCAGCAGTGCCACACCAGAGCATCGAGCATTTGTGTTCCACTGCTCAGCTCACGTGTGGAGCACTTTGGTTTTTGTTGGAGACACACTGCTACATTCCAGCTCCACATTTTCAAAAATCTGTTTCCAATCACTCCTGCTTTTATCTGCCCCATTTCCATCTTCACTTGTGTGCTGTGTGGGAAGAGCACACACAAGAAAAAAAGCAGATCTGCTGTCCAGTCCCAAGAACTTTTATTTGTGCCAACAACAACAACCCTGAAAGTGGAGAGTCCTCCATGCCCTGGGGGAACAGAAAAGTGTTCTCTAAGTGTGAGAAGATGCTCTGACAGGATTTTCTTTTCATCTATAAATTGTATTTCAGCTGCTAACACTGTAACACAGTTCTGGAAGTTTAGTGAGATTTACCAACAAAACCAAAGAAACTCAACAACCACAAGCACAGCCTGTGCTTTGGTCTGGGATAAGTGCATGACCCTCCCTTTCCTATTTTTCTCAGTATCTGAGCCAGAATTAACAGAAACATAAAAGGGTTTAGAGAAAAAGCTTTCTATATTTTAGCAGACACTTCTAATACACTTTGGGCTATCACTGCACATATTTAATTCCAGTTTAATAGTTTTAACTACTTTCCAGTGAGTGGTAGCTGAAAGATACATTTATCATGCAAACAATTTAGGTTATTCTGCTTGTATTTCAGATTGCTGGGCAGAATAACATGTAGAAAATAAAAGGTAAGATTATAGAGCTGTTTATATTTATTTGTTGTCAGTTTTGCTTATTGCTTTTGTTTTATTCTGACAAACTTCCTGTGCAGTGCTTCAATTCAATTTAATCTCTTCTTAAAGCAGCTATAATGAAGAACTTTCTTTACAGCTTTTTGAAGAAGGAGCCTGAAGATGTGTTTAAAATGAACCTGCAAAAAGCACAGATGTATTATGACAATTTAGGTAACCCCAGTGTAACTGCAGCAGTCAGCTGATGCCTTCAGAAATGGAATTTTAGCCTGATTTTGACTCAGCAGGGGTTTATCCAACTCTGTGTACCACTTGGGCTAGAGAAGCAAAGCCTAATGATCATATTTGAATAATGTAGAATTTGTTAACTAAACCAGGTGCAAACAGAGCTTTTGTGCTTCAGCCCTGATTTGTCTTTGACTGGATCCGTGGTGCACTTTCAGAGATCACCACTTAAATTCTGCCCTCTCTGCTTTCAGCATCGGCACCACTTGTACAATCCCAAATTTCCAGCCCACACTGGACTCCTGGGCTGCCCTTCATCCCCTGGAGGCTGCAGGTGGCTCTGGCTGCACTGCCCTGCTCTGCCAGGCTGCTCCAGCCTCCTCCTCCTCCTCCTCTCAGCCTCCTGTGGATGCTGTGGACAATTCATTCCAGCATTGTCTGTGCTGGGTTTCCTCCTCAGGACATCTCCAGCTCCTGGTCTGCAGTGCTGAAGGATCACTGAACACACCCAGCTCCAGACCACAGTGAGAAGCAGCTGATTTTTAACTTGTAAAATAAGTCTGATCCAGCTACATGAGCTGCTAACAGATTCTTTTGTTCCAAATACAGCAGAGACTTCTACTCACATGGAATTGAACAACGTTTCATTTTATAAGTATTCATGAACACTGATTAGAGTTCCCACAGGCACATATATCCCCTTTATCATTCTAAAGGCTGAGTTTCAGCTCCCCTGCACTATATCCCTTCTCTATCCCCATTTCAGCTACTTAATTCACAAAAAATCAGATTTAACCTGACATACTCAGCTTCTAGGAACAGAAACTGTGAGAACACTCCAACCCAGAATTCAGCAACAGAGGTGGCTGTGAATGGGTTTGCCCTTGGAGCACAGCCTGGCAGGCAGGAAGCAATTATGTGGAACTGGTAATTAAGAAAAAAAAAAAAAAAAAAAAGGTAAGAGTAGCAGGCCTGGTTATTGACAGCTATACAAGTATTTTAATCCTTTCAATTAAGTAGCAGCTTATTTCTTACATGTGAGTGCTGTGTCAGAATTTATCTGCTCCCAGCAGAGTTAGCAAAGGAAGCCCCAGGAGCTGAACTTACCTCTGTAGTAGAAGAGACACAGGTCTGAGAGCACAAACCACCTCTTCTTCCACAGCTTCATGCCAGTGCTGTCCTGCAGGGATGCCAGGGTGAGGAGAGAGCTCAGCACAGGGGCCTGGCTGGGCTGGCAGTGCCCAGGGCTCCCTGCCCTGCCCTGCCCTGCCCTGCCCGCCCCAGGGCTCTGAGCTGCCTTCAGCCAGCACAGAACGCCACAACTGTCTGTGCTGGACAAACCCTGCAGCCCCGGAGCCCCCCAGCACTGCAGCGTGCCCCTGGTGCCAGCTGGGCACAGCTCACTGTCCCTCCAGGGCTGGGCACAGCTCACTGTCCCTCCAGGGCACAGCTCACTGTCCCTCCAGGGCTGGGCACAGCTCACTGTCCCTCCAGGGCTGGGCACAGCTCACTGTCCCTCCAGGGCCTCACTGTCCCTCCAGGGCTGGGCACAGCTCACTGTCCCTCCAGGGCTGGGCACAGCTCACTGTCCCTCCAGGGCACAGGGCACTGTCCCTCCAGGGCTGGGCACAGCTCACTGTCCCTCCAGGGCACAGGGCACTGTCCCTCCAGGGCTGGGCACAGGGCACTGCCCCTCCAGGGCCTCACTGTCCCTCCAGGGCTGGGCACAGGGCACTGTCCCTCCAGGGCCTCACTGTCCCTCCAGGGCTGGGCACAGGGCACTGCCCCTCCAGGGCCTCACTGTCCCTCCAGGGCTGGGCACAGGGCACTGTCCCTCCAGGGCTGGGCACAGCTCACTGTCCCTCCAGGGCTGGGCACAGCTCACTGTCCCTCCAGGGCCTCACTGTCCCTCCAGGGCTGGGCACAGGGCACTGTCCCTCCAGGGCCTCACTGTCCCTCCAGGGCTGGGCACAGGGCACTGCCCCTCCAGGGCTGGGCACAGCTCACTGTCCCTCCAGGGCTGGGCACAGGGCACTGCCCCTCCAGGGCCTCACTGTCCCTCCAGGGCTGGGCACAGGGCACTGTCCCTCCAGGGCTGGGCACAGCTCACTGTCCCTCCAGGGCCTCACTGTCCCTCCAGGGCTGGGCACAGCTCACTGCCCCTCCAGGGCCTCACTGTCCCTCCAGGGCTGGGCACAGGGCACTGCTCACTGTCCCTCCAGGGCTGGGCACAGCTCACTGTCCCTCCAGGGCTGGGCACAGCTCACTGCCCCTCCAGGGCCTCACTGTCCCTCCAGGGCCGGGCACAGGGCACTGTCCCTCCAGGGCTGGGCACAGGGCACTGTCCCTCCAGGGCCTCACTGTCCCTCCAGGGCTGGGCACTGTCCCTCCAGGGCTGGGCACTGTCCCTCCAGGGCCTCACTGACCCCAAGAAGAGATTCCCCAATACCCAGCCTAAAACTGGGGGCTCTTTGCTCTGCTCCTGTCACTGGCTCCTGGAGAGGAGAGCAGCCCCACTGCACTGGCCTGTGCAGAGCAGGGAGGCTTCTCTGAGCCTCCTTTCCTGCAGGCATGCCAGACATCACAACCCACAGTTTAACTAATTAAAAATAACCAAACACGAAGCTTTTTTCTCCCAAAGAGCAAGATAACACTTCAGGTACATCCTCCTTTGTTTTCTGAAGAAACTCTGTTGAACTTTGTCTTCCACTAGCACTCATATATCTAGAGCAAATTTCTTTCCCAAATAAAATTTATTCTGGCAGCAATTTAATTTTCTTTTATGCTTATAACCAATTTACACCACACAAGTCAGAATGAAAGGCTGCCACCACTGCTGCAGTGTAAATAATCCAGAGCACTGCAGCACACACCTCCTGGCAGAATCAGATTTAATAAATATGTTAATCTGTTCCAAGAAGAAAACTATGTGTGAATTAGCAATATTCCCGTAGTAAATAGGTTTTGTGACAATGAAGCAGAAGGATTCTGTAATGAAAAACTGTGGGGTGGGTTTGTTTCTGGGGTAGTTCCCCAGCCCAAGAAAAGTCAGATTAATTTTTAGCCTCGTTTTTCAAGCTCTGCTCTTTTTGGGGTAGGGAAAATGAGCTGAAAGAAGAAGAAAGGATAAACCAAGCATTAGCTAGGAAACATTATTCAGAAAAACTGTATTCATTGTAAATATTTTCCAAGAAAGGAGTTGGCTCTGGACTTAAATTTAGCAAAAGAGTATCATTATATGTATTGAGACAGCACAGCCTGAATTAAACAAAAATTGCCAGTCTCTGTGATTCCACAGATGTTATTTTACGATGAGAAAGAATCCTGCACAAGCTTTCACTGCACATTTCTGAAGATCCTACCTGCTGATAAAACTCCTGACTAAACTGCCTCCCAAAAACTACAACATGGAAATACTCAGCAGCCCCTTTCCTTACAAACAGCAGGCAAACACCACAGCATTTAAACTGTCTGCCACACACACCATGGCCAGCACTCAGGTGGATTAAGGAGTGGCTGAAGTGCCAGGAGTGGTGGCCAGTGGCCACTGTGTGCCCCAGGGGGTAATCAATCAATTAACAACTCCAAACAATGAATCAATTTGACAAGTCCCAAAATGATGAGCACACAGGCACAGAGCTCAGCACAGCTCACCCAGTGAGGGGAGAGGAGAGCCTGGCACTGCACATGGTGGGCTGTCACCCAGGGGCTCCAGCTGTCACCCAGGGGCTCCAGCTGTCACCCAGGGGGGCTCCAGCTGTCACCCAGGGGCTCCAGCTGTCACCCAGGGGGGCTCCAGCTGTCACCCAGGGGTGCTCCAGCTGTCACCCAGAGGCTCCAGCTGTCACCCAGAGGGCTCCAGCTGTCACCCAGGGGGGCTCCAGCTGTCACCCAGAGGGCTCCAGCTGTCACCCAGAGGCTTCAGCTGTCACCCAGGGGCTCCAGCTGTCACCCAGAGGCTCCAGGGCCACAGCAGCAGGGAAATGATCAGAGTGGACAGGAATGACCCTGTGTCACCATTCACACTGTGACTGTGTGTCACCACTGTGTCACCATTCTGTCACCATTCACACTGTGACTGTGTGTCACCACTATGCCACCACTGTGTCACCATTCTCACCGTGACTGTGTGTCACCACCGTGCCACCACTATGCCACCACTGTGTCACCACTGTGTCACCACTGTCACCACTGTGTCACCATTCACACCATGACTGTGTGTCACCACTGTGCCACCACTATGCCACCACTGTGTCACCACTGTGCCACCATTCTGTCACCATTCTGTGCCATCACTCTGTGCCACCATTCCATACCATTATTCTGTGCCATCACTCTGTGCCACCATTCCATGCCACCATTCTGTGTCACCATTCTGTGCCATCACTCTGTGCCATCACTGTGTCACCATTCCATGTCATCATCCTGTGTCATCATCCTGTGTCACCATTCCATACCATGATTCTGCACCATCACTCTGTGCCACCATTCTGTGCCATCACTCTGTGCCACAATTCCATACCATCATCCTGTGCCACCATTCTGTGTCACCATTCCATGTCACCACTCTGTGCCATCACTCTGTGCCACCATTGTGTCACCATTCTGTGCCATCACCCTGTGCCACCATCCTGTGCCCATTCTGTGCCACCACCCTGTGCCACCATCCTGTGCCACCACCCTGTGCCACCATCCTGTGCCCATTCTGTGTCACCACCCTGTGTCACCACCCTGTGCCACCACCCTGTGTCCCTGCTGGAGCAGGGCACTTGTGCTACATTATCACTCCAACCAAGAGAACTCTGTCACCCTGTGCCCCACAAAAGAGCACCAAAATCACCTTTGTGACAATTGCCCCCTCTGAGCACTGAACAGGAGCAGAAGCCAAAGGATTGTCTGAAGTTGGGCAAATCTTCCCCTCAACAGACACTTCCAGATTTCATTTTCTGAGTCGTTTTTAAAACCTGACTCATCACCAGCCCCCAGAAATGCAGGCAGGTCATTCCAGTCTATGTGAGTGGGCACAGTAAATGACAATGTAAATCCCAATCACACACATTTGTCTCAGCTCACTTTAAATGATGAGTTCTCAAGGGATCTTGGTAGATTTTAAAAACAGATTCTTAATATGCCATCATGGGTCTTGTTCATTTTTTTTTTTTTTAAATTCAGCTACTGCACTCTGAATTCCTGTAAATCAATGAAGTGCAAGTGCAGCCTGGTATTGCAGAGCAGGAAATCTACAGCAGGCTAGAACATTGTCCCAAAATAAAGAGCACATACTTGACATTATTTTACACTCCATGGGAAAACCTAAAATAATCTCTGCTGATCATCTCTGAATAGACATATCTGTATGAAATTTATGAAGAAATTGCTTCATTTACAATTTCAGAATTGAAAATATTACTTTTAGAAAAAAAGAAAACTATATATAATCTAACAAAAGAAACTTGCAAAACCCCAATATTCTGGGTCACACACCCTTGTCCCATCACCTCAACATACCTGAAATTACATTTCTAATTTAATTAATCAACACTGTTGTATGGTGTCCTTATTTGTGTCAGACTGACACCCAGCAAGGATTAATGAATTGAAGACCCCAGTTTCTAGTTTCATTCTGCCATTGCTGTCACTGTGTTTTACAGAAGAGGAAAGAAAGAAGAGGGTGAGGAGGGGCTGAGTACCTGTTTGTAGAGCCAGCCTCGTCTGACCACGGGTGCATTAGGATTTCTCTTTATGGAGTTGGATCTCTTCCCAAAATTATGAACCTTCTTTGAAGATCGTGATGTCTAAATTGAATTGAACACGTTAAAGAAACCACCACATCAAAAACTGCAAAAAAATCAAAACATTTTTCTTTTCTTTAAGATCTTTTTTCTTCTATGTGCTCCTCTGGGGGACTGCAGAACACAAACTCTTTTCTTAGATAAATCATTATTGCAATGGTTCTGCTGGTTTCAGCATTTCTTTCTTTTCTTCTGCAGAGAATACCAAGATAAATCCCAAGACAAGTACTAAAAGATATTTTAGTTTTTTGGTTTTAAACAAGAAAAAACCCAACCAAATACATATCTGACCTTCTAAGGTAGGCAGAATGCCTGCTGAGCTGTAGAAGAGAAGTAAACTCACAGAACTATTATTAATCATGAAAAAAAAACTACATCACTTGGGCAAGAAATGCCATTCCTCTCTGCTTCCAACACTGACCTAACACATGAAAGCTTGCTCAGATTCCAGTAAGGTATAACTCTCCCTTTCCTAAAAGAAACTATTTTTCTAGTATTCTTCCTTTGTTCTGTGATCTTTTGGTTGGTTTGAATATTCATTATTTTACTTGCACTAAAGTTTACTCAGAAAAACTCCAGAGCTGGTACCAGCTTATATCTGTTATAATTCTGCAATGATCACATGTGATTATGAGAAGTGGGGGGAAAAAAAAAAAAAAGCATTTTAGATTTCATCCTTCTACTTGAATAACCAAAAGAAATTGGAACAGGCACAAAGAAACCTGCAGGGCTTTGCCAATTCACACCTCACTCTTCTGAGCCTCCGTTTCCAAAGTTTGTTCTGCAGTTTAAAGAGCTGAACATTTCCTGGTGTCTGGAATTCTGTAAGAATTGGTGCCCGAGGCACTGAGGTGTCACAAAGCAAAGCCCTGGGCACAAGTGAGAGTTTTTAAAGCTGAATTCACATCTCTGCTTCACATCCACCACTGAACTGAGCCAAGAGGATCCTGTGTTCAGCCTCCCCTGCTCAGACCAACCCTGAGCTCCTGCACAGCCCCACTGGGGGATGCTCAGCCAGCACTCAGGCTCTGCAGGGAATCAGGGAATTCTCCAGGGAACTCTCTCAATGGGCAGCACAGAACTGAGCTGGGTTTTACACAAACTCCAGAGAGAATCCCACAGCAGGGTCAAAACTGAGAACTCAGTTCACAATTATGGGCAGCTTTTGTCAATGATGCACATCATGGTGTTAATGACTCTGTCACTGACTGAAGAATACAGCATTGCTTGGCAAAAAAATAAAATAAAAATGATGTGTGCTTGTCTGGAGTCTACAAGACAATGAAACAAGGGTATTTGTATTTCTTTTCTGCAAGAATCATGAAGGAATAGAAAAACAATCAGTGCTTTTAATTTCCCATGGAGATAGCAGAAATGTGACTCAGCTCTGAAAAGTGAAAAGCAAGACTGAGCAGGCAATTGGAAACCTAATCAAGAAAAAAAGTAAAAAACTTCCACATTTTATTCTGAAAAGTTCTATCAGTACAAAATGGATGAAGATTTGTAAGAAGCTAAGAGAATTATGGCATGCAGATGGGAAAAAGGAATATATAACAAAGAACATGTAAAAATCCAGTTATAAAGTGAACTACATCTCTCCCTGTTAACCTGTACTGCTCTACTGGCACATCACACAAAAGCTGTGCTGACACTTTCATCAGAAATAATTAATAACACTCTTACCTACTCTAATATTCCATATTAAAGGTTCAGAACCTCTCAAGAGTGCTCCAGAATTCCTGTACTTTTAAAAAATAACTAATGCATTAAGGATGCTTCTGAATGCCAAATCTACCAAACTCAGATAATTCAGAGCTCTCTAAGGCAGGGCTGATAAAAACCCACATTGAGTCCAACTGCACTGAGAACACAAACCTCCTTTAATTCACTGCAGCTCCACAAGTCCTTTCTAATTTTGCTTAATGCAGAGAACACTTTAGGTGACTTGTAATTATTTTGTCACACGCCACATAAGGAGAATAACTTCACAACAAACCCTGAACCTTCAGACAAGGAGTATTTTGGGATATTGAAACAATAAAGGTGAACATATAAACTAATTTTGAGTTCTCAAATTTCAGATCTCCTCTTGTTGTGCCTGGCATCCCTGGCCATCCTGTGGTCCCTCATACATAAATAATTATCTCAAACTGTGACAGGGAAAAAAACCAACGAAACAACAAAAAACTGAAGGGTGAAAGGTTCATGTCCTTATTACCCCATAGCACACACACACACAAACCCAAACCAAACAAAAAGCAAACAAAAAAAAAACCCCAAAAAACCAAAACAACCAAAAAAATAAAAAAAACACCAAAAAACCCAATTAAAAAATATTGCTCAGCTCCAGCTTCTGGAGAAGGCAAAGAGAAAGAGAGGACAGTGACTGAATGCTCCAGCTCTCCACTGATTATTTGCTGGGAGGTGCAGAAGTCACAGAACAAACTGAAGTCACACCTGGGACCACCTGCTCCTCTCTAAGGCACAGCCCCAGCAACTCAGACACTTCCAAAAGCAGACCCTGTGGGAAGAACCCTGCACAAATCCAGGGCTGAGAAAGGAGCCAGGATGTCCAGCCAGTGACAGTCACTGTCTTCCAAAACTTGAACTCTGGAGAGAGCAGGGAGCACCTGGGGCTGCACATTCCATCACTGCCACCCTGCAAAGGGCTTTTCCCTCTGCTTAGCTGGCACAAAAATACAGGATTTATGTGAGGCTTCTTTCCCAGATTCAGAACTAGCACAGAAGTCATTAATTAACATGAAATTTATTGCATGTAAAGTTGAAAAACACACGTTGAGAACCTTGCCAATAAGGACATTTTCTGCATGTAAAAGAGAGCACAAATCTCTATCTTTGTTACTTTCAACTTCTGTTTAAAAAAATGTTTCCAGTCTTCAAGGCTTCCATTATCTCCCAAACCACAAAATAACATGATGCTGCTTTCTGGATTTTTAAAGCAATTTTGGTGCCTTCCAGTGCTGCAGTTTTCCATGAGCTGGGAGGGTTTTCTGCCTCAGCATTTCAGCCTGGGCCAGGAGGTTGCTCCTGAAGCAAATGCCCCAATCGTTCACCCTTAGTGTGCTTTGGGGTTTGCTAACAAAGCAAACTGGATCCCATTCAGGCAAGACTAAAAGAGAAGATGCACAAGGAGCACTGCTTTACTGGTCTGATCTATAATATAATAAAATAAAATAGGAAAACTCAGTGCAGGTGTGCAGCTCTGAGCAATGCCCTGCACACCCTCCTGCTCCTCCCTGGGCTGTTTGTTAATGAACCTCAGCACCATTAATCCCGAATTTCCAGCTAACCTGGATCCTACACCCACAGCAGCCATTGCAAGCTGCACTGGGCTGAAATACCGATATTAATCACTCTAAACAGAGTATGAACATTTATGGGCACTGGGAAACCTCCCAGCTGAGTCAGCAGGAGCTGGCCTGGGCTAACCCTGCACTGTGTGTGACAAAAGTGTTCACCCCACTGTGCTGAGTGAGCAGCAGGTCTGGAGCAGGGAGGGGGGATGGCAATGGGACTGATTTCACACATTAAACAGCAATTTATGGCAGATAATCCTGTTTGTCCACCTAGGGATTTGAAGAGCAGGAAGAAAATTAAGGTAATAAAAGACAACTACAAGAACAATTTCTTAATTCTGCAGAGGGATGAGAAGAAATACTTCAGGAGCAACGTGAAATCCGTGTGTTCTCACAGCCAGGGCTCTGTGCCAGTGGCTCCATGTGTGGAAACCAGCAGCACTGAGCAGAGCTGCCACCTGTGATCTGCCCCCCTCGAGTGCCCAGGGGGAAAGGAAGATCAGAATTCATCAATGGGGCAGGAACTGAATTTTGTCCCACCTGACATCAGCCTCTGGTCAGCAACAGCTTTGGACTGCAGAGAGTTTTTCTGACACACAACAGGAACTTCTCCAAGCTCATTTTACCTGGGATCAATGAACATTCATGCAAGGGAGAACCTTCTCCTATAGCCCTTAACTGCCTGAACCTTTGTCTGGAACTTGGGGTCCTGTCTGCACCCCAAACTTTTTCCCATTCCTCATTACATCCCAGTATCAGGAGTGGGGTCCTGAGTTATCTCTGAAAAAAAAAACACCTAAAAAATTCGGTTTGGCAACCACAGGAAGCATCCTTCTCCTCTGTAATGAATTCTCTGTAAATGCCCTGACCAACATTTTATTCCTGTTTTATTGTGCTACAATACCCCAGACCTCCATGTATTATATTCAAAAGTTAAGAATTTCACACCCTACTGTTTGAAGACATGAGTAAAAACACAGAAGAAAATCAGTTTTGTACCCAGGTAGAACCCCTGGGCCATTTCTATACACTCATCTTATAAAGGATTCAACTCATTATCCTTGAAGAGCTGCCAGAAAACACAGACTGATATTTGCTGTGGTTCTACTTTGTCAGCATTCACCTCCCCAAAATCAATGTTTTTAAATGGTTTTGCACTAATTCAGACAAATTCACATCTGAAAACTGAGCTACAGTAATTACACATACAGCCACAATCATCATATTAATATTTTAAGGGCATTTAAATAAGTGGAACAGGAGGAATGAGAAGTAGAACAACAGTCCACTTTTTCCAAATATTATTTTCAGACGAAACTAAAGTGTCATTAATCAATGAAAGCAAAAGAAATCCCAGTAACTGGGCCACAGAAATCTCAATTTCTTTCTCAAAGACTATGAAACAAACACCAGGCTAAAGGACATTTTCAACTTCTCTTTTGAAAGAGAAGAGTGACAAATCTAAGACACATGTTCCTACACTGTCATTAATTTTGCATATTTAACCTGAGACTGATTCCCAGAAAATGAATTTTGAGAGAACCAGCAACATAATTATTGCATTCTACATCACTACCATGACTCCACCAAGAAATCACCTTGGGTTTTTTGCTTTTTAAGGCTTAGCTGGTTCTGAGTTTATTTTCTCCTGTTGTTGTTTGGGGGTTTTCTAGTTTGTTGTATTTTAAACTGGTTTTCCTGCATGGACTTAAACATGATCGTATGAAAGTTGAGATGGATTTTGTTACTGTTCAGGATACATCAGTGACTCTCGATTTTTCCCCCCAGCAACATTAATAGATTTAGACACTTTTCTGATTAAATGACAGTTTTCTAATGCAGATCAAGGACTCTGCCTGTCTCAGGAGACATTTAAAACAACAAAAAGTTTCCAAAATGCACTGAAGGGAACCTTGCAATGCTTCTCACCACACGCTAAGTCAATTATTTCAACCCAACTTTGTGACATGAAGGAATTTGCTCAGTTAGGACACATTCCAAAGTTTATTTTTCCCTTGCAGGCTGGATTAATCTGCTGAAAAAGCACTTCTGAGGGCTAACATTTTCAATGAGCAGCTGAATTACAGCGTTTTCCCCCTTGTTTCACTGTTAACTAGTGGGTAGAAGAGATGACAGCTCTGTCACCACTGATCAAAGCTGCTCTCCTGGAAAACTTAAGGCACTTCTTAATTTTGTAGCAAGTGCACTTCTTTCTCAGGTAAAGCTGAAAATTATATTAAAAAAAAAATTAAAAATGCACACAACAGGCTCATCAGCTTTATCCAATAAACCTAAAAGTTGCTAAGAACATCTGGGCATTTAACTGGGTGAATGGAGAAGTAAAACATGAATTAACCCCGGGGTGCCCCACGCCATTCACCAGGGATTTTTCTAGGAAGTCAGGACTTGTGGTGGTGCAATGTCACCTGCTGTTGGCACAGGGTCACCTCCCAGCTCTCTCCCAGCTGCTCCCTGCACACAATTCCAGCTCCCTGTGCCTCACCTGGACACATCCAGGCAATTGTTTGGGATGGAGCCACTTCTGCAACAACCCCTCACCAGCCACTCAAGGTCTTGCTGTGCACACACATCAGGAAGGTCAATTAAAGTCACTGAATTACCTGCAAGTCATGAGATCTGAGGGACCTGATAAAGTTACAGCTACAGTGACAATTTGGTTGAGACACTTCACTTTCCAAATTAAACGTGGAGGGAGTGATGTGCCCTGAAAAATGGATAAGCTTTGCTCCTGTTTTTCAGTGGAATATTAACACCCAGCACTGCCTGGCACCTCGTGCAATAACTGAGTTATTTTAGTTCTAATTTATTTGGACATAAAGACTTACTCTGCCCACAGGGCTCATTGGATGAGCAGCATAATCTGATGCCAGATTATAGTTAGTTGCTTCACATATCATGCTTACTGGTCGCTCCTTCTTTTCTTCAGATGACATTGCTGCAGCAGTCCTGCAAATAGAATATGTGATAGCACTGGAACATGCTGTGTGTGCAGACTGCTCACCTAAAGCACCCCTGCATGGAGCCCTGTGCAGCCTGGGTCCTTCTCTGCCAATCTGAGAGCAATTCACACGTCACTGCACAGTTACCTGCACTGTGCTCTCAACTCCACTCTGTCAGGGATGAATTTTAAGATGTTGCTTAAAACCAGAATTTCTGTGTTAGCACGAGGTGTTGGTGGGAGGGAAAAAGACAGGAATGAGTGTGAGATGGACATGGGGAGGAAGTGAGATGGGAATGGGCTCTCCAAAGGCCCCAGGTGGCTTTGCCCCTCTCAGGTGAGAGCAGGCACACAGGTGACATTGGGCCAGCTCTGCTGGATTTCACTGGAGCCACCATGCCATGTGCTCAATGGTGGTGAGCAGGACACCCAGAAAATCCCGAGGTCACCTCTGAGCTCCATGCAGACCTCCTCAATTATTGTGTTTTCTGCAGAGCCAATGCAAGCACAGCAAACCCCAGCTATTATCCAGGGATTCAGGAAGTGGCCAAGGAAATAATCAATAGAGGAGAAACTGCCAGGCCAAATGTTACAGATTAACAGCTTGGGACTGTCCCTCAGTGATTCTAAAATTTATCCCTTTCTGGAAGTTTATTTGATTGTTATATAATATCTAGGTTGTTTACTAAAATCACAGAATGACTGAAGTGACAAGAGGAAATTCAGAGTGCATCAGTGTGATGCATTTCCATCATACAACTAATCTGAGCTATGGTTTATAGCTGAAAAATTAGCACAAAACATTTATCATTACATTCAAGCAATTTAAACATGTAAAACTATCCACAAGTTCATCTGACTTGGAAAAAAAGAAATCTTGCCACTTGTAATGACTGAATGTTACCTCACTATGGATGGGCTTTAAAGGCTGTGGTTTAGAGGGTGAAGCAGAAGGCACTTACTGCTCATTCACAACAAAAATACAGTTGTCCTGTGATGGCTGTCCTGTCACTGGGTGTTTGCAGGTCACTTTTCGTTCATTGTGACTGTGAAAGAGAGAGAAAGAAAAGGCATCAAGCAGTGAGTTCTGATTTTCCTGCTCAATTCTGGAAATCCTGTACAGCAAATGTTATCAGTTCAGTGAAAACAATGAAGAATATTTCCTTATGGCATATAAAAACCTAAATGTACAGACTCACAAATGCATTTTATATATCTATATCTATATGTACACACACTAAGAAAAAGGAGAGAATTAGTCTTGAAAAATCTTCATTAATAGTCTGAAAAGAGACAGAAAACACTGGCATTTTGGATTTTAAAAACAATAAAAGTGCTTCTAGCTCATATATGAACACAGATAATTCACTTCAGCTGTGACTTTATGTATTTATGAGCAGTATTTCAGCTGGACAGGAGACATAAATAACTGATAAAACATTACTGTAAAGGCAATTGTCTTCCTCCTCAGGACATGAAGACACCAGGTTAAAATCTCCAATATTACAGATAAATACTCAGTGACTGGAACAGGAGTGAGGGGTTGCAATCCCAGTTCTATTTTTGCAGGTGACTTTTAAATTCAAGGTGCTGCTCAGAAGTGCCTGGGAGAGCTGAATTCCACCCTGGGCAGCACAAAAACGTTCCTTTAGCATTAATTATCTCATTGCCCTGCACTGCACATCCTGACAGAGCACTGGAGGAAACTGCCCAAATTCGACCAAAAATCCACCCCATTTTCCTGGTGCATGAATGGATAAACCTTCACAAAAACAGAGAGCAAGATCAGAACGAGCCCAGTTCTCTGCACTTGCTGCACTGGGATTTCAGAAAGTTCCTGGTGTTTAAATGGAGAGATTGTAAGAGAGCCTGACTGAGGAGGCAGCAATGGGCAGCACTTTTCTCCCTGCTCTGCCTCCAGAAGGTTTCTAAGTTTAGAGTTGAGCCCCTGCAGGAGCTGCTGGGCACAAACGGATCAGTTACAATGAGCAAAAGGACACTGAGCCCTCGTTTTTTGGTTGTTTTTTTTTTTTTTTCTTTTGTGAATCCTCTTTTTCTTCCCTTCCAAAACCTTTTTTTTTTTTTTTTTCCCCTCCCTCTGCCATTTCAGAAACTCTCACACCAAAGTGAAAAATAAAAAAAAAAAAACCAAAAAACCCCTGTGGAGATGAGCTGGCCAAAACACTCTGCCAGAATGCTTTGCCCAAAGGTTCCCTTGTGGTTCACATGAAACCTGCCAGGTGAGTGCCAGCTCAGCCCATAAATGTGGAAATAAGTGGGTGAGGACCAGCAATACTCAGGAGCACCCAAGAGGAGGCACAGCCCATGTTTTGTGTCAGGGCACCTCAGTGATGCTCCAAGAAATGGAAAAAGCCACCCAAAACCAGGAGGGAGAGAAGGGAGAGGGTGGAGAAGTGAGAGAGGAGAGGAAGCAATATTCAAAAATATTCTGGAATATTTTGTTTCAGGTTTGAGTCATATATCAAGTCAGCATTCCAAAAAACCACCAGAAACCCCTTGAACAAAACAGAGTTTTCCTCACCAGTCACACAGATGTTGAATGTGCAGGAGGCAGCTGAGATTCCACGAAAAAGGCAAAAAATGAGACAGACACGAAGCTGAATGTCCAGAACTTTCCTCCCCAAAGGGCAAGGCAAAGGCAAATCTGCATTTTCCCTCCCTGCAGCTGAGGCAGGACTGGAATCTCGTGGGTGAACACTGGGAATTCCAGCCCGTGCAGCTGAGAGTGATGACTGGAAATATGTCTGAGTGCATGAATAGATTTTAAATGCTTGCATTTGAAAACTTTTCTCATTGCTCATCTAATTACTGCATTTTTGGCAGTAATTTAGCTGGTATTTTGACAAGGCTCCTCAAAATACTTGCACAAGGTGTAGTGAAGCTTGATAATTATTGTCATAACCCTCCCACATAACAGCAGGTTAAGGCATTTGTTTTAAACTCCCCTTTGCCGAGTACAGAGGGTTTTAGTCAAGCTACAATTTGATATTCACAATCTTCACCATCCAATTCAGACAGCTGTTCAGTTATCCACACATTTCTGGGCACACACACACTTGGAATTTCAGTGTACTACAATAATCTATACATCATAAATAAATCTCAAGGGAAATAAAGCAAAAATCTGTTTTGTGTTTTTTTTTTTTTTAAGCTGAGAACTCTAATTTCAACTTTATACCAAGTCCAGTGTGTAATTCAGAGTTCACCTCTGCATGTTTCAGTGTCTGTAGTTTCACATGTGGTAAGAGAATGATTCATTTGGGCACAGCCAGCTCGAAGGCAGTGTGTTACATTTATTTCTGCAGAGATGCAGCCCCTTCCTTCTCTTCCTTCTCTTCCTTCTCCTTCCAGCTCTTCCCATGTTTTGAGAACACAGGACAACCACAAAGTGTTCTGCACTCAGACTGAAGGCCATAACTGACCCTCACTAATTTATTATCTGCATTAATGGCACTAATAATTGAAACAATAGAGACAGACAGGAAAAACTTCCCTGTGGATTTCATTATTATTCATGTTCTCCAGACTTGCTATGTGGCACAAACTATTCCTTATTAATATTTGCTACTGGAATGTGCTGGGCTCCAGAAATCGACACTAAAATGACATGAGACAAAATAAAGCAGAGTTCTTGCATGTATCAAGACAATATTCTGGTTTCACACCTGCCATGAAAGAATCGAAAGCAAAGGAAACCAACCAAACAATAAATGGGAAAACACAAAACCTAACCACACCAAAACTGCCTCACATGATTAGATATCTGATTGGATCCATGATAAATATGATTAGATATCTGATTGGATACATGATAAATATGATTAGATATCTGATAGATATCTGATTAGACACATGATAAATATGATCAGATATCTGATTAGACACATGATAAATATGATAAGATATCTGATAGATATATTATTAGATATCTGATTAGATATCTGATAGATATCTGATTAGACACATGATAGATATCTGGTTAGATATCTGATTGGATACATGATAAATATGATCAGATATCTGATTAGACACATGATAAATATGATCAGATATCTGGATACATGATAAATATGATTAGATATCTGATTAGACACATGATAAATATGATTAGATATCTGATTAGACACATGATAAATATGATTAGATATCTGATTAGATACATGATAAATATGATTAGATATCTGATTAACACATGATAGATACCTGATTAGATATCTGATAGATACATGATAGATATCTGATTAATACATGATAGATATCTGGTTAGATATCTGATAGATATCTGATTAAATATTTGATTAGATACATGAGATATCTGATAGATATCTGCTTAGATACATGATAGATATCTAATTAGATATCTGATTAATACATGATAGATATCTGCTTAGATACATGATAGATATCTGATTAGATATCTGATTAATACATGATAGATATCAGATTAACACATGATAGATATCTGATTAACACATGACAGATACCTGATTAGATATCTGTTTAATACATGATAGATACCAGATTAACACATGATAGATATCTAATTAGATATCTGATTAATACAGGATAGATATCTGATTAGATACATGATAGATATCTGATTAACACATGATAGATATCTGATTAACACATGATAGATATCTAATTAGATATCTGATTAATACATGATAGATATCAGATTAACACATGAGAGATATCTGATTAACACAGGATAGATACCTGATTGGATATCTCAGTGCAAGACAGCTGCTACCAACCTAAAAGCACCAACTTACCTTGACCCCTTTTCTCCAGGATTTTCCTTCCACCTTCTCCTTTCCCACCCTTTGCTCTGCAGCCTGTGAGCTCTGCCAGCATTTCTGAGGCACTTTAGTTCTGGCACATGGACAAACCCTCAGAGCAAAAAGATTTCTCCTGTTCAGGTCAGAAACGACACTAAACTTCAATTTGCCTCGTGTTATTTGTCTTCTTATCTGCTCTCTTTCTCCTTTCCATCCTGTGAGACTTTTAATCTCTTCAGAAGACAGAATTATTTTACTTATTTTCTAGACATGTCCAAAAAAACCCTTGTTGTGCAGTTTGAATCTACTCACTAAATGTACAGTCAATAGAAACCTTTTTGTTGGCTTAATGCAATCCAAGGACTACTGAAAAAGAAAAAAAAAATCCCTCGAATTTATCATCCAGAGATGTTTTTCTATGTGTAAGCAGCAAGTAAAGCACATCATTCCAGGTGCAGAGTGTGCCAGCAGAAATCCTACACGAGCTGGAATCTTTCTTTTCATTCTATTTGTGTTTACAGGACTGCTGACCCCAAACGCTGTGCACCAATGGTTTGTTCTAACACAGCTTACAAAAATCAGCCAAACTGAAATTCTGATGGGTTTTGCTGTTTTGGAATCTCTGTCATCTCTGTCAGTGCATTGCACAGGAAATTCAGAGAAGTGCAGCTGGAATGGGAAAAGGGGAGAGATGGAATTCAGTTGTACAGGATGATGCACACAGATAAAATGAAGGGTTAGACCCTCTGGGCCAGAGCAGCTCACCCAAAAATGGCAACAAAAATCAAAGAACCAGGGTGGAAACAGTTGGTTTGGGGTCTCTCCATTGAATGATTTGGTTGAGCTCCCTGTCCTCTTAAAAAAAAAAAAAAAAAAAAAAGAAAGAAATAGCTGGGCCACAACTCCCCAAGACACATCTGGTTTTCTCCCACTCGAATTAAAACGAGCTGCCACTTCAAAGCTCCTCTCAGGCCCTTTCTGTGCAGCCTTTATTTATGTGTTCTCTGGGCTCACTGTCATCGTGGCCATCAAAGCCAAGGCTGGGACAAACATCACAAAAAACCAGGACACGACTTTTCAGAGGCCTCCACATCCTTCATTTAGAAACTGCAGAACACACTTCAGGAGAATGCTGCATTAAAGATCTGCTCCCTAACATTTATTCCATGTTTGAAGATTCACAGACTGGCAATCTCATCTCTATTCTGTATCCACACAGTCCCTACACATCACAAATAGAGATATTTCTTATGAGAAGCAGTTTTATGCATTTGTCAGCACAAAATACTTTAAAAGATGACAAATAAGGCAAGAAGACCAAGATTACCAGAGCAATAAAGTCATTCCCTCTGCATTAATGCTGAATTTTTGCACTGATATTTCAAGGCAAGGTTCAACTGGAAACAAACATAAGACAAGTCTAGGCCAGTTTTTTGGGTTTTCTTTTTCTTTTTTCTTTTTTTGTTGTTTGGCTTCTGTGCAGCCCTTCATTCCTCACCTGGGCAGGGGGAGTGGGGGCTGAATCAAATCAGCCATTTCTACCTTGTGTGCTTGCTTTGTTGCCATAAGAATGTCTCATTTCTTACAGGAATAAATGCATTTTCCTAACAAAAAGTTGCCTGAACTTGGAAAAAATTTAAGTAAATGCAGCCCCTCCACAACTGCAAGCAAGGATGTGGTCTGTGGCTACACTGACACTTCTATTTTACTGAATCTGCAATGCCACATTTTACAGCAAACAGCAAATGCAAGCACTTTTTTGCCAGTGCTATCATACCCTGGAATTAGGAGCCTTTTTTCAATTAAGGTTTTTAAACAGCAAGTTTGGAAACGGGGCTGCAAAGCTCCACAGGGCAACATGTGAGCATGGAAAGTGAACATCAGGGAGAACCAGAGAAAGGGGAGAGGAGAGACAGCCCCAAAAATGGGGAGAGAAAAGAGCCCCAAAAAAGGGGAGAGAAAAGAGACAGCCCTAAAATGGGGGAGAAAATAGCCCCAAAAAAGGAGAGAAGAGACAGCTCCAAAAATGGGGAGAGAAGAGACAGCCCCAAAAATGGGGGGGAGAAGAGACAGCCCCAAAAAAGGGGGAGAAGAGACAGCCCCAAAAAAGGGGGAGAAAAGAGACAGCTCCAAAAAAAGGAGAGAGAAGAGACAGCCCCAAAAAAGGGGGAGAGGAGAGACAGCCCCAAAAAAGGAGAGAAGAGACAGCCCCAAAAATGGGGAGAAGATACAGCCAGCCCCCAAAAAGGGGGAAGAGACAGTCCCAAAAAAGGGGGAGAGAAGAGACAGCCCCAAAAATGGGGAGAGAAGAGACAACCCCAAAAAACGGGGAGAGGAGAGACAGCCCCAAAAAAGGGGAAGAGAAGAGACAGCCCCAAAAAAGGGGAAGAAGAGACAGCCCCAAAAAAGGGGGGAGAGAAGAGACAGCCCCAAAAAAGGGGGCGAGAAAAGAGACAGCCCCAAAAAAGGGGGAAGAGAACAGCCAGCCCCAAAAAAAGGGGAAGAGAACAGCCAGCCCCAAAAAAAGGGGGAAGAGAAGAGCCAGCCCCCAAAAAAGGGGGAGAGGAGAGACAGCCCCAAAAAAGGGGAAGAGAAGAGCCAGCCCCCAAAAAAAGAGGGAAGAGAAGAGCCAGCCCCAGAAGTGCCGGCAGAGCTGTGACAGATGCCAGCCCCGGGCAGGAGCCCAGGTGTGCTCACCTGGGCAGGTGCAGTCACAGCCCTGCCCATTTCCTGGCAGAACGGACCCCCCAGTGCTGCCACCATTCCTCTGGGCTGCCCTGAGCTCGTTTTTCACTCCTGGGGACTTTTCTTTTAAGCCCCTCCTCAGTTACAGTGACAGCAAAAGCATCTGGATATTTCCACACAACTGACTCTACTGCAGCTTTTCATTTATTCTTATTTTCCAAAAGATTAAGCACTGCTGCCTTAAAATCACAAACCTTCTTCTCAATGGGACCATTCCAATCCCATGTTCACATTCCAGTGAACAGAGCCTTTTCTCACTTGAGCAATTGTGATTAACATGCTCTCATGACACATTTCCAGTGTAAAACTAAGTTTATGTAAGCAAGAGCAAACATTAAAACAAAACCAAACTTTTTTTCAAAATGCAGGATGAAATATTTGCTAAAATAGCATCGACTCTATTACAGACTGAGAAGGTTTTAATAAAGGACTCCTCTTTCCAATCAAACCCTCTGAAAAAGTTTTCAGGGTTCCCAGAACTTTGTGTCTCTCATTCTGTGGGTAACAAATCTGGGAATTTCAAATCACTAATTGGTGTTTTCTCACGTGTACAATATTAGAGATTTTCAGAACGAGAAATGAACCTGACTTGAACTGACGAGGGACAAATGAATTTTGATTGCATGAGCACAACTGTACAAAACTGCCAGAAAAAAAAAATCCATCCCAGCAGGTGACTCAGAGAGAATTCAGTTCTTACTCACCCCCCACCTCTGCAAACAGCAAATTCAGGAAAAACTTTCAGCAAACGCTTTTCCAGCTACATTACCAACTTTTACTGTTTTCTAAGCTCACCAGGCAGAAAATTCTCCCCCCCAAACCACTAATCCCACTTATCCAAACCTTGGCCTCCCTGATTGCTGGGAATCCTAAGGGAGATGTGATCCTCAGCAAACTTCAGAAAAAGAAGCAGCAATTCAAAAGGCAGCTCTGACTTATGCTTCCATTTCACTGCATGAAAATTAGAGGTATTTTACAAGAGAAAGCAACTATAAGAGCAGTTTTTCTTAGCAATTTTAACATATTTTTCGATAGTTATATATATATTTTTTAAATGCTAAAAGTACTTATAAGAAAAGTGAATGCAGAAAATTTAGGCAGTTTAATGCCTATTGATGTGGGAACAGTCGTGCATTTGTTCAACAAACTCCTCCTGCACAACTACAAAACACTCAAGCTCCTGAATTTATGGAATTACAAATCTAACAGGTACATAAAAATAGAAAAATATGTATAATTTCAGTGAATTACCACCTCAAATTCAACAGCAAAATTTCAACAGACATTTGGTAAAACTACAGCGTTGCTCTGCAAATCTCTCTAAGTACACTGGGATCAAAAAACCCAATATTCATTAAGAGAAGCAGTTAAATTCCTTATTTATCTCAAGTTTTCTGCCTTTGGTGATGTTTTTATCTTTCCCTTACCTGGCAGTGTTTATCATTGCTTAGATTTGTTTGTTTTTTGGGAACTTTTTTTTTTTTTTTTTTTGGCATGAAAGGTGCGTTGCTTTGGTTTTTTTAATGCTTGGTGGTTTTTTTTAGGATTGTGTAAATCCCCCCCAAGCCTTGAATCACCTCGGCCAGGGTTCCCCAAGTGTCACTGCCTGCACACACGATTTCTGTGCCCTGGGCACTGCAGGAACCTGGGGCTGGCACTGTCAGCACAGCCACACCTCTGGCCAACAGCTGCTTCCACCCCACAAAAACACTTTCCCAAGGAGTTCCCCAAGAAAACTTGGCAAACATTGACATCAGGAGAGATCAGACCCTTCCAAAGTCTGCTGAGAGAGAAGAATGTTCTGGAAAACTTCTGCCAAGTCACTGCCATGTGGGAAATGAGCAGAAATTTTTCTGTCATGAACCTGGAGTGGCTGAAATGTTGGGGCACCCTCTTGTTTATCAGCAGGAATTGGGGGACCTGGTCACTCCCATCACTCCCAACGGAGCCTATTGTGCACTGAGGCTGAAATTTAGAAAAAAAATAATTATTTTATAAATGAGCAGTCATCGCTGAGGCTTTAATCACTGGCCTCCTCAAAGCCATTGTGGGGATTTAATTGAATAATCTTGGTGGTCCACGGACAGAGCATATGCAAATATGTGCAGGGGATAATTAATTGCAGCTTACAGCATGTGTGGGCCAGCATTCATGTCAGACAAAGGAGAACAAACTCTATTAAAAATCTTCATTGCCTGGGAGGTGAAGTTCAAGCCCAGGGACAGCCAGGCACTGAACTGGAGCACTGAACGTGTCCCTTGTCACCTCCCAGGGCTCAGCCCTCCCTTCTTCCCTTCATCTGGCTGCAGCTCCAGGAGCTGATCACTTCAGAAAAATAACAATATTATAATAATATATAATATTAGGGCATTAGAAGAACAGCAGCACGTTGTTGCACGAGCCCCCAAAAGATGAAAACATCAGTGACAATAAAACATCAGTGACAATAAAACATCAGTGACAATAAAACATCAGCAACAAAAAAAAACCTGGTTTGGGATTTGTTTGACATCACAAGCAGATCAGAAATTACCTCAGCATTTTCTCTGACCTCTCACATCCTTTAAAACAAAAACTGCAAAGTTTTCTTGAAACATCCCCACCTAAGTCCACCTGCTGCTAAAGTCAGGCTGACAGTGCTGGTGCACACAGAATGTATTTTAATTTAGAGATGTGAATGCCAGTCAGACTCGTGGGGAAACTTCGAGAGCTGATCTGCACACACAATACCCACAAGAAAAGTTATTTTGAGAAAATGAAGTGATTTTTAGAACCGGCAGACCTGATAAATAACAAAAAAAAAGCAAGTCAACTTGAGTACACTAAAAGATTAAATCCTATTTCCTTAAGTAATGGTTTACTTCTTCCCATCTCAGTGCCAAGTTTCTTATAAAATACATGAAAACCCCAATGTAGACAGATGGCAGGAGAGGCAGCAACACCAACATTCACTATCAGGTAAGGAAGCAGAGCAGCTGAGGAGCAACACTTTCTCTCCAATTAAAGCCATTTGGCCTTTTAAAATGAATAAAAATATCTGTATAATGGATAAACACAAATTAATTATTTAAAGTGTTAGCACTAATGCACTACACTAAAAAAAAAAAACCCCAGATTTGCTTTTTAGAACGTGTTTCATGTGTACAGTGAGGTGTTTTAAAAGGTGACTTGGCCCAAATAAATGGCACAAGAAAAGCAGCAGAGGGTAGATCATAATTCCATTTACCAGATGAGATTCTGGAGCCTTCTGCTCTGAGTTTGTGTTTGTCACCCAGTGCTCACAGGCAGCTTGTCAATCCCTCTGATGCCCTGCTGCTCTCACAGCATCCAACCCTTGGCTCCTGAAGGTCTGAAATTCCCATTTGACAAAAGAATTTCTTGCCTGCCTCCCCTTGTATTTTCACATCTTCAGCACCTGCACAGATTGATCTGCATGATCCTTTTACTCCATAAATGCACAGGAACAACGACACTTTATTTCCAAAGTGAACTGTCAGCACATTTGACAGCTCTGCAGGAAAAACACCCAGAAAAAAAAAAAAAAACCAACATTATAATTCAGTAGTCCTCTCGTTTTACATCCTGTATCCTGATCTCACAATACAATGGAAATAATAACAAATATTTATTATTATTAAAGACTTTTTCTGCTTCAGCAAATGTCAGCCCAGGCTGTTCCTTCCAAGGTTAAACTGCAGCAGCAGAGACAGAGGACAGAAATGATGCCTCCAGTGACCCTGCATTATTTATTTATTCCATTCAATTCTTACCCCAGAATCTGGCAGCTGCTTTTCCTTCTGGTTTTTTTTTTTTCAAGCTCAGGGTACAGTAAAGTGAGGCAAGGAACTGGCTTTATTTTTTTTTTTTTTTGGCAACAGCTGACTATTGTGGCAGAACATCTCCAGCCTCAAGCAGAGAAAAGTGATGTTTTTAAATGTGAGAGCAGCTCACCTGTACCTGACAGTCCTGACTGTAACCACATGGTAATGAAGAATACCCTGGTGAAGACTGAGTTCATTGAGAAACACCTAATGTGAAGTGAAAATCAGTTTATTATGAAATAAATAATCGTGTCAGGGACAGGAGAACATTGGGGTGGCAGACATCACACTCAACAGCAATCATTTCATGTGATTTTAAAATGGAAAATAAACCCCAGAGAAAACCACCCTGGAACATTGTTTTTTATTGACTTTTTAGGAACTTGTTTAGTAGAGAACATGAACATAAGGAAGAGATTTGCAAGGCAGGGAATATTCACATGAAACCCAAAAGTGAAAACTCTTTTTTTCCCCCCTTTCTGGATTACACATTGTATCAGGAAAGCAGATTTTAGGCTACATTTCAAGGCTATAAAACAGAGGATTTGTAAAGAAATATGTTTTTACATATCTCTCACCTTACAGACTCTCTGCAGAATCAGCAGCTTTAGAGATGTTCCAGATCTATAAAATCACTTTGCTAAGCAGAATTTTTACACATCTCCAGCTACTCAATCCTTGTTCTGTACCTCCTGACACTCATTTATTTCTGAATTGTTTCCTTCTGCCAAATGAATCTCCCTGAATCCTTTATGGGGACCCAGCCCATAAAGAAGGGACTCCCAAACTCCAAAGAGTGGCAAGTCTTGAGATGTTTATGGCCAGCAGGTTTGGAGCAGCACAATACTTTAGAATTTACAAATAAAAAAAAAAAAAAAACCCAAAACCCAACACCCCTGGTCATTCCTGGCTGAAAATACCAATATTGATTTGTTTCTTTGCTTTAAACCTGCATTCCTGGCACACACAGCTCATGGACCAGGAACCATCCTGTGTTTAACTCCTCCTCAGGAGTTTTTATCCTGGGTTTGTGCATCCTGCTCTGTGGGAGGTGGCAATGAAACCTCCAGAAGTGGCTACTGGCTCGAGCTGCATGGACAACAACGTTACTCTTTAATGATGGGCATCACAATAGAAGAGTCTTTGAAGGTATTTTTGAATATTATTCTCCTCCTGTGCCATTGGGAGCTCCTAAAGCAATGAATTTTAACAGAGGATGGCAGGGAGGGGAAAAAAAAAAAAAAAGAAACCATCAGTTCACCATGAATTTGTCATTCACAAGAAGAATGGGGACTGAGGCAAGTCTGACATGGAAAGGAGTTTTGACTGAATCACTCCCCAGGGAGCAGCAGTTCAGGGAGTTGGAGCATCCTGGGCTGGGCACTTTCCCCACCCTGCACACCCTGCACACCCTGATCCATCCCTGCCCAGGCAGCCTCTCCTAAAATCTGCCCAAAAATCTGCCCAGAAATCTGCCCAGAAATCTGCCCAAAAATCTGCCCAAAAATCTGCCCAAAAAAATCTGCCCAAAAATCTGCCCAAAAAAATCTGCCCAAAAATCTGCCCAAAAATCTGCCCAAAAATCTGCCCAAAAATCTGCCCAAAAATCTGCCCAAAAAAATCTGCCCAAAAATCTGCCCAAAAAAATCTGCCCAGAAATCTGCCCAAAAAAATCTGCCCAAAAATCTGCCCAAAAATCTCCCTCCTCCCTCCTCCTGCAGATCATTAAGGCAAAACCACCCAAACCAAACAATTCAGCAGAATTTACTTTTTAAAGGGGCACAAAATGCACAAGTCAAAACACATACAACCTCAGGTAAAATTTTCATTTTTTTTGCAGAGTTCCAGCCCTGAAATGACTGGCACTGCCATACAACCTCAGGTAAAATTTATTTTCATTTTTATTGCAGAGCTCCAGCCCTGAAAATACTGGCACTGCCATACAACCTCAGGTAAAATTTATTTTCATTTTTTTTTGCAGAGTTCCAGCCCTGAAATGGCTGGCACTGCCCCCACAGCTGAAGTTTTTAACAGTTTAATGCCAAGCTAAAAGTTTGATTTCAGAGCATGCACGTTATAAAAGCAAACACTGTCTTCACAAAATAAATGTTTCCAGCGTTTTGCAAAGAAAGAACATTCTAGAAAGTGAGAACACACCAATGCACGAGGCAAATAAAATGATTAGTTCAAGCAAACCAAAAGCAAGTGTGCACAAGCAGCAGAGCCCTGCCAGGGGTGCTGCTCACATTTGTCCTCATTAGGCAGCAGGTATTTTAAAATAAAGAATTTGTTCTGTGATCATGGCTCTAAGGCACTCAAGTGAAATCAGGAATTTGTGCCTTCATCTCTTCCCCCTCCTAAAATAAAAACCACATTTTAAGCTTTGGAAAATTTCTGTCTGCATGAGAGTTTTCAGTTGTTTGCTGTAAAAAATGTGTTCCTGTGGCCAGGTAAGGGAAGCTGCAGCTCAAACTGAATTTTCACACCTGGGGCTCCAATAGGGATCACATAATTTACATAAAATAGGGTTTTAAATAAAAAAAACCACATGTAACCCCCTTTCCCCAGTCCAACACAGACTGATACACCTGGCTCAGTTCAGAAGGAAATGCAGATCATGTAGCTCAGGGACACACAGCTTTAAATAAATCAATATATTCCTCTTGGAGCTTCTGTTAGGGAGCCACACATTTAAATGAAGATTTACTTCTTTAAGGTTTAAAAAAAAGACGTGTTCATATTTCAACTGTATCCTTTTCTCCTTAAATAAAAAAAAACCCAAAAAAACAACAACCAAATGAGCAACAACAACAAAAAAAAAAAAAAAAAAAAAAAAATCCTGCAAGAAAAATGGGAAACTTATGAGCCAGAAAATGACTCTGATGGGTTGGGAAAAGCAACTGGAAAATTCCAGCTCTCCCCACACTAACTGTGGCTCCATGCAGTCACCAACAACCAACAAAGCCAGAAAGTTTCATCTCTAGGAGCTGCAGTTGCCATTTCCAGACCTGTATTTAAGGAAGGAACCCCATTCCCATTCCCTTTTCTCCTGTGGAAAGAATTGAAGCACATTATTATGTGCTTAACTGATTAATGTAAGAGTAGAGCTGCATGGTTTTTATTTTTTTTTTTTTTTACTAAAGAAAAGCAGCAAATTAGAAGTTTATGCACAATTCCAAATTCCTGTCAACAGAACAGCCCAAGGGCTCTTTGTGCCCTTCAATTGATACAATCCCAAAACTAAAATGTTACCAGCACTGCATTGTTGTGCACAGCCTCTGGATTTATTTCCACCTGAAAGTACATTCAATAAATGGATCAAAAAGCACAGCACACTTTCAATATCTTTGAAGACAGTTTGATATAACTGCCTAGAAAAACCTACTACAGCTAAGCCCAAATCACACTAAAAAAAAAACCCAACAAAAACCAAACCAGTGATAAAACTCCCGTTAAAATGTAACTTATCAATAAAGTTAACTTATTAAGGGAAAAAAAAGGCACCAAGTAGGTAACATAAATGAAATATTAGAATTTATCGAAATTCAACATTAGAATTTATTTGGGAACCAGAATGACACAGAAATGAGTTCTTCTATTCACGACAAGAGAATGCAAAAAGCTTTTCCCACAGCTCATGGTTTCAGCTCTGGGTTGGGAGCCAAAGCACCCACAGGAAGAGTCAGAGCTCCAAAGGAATTTATTTCACTGCTAGCATTTCATCATTCCAAATCACACAAATCCTCAATATTCCATCAGTTCTGCATCTGCAGAGTCTCAGCACCACTCTGCTGTGCCACGGGCATTGCCAGTTGCTGCGTGCTTTGGGTTAATTTAATTTCTCCCAAAAATGTCTCCATTTAGGTTGGATTTTCTGGCCAATGCACTGAATAATGACATGGTTTTGATTTGCCAATTTAAATATACTCTTTTTTTTTTTTTGCTGCGAGACAGAACCAGGAGGAGAAGCAAAACTCGGTTCCAAATTATTTCCTTCAAAATGCGTTTTCACAGAAAAAACAAACTTTTTCCAACTGGCTCTTCAAACTGCCCCAATCCCCCCACAAAAGAATCCCCTTTAAAATGAACTTTTCTGAGTTTTTTCTTCCCAATCCAACCAGGAATGGAATTACCCCGAGCCCAGGTTTGTGGAGGGTGACACCCACAGCTCTGAGTCACAGCACCCAAATTCAGCCTGGAATTCTTTCCTGCTGAAAATCAAAACCCAACTTTTACTGGGATGAGTTGCACTATTCCCCACAGTCTTCACAGAGATAAAAAAAGATATTTTTGCAGGCATTCATCCATCAAAACTTGTCATCCTTAAAGGAACACCAAAAGGAAAAAAAAACCCAAAGTGACACAGCAGAACCCTGGCCTTCCCTTGCTCAGTATCACCAAGAGGAGTGTGCTGGGATTTTCCAGCTATAAAAACCAAAAACCTTTTCAAAACTGGAATCTCACAAGATTTCCAAATGTCACAGGACTGACTGCAGCAGCAATTTTACAATTAAGACTTTTAACTGGCAGGGAGGAGAAAAGCAGACATGTACTGTGCATTTCTCCTGTGATAAGAAAACAGTCACCATGAGGTGGAAACCCAAGGATTATTCAGTTATTTAAATATCCTAAGCTACAATCAAGATTCTGTTTTATGGGTTGGCTGGTGGTTTTTGTTTTTTTTTTTTTTGAAATCTTTTTTTATGCTGACAGATTTTGCAGCTCAATATATGACAGCCCTACAAAATAAATAAATAAATAAATGGAATAAAAGAAATAAATAGAAATAAACACCCAGCACAAGCACCCACAACCCCCAAAAACCACATTTGAAACCTAAAGCTGGCATCCAGCAACACTGCCCTGTGAGCTGTGACTTCAATCAGGCACCTCACCAGTGGCTATTTGGGAATTACCTCCCACTCAGCATGGCAAGCTAATTTAAAAAAAACCCTCAAATTCCTGGTACATTCAATCTCTGTGACATGATTTAGCAGACAAGTATTTCTAAATAAAAATCTTGCAAGTCAGGCACAGTTACAGTAAGTCATGAACACAATTTCTACCTACAATCAGGTTTCTACTTAAAATCTCAGCTTGCTAAAAAAACATTCTGCTTTGCATATATTGTGTTATTGAATGCTGGATTTAAAAAAAGTAAAAGAAAAAAGCTCAAATTCCTGGTACATTCAATCTCTGTGACATGATTTAGCAGACAAGTATTCCTAAATAAAAATCCTGGAATTCAGGCACAGTTACAGTAAGTCATGAACAAAACTTCTACCTACAATCAGGTTTCTACTTAAAATCTCAGCTTGCTAAAAAAGCTGCATTCTGCTTTGCATATATTGTGAGTTACTGAATGCTGAATTAAAAAAATCTTTAAAAAAAGGAATTTTTTTTTTCCCAAGTGGGAGGAAATCCTTTAAGTCTTAGGAAAACCAGCCATTAAAATGTGTCAGAATTACTCACCAGTCTCCAGAGACAAGAACTCCTCATCCTGGCACACAGAGAAGAGGACACAGGTAGGGATGGGAACGACCCTTTTTTTTCCTGGGAGCTGCTTCCCAAAGCTGCCCAAATAACTAACCCTGACCCAGAGCAAAGGGGCTGCGGGGCTGAGGAAGCTGAAACCACTGAGAGCTCATTGAGTTATTCCTGAAATGTGGCTGCAGCTCCACAAAACTGAGCCTCCCCTGCAAGAAAATCTCACCCTGCACTCGCTGGGAAACGGAACAGGATTGAACAGCACTGAGATTCAACAGGAGGAGACTGTACAGATTTTAACAGCGTGTCACCAGCTCAGACAAACTCTTATAGCCACAAAAAGTGAAAAAAAAAACAGCAAAAAAACCAAAACCAAAACCAAACATAAAAAACAACCAAAAAAACCCCCAACCAAACAAAGAAAACAAAATAAAGCAAACAAAAAAGCCCAAACAAAAACAAAGAAAACAAAACAAAAACCACAAAATAAAACAAAAAAAAGACAAAAAACCAAAACCAAACATAAAAAACAACCAAAAAAACCCCCAACCAACCAAAGAAAACAAAACATAACAAACAAAAAAGCCCAAACAAAAACAAAGAAAACAAAACAAAAACCACAAAACAAAACAAACAAAAAAAAACCAACCAAAAAACCAAAACCAAAACTAAAAAACAACCAAAAAAACCCCCAACCAAACAAAGAAAACAAAACAAAACAAACAAAAAAGCCCAAACAAAAACAAAAACAAAAACAAAACAAACAAAACCACAAAACAAAACAAACAAACAAAAAAACCAAAACCAAACATAAAAAACAACCAAAAAAAACCCCAAAGAAAACAAAACAAAACAAACAAAAAAGCCCAAACAAAAACAAAGAAAACAAAACAAACAAAACCACAAAAAAACCCAAAACAAACAAAAAAACCCAACCAAAAAACAACAAAAAAAAAACAACAAAAAAACCCCAAACAGCCCCAGATGTTATCTAAACACGCTCCTCTAATTATTTCTAACCTGTAAAAATTTTCTTTTCTCCCTTTTTTTAAATTTCTTTCTGCCCCAAGGTTTGCCCCACAATCCTCAGGAAGTACGTGCCCAATTCCATTGGGACATTTTTTTTTTTTTTTTTTTTAATGAAAAGAAAAAAAAAAAGAACAAAACCATAATGCTTGTGTGGCAAAATTAGGAACTTTTAATCCTGATATAGATGTATCCAAACTACTAATGAAGAACATCCCAGAAAGGAAAGAAATGATCACAACAGGCACTGCAGGAAACTTCTATACAGGAAAGAAAAACCAGGGACTAACACTCTGCTTTAAAAATGTAAAGCAAGAAGGGGATGAAGAACATGACTGAATTATTTGCTGCATAAAATTCACTTTTGCATGAGTCAAAAAGCAGATTTGCAGTCGAAGGGGTGGCTTGGGTCTTCTACAAAATCCCAGATTTTAGACTAGAGAGCAGAGATCTTTCATGTGAAAACCCCAAACATCAAAAATCATCTCCACGAATATTTTCATCTTTTAAAAATCCGACAGCTCACAGATTTGCAGCAGCATCTCAATTTAGAGCTGGTCAGGAACCAAGAGGGGCAAGCACCAAGGGCACAGGAAAGACCTGGATTTTTTGTACATTTACCGGGGCAAACGTGTGAGCTACAAAGAGACAAGGATCACGGACAAAAAGATGCAAATTCACCAGAGAAATTATGATTTTTAAAAAATTATCCCAAATGTGCCAGGTGGGGAGCTCTGAGGAATGCACAAAGTAACGAAACTGCAGGGAACACAGAGGCCTTCAAGGTGCAGAAATTAAAACAGGAGAAAAAGGTAAAAGAACAGAAAATATTCTTGTGCCAGGGAGGAATAAGGACTGGGAAGATACTCCCCAAGTGGCAGGCAGGCAGAGAAGGCTCCAAATGGGGATCAAAACTTGACTTATTCCTCCATTTTCAGCGTGAACAGCATCAAAAGCAGAAGCTGGGGGGGCAGAATAAATAAATGAATAAATGAAAAAATGAATAAATGAGTAAATGAAAAAATGAATAAATGAGTAAATGAAAAAATGAATAAATGAGTAAATGAGTAAATGAATAAATGCTTTGGGAATGAAGTGGTTAAGGAGGAGCAGCCAGGGGCAGTGCCCAGGACTCTCCTGCCAGAGCTCAGGGTGAGATCAGCAAACCCTGCTGGGCTCCAAGAGCCCAAAATCTAAAAGTGCTAAAAACCCACCCCAAAGGCAAGTGACCTATTTTGAAACCATTTCACCTGTCACGCTCAGAATAGCAAAAAATCTGGAGGGCAAAAACCTGTGAAATGATGTTTTTTTTTCCAAAAAGATGTAAGACTTGAGCCAAATATTAACAATGCAGAAATGAGTTGGAAAATTTAGCACCAATATCAAAGATTGTGCCTCCTCTTCTTGCTTGGCACATTTAATTTACAATACTGATCCCCTGCTTGAAATCAAGTTAGCAATCTTCTCCTCCTTTTTTTTTTTTTGATAGCATGTGAGAAGTTTTACAGAAGTAATTAATCTCTTGTTAGTTCTGTGGCATTAAAGCCTCTCTTTCTAAGAGCTGTGCTATTTCCAGAAGAATCTGAATTTCATTAATAGCCTGCAGCCCTGAGCTGAGTGTGAACATTTGATGAAGCATCAGCACACGACACTGGAAGTCAAAGAGCAAAGCAGCTGGAAAAGCAAAGAGTTACCAGTTTTGAGACATGGTAGCTTAGCAGATTTTGAAAGAGAAAAATCTTAATATTGAATTACACCAACTTTCCGGTTTTGTCAAGTTTTCAGTTTCATTTAAAAAATAGGTATTTCTGAAGGCCTTCAAACTGAGATTGCAGTCATGCTGAAGCACCATTATTTTCAACAGAAATTTAATTTCCTAAAAAATGTAAGGCAGCTAAGACTCATCCTAGCAGTCTAAATCAGAGCAGCACTACAGGACACACTTTGTCACTGTTGAACTGCAGTTATGGACTGTTCCACTTAGAATAATTTGCTATTTTCAAGAAGAAAAATTTTGTTTTATTCAGCCAAACCAACACAAAGACAAAACAACAAAATTGAGCTGAAGGAGCAAGGGAAAATAAAATTGCTCTGGGCACATATGTACAGATACCACAGGGCAATCTTACCTGTATATACAGATACCACAGGGCAATCTTACCTGTATATACAGATACCACAGGGCAATCTTGTCTACATTTCCCACAGAATTTAGGGGTTGATGTTCACATTTAAGGGACTGAGATCTTTACTAGGTTATTTTACTGAGGTCTTTAGTAAACTGATTTAGGGAACATGTTGTGATTAGTTATGGACAGCCAGTGTCAATGCTGTAATACACAAAAACCTTGGGTCAAAAGGATGTCACAGAGGAATGGGGCTCACAGAAAAATGTCAGATGACCAAGCAGACTCCTGGTGGGCATCACGTTCAACCTCGAGGTCAATCCAAGGCCAGAGCAGATTGCAAAGGCCCTTGTCCAGCTGAGTTTCAAAAATCTTCAAGAAATACACAGAATTATTCTCTGCCCAAGAGGTTTGGGTTTCTCACTATTTTTAATCTGTCAGGATGTGCTTTAGTGCAGTTTATGCCCACTGCTCTTTGTGCAGTTTGCAGAGAGCCTGTCTCAGTTACAAAGCCCATGGAATTAATGCAAGGCTGCACTTAAGTCCCTGTTTTTGTTGTCTCCTCAGGCTGAACACACAAATCCCCCTCAGCCCTCCCAGCACATCACATTTCCTGGCCCACAGCCTGCCCATGCTGGGCTCACCCGGGTCTGCCTCCCTCTCCCCCATCCTGATGTGACCAAACCCAGACAGATTATTGCACAAGAGATATTCCAAAGCAGCAAAGTGATGGGAATACCCACCCTTCTCCCCAGGGCAGCTGTTCAGCCAACCTTCACCCCCATCACAGCAGCCAGCTCGTGTCCCACCAGGAGCCCAGGGCTTTTTCTGGGGTGCTGCTCCCCCAGTTTGGCCTTTGCTGAGCTCCAGCAGGCTCCATCCCCCTGCTCACACCTCCATGTCCTGGGTTACAATGCAGGATGTGCCCAAACGTCTGGATTCTGTCCCCAGCTGTTCACCCAGCTGTGGCAGTGATCCTGATCTCTGCTGTTCCTGTTCCAGCTGTTCACCCAGCTGTGGCAGTGACCCTGATCTCTGGGGGGATCTCTGCTGTTCATGTTCCAGCTGTTCACCCAGCTGTGGCAGTGATCCTGATCCCTGTGGGGATCTCTGCTGTTCATGTTCCAGCTGTTCACCCAGCTGTGGCAGTGATCCTGATCCCTGTGGGGATCTCTGCTGTTCATGTTCCAGCTGTTCACCCAGCTGTGGCAGTGATCCTGATCCCTGGGGGGATCTCTGCTGTTCCTGTTCCAGCTGTTCACCCAGCTGTGGCAGTGATCCTGATCTCTGTGGGGATCTCTGCTGTTCCTGTTCCAGCTGTTCACCCAGCTGTTGCAGTGTTCTTTCTCTTCCCCACAGCCCATCCTCCCTCCAGGAGATCTCTCCTGTCCATGGCCATGCAGTCCCAGGGCAAGGCTGATCAAATTCCATCATCCCATTGGGTCCCACTAATTAACTGATAACATTCCATCATCCCATTGGGTCTCACTAATTAACTGAAAACATTCCATCATCCCACTGAGTCCCAGTGCATGGCTGATAAAATTCCATCATCCCATTGGATCCCACTGAATAACTGATAAAATTCCATCATCCCATTGGGTCTCAGTGCATGATCAAATTCCATCATCCCATGGGGAGATGCTCCAGCCAGGGCAGGAGCCGAGCATTTCCTACCCAGATCAAAGGGGAGATTTGGAACAGCAGAGCAGCCTTTTCCCACTGGATCCCAGAGGAAAACCAGAGCCTTGCACATCATCCCTGCAGCTTTGGAGGAAAAGTGCACCTTGTGCAGGAGCCCTGCTCCAGCAGAACCACATCTGTCCCTGCAGGAGGATGCAGCCACCATGGAATGGGACTGCACCAACCCTGACTGACTGACTGAGTGTCAGGTTGGATTCTCACTCTTGACACTGCTCTGGGTTTGGTTTTTGTATTATTTTGTATTTTAATTTTCCTAGTAAAGAACTGTTATTCCTATTCCCGTATCTTTGCCAGAGAGCCCCTTAATTTCCAAATCAGAATAATCTGGAGGGAGGGGGTTTACATCTTTTCCATCTCAAGAGAGGCTCCTGCCATCCTTGGCAGACACCTGTCCCTCAGACCAAGACATCCAGCAGGAGCCCATGGCTCACCCTGCAGAGCCCACCCTGCCCTCTGAGCCCTCCCCCCAGGGATGCTGTCACCCACAACCTGCTCCTGCTGCTCCTGCTTGGCCTCCTCACGAATAACTGAGCAGCACCCCCAGGAAAGGTGATTTCTGATTCCAAACTCCAAACCCTGGACTGCTCGTGGTGCAATCAGTTCTCTGCCATCCATCCAATCCATGCCCACGCTCAGACACAGAGCTGCCACATGAAGACACAGCAAGAGCCTGGCTCAATTTAAAGGTTTTCCACTGGCTCCCCCTCACCTGCAGAGGCAGTCACTGTAGGAGGTGGCCAGGTTGGTCAGGCAAGGTTTTTCCTTGATACACCCATGCTGGCTGCTTCCAATTACCTTCCAGTCTTTCACATGCCCAGAAACAGTTTAAATGAGAACTTGCTCTCTAATATTCTCAAGGAAAGAGGTGAAGCTGACCAGTGTTTAGTTCCCTGGATTCTCTTTCTTGTCTTTTTTTTTTTGTTTTTTTTGTTTTTTACACAGTAATGTTTGTTTTTTTCTAGTCATCAGGGTTATTTATGCTGATAAAAATCACTCTCGTGGTGACATCTGTCAGCTCACTCAGCACCCTCAGCTGTTTATGTTCCTAGAATAAGAATCCATGGCTGTTTCAAGCATCACTCAAAATACAATTTTAAAGTGAATAACATATTAAAAAAAAAAAAACATAAAGCAACCTAGGAGGGGTAAGGGCCTTAAGGCAGCTTTTATCTGCCAAAACAAAAAAAGAAGAGGTGGAACAACAAATAGGAAACACATCACTGGTCCAGGCTGCTGGGATGCTTCAGGATCTACTGGGAGCTGATATTTCTGCTGTACCCACAAGCCTGCTGTAAATCCATCACTGAGAGCACTGAAGTGTTCCCCAGATGTTTCCTTGGGCTTGCTCTGCTCAGAGTTGAAGCTCTACACACCATGAGCAGGAATGAGAATGGATTTTAAAGCAGGAATTTCTCCTGCTTGCTGTTGACAGTCCAGACAGAAGAAGTTTTCCCAAAGGGAAATCCCAACCTTGCCTTGTAACTGGAATGTCTTGTTGTGTCCCAAACATCAAAGGAGTTACAGACACAAAATGGAAATTACAGACACAAAATGGAAATGACAAGCAGCATGGACATCACCAATGCAGCAACCTGAGCAGGCAAGGCAAGGGCTGAACAGCACATGGGTTTGGTTTTGGTTTTAATTCCCCAATTACAGTGACACACAAAGACAGAGAACCTTCAATGAGCTTGGGAATAACCACTCAGCATTTCGAGTGCTGGCCTTTCCAGAATAACATGTTTACACTTTATACACAGCCTTTGATTCTATGCACTGGAAATGAAAAGAACCAAAGTGAACGTTTCCTCCTTCCCAAAGCTTTCAGAGGAAGGGAAAAACATTTTTAGATTTACTTCTGAAGGACCAGGATTAAAGCAAATATCTGGGTAAAGAAGGCATTAATTTTACAGACATAAATATTTTTCTCAGCTACAGCATCTTTTATTAAAGCAAGCTGCAGCCCCATGCTGCAGGAGCTGCCACCAGGCTACAGCTGCAACAAAACATTTCAGGGAATTTGAGTTCACTGTGCAGCCAACACCAGTCAGAACCTGCTCTTCACTTAATCCCAGAATGGTTTGGGTGGGAAGGGACCTCAAAGCTCCTCTCATCCCACCCCTGCCCTGGCAGGGACATCCCAGGGATCCAGGAGAACCCACAGCTGCTCTGGGCAGCCTCAAAATAATGAATTTATTCCTAACACCCAACTAAAACCTGGTTTTTTCGATTTAAAGCCATTGCACTTACCCTGTCACCATGTGCCTGTCAAATTTCCTCTCCTTTTTTAAATCCCCCTTAGTTCCTTCCCTTGCTTCTCTAAAATGCACTTCATGCTGAACCCACAGTGCAACTCTTCAGGAAAGAGCAACCACAAAACCTGATTATCTAGAGATTTTCTTCCCTGTAGAAGATTTTCAAGCACGTGGCAGCCAGGAAGGACCCAGAGCCTCCCAAAAGTCACCCCGAAGGTCAGAATTTCCTGAGTGGAAGGCAGACACTGCATCCCTGCCCTGGAGCCTGTGTCAGTCTCCTGCTCCCCCCAGTGGCAAAAAACCCAAATTTAATGCACGGGAGCAGCATCACACACTCACACTGCACTGCTCTCACACGTTCTTCAAACCCCAAAATGTGCAAAGGATTTTTTTTTTTGTTGTTGTTGTAGAAAAAATAAATAAACAACAGTCTAGACGAAACATTTATCTCGATTTGTGCAAGGAAAGTTTTTGGAATTGATAAACATAAAGTAGTTGATAATGGAAACATTTAAAATTAGTCTGTAATCCTAAAGTTGACAGCAATTTTCTTGAGTTATGATGAAGGGAAAAAAAAAAACCTTTAAAAATAAAAATGTTTTCGATGCAAGCATTAGTAGCAATTTTCTGTCTAAAAATGAACTCCCAGAAAGTTGCTGCCATGCAGGCATCACTTTATTCTCATCAGCATTCTCATGTTTTCCTTCTCTTAAGCTTCAAACAGCTTTTTAAAAAGTGAGCATAATAAGAATACTGTTTCCTAAAAGATGAAGCAAATGAGCATTTTAAAAATAATTCTGACAGTGTAATTTGAAGATTTCTATCTTAGATACAATAAACACTTTTCTATATTCAAGGACTGACTGCAAAATGACCTTATTTGAAATATTTTTTAGTTTCTCTTAGTGGCACCTGTGATTACTTACAGCTACCTGCAGTAAGGAATGATTAGAAAAGAACCCCAAGGCTTTTTTTTAAATTTCATGCACTGAATGAGGTGAGACACTGAACCCACATTTCAAGGTCCAAAATATTAACACAAAACATCATATGTAAGGAAAGAAGTTACTGAATCTCACCAGTCCAAACTGAACCCATTGCACACAAATACAAACTTAACTTCATTAAATTAAACTTCATTAAATTAAACTTAATTCTAAAATTTACCTGAGGTTTTATGCATCTCAAAAGCTTTCCAACATAGGTACTGAAAATCACCTATAGGCTGTGCTGCTTTTAAATAGATTGAAATGTGCAATATTTACACAAAGATATCTAAAGGTTAGAGAAATCCCAAATGATGTTGCAGTTAATAAGGTTTAAACTGCACCTAAAGAACTTCTGCACTGCAGTTTTCCCTCTTATTTCCAAGAATTACATCTAAAACAGAGAAATAACAGCCTGCATTGTTTTTACTTGCTCCAAGTTTCTTAAGAGCTGTTAAACTGAAGACATCACATCCCTCCTTTCTGCTGGGGAGCCCAGCAATGACCCCTCGCTGTGACTGACACGAGTGCAAGGAGCAGTGATGGCAAATGTCAACAGCTGGGTCACAGCTGGATCACACCAGGATCACATCAGGATCAAACCAGGATCACAGCTGGATCACAGCTGGATCACAGCAGGGTCACAGCAGGATCCTCCAGGATCACAGCAGGGTCACAGCTGGATCAAACCAGGATCCTCCAGGATCACAGCAGGGTCACACCAGGATCACAGCAGGATCACAGCAGGGTCACAGCAGGGTCACAGCAGGATCACAGCAGGATCACAGCAGGGTCACAGCAGGATCACAGCAGGATCACAGCTGGATCACAGCTGGATCACAGCTGGATCACAGCAGGATCACAGCAGGGTCACAGCTGGATCACAGCAGAATCACAGCTGGATCACAGCAGGGTCACACCAGGATCACAGCAGGATCCTCCAGGATCACAGCAGGGTCACACCAGGATCACAGCAGGATCAAACCAGGATCACAGCAGGATCACAGCAGGATCACAGCAGGATCCTCCAGGATCACAGCAGGGTCACACCAGGATCACAGCAGGATCAAACCAGGATCACAGCAGGATCACAGCAGGATCACAGCAGGATCCTCCAGGATCACAGCAGGGTCACACCAGGATCACAGCAGGATCACAGCAGGGTCACACCAGGATCACACCAGGATCACAGCAGGGTCACACCAGGATTCACAGCAGGATCACAGCAGGATCAAACCAGGATCACAGCAGGATCACAGCAGGATCACAGCAGGATCACAGCAGGGTCACAGCAGGGTCACAGCAGGATCACAGCAGGATCACAGCAGGATCACAGCAGGATCACAGCAGGATCACAGCAGGGTCACAGCAGGATCACAGCAGGATCACAGCAGGGTCACACCAGGATCACAGCAGGATCACATCAGGATCCTCCAGGATCACAGCAGGATCACAGCAGGATCACACCAGGATCACAGCAGGATCCTCCAGGATCACAGCAGGGTCACAGCAGGGTCACACCAGGATCACAGCAGGATCCTCCAGGATCACAGCAGGATCACAGCAGGATCACAGCAGGGTCACACCAGGATCACAGCTGGATCCTCCAGGATCCTCCAGGACATCCCTGGGCAGGGCTGCAATTGAGGACAAAGAACGTGGGTGACAAACTCAGAGTGAGGCAGAGCTGCTCTCTGAGCCAGGAAAGCTGAAACACAACAGAGATGTGTCCATTCCTTTCTACTTTATTCTTCTTTTTTTTCCTCCCTAAAAAGGAAGGTGCTAAATTGGTGGGACTGGCTGAAGTGGACAAGAGAATGACGTGGTTTAAAAGCAGTGACTTAATGAGTTTTAAGACCTAACAGCTTTCTGAATTTCATTTCCATGCTTGTCTTTGAAATGTTTTTTTCAGGCTTTCCATGAGGACTAAGATGACACTGTGACAAGCAGCTTTCTAAGGATGTTTCTCCACTGTGTCTTAATGATTCTGTAAATATTCACACCAGGGCACAGCAGCTGCTCAGCCTCACTGCCATGGTTTCTGTAAATACATTCCAGTCAGGTCAGCTCAGCCATTCTGAGACCTCAAAAATAATCAGGATATCAAAAATTCACTGACTGAGCTAGAGAAGACACATTTCCCCCAATAATTATAACGAGATTCACATTACTAACAGTTCAGATCTTTGCAGAATGAATTCTGATGGTTCCCATCTATTGGATACTGCCTGTCAGAAAACATGAATTTCCTGTTTTGACAGAAACAGAATTACTGGTAACCATCTCCAGTGCCAAAAAGGACTGGAAAAAACACCGAGTTAGGAGTTCTAAGCTTCTCTGTTCAGCACATTGGAGAAGAACATTGTTTCTAACATAGATGACATGCCAAAGTTAGAACTTTAAACCTGTAAATTATAATTTCTGCCTCTAGAGCAAGGACTGTGACATCAACAGAAGCAGCAAATGAATCTATTGTTCAACTAATTTATTTTCTAGATAAAGAGCAGCAGGGTCTTACTGATTAGTGTTCCTTATTACTGCAATTCTTCAATTAAAAAGGTTTCTTCTATTTTCATTTGATATGAGGGAGCTGCAGAGAAGGGGAAGTGTATTTCTACATTTTTATCTGTAAGAATGCTACTGGTGAGAGCATGAGGTCCCCCAAGGTAAAAGGAAAGAAGGTGCACACCCTTTGCACACAATGAAATGCTACTCAGGGAAAAAGGGTCCAGTGTTCAAATTGGAAATTTTCCTCAATGCCACAGAGATAACAGAGCTTTGCAGGGAACCAGCTGGAAACATTTTCAAACTATTAAAAGTATTTTTCTTCTAATACTTTCCAAGGAAACAACAGCACCATTTCCATTTAATTTTTATATAAAACTATGGAGGTAACAAGAGACCAAAAACTGAGCCTGGATCAGAAAGTCTGGAAGTGTTAGAGAAACTACAGCATGGTTGTGGTTAGTGTAAAGCAGGGGCTAAATTCACACTTTCAGATATATATATATATATCTATTTATATATATATACAGGCTTATATATATATATATAAAAAAACTTACACATTCAGGTGTATATATGTATGTGTATATATATATTTATATACATACAGGTTTATATATATATATAAACTTACACATTCAGGTAAATATGTGTGTGTATATATATTAACTAACTTACACATTCAGGTGTATGTGTGTGTTTATATATTTATATACATACAGGTGCTTATATATATATAAACTTACACATTCAGGTATATATGTGTGTATATATATATTTATATACATACAGGTCTATATATATAAATTTACACATTCAGGTATATATATGTGTGTGTATATATATTTATCATTCAGGTATATATATGTGTGTGTATATATATTTATATACATACAGGTTTATATATATATAAACTTACACATTCAGGTATATATGTGTGTGTATATATATATATATTTATATACATATAGGGGCTTATATATATAAACTTACACATTCAGGTGCATATATGTGTTTATATATTTATATACATACAGGTGTGTGTATATATATAAACTTACATATTCAGGTGTATATATATGTGTATATATTAATATATATAAATATTCAGGTATATGTGTGTATATATATATTTATATATATAAACTTACACATTCAGGTATATATGTGTGTGTATATATATTTATATACCTTCATATATATATATATATATATATATATACACATACAGGTCTATATATATATATGTATATATACATATATATATATATATAAAAATAAATTTACACATTGAGGTATGGGCACACCCTGTGCACTCCCACTGCCCTGACCCTGACATTTCTGAGCTGCTCTTCTCTTGACTGCTGTGTTTTACTTTTCCACACAGTTCTCTGACTTTGCCCCAGCTTTGCACAGGTGTGCAGCAGCAGTTTTCATAAATTTCTGCATGAAAATGGGGAAGGGGAATGCAGTCAGAGACTCTCAATATCACTTCAACACACCTGTCAGAAAATGACACACTGCCACTCTACCAGACATGTCACCATAACATAAAATGAAGAAATTAAATCAATCTAATTCTGTTGAAGTCCCACACTGATTAATGCATTGAATAGTCCTGTCTGAACAAAACTGAAACTGCTCTTACTTGGTTTCAACACAGCCAAGGAAACGAAATAAAAACCTGCATCCAGTGGATGAAATTACCAATCTGAACCCATCCTGGGGATGTGAATCATCCCAGGACACAGAGGGACAGGAACACCCTGGTGCTGGTGAATTCAGGAGCCCAATTCACTGTGCCCCAGGGCAGTGCCACGGTGGGACCCCAGAACAGGCTGGGCTGGGAATCCTCTGCCATTCCCACATGGAATGACACAAATCTGCAGCTGAGACACTGAAACTTCATCCATCAGCCACCAGGTCCCCCTGGGCTCTGTGCCTTCCCCTCCTCTGGGGCCAGGGGCAGCTTTGCCCTGGCAGTGCCTGGGACTGACACCCATCACCAGGATCATTCCACCAGGGATGTGCCCTTGGCCTTGGCTCAGCCCCTGGTTGGACACAAACCTCAGCCTCCATCCCCACTCTGTGCTATCAGGACATGAAACCATTCCCCACCCTTCACACAACTCAATCCAACCCTGCTGCTGCCATGGAAGGTGGTGGGGAACATTCCCAATTTATCCTGATCGTTTGGGCAGGTGAGAAATGATCCCGGGGGCTCCTGCAGGATTCACATCCCAGGCAGGAGCACGGAGACAGTGCCGGGGCAGCACTGCAGGGTTCCTGGGGAACATCCACAACCAGTGCACAGATGGCATTGCCAAAACTGCACCTTTCCTGCTCTGCTGGGACAACCGTGATGGCTTGGGCTGCTTTCTCCAGGAGGGAAAAAAAATAAAATCATCCTATTTCTCAGAACAGGGAAAAAAAACCCCAAAAAACCAAAAAAACCCAAAAAACCAAACCAAACAAACAAAAAAACCCCCAAAAAACAAAAGAAAAAACCAAACCAAACCAAACCATACCAAACCAAACCAAACCAAAAAAAACCCCAAAACCCAAAAAAACCCAAAAAACCAAAAAAACCCCAAAGTCTACCATGGATTTCTCAGGCAAAACACAATGTCTCATATCAGACAAATTTCTATTGAGTGAAATTGTTAACACTTGTATTGATATTCTGTGTTTTATTAATAACAGCTCTGAAAACCTTGTTCTAGTTCTTGTTTCTCAGTGCATTTTTCCCCTCCAAAACCTCCATCATGTGCTGAACACATCTTGTCCAAAAGAACTATCTAAAAGAACTATTTTATTGCATTTAAAATAATGCAATAAAGCCATTTTGCTGGTTTTATCTTAATCATGGATCACACTTAAAGGGACCTCAAGACTCCACAGCAAATTCTGTTCCATTTTTTGCAGGTCCTTCCACTAAAGATGTTACTCAGTGTTGTCACCAAACACAGAATTTCCACTGATTAAAAGGTTTTTATTTGGCTGCCCATATGCTAATGTTCATGTAAATGAGAGATTTTCTACCAATATGGTTATGTCATGATACCTCTATATTACATATATATATATATATATACCTCTATTATTATATATATTATGGCAAAAGAGGCCAAGGGACCATCTGAAACCTAAAGACAGCCAAATCTGGGAATCAAAAATATCATATAATAACTTATTATAATAACTTAATAAAATAGAATATAATAACTTAATTTCCATATAAACAGGGAAGTATAAAACATGGAAACCTTTTGATATTTGAGGTTTTTGGGCATGATATGAATTGCAAATTAAGTCCCTCCAAAGCAGCCTGAAGTACATAAAAATAAACATTTCCTTTCTTTTTGCCTCAATGGTCATACTTTGAAAGAACATCAAGTTTTGATTAGAAAAAACTATGTATGGTACATGCTTCCATTAAATTCAGATTGGTTGAAGGAAAGCACAAAGCAATTCCAGCTCTCTGACATGTTTGAACACTAAAGCACTGTCTCCTCACCACACTGAAATGTGCAGAAATATCCTGAAAACATTTCAAAACATGGAAATATGCATCAACATAAGGAAAGTGATGGTGAACTAAAAACACATTGAAAAAACTCAGGCTTATGTATCATTTTGAGGAACATCCCTGTATGTATTTTTTCCTTTTTGTTTTTCCCCTTTTCCATATGTTTCTGGGGAAATTCTGATCTACAAAAAGAAATCTTTTACTTACTCTTGGTCACCTTTTAGGAAAGTTAAAGTTCCAAACAATCCCTTTATGCAGATTCATTTGCTCATTTTTCCTTGGCAGATATTCCCAATAAATCCCTATTTCCTATTGAATTGCAATGATCTTGGTGTATTCATGGCAAAAATCTGCCCAAATTCACAGGGCTGCATTTAAAACCCATTTTAAACCTCAGGGCACTGAAGAAGGAGACAATTTTTAACTCATTCAGCAAGGACTCAACTCATTATTTCCACTCTCTTGGTACAAAAAAAGCCAAAGTTTTTTTTAAAAAATAACACAACCTTCCAATATTTTAGCTTTTCACTTTAACAAACCCATCTCTCAACTTATATAGACACATATAGAAAGAACCAATAATGCCTTCTTTACTTTTCCATAAAATCTCAGACTCAATTGGACATGGCTGACATCAGAGCCAATTATTTTAAATAAAAGTACTGGTGTACATTTTCTTTTTCACTTGGAAAAGAACATTCAGCTCATGCTTGTGAAACATAGCTCCACTCCTTCCTCTACTTAATAAAAAAAACCCTAATAAATGGCAATATCAGGTTGTAGCAAACTGTCTAAAATAGGTCAAGATCTGCAGATCTAAACCAAGGTTTTTAGACACAACCCTCAGCCTAAAATTGTCCCAGGCTCCCCCTGTGGCACACCAACACACCAAGTGAGGATTGCAATTGTCAGCAGGAGGAAAATCTCTCCTTTAAATCACCATGTGAATGGAAAAGGACTGAGCCTTCACTGCCCAAAAGATTTTAATAATTCAAAATACACTTGGCAGGCAGCTCAAGTGATACAAACACAAAGGTTCCCCTTCACCCCACGTCCTTTACTGATCTGTTCCCCTGTACAAACTTTTATATTTATGAAAATTCAGGTAAAAAGTTTATTTGAGCATTATTTCAGCAGTGCTGCTCCCTCCAAAGCACTAAAGGCACCACCACGTCCTCACTGCCCTCCTGGTGCCAAAGTGCCACACAAGTCGGTGGCTTTTTATTAATGAGAAAAACAAAATTAACTTTTTCATCCCCTTCACAAAAGGTTGAAGCACATGCCTTCCGTTTTCAGTCACATGAGGAGTTCCTCCCAGAGACCTGCAGGTTCTAAAAACCAGAATATCTACACAGCACAATCCTGGGAACATAAACCTCTCACTTCTGTATTTTTTTACAAGTTACCATTTATTGATGCACAATAAAATATAAGGAAATCCTAATGATGGCTGACACGTCAAAAATGAACGAATAATAATATTCCTTAACATGCAAACACAGAGCTTTATTCCATTTCAGTTCTCAATTCTGTGTAATTTAAATGCATTTTGAATAACCTTGCTCAGCCAGCAGCCCTTACCCACATTCACCTCCCTCTCTGCATGTTCTGTGTGTATATATATATATAAATATATAAAAATATATATGCACAAACACATGCAGAAATATTCAGGAATCAACAAGACTAGTGCAGAGTAAAACTGCAGCAAAACAAAAGGCAATATATTGTTGTCAAGTTTTCTGAGTTCTCAAAATAACCTCTTTATAACCAAGCACCATGAAGATGATAAACACAGGGCAGATTTTTTTCCACAAGCTGCACCCATGACCCAGAGTGGACTCACACATTAAATAAAATGGGTCCAGACAAGAGCAGCTCTGCAGAGGAGACAGTACAAAAATTCAGTTAACCTTTGGAACAATAATGGAAGAATTTCGCTTTTTGGGAAATCAACCAGAGTCAGCACTTACTTCAAAGGCAAAAATAAACATTATCCTGAAGAGTAAAATAGGCAGGATCAAAGTTATAACAATAGTTTGAGATGTTTAGCATTTGCAAAGTTATAACAATAGTTTGAGATGTTTAACATTTGCAAATTCCTGCTTTCCTTTAGACTAAAAATTGTTCCTTTCCAAAACCTGTGGCATACAACTTCCCCGGAGGTTTGGAGTTCTCTGGGATTGCTGTTAGCCCAGAAATTGTGATAAATCTGTACGGCCTCAAATAATTCTGCACATCGCAGTGCTCGTGGCCCCAGTGTGACCAGCAGGTCCCAGGAGCACAGACGCCTTCTCTGAGGCACCAATAATTGATTTATTCTGCCCAGCCCTGGCTGCCTCTGTCCCATCACTGCTCACAGCAGCGATCCCAAAATTCCCAAATGCCATCCTGGCAGCCCCAGCTCGGCTCTGCTGATGGGTTCTGACACCACAGGGGCTCGCTGAAACAAACGCATTGTCCTCAGGCTGTAACAAAAACCTCAACTCCTGCACACATCTGGATCGTTCTCCCTGGGAATTCTGCACGAGGGGGCCAAGCAAAGTCACGTTCAGGTACTGACATCCACACCCTCCATCCACCCCACCCCTCTGCCAGGGATGATGAAGATCAAGGGATTATTGATCCTGATTGTTGATCCTGATTATTAATCCTGGTTATTGATCCTGATTATTGATCCTGATTATTAATCCTGATTATTAACCCTGATTATTGATCCATCAGGTCAGCTGGAATCACGACAGGGGCTGGGTTTGACCAGAATCCCTTGGTCAGACTCAGTAAATTCACTGACCAGCAGCTTTTCCCACTGCAATTCCAATCTTTTACCCAAAAGACTCGAGCACAGATCCACGATCACACCAGGATAAAGGCCATACCCACCTGTAAGAACAAGCTGCCCTCCCCACCCCAAAATATTTGTGAATAATCATTATTAACAGCTCCAATCCCAATGCAGGGATAAACTGTGTCACACCAAAACCTCAAAACACACATCAACTTGTGCCATGACATTACAGCATCTTTATTCACCCACAGCTAACTGAAATCAGGAAGCAACTTTTTGTTTTTTTTTTTTTGGGAATGGAAGTGGGTGGTGTCAGTTTATCAATTCACTCCCTGCTTTTTATAACCAGGCTTTAAAAATACATTGTCAACTGATTTTTTGCTACAAGTTAAATGCCTTGCATTAAAGAATTTAAAAGTTATAATGTTCTTGGAGGAAAACAAGATTTTAAATCGAGTGCAAGAACGAAGCCTTGATAATACTTTGAATCATAAATCCTGCCTTCCCCACAGTTAATTAGAAGTTAATTAAATCCTAAACCGTATCAAGCATTCACCTTAACTACTACCAAGACTGTAAATTTGTTCAGAAATTCCTACTGTATCTTACCAAGGTGCCAAATCACAAAGGAAATACCTTTTTCTATTCCTCAGCTGGTTAAAGCAGGAAATACATGTATTGCAGAAAACTAACACAGAACTTCCCCTGTTTACCAATTCGTCCTGAAACCAAGTCCTGTAAATATCTTTCAGCATTGTCTGAAATCAAATTCTCTTTTGCAAGACTACCCTAGCCCCTTCTCAAATATGAGATGCATGAAATAATCCAGGTTTTAAACCAAAATTAGTTGAAAAGAACACAATGAAAAATGACTGGCAAGTGCTGGTTGAAGAACTGGTGCTGTATTTAGAACAGTTAGCTAATTTGAAGTCAGAAGGGAATAAAAAAAAAAAAGCCCATTTTTCAGCATTCCTGTTAGAAGAGCAATTCTTCTCCACTAATGCAATGAATGCACACAGCCCAGAATTATTGCAATTCTTCTCCAGTAGAGAAACGAATGCACACATCCCAGAATTATTGCAATTCTTCCCCAGCAATGCAATGAATGCACACAGCCCAGAATTATTGCAATTCTTCCCCAGCAATGCAATGAATGCACACAGCCCAGAATTATTGCAATTCTTCCCCAGCAATGCAATGAATGCACACACCCCAGAATTATTGCAATTCTTCTCCAGCAATGCAATGAATGCACACAGCCCAGAATTATTGCAATTCTTCCCCAGCAATGCAATGAATGCACACATCCCAGAATTATTGCAATTCTTCTCCAGCAATGCAATGAATGCACACAGCCCAGAATTATTGCAATTCTTCTCCAGCAATGCAATGAATGCACACAGCCCAGAATTATTGCAATTCTTCTCCAGCAATGCAATGAATGCACACAGCCCAGAATTATTGCAATTCTTCCCCAGTAATGCAATGAATGCACACAGCCCAGAATTATTGCAATTCTTCCCCAGCAATGCAATGAATGCACACAGCCCAGAATTACTGCAATTCTTCTCCACTAATGCAATGAATGCACACAGCCCAGAATTATTGCAATTCTTCCCCAGCAATGCAATGAATGCACACAGCCCAGAATTATTGCAATTCTTCCCCAGCAATGCAATGAATGCACACAGCCCAGAATTATTGCAATTCTTCCCCAGCAATGCAATGAATGCACACAGCCCAGAACAATCTCACAGGACAGCAGAGCCATTTCAAACAGGTGCCAGCATTGAGAAGAGACACAAGGGAGAGGCTGAGCTTTACCTGAAGGCCCCAGGAAGGGACAGACATGGATGGAAGTCACCAGAAGCACAGAGGATGGCAGAGCAGGGCTGGGCTCACACCTCACCTGGCAGCTGCAGAGGAACCAGGTGTGCCAGGGACCAGGTGTGCAGAACCCAGGTGTGACAGGACCCAGGTGTGCCAGGGATGTGCCAGGACCCAGGTGTGCCAGGGACCAGGTGTGCCAGGGATGTGCCAGGAACCAGGTGTGCCAGGACCCAGGTGTGACAGGACCCAGGTGTGCAGGACCCAGGTGTGACAGGACCCAGGTGTGCCAGGGACCAGGTGTGCCAGGACCCAGGTGTGCAGGACCCAGGTGTGCCAGGGACCAGGTGTGCCAGGACCCAGGTGTGCCAGGACCCAGGTGTGACAGGACCCAGGTGTGCCAGGAACCAGGTGTGACCAAGGATGCTGAACCCAGCTGGGGGACAGCTCTGGCAGCAGGGAACACACAGACACACAGACACACACAGACAGACACAGACAGACACACACACAGGCACACAGACACACAGACACACACACAGACACAGACAGACACACAGACACAGACAGACACACAGACACACACACACACACAGACACACACACAGACACACAGACACACACACACACACACACACAGACACACAGACAGACACAGACAGACACACTGTAAAATCTCCAGCTCAGAGGATGCTCATTCTGACGTGACCTGATGCTCCATCTCAGCAGGACTTGGCCTCTTTCCAACTATTTCCAAACCTTCCCAGAACTTTAAATCAAATCCAAAATTGCAATATGTAGAACTCAGCCACCAAGCAGCACTGATTTTTGTGGGTTTTTTTTCCCCACTCTCTTTTTTTGTTTTAAATCTGGGCCGAAGCACAGATAATTATTTGCACTATTTCCCTGAAGGGCATCCTGAGCCTCAAACACTGTCATCATGTGCTTCACTGAAATGACACGATGCCCCTGGAACAGATTGAAAACCTTCTCAGGACAGGGAATGATTTGAATGAACACTCAGCAGCACAATTCAGAAATCAAAGAGAGCAGATCTGCTGAATAGTGTCCGTATCAATTTAAGAATTATCCTACCTGCTGATTTCTGGGCAGGTTTTTTTATTATTTATTAATTTGGGGGGATTTTTTAGGGTGGGGGACACAAGACAGAAGGTTTGAGAACTGTCTAACAAGTGCTGGCTTGAGAACAGTCCAGCAAGTGATTTATGTTCCAGAGCCATTTACCTCCACTAAAAATCTATTTACACGTAAAGAAACCACTTAGCTCCTTAATGAAGCACTTTATTCGGGTATCAAAAGTCAGGTTATTCACATGCAAAAACCCTGTGAAGCAGATATTCAAACCTTTTCCCCTCAGGAGATGAACATCTTTTATTACACCCACAGACAAGAGTACAGAAGTTTTCCTTGTTTTGGTTTTCTCTATCTCACAGTCCTCTTTCCATATTTATTGTATATTCATTTTTCCAAAGGAATACACAACGTTTTCTTCCTCTTGTGAGAAGAAAAGAGCTGTGCCCCGGGCACTTGTGGATTTTTAAAAATGATTTCCTGCTCGTCATTCAAGCAGAAAGCAGAGCTGCTCCATAAATGCTATTTTTTAAAGGATGCTGGATGACAGAGCAGCACAGCCCTCCTCCCTGACCATGAAAAGATTTGGAATAAACTCTAAAATCAAATCCTCTATATCCAGTGTGGTGGATGTTGGTTAATACAATGGCTGGGAGAGAAGCTCGACATTATTAAACTTCACTGATGTCTACAAGTAAATTAAAAATTGGATTTTCCTGTCTATCCAGAAATGCTTCTATTTCCTACGAGGATCTGCAACTTCAGACACAGAGTTCTGAGGTCTATGACCTTCACTCTGAACTCCTATGCTTTAAAAATCCTCATTACTAGGATAATTATTTATTAATTATTAATCCTTGCCCTTTACCTCTGAATTTGCACAAAATGAGAGGAAGCATTTGCACTTCAGCAATTCCTTCCAGCCATAATAAACCCAGAAGCCAACAGAGCTGAGCCTGGTCTCACCAACACACCAAAACATCCCATTCCAGATTCCAGGGACACGATTAAAAGCAATTTATTTATAATCCTGTAGCACTAACTGCATTCACTTGATTTTTAATCACATTTTACCTTGGTAGTTGATTTTCTCACACCCATACACACAAAGAGTCCTTGCTACAGTCAATGTCCAAATTCAAAATTCAGATAAATAATGCAGTCCACCACTAAGTGATGAAATGCCAAATTCTTGATAAGAATTTCACCATTTCTTTGCCAGCTTGTGAGCACTTTAAAACAACAAGTAGTAAATAATATTTCACATTTTTACCTAAGCTTTTATTCTTTCATCATCTGCTTTGTTATTGCTCTCTGAACTTCCATGTAGATTCTGACTGGTAAATCAAAACACATTTTTAAAATGCAAGGTGTCATGCACAAAGGAGTTTCCTCCTGAGTGAGAAATGTTTTTATCCACTCAGGCTTGTTCTAGCTTCACTCTGAAAACAAAATAAATGAGCAAATGCTGCTGAAGGCAGATGAATTGGAGCAATGCACAGCTACCTCACAGTTTGCAGGTTCTACATGCAGAAGATGAGAAAAGGGGAAAAAGAGGCTGTTCATAAAAACTATCACAATTGGAGTCAACACTGTCCCAAGTTCATTCCCCTTCACTTCCCCAAATCCCATCGGGCTGAGCACAAATTACAGGAATTTTCTTTGAGCTAGACAACACTTTACAAGTTCCAAAGGTCTGAGGTTAAATTTCTGTGGATATATTCTCCCCCAAAAGACAAATTTTCATGGGAAAGAAAAAACCCCTCTGCATTTCTTGGTCAGAACTTTACAGAAGCAGAAGGAAATTTGAGGACAGTTTTGTTTTTTTCTGTTGATGAATCTGTATTTTATTGTTTTAATGACCCACAAATTGTAGCCACAATAATGAAATGCAAGGGGGTTATGAGCAGCACATAAAACCAAAATAATTTTGATTCCACAACCAATGCAAAGCAGTCCCTGGCTGACCTTGAAAGGGTTCCTTTACCATGACATAAATTTGAGTTTCAAGATCTTGCTAAGGAAGTTTTGCAGTGAGTGAGTGGAAATTTCCCAATCTGCCATCTAATAAACATGCCTTGAAACAAAAAAAAATAATTGAATTAATACATAAGTAGGGAAATGCAGCCTGTACACAGGACTTTTAAGAAAGTAATTCTGAACATGACAAAGCTGGGATTAAAATCCAACAGCCCTGGGAGCTGAAACATTTTTTTAGAGTTTCTGCACTGATGGCCAAGCCAAAATCTTGTTGCCACCCAAAACACTGAAATCAAGGCAGACCACTGTGACCCAGTGACCCAGAGACAGGGGCAGGAACACAATTAATGTCATTAAACTCTCTGATTAGGAGCTAAATTAGAAAATGTCTCATGACTGAAGTGGTAACTCTGTTCTTTCCCTTTTTTTTTTAATGTATTTAACAGGAAATCAGGTGGTGAATATTTGAAACACTTTTCTCACCAAAAGCTTCTTTACAACACAAAGCCCTGAGCACGTGAATGACAACAGAGCAGAACATTTAATTCCATTTTCAGCCTCAGTATCAAACTCACTGCTCTGTCACACTGAAATATGATGAAATGACAGAGTCAGAATTAGGTTTTACAGAGAGTTTTTAAAGAGCCTTGACTTATGGAGTTGATGTTTTTAACGAAACATGAGAAATTCTCCAGGAAATGACAACACAGCTCAAGTTTCCCAAGATTTTCTTACACACTTCCCAGCCTTGGCATGGTGACACAGGCAGCTTTCCTCACTTTGCTGATTGGAATTTTAATACCTCAGGATGTCTCTGTCAAACACTGCATCACATGGAAGAATTCTGCCATTTCTGTAGAAAGCTACATTCTCCAGAAACGTGCACCAATTTAAAATCTGTTTGCCAAATTGTTCTTATTCCTTATCTATCAACTGACCTATTCACGTGGAAAGAACATTTTTCTAACAAAAGGAAGAAAAAGGATATATCTGTGTCTAGACAGCCACAAGGGGAAAATTACATATACAAAGTTCCAAAGATGAGTAATTTTTTTTTTAAATTTCTACAGTACAATTTATATTCTTGTTTCTATCCATAGTTTTGACTGTGTTACATTTTTTCAGTCTGTTGTGGAACGTGTATTCTCTTTTTTTTTGTTTTATAATTATTTTTGCACCTCACTTGAAAACATTGTCATAGCCTACAGCTTTTCTTTCCATCCCATGTCATTTTTGCCTTCTTGAACTTTCTTTTCTCATATTTTTCTGTTAACCCATCCCCTAATGTCTTCAATACTGAGGGAAAAGAAATGGATGTTGACTTTTTCTCATGGGGAAAGCAGAACCAAAGGACCCACAAAGTACATTCAGCACATCAGCTGACAAGTGCCTTGGATTTTATTCCTAATTTATTGCAATCTCCTGACAAGGATTCTTTATATTCCTTCACTCTTCAAATGCTCACGATTAGACTGAATTGACAACTGAGCATTGTAATTTCATTTTTTGTTTTGTGCTCAAGATGCAACAGTTTGTGCTCACGCTCTGGAATAAGGGAAATGAAAAAAGAAGGTTGATATCTGCTGTTCACAGCTCGTAAAAGCAAACTGCATGTCGGTCTTTAATAAATAACCAGAATGATTTAATTGGAAACTGTATCAGACAATGGGCCAGGAATCCCCAGGTGCCCTGCTGCCCACCCTGCCAGGGCTCCTTCCCAAATTTAAATAAATCCATTTATATTACAGGCCCGAAGGTGTCAATAAATACCAGGTGCTTATCCCAGAGCTCTGCCCATCCTCGGGGCAGACACAATTCCCCTTCAGCCACTGCTCCCTTAGAAACTGTCACTGGGTTTAGAAACTCCTTCAGGAGGGGCAAGAGAACAGCATTTAATGAATGAATTTAATGAATGAACTGAGCCTGCTCACATAAAATTTCTGCTGTTTCAAAAACTCAACCTGTTAATGGCATTCCCTTTTCTTTTATGTTTACTCCCAGAATTGCCATTAAAAAGCAATCCAGTGAATGATTCCATATAGGAATAATTCTTGAATAATCCACTTCTGCTGCAAGACTGACAACCTCAGGAATCCAATCTGAATATTTCTTAATGCCCAATGCAGTTAATTTTCCTACAAAATGTTGTTACTGCAAGGACTGTAGAAGGCAAAGGGAATGTTTTAAGGCACCATAGTTGCTGTTGCCAGCTGAGAACACATCCCTGCACTCAATCTGCCATCGAGCAAAGCTGCACAAAACATTTTCCAGGTTTTGTTGCAACACAGAAGTGAAACCCATCAAATTCGAGTTTGTGTGTAAGAAACACCGGAGCCCAGCAGCTGCAAGTCCTGCACACGTTTCCAAACCCTTTCTGAAGAACTGTCCCAAAGCACAAATCCCTTTTTAAGCACAAATCCCTTTTTATGAACTGATGTAAAAGCAGAGTTCCAACTGCTGCAATCCCACCTGGAAAACATCTCAGCTCTGCCCTCTGAGCAATTCTGCACTGAACCAAAGATCTTTAACTCCCGAAACTCCTCCTGAACTGCAGCTGCACCAAACTCACCTCCCTCGACTGCGGTAACAAAACCCTTCTGTACCATTAGCAGCTTATAGAAAATAAATGTAATGCATTGAAAAGTGACTGCTCAGACAGCCCTGAAGGAGCACAACGAGCCCAGTGACCGAGCTCGGCATCCCAAAATCGCCTCCCAAAAACCTCAACGTGCAAAAACCCAAGTGACAGAATGCCTGCAGGGGAAGGGTGGAGGGAAAACTGCCCTGAATTAGAGAAAATGAGATGTGATTGCAAGGGAAATGGGAGCGAGACTCAAAATTAATTAAAATGCATCAATTAATAGCAAAGGAAGTTTATTGGATCAAAGAAAAATTCTGCGAGTGCTCGAATGGGAAAAGGAACACAAAGTTCAACGAAAACTCCAAAGTCAAAAAATACATTGCAGGCTCTGGGGAATTATTTGGAAATGTGTGGAGAGTGAGAAGGGAAGAGACAGGATCATGTCCCCAAGCTAACACAGCTCACCTGCCAAACTCCAGAAGCAGAAAGCTTTTCAACAACAAAAAAACAAAAAAACAACAACAACAACAAGAAAAACAAAAAAAAACACCCCAAAAAACAAAACAAAACAAACAAAAAAAAACCAACAAAAAAACCCCCCAAACCCTACAACCTATTAAAATAAATAAACAAACAAATAAATAAATAAATAAATAAATAAATAAATGAGTTGGTGTGGGGTCAGGGATGTTTTTGTAGGTTTTTTTGGTTGTTGTTGTTTCTTTTTGGTTTTTTGCTTTTGTTGGGGGTTTTTGGGTGTTTTTTGCGTTTTTTGGTTTTTTTGTTGTTTTTGGGGTTTGTTTTGTTTTGTTTTTTGGGGTTTTTTTGGTTGTTGTTTTGGTTCTTTGTTGGGTTTTTTTTGTTGTTTTGGTTTTTTTTAGTTTTTTTGGTTGTTTTGGTTTCTTGGGTTTTTTTTGGTTATTGTTTTTTGGGGTTTTTTGGTTTTTTTTTTTTTTTTTGGTTGTTGTTTTGGGTTGGTTTTTTTTGTTTTTTGTTGCTATTTTTTGTTTGTTTGTCTTGTTTTTTTTTTTCCTATTTATTCCCCATGCTCCTTCCCCTTCTCACCAAGGCAGAAAAAAGTTGTTTCCCTTCTCCTGACCCAGATTTGCCTTTGCCTTTCACTCCAGACTGCCCAGGGAGAGCAGCCCCTGGGCAGGGACGGTGCAGGACGAGCAGAACAATCCTCACCCAGACAGGAGAAAACCACAACAGGAAAATTAAAATCTGAACGAGCCACAGCTCAGCTGCACTGAACTCCCCCCAAAAATGGGGCTGGAATTACAAATTTCCACCTGAGGATTGACAGGAAACCTTGGAAGGGCTGTTACAGGCAGAGACAGGGATATTATTCATTATTATTCATTATTATTATTTTTTATTATTTATTATTATCTAATAATAATTCTTTAATAATTAAATAATTTAAAAAAATAAATGCACCCAATAAAAAACACCAGCAATCTGAGCACACTGACAGATTAAAAAAAAAGAAATACACCCAATCAAGTCACCAGCAATCTGAGCACTGACTGACAAAGAAATAAAAAATAACTACAGCAAATCAAAACACCAGCAATCTGAGCACACTGACTGACAAATAAATAAAAAAAAATACACCAAAAAACACCAGCAATGTGAGCACACCGACAAAGAAATAAAAAATACACCCAATCGAAAAAACCAACAATCTGAGCACACAGACTGACAAATAAATAAAAAAGAAATACACCCAATAAAAACACCAGCAACCTGAGCACACCGACAAATAAATAAAAAATACACCCAATCAAAAAAACCAACAATCTGAGCACACAGACTGACAAATAAATAAAAAAGAAATACACCCAATAAAAACACCAGCAACCTGAGTACTGACTGACAAATAAATAAAAAATACACCCAATCAAAAAAACCAACAATCTGAGCACAGACTGACAAATAAATAAAAAAGAAATACACCCAATCAAATCACCAGCAATCTGAGCACAATGACAAAGAAATAAAAAAGAAATACACCCAATAAAAACACCAGCAATCTGAGCACACTGATAAATAAATTTAAAAAAAATCAAACCAAAAAACACCAGCAATCTGAGCACACTGACTGACAAATAAATAAAAAATAAATACACCCAATAAAAACACCAGCAACCTGAGCACACTGATAAATAAATAAAAAATAAATACATCAAATAAAAAACACCAGCAACCTGAGCACACTGACAAATAAATAAAAAAGAAATACACCCAATAAAAAACACCAGCAATCTGAGCACAATGACAAATAAATAAAAAATAAATACACCAAATCAAAACACAAGCAACCTGAGCACACTGACAAATAAATAAAAAATAAATACACCAAAAAACCCAGCAATGTGAGCACAATGACTGACAAATAAATAAAAAATAAATACACCCAATAGAAACACCAGCAATCTGAGCACACTGACAAAGAAATAAAAAAGAAATACACCAAATAAAAAACCAACAATCTGAGCACACTGACTGACAAAGAAATAAAAAATAAATACATCAAATAAAAACACCAATCTGAGCACAGACTGACAAATAAATAAAATATAAATACACCAAATAAAAACACCAGCACAGCTGAAAATCATCATCTCCTGCCTTTCCCTTGTGTTCAAATAGATAGAAGTGATATCATGAGCTCTATGCACTCCTCAATGGGAAACATCCCACATATATCAATAAAAACTAGAGAGAGCAACACCTGAAATGGTTTTTTTAATTGATTTTTGTTTTCAGGACAACAGCCCAGGGACAAAGTTTCATTATCACTCCAATATTTCATGTCCTTCACAGAGTAAACAATTTATTCTCAGGATCCCATTCAAACGTGATTCACAGGAAAATCAACTACAAGCAAAGCCACAAGAAAATCAACAATTCAGGTGCATTTACAGGAATAATAAAAGTCTCTTCACTTTTAAATCCCCCAGTCCAGATTTTTTTAAGGTAGCACACACCAGGAATATTTTGAATTTTCTTAGAATTCTTCTTCAAATGACAAACACTGACATGCACTTATGGGCATTTACAGCACCTCTGAGAATAGAAAAATAAATATTGGGGGGCTTGGATTTCCTAGAAGCAAAAGGCTCATTATCATCCAAAAAACTTAAAAAAAAAAAAAAAAGAAAAATCACAGGAAATTTGAGAGGTAAAATGAATGGTGTATTACCAAACTACAAAAACCCAGTTAGTCCTAAAATAAAATTTAAAAATTAACGAGGAGGATAGGCAGTGTGTGTGCAAACCACAGGAATTTCATTCACAGTTTAGTTTTTCTTTCAAGCAGCCTCTGATGGGTTTTTCTTAAGGCTGAGGTTTTATTTAGAAATACACAAAGTGAAATACAAACAGTCACAAAGCAGCATCCAAAATTCAATTAAAAAAAAAAAACCAAAAAAAAAACTGACATGCTACTTGCAAACCAGAAAAATAAAAAGAAAGATCAAATGCTTTATTCTACATTGATTGTGACATGAGGACAGGATCACTTTAATCCTCTGCTGAGGAGATGAGAAGAATAAATCCAAATTTGCCTGTGCTTTGAAATTGCTGCTGATTCTGCACCTTTTAAACCATTTGGGACCCAAGATTTCAAAATCAACTTCTTTAAAATTCACAAAAAAAAAAACCCTGAACAATTGCATAAATTCAAATAAGAAAAGATGACACACTGGTTTTGGTCTTAACTGAAAATGAAGAAAATGATATAAAAAAGACTGAATTGTTTTCAATAGCTTGTGATAGGTTAATATTCAGAGAAATCCTTTACTTATCAGCTCCCACATTTTAGAATTGTCATTTCCTTCAGGCTTTATAATGGGAGGCAAAAAAACCCCCAAATCTCCACAAGCAATAATCCAACACTCCACAGCCAAGCCATGGAAATAAGAATCACCCAAAGAGAATATTCAGGTCAAAAATGCTGCCAAAATCTTGTTAGAAATGTCAGGATCTGAACTGCACACATACAGATTATTGCAGTGCCTTGATTGCATCAACAACCAAAATTACACATTTCAAACGGGATAAAGAACGTCCCAAATGGACAGAAATGAATGTACTCAAGAACCTCAATCTCACTGGGTTTTCTTCCACATGGGATATTCTGATTTTTTGCTGTTACACTGTGGCACTTCACTTGATTCCTTTTCTTTTTAATGTCTTTAGACAAAGTCTCAGATTTTTGTGTGCTTGTGGAATGACTTGTGCAAACTCACTGACAGGCATTTGAATTTCCTGCTGAGTGTGGAGACAGAAGTTACCTTTGATGATTATCACATTTATTCCTCCTGGATATCATTTTTAAACCCTCCAGTTTTATTTTCAAGACGAGATCAAGCATTTCTGCTCCTTTCTAAGCCTTGGGAAGAGACACTCCAACACGAAGTGTCAGCATCCATTCTTGCCTGGAACGTGCATCTTCTCCAAAGCTTTTGATTTTATTAACTCAGCATTAACCCTCAAATATTTCACCCAAATTTTAGAATTTGGGAGCACAAAGATGCTCCACTGGGATCCCCTCACAGCTTTCTGCTTTTGAACCGTGCACAGAACATTGATGCCAGTTTGTGGATGAACCATCCCCGAATTGCTCTTCACTCCTGAAACCATCCAGAAATTCTCTTTAGGTGCCAACTTCCCTCCCCAGAATTCCTACCAGCATCCCAGAACAACCCATATTTCAATGATTCAGACATGCAGAACCTAAACAGTTGGAAGAGCAGGTTTTATTCAATGTACAATGTAATTATTAATTGGATGAAGTGCATCTGAGAATAATTACACATAATAAACCAAGCCCCTTTGGCACTGCAGCCCTTGGCATGGCTTCTGCAACCTCCAATCACTTCACCTGGAAAATCTGATTTTTGTGCCAAGCAGTCAAACATGCCCTGCATTCATATTTTAATGTGGAACATGCACAGCTTGTTCACAGAAACATGTGAAAAGCAATTTGATCTGCAGGGTAAGCTAACACACAAATGCAACTTTAAAAAAAAAAAAATAACAATACCCCACCAAATAAAAACCAAATCCCAAAATATTTACTAAAAACTAAATCCAAATATTTAGCTTGTCCCCAAAAAATGAAGCTCATAATGTCAGACAAGTCTAAATTTATTTAAATGAGCCTCAAATGTTCTTCCTGGCTTGAACAGCAAGAGCAGCAAGGTTGCTGCCACAGAAATGGGTTTTATCCTCAGCAAAAGCCTTTCAGCAGGAAAAAACATCAATTTCTTCAGAAAAAACTCCAATCTCACATTTGTTTCTTTAGATTTTATCTCAATTTTCAAAGATGCTGAGAAAGGACTGCTGTGGTTTATCTCCCTAAATTCGTGATATAGATTTTTTAATACAAAGAACAGAATTCACCTTCAGAGCGTGGAAAATAAAAATAATTAAATTTCCTGGAGAAGAATATTTCTTTCTTTCCTCTGGGCTGTCTACTCAGGGCTGGGATAGAAAGAAGGGAGAAGGAAAGAGAGCAAGAATGGATTTAACACAAATTTCTGTTCATGGCAATAACAGAATTATTCTACCTTTGAAATCTTTTACCATCACACAATCACTCTTTCTTCTTCTGAATCAATGCTTTGATTTAATCACACTCATAACCCACCAGTGACCTGTGCCTTCAAGACACACAAAGGATTTGGTCACCTCCAGCAGATTTTACAGCCCAAAAATGCAGGGAGTTGGAAATTTCATTTAAAAAGTGCCACAATATTTAATATTCCCAGCACAGGTATCATGGAGTTCTTCCACAAAGGCAAATGTTTTTACCAGGCAGTGAGTTACAGATTCTTTAGGAGATTTTCCATTTATACTCTGAGGATTTCAAGTGTCTGATATGATTGGCAAAAAACATCCAAATGTTTTTGTTAACAGGAGGAAGAGGAGAAGCAGATTTTAACTGCACTGTCAATATGTTCCCTGAATTGCTTTGGACACAGAAGTCAACACTTCCATAATGCAATGAACTATTTCCATTCCCTCCCCTACATTCAATCATTTCAAGGACATAAAAAGCAACATTTAAAAATATTTTGACACTTCCCTCCCCTTTAGATATATATACACTAAGTGGTTGAAAGCACAGTTACCCAATGAAGCCAAGTTTGGGGTTTTTTTTGGGGTTTTTTTTTCCCACAGGAAGGATGAAAACAGCAAATATTGCAATTCTCTTTACCCTTGACATCCCCACTTTTCCCACACCATCCTCATTTGTGTCCCATTACATTTTATTGCACATCCCACTCCAACACTGCTTTTTTGTCCTCTTAATCCACTCCTAAACTTAGGCCAAGGTAAAATGTCAGCCTGGACAACAACTGTGTTCTTGGAGCAAGTGTGCAAAGAGGAAGGAATACTGAGAGCCTGAAAAAGACTGAAAATGTCACCTTTAAACAGCCTGAATAATCTCTGCACCTAAAGCAGGGCAATATTAATGACACATTTCCTTCTGGAATAATCCTAACCTTTATGTTCACATTCAGTTTAGTTCATCTGTAACAAATGCTGTTTATATATTCTGTATTTATAGCCTGTGCATCAGAGAACCATCACCTCTCACTCAGAGGATGAGCTCCTCAGCCTCCTCTGAGAAATTCCACACCACCAGGATGTGAAAAATAAAAAAAAAAAAAAATCACAGCAGCCAGCTCTTACCCAGTCATGATCTTTAAAACACGAGAGCCACTAAATAAAATCCACAAGAAAAAAAACAAAACAAAACCAACAAAAACAACAACAACAAAAACCAACCAAACAACAACAACAAAAAAAACCAACCAACAAACAAACAAACAAAAAACCCCCAAAAACTTTCAAAAAGTGGAACCCGGCCCAAGGATGGAAAGCAAAAATGTAAAGCTGCAACTGCAGCAGGCCAAGAAAAATTGCCTCTGGCATATGGCACAAGAATTGAACAGAGGATTGCTCCAGACACACAGAATTGGCTCAGAACGTGCAGAAGAAGTTTGATGTGAAGAGGCAGGAAGAGAACTCGAGACAGGCAAACCCAGCCACGCTCTGCCCTTTGGGAAAACCAAGCTCCCCTTCAGAGAACTGAAAAATTCCTTTATAGGCACGAGAGGTATAAAGTGTCCCAAAGCAATGTCACTACAGAAGTTTTATTTGAGAGAAGTGGTAAGTGAACTGCAATAAAACCATCTGGTTACATTGGTATTTATTTGATTATTCGAAGGGAATAAGGAAAAAAAATGAGTAGTATGAATTAATAGCTGCACTTTGCATATAAACTGACATTTCTGTCAGGAGAGTGTGGACACCAAGTGCTGATCCTGTCTGCTACTCACTTCTCCACTTTTTTCCAACTTCAGCCTCTGTATGGAGTGGTTATGAGGTATTAAGAAGAACACATTTATCAGTTATTCAGTGAAGAACATAATAATAGAAATCTCAATGTATAGAGGATACAGTGAAAAAATTAGTTATCATCTCTGCAGGGGAAAGCCTCACCTTGCACATTTATTGTAATGGAATCATATTAATCAGAGCCACATGGTTATCTGTAAAAACGTGATTTGATTTTTTTTTTTTTTAAAGTCCTTCATCCAGAACTCTTAAAGAAGCCTCACAGTAATGAAACAAAACCTGAGCCCTGTCTGTGCAGGGCAGGAATATGCAGAACACGAGACCCATTATACTCAAGATATTCATCAGCTCTCTGAAAAAGCAAGTGAAGTGCAGTAACAGGAATAACTTGATACAAAATCATTCAGGACAGGGAAATGTGATTGAAGAGGGCTGCTGAGAAAACCCACAGCAGCCTGGCCTGAGACACAGGAGAGCAATTAAAGGGGTGCATTAATTGGAAAGGGATTCTGGCAGGGAAGAGCAGCACAGCCTGAGATCAGAGCAGAGCTGCTGGGCTTCCCAAAAACCATCAGCCAGGGGCAGGGAAAAGGCAAAGAGGCTGGGAGGAGGGGACAGCAGCCAGCCCTGTCTGCACAGGCAGGAGCTGCTGGTCTGGATGGTCGGGACTGAGAGAGATCTCTAAAGCCAGGCTTTGGAAATTCGGGTTTATTGCATAGGAGAGATCTCTAAAGCCAGGCTTTGGAAATTCGGGTTTATTGCATAGGAGAGATCTCTAAAGCCAGGCTTTGGAAATTCGGGTTTATTGCATAGGAGAGATCTCTAAAGCCAGGCTTTGGAAATTCGGGTTTATTGCACAGGAGAGATCTCTAAAGCCAGGCTTTGGAAATTCGGGTTTATTGCACAGGAGAGATCTCTAAATCCAGGCTTTGGAAATTCGGGTTTATTGCACAGGAGAGATCTCTAAATCCAGGCTTTGGAAATTCGGGTTTATTGCATAGGAGGGATCTCTAAAGCCAGGCTTTGGAAATTCGGGTTTATTGCACAGGAGAGATCTCTAAAGCCAGGCTTTGGAATTTGTGCTTTATTCCATGAGAGATCTCTAAAGCCAGGCTTTGGAATTTGTGCTTTATTGCATAGGAGAGATCTCTAAAGCCAGGCTTTGGAATTTGTGCTTTATTCCATGAGAGATCTCTAAAGCCAGGCTTTGGAATTTGTGCTTTATTGCATAGGAGAGATCCCTAAAGCCAGGCTTTGGAACCTGTGCTTTATTGCCAAGGGTGTGGGTGAAAGGGCCCTGCCTGGAGCAGCCTGTGAGAACAGCAGGGCAAGAGGAAAAGGAGTAAAGAGAGGGCAGGGGGAGAGGTGAGAAGAGTAAAAGTCAGAGCACCAGACAGGTAAGAGTGGTAAGAGAGTAAATTAAGAGAGAGGTTCCCATTACAATACAATCAATCTTCTTCTGTGCTGAATATTCTAATTCTCACTCACCAATCTCATACAACATACAAATCCTATAGCATTTCCATACAGCCTGTAAGAATCATTACATCACCAGACTGTGTTACACTTTAAACCCTAAAAACGACTCTTTGGACCCCCTTTACCAAGCTGGTAAGGTCATTTCTGCCCCCTGGACCTGCCTGCAGGCAGAGGGAATTGTTCACTCAAAAGGGGATTATTTTCAGTTGGCCATACTATTGTTTTCTAGTTGTTCAGTAACTCAGGTTTGGTGTCTCAAAGGTGGCTTTCATTTCCATCTCCCTTATAGTTCCCATATTCTCAAAATCTTTTGCCAGGCAATCATATTTCTAAGGTTTTCCATTTTCATCTCCTCCAAGAGCCACGGAATTGCAGGGCCATGGGATTGCAGCCCTGTGCCCTTCGGGGCCAGGGAGGGGCACACACAGCCCAAGGCAGGCCGGGTTTAACTGAGCTCAGCCCAGAGGATGGGCAGGAGGCACTCGGGGAAATGGGGCAGGCAAAGCAGAAAAGATATTGGGAAGTGATACTGAAAACTCCTCCTGTGCAGGAAACATTGCTCACTGCTCAGGGTGGAGGGAGTGGCAGTGGGAACTGTGGCTTCACTGAAAAGTAACTTTTGGGCATCAAAATAAACAACAAATTCTTTAGCTCCCATCACCAAGTGTTCTGGAGAGAAAAAAAAACCAACCCTGCATGTAATATGGAGGATAAAAATCCTAAAATACCCCAGCATGGTTTGGTGCAGCATTGAGCTACTCCCACACACCCAGCAGATCCCCTGGATTTTTATCTTCTCTCCTAGAGAATATCCCATTTATCACACACAGGGCTCCCTGCCCTGCCTGGCACTACAATAACTGTGAGGTTATACTCCAGCTGACCATGGATTCAAACCAAAACCAGAAGCAACTCTCCATTTAACTAGATTATTAAAATTGAGCTGTAAAATTCAACCACTTGGACAAAACGTCCCAAAGGCAGCTTTAATGGTTTTTTTTTCATAGGAACACGGGTATCAGTGTAATCATAAAACAGAACACTTAAGTCTACAGTAAAATCCTACCCTGAATATGCACTCAGGGAATGCACTAGAATTGTTTCCAAACTAGTATATAATCCTTTGTGAGAACAAACTGATGCTTGTGGGGCTTTTCTCCCCTCCACTTATTAAAAAATAATATGTTTAATCAATATTAATGTCAGAGCATAGAACCTGCATTCCCAGGTAACTAGTTTATTCACGAATAAAAAAAATCCATTATTCCCAACAAGAATATTTTCACACTCCATCACAAATTTAATTACTAAAAGCACTTCAGGCATCAAAGCAAATTTCAGGCCTAAGCCCTTTATCCCTACATTCCACCCCAGCAAGGTTAACTGTATAACTCAGGTGAGCTGACTCTGCCTTCCATCAAGAATTTCTGTGTATCAATCACAACTCTTGAGTGCTAAAGCACTAAAATTCTCTTTATTTGTTTCCCAGGCACTCTATTCAGCCATTGAGACACTTATTTTTTTAAGAAACACGGCATTAACTCCCAAAAGTCAAAATGAATTTCCCTGCAGGAGCGTTTACTTGGTAAAATCTTGGTAAGCAGATGAAAAAAGGAGAATAAAAAATTGGCTCCCCAAAGACAACACTTGGTTTAGCATGCAAAGCAAGGCAGATTCCTAAAGATGGCAGAGAGAAAATGACATTATTCTGGATGGACAGCACAGGACTGTAACATCACAAACACACTCTGGCCATCCGTGTGAACCCAGAAAATCCCTTTCCTGGCCCAGAAAGCGAGTGGTGTTTGGATTTGTGTGCCACACATGATACAGGAAACCTCAGGCAAGGGCCAGCACCTTATCATCCCTACAAGCACAGAATAAAAACCTCTTACTTCCAAGAGATTTATGTTGAGAGAAGGGAAAACCAGATCAAAAATGCAACAGAATGTACCTGCTGAATTACTGCTGGGAAGCGAACAAATCTAACAAATCCATCCTGGAAATAACATGGTTTTTTTTTTGTAAAGTCTCTCAGAGTGCAGCATCGAAAAAAACAAAACAAAACGAAACAAAAAATCCCGAGGCTGAACAAACAGCCATTCCAAAATCAGTGTGAAAGTTTAACACGTGCCCAAAGCGACGTGATAATTTCAGAATAAAAACAAAACCACTCATCTAAAAACAAAACCACTCACGCAGATCACATCCTCAGCCAACCAATCCAGGCTATAGCTAGATATTTCTATGTTTTTATCACATGTTTAATAAACAAAACGATCATTTCAATGTGTGTTAACACACCATGACTGCAAACAGAATCTGCAAACAGAGACTGCACCAAACCTTTTGAAACTATCAGGAATATTCTTCCTTTTACTCTTTTTTTTTTTTTTTTTTTTTTTTTTCCCAGCTCCAGCCTTCAGAGCATCAGTTCTTGTCCCAGTCATCAGACATAGAAAACCAATTCCTGTGACACTGCTGGAGCTGTTTGAGTATTTGTGGAGCCCCATTCCCTTCCAGCTCCCTCCTGTGCAGGTCAGATCACCTCTCCTCACACCTGGTGCTCCTCTGACCCTCTCATTGCTTTGCACTGGTTTTGGTATCTCAAACTCAGCATTTGCTGGCTGTGATTTCACCAGATTATTGCTTAAATACATGAACTTACAACCCTTTCACTCTTTTCTACAGTACACTTGCTGTGACTACTGAAGGAAATGGAAATGTGCATATTCTGGAATTCTCTCCTGCCTTTCCCAGGGGTCTCACTCACCCCAAGCAATTTCCACTCCAGTCCCCAGAGCTGGGGACACTTGGCTTTCCCAGTCTGAGATTGCCAGAATGGATGAATTCACCAGCACTGCTCATCCTGGACAGGCACACTGCACAGCCTCAATATTGAATTATTTGGGGTATTTTTAGCTCGTCTCTACAGCTGAGGATGCAGCACTCTCATAATAAAACTGAACAACTGGAGAGCAACCTCCAAGACCCAGTTACCATTTCTAGCCAGGATGGCCAAATTCTGGAGAGGGACAATAAGAGAAAAGATTGTCCTCCAGCAAGGACACGAGAATCAGCCAGTTCTTACAATAATTATAAACTAAGCATAAACTTCTAATAAACTAAGCATGGCTGACAGGGAAATCCAGAGACTTTTGTGAGCCACTTAATTAAACAAGGGCTTGAAAGTGATCTTGCAACAAGGAAATCTTCCTGGGCAGAGTATTGCACAGAAATCTCATGTTGATTTTAGGATAACACCAACACTTTCTTTTAAACAAAGCAAACGTGTCACTACAGGACTCACAACTCAGGAATAAATTTCCCTTTTGTACAGAAATGCTTCCTGCATCCTACAAGCCCCAAAAATCTGCCTCAGTTTCCTCCCAAAGCAACAATTAAATTCTCAAACCAGCCTCATCCCCTGCACCATTTATGTCCCAGCTCCCATTCCCCCTCCATGGGGCAAACATTGTTTTTGAGGTTCCCTCCTTGCTGAGAATGAAGAAACAGAACTGGGATGGTCCCTACCCAAATGGGCTCCCAACTTCTATACACAATTATTGCCTCACAACTGTGGCACCAAAAACTTTTACTGGATTCAATATCTTCTATCATTATTAACATATTTATTTCTTTACTCATCTGTGTGTCTTTTCAACGAGAATTTACACTGATAACATATTTTAATACCAAATAATTTTCCCCATGTAACTACTGTCAATCCCAGACTAAGTAACTGTGACAAGCACTGAACAAATCAAGCTTTTTCCAATATTAATTTGCAGGCACAGCATTTCTGGAATGGAGCAACAAGAGCACTGATCCAACCTGTCCATTTTACCAACGCATCAGTATTGAAAAAAAAAAAATTTTTTTTGAACAAAAAGGAAGAGAACAGCTTGTCAGAGAGATAGTTCATCATTTAAGGAAATTGCAATAATATGTTGTTGATAATTTATTCATTAATGTGTAAATCTTACATTATTACTATTTCCACTTTACTGCAGTATTTTACAGCTCACCTTGCATTTTTAAGCTTCTAATTTCAGAATCAGACATGGAAATGTTCAGTGCCAAGCCCTGAGCCCTGAGAGAGTTTTTGCTGCCCAAAACCACCTCAGATCAGCCTGGTTTTAATGTCACTAGAGTATGACTTGACTGGATATCAGCTCCTCCAATAACCAAGGTGAGCAGAGTCCAGCATGTCCAGGATGCTCCTCAGGATGACACAGGAGCAGCTTCAGCCAGGAAGACACTCAGGAATGTTCCAGAAGGATTGGCCCTACTGGAGCTGAACTCATCCCCTGCATCTGGAAATTTTCCTGCCCTTCCCTGCCCAGCATGGCAGGCTGGGGGAGCAGGAGAAGAATAAAATAAAATGAAAACAAAAGCAGAGGGTGGGTGATGTGCCAGAACACACCATTCCCAGCTGAGACAACAAATCTCACCCCAAGAATGCACAGAGTGTCACAGGAGCAAACCAGGCAGGAAAAAATGACCCATATTTATGCAGAAATAAGGCAGAGGCAGAACTCCAGGTCACAGGGGCAGCTCACAGCATTATTAGAGACAAATCACTCAATGCCAAGGGAGCAAAGATCAAACTCAGAAACTCCCAGTTAGTTCAGACTGGGACTGCTCAAACATTTGGGGCTACCCAAGCTAAACCAACAATGATTTATTTCATCCTTCAAACACCTTTCCCAGACTTAGACACCTCCTTGTCCACGTTTCCCCTACCAATAAATACATCAGATATTAAATATTTGTTATATTAAGAGTCACCTTAACAAAATAACATTTATTCCCATTTCCCTTCTGTTTTTTTTTTTCACTCTCTCTTCTTATATACTGAGTTCTCACCTTCCATTTCACACCTCTACAGCTGCTTTAACTTCTCCAAGTTGGGGCATTCCTTTTTGTGTCAGACAAACTCTTGTATTAATTTCCCTCTTCTCATTTCACCACCTTTTAGAGCATCCTCAGTCCTCTTGACACCATCCTAACATGAAAAATTAAAACAACCTCTACAGGTTCCTTGCAAAGGAAATAAAGATTAGAATTGAATATTTCATTTTAAAGGTAGCATCCCCCTTGGAGTACATCCCAAATTCTCTCATTTCACACAGATCAAGACTTTTACTCCTCCTACACTTTTTAATTACAACTGACTTGAGAAATAAAACTCCTTTCACAAGCACCATCCCTCACCCCTCTCCTGACATTGAGAAGGCTCTGGAATCTTTTCTCAGTGGGACCTCACAAACAGCACACAAAAATCACCAAAAGTCACTTCCAAGCTCTTCATGTGGAGTGACTGAGCTGAAGCCTAAAGGCACTGGCAGCAGCTTCCTCAAGGCAGCATTTTTATTTCAAAAGCCACTTTGAACACACTTAGGGAATGTGGAAACGGGCTTTTATTTTATTTTATTTTTTCTTTTTAGTTAGAGTTGAGATTAATGCATGAAAAACAGAATTTCGTGTTTGGACTTAGTGATTTGTTAATTTTTATTTATAGTGTGGTGAGTGCTACAGCACTTCTAACTGACAAACTAAAAATGAAAAAATAAAGTACTATGTTACTTGTCACAAGATCTTTTAAAGCCTTACTATCCAATTAAGAACTAGTAGTTAAATTACTTTTTACTTTTGAATTAATGACCAAACACCTGTGACCCACAGTGCAGCATTTTTTATCCAATTAAAAAACAGTACTTAAGAAAAAAAAAGAACAAGGAGGAAGAAAAACTTACACCCTAAAACCTCTATTTTGTCTTATTACTACATTCTAAAACCTCAAATTCCGAACTCTGTGATATTACTATTAATTACACAGCAGTAATTTTAGTTTCATCATTCAATTTTGGAAACCTTTTCCAAGGCCTCAAGTGAAAAGCAGTGCTGTTGTGGAAGGCAGTTTTTGACAGCATAAAAAGTTGAAAATTCCCAAAACTTCCAAAACTTCAACATTCCAGGAGCATTTGTCCCTGCTGAGTCACACAGGAGGAACACGGGGATGCAGGAGCAGAAGGCTGGAGCTGATGGCAGGAGATGCTCAGCTCCTGAACTGACAAATTGTGTGTGTTAAATTTGAACCCAGCACCACAACCCACCATGGTTTTGGTGAAAAACCACCCAATAATGGGGGTGTCACACACTCAGCTCCAGCACAGTGACAGAGAGCAGCCACACTGAACCCATGGCACTGAACATCCCAGCTGGCACCAGGCAAAAATCTCTTTTTCTGCTGCTTTAAGGTGCTGGCAGTGTGGTGGCAACTGGAATTCTCACAGTTTTGGGTTATGTTTCTCATCACTGGTAGCTGCTGGTGAGGAGGAACAAGAGACAAAGTGAAAAATTCTCATTTTAAGCAGCTCCTGGAGTAACTGCACCTTTTGGAAATGCCTGGTGTTTGACCAGGGAAGCCACATGAACGATTTAATTTACAGCTCTGCTGTGCAGAACACAAAGCAATCCTGCTAAAAGCTACAGAAGCACTGAGAATTGAGCAAGATGGAAAAGACCATTTCAGACTGGTCAGGAAGGAGCTCTTACAAACCATGAGCTTCACCACAAGAGCAGCAGCACAGAAGAGCCTTGAATTCCCTTCCCTAAAACCTGGCACGACAGAGGGAACACACCTGAAACTGTAAAAACACGGGAATTAACCAGTGAGGAACTGCAGAGGGAATTTTGAGGTGAAAGCAAAGCAGAAGCACTGGGAAAAAAGCTTCCAAAACATGACAAGTTCCATCTTTTTGTCTGGTTTAACCATTTCTGGTGTGCAAGCAAAGTCTTTGAAAAATCAAGGAATCACTTCACCAGTGTGTGTAAACACAGGCATCCCTCCTGGAATTATTCCTGAGGTGCAAGAACAACAGGAATTCCAACTGAAAACATTTACAACAGCAACTTGAGTGCTGCTGATGGGGAGGCTCCAGCAGGATTTGCCAGCAGATAAATGAAATTATCTCACCCCGATCACACTGCTCTGCTGGCTTAGGCCACATTGACTGAGCAAAAATTCAACTTGAGCTGTGCTGGCTGCTGACACACAGCAGGGCTGGGCTGAAGGCACGTTTCCAAAGGGTGACCTGCTGCCTGGATTTCATCCCTGACTCTGGAAAAGCAGGACACAGCTCCTGAGCTGCTGCATCGTGACAAACATCGTGACAAACATCGTGACAAACACCGTGACAAACATCGTGACAAAAACATCGTGACAAACAAACACCGTGACAAACACCGTGACAAACAAACATCGTGACAAACACCGTGACAAACACCGTGACAAACATCCTGACAAACATCGTGACAAACACATCATGACAAACAAACACCGTGACAAACACCGTGACAAACACATCGTGACAAACACATCGTGACAAACACACCGTGACAAACATCGTGACAAACACTGTGACAAACACCGTGACAAACACCGTGACAAACACATCGTGACAAACATCGTGACAAAAACACCGTGACAAAAACACCGTGACAAACACCGTGACAAAAACACCGTGACAAACATCGTGACAAAAACACCGTGACAAAAACACCGTGACAAAAACACCGTGACAAAAACACCGTGACAAACACCGTGACAAACATCGTGACAAAAACACCGTGACAAACACATCGTGACAAACATCGTGACAAACACATCGTGACAAACATCGTGACAAACACCGTGACAAACATCTTGACAAACACCGTGACAAACATCTTGACAAACACCGTGACAAACACATCGTGACAATCATTGTGACAATCATCGTGACAAACACCGTGACAAACACATCGTGACAAACACCGTGACAAACATCGTGACAAACACCGTGACAAACACATCGTGACAAACACCGTGACAAACATCGTGACAAACACCGTGACAAACACATCGTGACAAACACCGTGACAAACATCGTGACAAACATCGTGACAAACACCGTGACAAACACATCGTGACAAACACCGTGACAAACACCGTGACAAACACCGTGACAAACACATCGTGACAAACACCGTGACAAACATCGTGACAAACACCGTGACAAAAACATCGTGACAAACACCGTGACAAACATCGTGACAAACACCGTGACAAACACATCGTGACAAACACCGTGACAAACACATCGTGACAAACACCGTGACAAACAAACATCGTGACAAACACTGTGACAAACACCGTGACAAACATCGTGACAAACACCGTGACAAACACCGTGACAAACACCGTGACAAACACCGTGACAAACAAACATCGTGACAAACACTGTGACAAACACCGTGACAAACATCGTGACAAACACCGTGACAAACACCGTGACAAACACCGTGACAAACACCGTGACAAACAAACACCGTGACAAACATCGTGACAAACAAACACCGTGACAAACACCGTGACAAAAACATCGTGACAAACACCGTGACAAACACCGTGACAAACAAACATCGTGACAAACACCGTGACAAACACCGTGACAAACATCGTGACAAACATCATGACAAAAACACCGTGACAAACACCGTGACAAACACCGTGACAAACACCGTGACAAACACCGTGACAAACACCGTGACAAACATCACTCCAGTGCCAGGGTGACAAAGGAATCCTTCCCAAGGCACCTTTCACTGCTGCTTCTCTGACTGCTCCCAGCTAAAAAAACCAAAACCCAACGTGGACATGCAAAATACGCTAAATTAGCAACATTTCAGTGCCTGTTTTCGAGGGGAAATTGTGCAAACCCTCGCTGGAATGCCCAGAACTTTCTAGCAAGGCTAAATAATCTCCCACTGCCCTTCGGGCCTGGCCAGCAGGGATGAAAGTGAAATTCCAGATTTAACCTTGGACAGCTGCAGAACGCTGCTCTGAACTGATCATCTTTTAGTGCTGACAAAATCACTGTCCTGCTCTGCCTCAGCCTGAAATAATGGCCTGCAGAACATCTACATGCTGTATTGAGCTGGCTCTGTTTATATTTAGTTTGTTATGTTTTCAGTGGCTAATTAGAAAAGATGCTGCTTGTTTACAAGCCAAAAAAAAAAAACCCAACCAAAAACCAAAATAATTCAAAAAAACACCCAAGGCAACTTTTTTTTTTTTTTCCACTCCTAGAAAAACAAATTCTTTTACTTCTCTACAGATGGTTCCCTAAGAATCAGAGTGAACCCTAACTAAAGACTTTTAATCTACAACCTGCAGTGGTTTTTTTGGTTTTTTTTCTGCAGATACCATGAGTTTCCAAGCAGTCAAAATACAGAGGCACAACTTAACTCCGTTGAGTTAAACTGACACGTTTGGCTCACACAGCATCGATTATTTGAATAAACATGATGCAAGCTCTTTAAAGAAGCCAGTGCTGCAATCTGAACTTTGTATTATGCAACTTGTATTAATTGGCCTGTACAGGAAGATTCTGCCAGCTGCAATCTTTGTGTGACTTCAGCAAAGGAGCAGATTTTAACTCTGTTTTTTTTAAAAAAAATTTAAATGTTATGCCTTTAAAATAGGGATTATTTTATGGAAAAAAAACCATGAAAACCAACAACTTCCTGCAGTTATTTCCTGAGATGCCTTTTACTTTTTATATGCAATGAAGCTAAAGAGTAGGAGAGAAATGCTCAGTATTAGAAGCCTTTAAATAAAATTCAATACAAATTCATTTACACTTAGTTTGGGATTATTACCACTTATGCATCAAAGTCATGCACCACTTTGGAGGCTTTTGCAAGCCTTGGTTGTTTACAAGAACAAGATAAAACGATTAGTAACTGATAGAATTCTTCATTATTTTTATCCTGTTAAAAGGCCAAAGGTCTCATGCAAGAAGAACAAACAGAAGGTGCTGTTGGAAGGAGAGAGAGGCAGGAAAAAAGAAGAATAAAATAAATAAATCAAGGCAGCAGCTGGGCCTAAGGAGGCACTGGTCCCCTCCCTGACTCTGTGTTCCACCTGTTTTTATTCACAAATATTTCCTTTTCATCTGAGCCTCCTCCAGCCTTTAGGGTTGGGAGGCTGGGCCATAAAAGCCTCCCCTGCCAAAACAGCCAGACCCCAAATGTTCTGGAACACTGAGGAATCTTCCTGACACTTCCTCAATTGGTTGCCACATGAAATATTCCCAAATAATTTCTCATTACTTCTCCCCAGAGCCATTTCCTTCTTAAACAGTGACTACTTAAAAGCCAAGGCAATACCCCAAAAGCGTTTTAATATCGAAGAAAAAATTACTTCCAGTGGAAGCACCATGGCAACTAGGAGCTGCTATGCATTTTAAGTTTAGCACTTCTTTTGAATTTCCATTTATAACAAACCAGAGTTGTTTTAACACCCAAACACACCCACAGCCCAACCCTCCCAACAATGACATTTCCAACTGTGAGTCTCCATCAGCCAACCAACAAAACAAGAAAAAAAATTTACAAAAAGTGATTGACTGGCGAGAATAAATATTGAAATAATGAGGGATGGGGTGACCCTCACACACATCTCATGAATTGCTGATTGCTGGCACAACTATTGACATTTTCTCCAGATTTTTCATGTGCAGGTGTGGGGGCTGCCAGGGAACTGAATGTGCTCACAGGAGGTGAGGAAATGGAGAAAAGCTTCCAATGGCAATGGCAAACCACGGCAGGGTAAGTGAGGATATAAAATAGAGCTGAGCACCTGGCAGGAACAGCCAAACTTTTCTAAATAATAAAAGTATTCTACAGGTGGCTGCAGAATGTCTTCACATTTCCATTTACAACCCTCCAAGCCTGAAATGTTAAAATCTGCTCCTGAAATCCATCTGGAGATGAAGAGCAGAAGCACAAACTAAGGAGCTTCCTTTTCTTTTTACAGGGAACCGTTTTTCAACGAGTTTGGATCTTTCTCAACAAAATTCTTCACATTTCAGCAGTTTCAGACCTGTTCTAATTCCTGGGCAGAAAAAAAAAAAAAAGAAAATAAAAATATCCCCAGCTAACAATGCAGCTTAGATGCAGTTCTTAGGATTATGCACCTTAGCTACATCTTCAGCAAAACAGATTTTTTAATTTTTTATTTAACAGAATTGTTATTTCTAAGCCTCCATATGTTTTGGACTCCCGATGAGATCAAAATACTGCTGCTATCAGAAGAGGCACAGAATCCAAATATTTACAGGGAAAACTTAAACACAGAGAAACAGCACAAGCACATTTAGGGTGGGAATGGATGATTTGGGTTAATGGAAATATTATGGGATGTAACGTTAATGCAGCAGCCTCCCATCGGGATTTCCTGCAGTCCAGTCCCTGAACTGAGGAAGTTGAACCCAGAACCATTTTCTGATTTACAAAATCGAGAGGTTCAAATGAACATTTTCTACTGAGAAACAAAATCAGGGCTGGCTGCAGAACAGGAGAGCTCTGAGAGCTCCTGTTCATCAGGGCACCCGGGAATGGGGGACCCAAATCCCTTTATTGCACACAAATCCCTTTTACTGCACATAAATCCCTTTTACTGCACATAAATCCCTTTTACTGCACATAAATCCCTTTTCCCTGCTCACAAACCCTTTTATTGCACACAAACCCCTTTCCCTGCACACAAACCCCTTTTCCCTGCACACAAATCCCTTTCCCTGCACACAAACCCCTTACACTGCACACAAACCCCTTATACTGCACACAAATCCCTTACACTGCACACAAACCCCTTATACTGCACACAAATCTCTTATACTGCACACAAACCCCTTTTCCTGCACACAAACCCTTTTTACTGCACACAAATCCCTTTTACTGCACACAAATCTCTTATACTGCACACAAATCCCTTACACTGCACACAAATCTCTTATACTGCACACAAACCCCTTTTACTGCACACAAACCCCTTACACTGCACACAAACCCCTTTTCCCTGCACACAAACCCCTTTTCCCTGCACACAAACCCCTTTTCCCTGCACACAAACCCCTTACACTGCACACAAACCCCTTTTACTGCACACAAACCCCTTACACTGCACACAAACCCTTTTCCCTGCACACAAACCCCTTTTCCCTGCACACAAACCCCTTTTCCCTGCACACAAACCCCTTTTCCCTGCACACAAACCCCTTTTCCTGCACACAAACCCCTTTTCCTGCACACAAACCCCTTTTCCTGCACACAAATCCCTTTTCCCTGCACACAAACCCCTTTTCCTGCACACAAACCCCTTTTCCCTGCACACAAACCCCTTTTCCTGCACACAAACCCTTTTTACTGCACACAAACCCCTTTAATTGCACACAAATCCCTTACACTGCACACAAACCCCTTATACTGCACACAAATCTCTTATACTGCACACAAACCCCTTTTCCTGCACACAAACCCCTTTTCCCTGCACACAAACCCCTTTTATTGCACACAAACCCCTTTTCCTGCACACAAACCCCTTTTCCCTGCACACAAACCCCTTTTCCCTGCACACAAACCCCTTTTCCCTGCACACAAACCCCTTTTCCTGCACACAAACCCCTTTTCCTGCACACAAACCCCTTTTCCTGCACACAAACCCCTTTTCCAGCACACAAACCCCTTTTCCCTGCACACAAACCCCTTTTCCTGCACACAAACCCCTTTTCCAGCACACAAATCCCTTTTATTTCACATTTCTCTCCTGTATTTTCCCAGCTGACTTTGCCACAATCACCATTTTTGCAACAAAAGTTACAATTAAATCTAAAGGTGGCCGTCTTTATGAATTTAAATTTAAAAAAATGAATTACTTTTGCATTTCCACATGAACTTTTCAAGTGAAGCCCATACAAATAAAGCACCTACATTCAGCCAGAGGTTTTAATTAGGGATATTAATTGTTTTAATCTAATAATTGTGTAATTGCAGTGCACCCTTTGTGACCATCAGTGCCCCCAGGATCCACCAGAACAGCAAAGGGAAGAAAAGCAGAAATTTGATGAAAATTTGTAATGGTTTGCAAAGCAAATTAAAAAAATAAAAAATCCAGAATTTTTATTTTGCTGCCTTATTCAGATTTTGGAACAGAAAGCAGGGAAGGCACTCTTAGAAAACCAAAACCCAGCAGAGTTTTGTAAAAGGAAAGAAAAATCAATTAAAAGCTTCATTAATTGAGAGAAGGCACATCACAAAACCAAAACCCTGTGACCAGATGGCAAAACAAGCAGGGAAATAAAGCAAGAAAATTATTCTATATTAAAATTATATTAAAATTATTATCTATATTAAAATTATTCTAAATATTCTATATATTTGCCCATTTTCCCTGCTGATTAATTAACAGGCTGCTTTTAAAACCCTGGGAACAATTAAAAGATCCCAACGAGCACATTTAACAGAAATCCATTGCAGAAGAAACTGGAACAAAACTTTAAAAACCGAATTTTGGTGCCAAGGACACCACAAAGATCAGGGAGGTTTGGTTTTATTCTTAAATAATCCCGAGGGGGAGATTTGGTTTTTTATTCTCAAATAATCCCGAGGGGGAGATTTGGTTTTTTATTCTCAAATAATCCCGAGGGGGAGGTTTGGTTTTATTCTTAAATAATCCCGAGGGGGAGATTTGGTTTTTTATTCTCAAATAATCCCGAGGGGGAGATTTGGTTTTATTCTTAAATAATCCCGAGGGGGAGATTTGGTTTTTTATTCTCAAATAATCCCGAGGGGGAGGTTTGGTTTTATTCTTAAATAATCCCGAGGGGGAGGTTTGGTTTTTTATTCTTAAATAATCCCGAGGGGGAGATTTGATTTTTTATTCTCAAATAATCCCGAGGGGGAGATTTGGTTTTTTATTCTCAAATAATCCCGAGGGGGAGGTTTGGTTTTATTCTCAAATAATCCCCAGGGGGAGATTTGGTTTTTTATTCTCAAATAATCCCGAGGGGGAGATTTGGTTTTTTATTCTTAAATAATCCCGAGGGGGAGGTTTGGTTTTTTATTCTCAAATAATCCCCAGGAGGAGATTTGGTTTTTTATTCTCAAATAATCCCGAGGGGGAGATTTGGTTTTATTCTCAAATAATCCCCAGGGGGAGATTTGGTTTTTTATTCTCAAATAATCCCGAGGGGGAGATTTGGTTTTTTATTCTCAAATAATCCCCAGGAGGAGATTTGGTTTTTTATTCTCAAATAATCCCCAGGAGGAGATTTGGTTTTATTCTCAAATAATCCCCAGGGGGAGATTTGGTTTTTTATTCTCAAATAATCCCGAGGGGGAGATTTGGTTTTTTATTCTCAAATAATCCCGAGGGGGAGGTTTGGTTTTTTATTCTCAAATAATCCCGAGGGGGAGATTTGGTTTTTTATTCTCAAATAATCCCCAGGAGCTACAAATGAGTCCTGCAGGAAATGTGAAACACGAATTATCCACAGGGTACCTGGCCCACAGCACAGGGAAAGATTGAAGATTGAAGTTACAATTATTTTAGTTTAAATGGGTATTATTAGTAAATTTGTATGATTTTAAATTAGTATTATTTTAAATTATTATTTTAAATTATTATAAATTATTATTAGAAATGATTTTAAATAATTAGAAATTATTTGCAACTATTATTATAAATTATTACTTAAAATTATTGTTATAAATTATTATAAATTATTACAAATAATTATTTTTAATTATTATTTTAAATTAGTCTTATTTTAAATTCTTCTTATTATTTTAAATTATTATTCTTTCAAATTAGTATTCTTACTTTAAATTAAATTATTCTTACTTTAAATTATTCTTACTTCAAATTATTCTTATTTTAAATTACTCTTATTTTAACTTAGTCTTATTTTAAATTATTCTTATTTTAAATTACTCTTATTTTAAATTGCTCTTATTTTAAAACATTCTTATTTTAAAATATTCTTATTTCAAATGATTCTTCTTATTTTTAATTATTCTTATTTCAAATAATTCTTATTTGAAATTATTCGTATTATTTAAAATGATTCTTATTTTAAATGATTCTTATTTTAAAATGATTCTTATTTTAAATGAGTATTATTTTAAATGAGTATTATTATTTTAAATGATTCTTATTTTAAATGATTCTTATTTTAAATGATTCTTATTTTAAATGATTCTTATTTTAAATGAGTATTCTTATTTTAAATGAGTATTCTTATTTTAAATGAGTATTCTTATTTTAAATGAGTATTCTTATTTTAAATGAGTATTCTTATTTTAAATGAGTATTATTATGAAATGATTCTTTACTAATTTAATTACTGGCAGAGCAGAGCCGCAGCCTCCCTCCTGGGGCAGGAATTTTTGGGAATCCAGGGATGCTCAGCACAGAAATGTCCCCGAATTCCAACAGGGGGAGCTGGCCAAGCTCCCAAAATCCAACCAATGTGGAGCCCGGGAGAAAAACAAACTTAATTCTCACTTCCAACATGACACCAGCCAGACTATAAAAAAATGGGGAAATGTCACATTATTTCATTAAAAATAAATCAAAAAACAAACTAGATTTTAAGGCAAGCAAGTGGCAACGTGTTTAGTTTTGTTTGAGACGTTCCAGTTGAATGTGATCACTTAAAAAAACCAAAAAAAACCCAAAAAAGCCCAACAAAACCTGGAATATTTTCCAGTTAAGAGGCTGCTTAGAGCTCATGAACAGACCCCGCAGGGAGACCCTGATAGCCCAGGGGGAGAGCAGCTGCAAAAAAAATAAAACAATCTGAAAATTCCTCTTTTAATATTCCAATAATCTGAAAACTCCTCTTTAATATTCCAACAATCTGAAAATTCCTCCTCTTTTAATATTCCAAGTCTGAAAACTCCTCTTTTAATATTCCAATAATCTGAAAACTCCTCATCTTTCATATTCCAACAGTCTGAAAACTCCTCTTATTTTAATATTCCAACAGTCTGAAAACTCCTCCTGTTTTAATATTCCAACAGTCTGAAAATTCCTCTTTTAATATTCAAATAATCTGAAACTCCTCCTCTTTAATATTCCAACACTCTGAAAACTCCTCTTATTTTAATATTCCAACAGTCTGAAAATTCCTCTTTATTTAATATTCCAAGTCTGAAAACTCCTCTTTTAATATTCCAATAATCTGAAAATTCCTCTTATTTTAATATTCCAACAGTCTGAAAACTCCTCTTATTTTAATATTCCAACACTCTGAAAACTCCTCTTTTAATATTCCAACATTCTGAAAACTCCTCCTCTTTAATATTCCAACAGTCTGAAAATTCCTCTTATTTTAATATTCCAACAGTCTGAAAACTCCTCTTATTTTAATATTCCAACACTCTGAAAACTCCTCTTTTAATATTCCAACATTCTGAAAACTCCTCCTCTTTAATATTCCAACAGTCTGAAAATTCCTCTTATTTTAATATTCCAACAGTCTGAAAACTCCTCTTATTTTAATATTCCAACAGTCTGAAAACTCCTCCTCTTTTAATATTCCAATAATCTGAAACTCCTCCTCTTTAATATTCCAACACTCTGAAAACTCCTCTTATTTTAATATTCCAACAGTCTGAAAACTCCTCTTATTTTAATATTCCAACACTCTGAAAATTCCTCTTATTTTAATATTCCAACAGTCTGAAAATTCCTCTTATTTTAATATTCCAACAGTCTGAAAACTCCTCCTTAATATTCCAACAGTCTGAAAACGCCTCCTTAATATTCCAACAATCTGAAAATTCCTCTTTAATAAAAGAGATCCTTAAGGCATAACCATGACTGCAAGACGAAAAAAAAAAATAAAGTTTATAAGTTTGTTTTTTTTTTTTTTCTTCTGGGTTTAAAAGCTGCTAAAAATCCACAGCGCTGCTGACTCTTCTCCTTTTCTGTAATTCCCCAGAATTCCTCATTGTCACACGGGTGAACGTCAAGCTGTGACCATCCTGACTCCGGACAATTAATTTGTGAAAGAATTCTTTGATGTGGATTTAAATTAAAAAGCCTCTTCCTCTCTTACCCCCAAGGTGCAGGAAAATTCAAACGCAGACTTCAGTGTTCTGGCTTCATTTATAAATTACTTTTTTGACTGACACAAGATTTCCAAGAGATAAGAAGGTGGCTGTTCATCATAACATGCAGCCAATACCACTCTTCAAATTACCAGGATTTTATATTTTTAGCACTTGAAATTCTTGCAGAAGCAAAATGATGCTCCTAACGTTTCTCAGAAGAAAAAAAAAAAAAAAAAAAAGAGGCACTTCAGTATTCTCACTCGAATTAAGGGCTGATAAGGATCTGTAACTAATTGATTAAGATGCCCGTTGATATCTATTAAAGATAAAATACAAATGAGCAAAATCCTCTCATATATTATGTACAAAATTAATGCCTGCCTACTTTTGGAGAAAAAAAAAAAGGAAATATCAGTTCCATCAGGTTACATGAGGTTATGGGAAGACTCGGTCTGAAAATGATAAATCCCAATTATACAAAGCTGTGTTTATCAAGTCCTACAGTTCGCTGGCATAATGCATTATTTCCCAACAAAGCAAAAAAAAAACAAAATCAGCACCGGCATTAAAGTTTGTGCAATCCCAAATGATTTTAAAAGGAAGAAAAAAAAAACAACAGAAAAAAAAAAAAACCTCAAAAGCTTCACAGCAGCTAAACCAAGTTTTCCTTGTTGCCCACACCACCCGTGAAGTTCCCAGTTTAGCAGGGAAGAACACACTCCAGTGGAGCACTGGTGCACAGAAGGGATGTTCACTTCTTCCTCCTGTGCTAGTCCTTGCTCATTTACAATCGAGGCACGGTAATTAATTCATTGCCAAAGCTCCTCCACCCCAGCATCACTCCCGTGTTTTAGGCAAGAAGTGGAGCAGAGCAGAGCAAGGTTTAGGAGAGACGCCGTGTTTAAATCAAAGCACCACCAAGAGCTAAGCCGGGCTTTGTGCCATCACCTGTTTAACTGCCCTGCAAAGACAAGGTCCTAAACGGGCTGTGAATTGTCAAAAACTCTTAAATTCATCACTGCCCCAAAGGAGAGCCACGATCACATGGACAACGTTGTGCAATATATTTAATAAACTTAACGCAAATCTCACTCCACCCCACGCTCACCACGCTGGGTCATTTCTGATATTGTGGCTCTTAAAGCAATAAATGAACTTTGCTGATGAATGTCCTCCATTGTTTAATGGGGTTCTGCTCAAAGGAACCACACAAAGGACAAATGACAGCTTTTCTTGCTCCCAAAGGTGGGGGGTTTGTGTTTGAGCAAATTCTCATCAAAAGGGATGCTAAGCAGCCATGGAAGAAGTTTTACAGGCAGGTGATATTTCATGATGTCAGGTGAGAAAGAAACTGAAGTTTTAGACACAGGATTGCTCCTTTTTGAGAGGTTTCTAAGAAAAATATTTATGGGTCTTTTCTTAATTTGGAAAAGTTATTAAACATCCAGATGCCATAAAATAACAGGGAGAGGAAAATATTACAAGATAGCTCTCTGAGGCTCAAAAAACCCAGGCACTTTTACACACTGCCACGACAGACATAATAACAGGACTCCCTCTCCCAGAGATGAAAAGAAAGGTCTCGCTTTATGCTTTGAAACATATTATTATTCTAAAGTACAAGTGTTTATTCCACTTCACTTTAACCTATGTCAGCCTTATGAGAGGAAAGGCGAGGGCTACGGTTTAATATGTGGGTCACTCCAAGGAGGAGCTTGAATTGTGTTTCTTTTGTGCTTCTGTGAGTCAAAAGCCAATAATCCTGGCAATAATCCTGCCCCTTCAGCACTCAAACTGCAAAGTCGAGAATAGTGTGCAGGTGAGCAAAGCCAAACCAAGAGTCAGAACTGCATCACTCCTCTGGCACAGGGGCAGCGATCCCAGCAGGAACAGGGGGTGCAATCTCATTTTACAACCTCTGTGCTCGGAAGGAAAGTTCATTAAGCCTCAATGGCCCTGCAGAATTTACAGCCTTTAATGTACATTATTAGTGGTTCCTGGCCCCTGTGCTGAACTGCTGCAGTTTTCTTCCTAAATGACATTTCTAAGAGAAGAGTTGAATACTCAAAAATAACCCAGCCACAAGAAACACCCACCCCTGAACCCCACAACAAAAAAAATGTACCCTGATTTTACTTCAAAAAGCGCTGCCAAAGAAATTAGCATGAGTTAGATAAAAGATCAAAGCTTCTCAAACAGGGTGACACAAGTGCAGCCATGACTCACATCCATTCTGCTTCTGCAACAAACTGGTTTGACCAAGAGCAGAAGTTTTGCAGACTCCACAGGCAGGGTGAGGGTGTTCTCAATATCCTGCTCACAGGATCCTTCTTACCCCTGCAAACAGTTTGTCCTGTCCAGGTGAAACCCTGGCAGTCAAATCCAATCTTCCCAGAGTATTTTTTAATTTATTTCCCTCTCCACCGTTCGGAGCAGCTGCTGCTGTGATGGGGCTGCCTGCACAAAAACACAAAACTTCACTCCTGAAAGTCAGAATTTCCTGCAGTCTCTCCCTCGTTGTGCCACTTCTTCATCTCTGCTTCCAAATTTTTTCCAGACACGCGAGCTAAAATTAGCTGCAGCCATGATCTCAGCAGCACAGCTCGAGGAGCTGCCCAAAATTCCTGCTCTGTTTTCCAAAGGCTGGAGAACACCACGCTGTGGAAGGCACCAGAATGCCAAGAAATTCTGCACAATTAAAGATGGGAAAGTGGAAATCTCTATCAGCAATGCAACTGGAAATACCTGCACACAGCTATGCAGCAATGCTGCCTCGGCGTGCAACCGGCACAGGAGAATGTCAGAGATGAAAACACAAACAATCTGAAAACCTTTTTATGTTCCAGAAAATTCACCCAGGGAAGATTTCCTGGTTAAGTTTTGGATTCTCTGGTGTGTCACACAGAAATTAATTGTTGAAGTCCTCCACGATATTTTTTCCCACACAGAATAAATGATTCTGTTTATACAAAACCTCGCAGGGGTGAATTGGTGTTTGAGCTGGAACCCACACCAGGCACTGACATCACTGCCAGCACATAAATAACATCAGAAACACGGGGCAGCTCACCTGTCCACGGGCACACCTGAGACCTGCGCTGCCAATCAAGGCTGGGGACAGACAATGTCCCACAGGTGAGCCTGACCAGGTGAGCCCGCCCAGGTGACACTGCCCAGGTGACACTGCCCAGGTGACACTGCCCAGGTGAGCCCGCCCAGGTGAGCCTGCCCAGGTGAGCCCGCCCAGGTGACCCTGCCCAGGTGAGCCCGCCCAGGTGAGCCTGCCCAGGTGAGCCCGCCCAGGTGACCCTGCCCAGGTGACCCTGCCCAGGTGAGCCTGCCCAGGTGACCCTGCCCAGGTGACACTGCCCAGGTGAGCCTGCCCAGGTGAGCCCGCCCAGGTGACACTGCCCAGGTGAGCCCGCCCAGGTGACAACAGCCACAAGACAAACGCAGGTTTTATTTAAACACGGTGCCAGGAGGGAACACGCACAAGGAAAGCACTGAGGGTGGCTGGACCCACACTTGGTGCTTTTTTCCCTGTTTTGGGTTTTTTTTTCTCTGAGTTTTTCTGCATTTGCAGGAAGGGGGACGCTGCCCTCATTGACGCTTGCAGGGAGAGCACAAACCCAGGAAACCCCAAAAAGTGACCTCAGCTGGGTCTGGGTGCGACCACAGCCACCAGCACAAAGCTCCTCCCCACAATTATTTCTGCAAATCAAATGGACCCGTGGAAGAAGATTAGGAAATTCATCTGCTGCCATCAAAAGGCAGTAGTTACAAATGACAGTAAAAATGGAAAAAAAACAACTCCCAAAGTAAGTGCACTTGTTATTAAACTTCCATAAAGGATGCTCTATACAAACAAAATAAATAAATAAATAAAGATGAGTCCACCAAGCACACGTTTCTCCTCTTCCCATTTTGGATTCTCACTTAACAGAGGGAACTGCTAAATTTTTAAATTAGATTTGAACCATAAATTAAACCAGGATTACTTGTAACATACACTGCAACAGCCAAACCACCAAGAAAACCCTCAGCAGTGCAAGTACTAACAACAGGTTCCCCAAATTTAAGGGAGTTCTGCCTCCTTTTACCAGATTTACATAAATATTTGCATATTTACTTTACTATATTTTGTTAATATTACATATTAACATTCACAGCTACACTGTGGCAATTAAAACTAAATGCAAAAAATAAGACTGTACTGGCTTCTAGACTTCTGGGTCTCTTCAAAAGAATATAAAAAAAATGAAAGCTCCTATGTATCACATCAGTGATTTCATATATATATACATATATAAAATACAATCATGTTATGGAGAGAGATATTCAGCACCTAAAATCCTACACATAGCTGAGAGTTGGTAACACACAGTTTGTTTGAATGCACTGTATCAACAGTCAAATAATAAATATATAATGGTAGCTGACATCTGCACTGGAAAAGTGCTTGGAGCCCTACTCTTCTCAGCATTGAATAATTCAATTTATTTTACACAGCAAACCAGAAACACCCAGGCAAGCATCATGCCTTTAAGTAAATTATAAGTAAATATTCGACTGCCACTGAATTCAACAAAAAACAAAGAACAATAATAACAACAAAAATCAAACCACTTATTTGATTTATGCTTTATCAAATCAAACTTATTTTGTGTGATAGCACCCAGAAAAGCTGTCACATTCAATTATGCTTCCATTTCTTTTTAAATGGTTTAGCAAAAATTCTTCATGGACAAGAACATATAAAAGCAAAAAAAACCACATTACAAGTAAAAAAATAAAATGCATAGAAGAACAAACTTGAACATTTGAGACCTTTTGCTTTCTATCCACAAGGAAAAAAACCAACAACAAGAACCAAACTGAGAAACACTACATCAACATCATCATCATCATCACTGATGGAAAGTGTTTAAAAGCAAAAGAGATTTTCCTCTCTCTTACAAAGTGTTTTATTGGATCAAATCAGAACCCAGAAAACTCCCACACAAATGTTGGATTGTTCTGTTTGCCTGCTGCTGTTTTTAGACAATTTAAAGACACTACCAAGCTCCCTCTACTGTTCTCTTTATTCCTGAGCTGTCACTAAACACAAGCCCAGGAAAAATGCCTTGTCCTAGACAGCTCTGCCTCCCAAAAGAAGAGATCATTTGATTACTAAGATTTATTTCAACATTTGTTTTAGTAAGTTGGAACGTGCTATATTCCAAATTTAATGCAGTATAGAAAATATTTTCTTTCATGGTTATTGTAGCACTTAGCACTTCCAAACAAAATATACAAACTAATAGGAAGTAGAAATAATCCTTGCTAAAAAAAAAAAAAAAAAAAAAAAAAAACCAAAAAACCACAAAACACTATAGGCATAATAAAACCCACGAAAAACACTAAAAGCAAAAGCACCATAAATTTCTCCTTCACCGTTCACCACATTCAGGACCAGCTCGTGCCTTAACCCACTTCCATTAACTTTTATTCTGTATTTCAAATATTCATCTTTCATCACATCCACTTAGACATGAGGGGGCTCTTTAAGCATTCTCTTAACATCCCAGCAAACTCCAACAACACTGCAAATAAAATCAGATTTTATTTTTGAGGGAAGCCTGGTGCTTGCTCCCTGTATTCATCCCAGCCCAGTCACTCTGAACTCACCCTGAGTCAACCTGGAGTCACTCTGAGCTCCAGTTCCCTCCCAGCACACACAGCCAGGATTTTCAGGTCTGCATTCAAGGTGTGTCTTGATTTTTGAGTTCAGGGGGACTGAAGTGAAAATCACCTCTCGTTGGTATTGGGATTTTTCATCATGACTGACCAAACTGCAATTTCACAGACATTTCCAAATCTCTGTAACCTACAACTCTATCTATTGGTAACCACAAAAACATCCAAAAATCCCAATCACTCACTTCTGAGAGCAGAAATCTGTGTTTGCAGGTGCATTTCTGCTCGGTGCTCATCCCTCCCCATGTCAGCCACAAGCTGATTGATATCCAAGGGGAAACAAATGCTGGATTATCATCATCTCATGGCACAGCCACTGCTCTGCTTCAGTGACAGAACATCAGAGACATTCAGGCTGGGAGCCACGTCTGGAGCTCGTTTATCCTGACCCCCTGCTCCCACCAGGAATATTGTCACCAAAGGCAGCCCAGCTTCATCACAGCCTGCTGCAGTCGGGTTTTAACACCCCCCAAACACACCCCAGGGCCCCCCTGCTCGGCAGCTGGCACGAAGCTCTCAGGTCACAGAAGATTCTCCTCTCAGGAATAATTCCATTTCCTTATCACCAAGAGCTGGCAAGAGCCCCTTCCACTGCTGACAAAATGATAGTGCTGTGTCTAATAGCACTGGAAAAGTTTGCAGCAGCAGCAGCTGTCAATTCCCAAGCACAGTTTCTGCACTGAAAACTGTTTCTGACAGTATTTTTCAAAGCACAACCATTTCCTGAAGTCATCTTGCCAAAACTGACAAAACTCTGGGCGTTCAGTCAGAAATCCTCCCTCTATTTCTGGGCACAGGGGCCCATAGATTTACTATTATGCTGTGATTAACAGGTGGATCAAAACCAGAATGTGTTTTCTGCCTTTAAAACCAGCAGACACATCCAATAATCCATGGAGAAAAACCAGAAAGAAGTCAGCTAAATGAATGGGCTTTTCTCTTATTTGATCAGCGTGATGAATGACTTGCTGAATCACTTCTGAAGTCAACTTCTTTTGTTGTTTGGGGGTTTTGTTTTGTTTAGTTTTAATCAATTATAGAAATGAGTCAAAGACAACCTAAAGATTCGAATTCCCCCAGGAACTTGTAGCCAAGGCAAACGTTCCTTTTTGCCATTATTTTATATTTGGTGCTTCCCTCCTTGATTGAAAACCAAATCTTTACCTGCTCAGTCAGCTTGGTACTCATTTTCTCCTGTTACCTTCAATAGTTTAGTCTCTAGCTATGATCTACAAGTCCAAGAGAGGATCTGAATATTTGATACTGAAACTGGCAGGAAGCTATAATAAATCCTAAAGTTTGTTTCATATGCACACAAATGAAAAATCAAGAGAAAACACGCAGGGGAAGCATCCTTCCCCCAGTCCCAAAGTCACTTTGAAAAGTTCCTAAAAGTTTAAACTTGTAGCTGTAAGTGTAATCTGCAGGTTTTACACTCAATTCAGAGAATTCTGGTTATTTAAGATCTCAGCACACAGTGCTGAACCAGAGCAGTTCATTCCACAGTTCTGATTAATTCCTGCCACTGCAGTTACTTTTTAACTCGACTCATCTTCCATTTCAGCTATACCCAACAAGATTATTTTCCAAATTTTTGTGAACAGACAGGCAAGCCGTTCGCCTCAATAAACAGAATTATCAGTTTTTCTGGGTTCTAAAGTTTCTGCTGATTTTAGAGGCAGCCATAAAAGCAGACTTCAAAGAATATCCTCACATCTTTATTTCAATATGCCTTCAATGCTAGAAATAGCACCTACTTACTGTTTGAGTTAATCAGAGACAACTGTAAGTATAAATAGAAACACGAGAGAACTGCAGGGAAATACTGAGCTGGAATTACTTAAGGATGCACATAAAAAACACTGTATAAAAACAATAAGCAAATCTACATGTCAGATTTTTTTTCCCCCCACATAGAAATACCAGGCAGCATGATATTTAGTGAGAAACATTTCAACATTTAACAAACCCTCCCAAGGCAGATGGAGCCTATGGCAGCATGAAAGCCTTTTCCCTGAAGAGCTGCAATGTCTGAGCTGATATTTGCAGCAGCTTTTCTGCAAAGTGATGCAGGCTCACATCAGCTCAAATCCCACTGTAAACCAGTCCCAAAATTGAGACATTTCCAGTTTGATGAGACCTGCCCTATGGCTGCACCATTATAAAATTATTGTAAGAAAGGAAAGACTTCATGACCACAGGAAAAGAAATCTGTGGCACTGATAACTTTTAAGAGTTTCAAGCCAACCTAAGCCAAGATGGATCAATCCTGGCAAAGTGTCCCAAAGGTACAACGAAAATAAAAAAGCCCCGAACACTTTTCTCCTGGGAGGAGCCATTAACTCTGGGTCTGGCACAAAGCCACATCCCCTGTGTGCAGGTTTAGGTGGGACCTGAAGGGAGAGGACAGGGATGATTTCCAAGGGGCTGCAGGGACAGGACAAGGGGGTGGCTTTAGGTTGGGTATTAGGGAAGGAATTCTTCCTTGTGAGGATGCCGAGGGGCCAGAGCAGCCCCTGCATCCCTGGAATGCCCCAGGCCAGGCTGGATGGGCACGGTGCAAGGTGTCCCTGCCAGGGATGATTTCAGGTCCCTGCCAGCCCAAGCCATTCCACAGCAGAGTTTTGTACAGCAGAGCCTCAAGAAGATCCTTTGTCACCTTTCCCCTGTTCTCATCACACATTTTACTGTCAGCTCTTCAAGCAGCCTCAATCCACCACTGCTTCAATGCTGCCCAAAAATGACACATCAAACATCTCAGCAAAGAGCAAATGCTGCTTGGACAAATGCAGCCTTTGCCACAACCTCTAAGTTATGTCCAATTCCTCGTGGTTTTTTCCTGTATTCCAATTTCTTCAGCTCTTACAAAGAGTTCTGCAAGAATCAGGTCCCAAGAGTTTTTTGTAGAGAAGGAAAATTAGAAAGCTGCACCCCAATAATTTTTGAGGTGGACATGCCATCACATTAGATTAGGTGCAAGTGAGCTGAAAAGCTTGCACGGAAAACAAAAACTATTTTTAGGTAAAAACCAGTTTTCAAGTGTCATAATTGTATGCAGAAGAATTTTAATTGCATAGAAAGTCTCTCTGGAGTGGACTCCATTTTCCATTTAGACTTGCTTTTGGAAAACTGGATATTTAAATTTTTTTTTAAATTTTTTTTTCGAAGTTCTGTTCGTGCTTTTGCTGTCAGCAACCTGGCTTTAAAAGCTGAAGGCAGTGCCAACATACTGCTTGCTGACTTCTCTGCCAAACAATTCTTCTGTTGTTTCTCAGGATTTAAACTGACTTCTTTTTGGATAAAGGAATAGTCACAAAGCAGTCCAAACTAAAGAGCCTGAAAATTGGGAAAGCACGGCAAGATCTTTATCAGCATTTGGAAACTCACTCAGCTGCTCTCCAGTTCTGTTATTTTCTTATTCTCTCGTCAGAAATGGATACCCATAAAAATAATTTTAAAAAGCCACCAAAGGCCTTTAAAAGCTTCAGTGAATACCTGGAAGGATTTAATTCAGTCAGTGTTGGTAGAAGTTTCACGACCTTATTTCTGGTGATGAGCAACTTAACCGAAGAAACTTGATTTAAAAAGTGTTAGTTCCCAAGAAACTCGATTTAAAAACTGTTAGTTGCCAATTTTCTTGTTACTCAGTTCTCTCTCGTTTCCCAGACCACACGAGGATCCAGGTTTCCAGTGCTATTTTATATTTATTCCCAGCCCAAATGAGAAATCATTGAAAGCACATAAATCCCAGAGCAGGAATCCAGCTGGTCTTCCCCTAAGCAGCTTTCACCAGCTGAATTCTCTTTACAGCATTTTCTTCATATTTTAAAGATATTCCAGTGGCACATCCAGCAAATTTAGGAACTGATTCCCATCCTTTGAGAGAGTTTACAAATCCATCCTCACAAATGCAAAAACCATCATTTGTGTCAAACCAGTCATCTGCATTTCCACTCTTGCAAACATTCAAAAAGGAAGAGCAGCACAGGATTTCTGTTTTCTTTGGTAACGTGAGATAATGCTGAGCCCAAAACAGCCAAACCTTCCACAGAACCTTCCAACACAGAGTTCTTGTGCTCCAAACCTTTGGGAGCTGCTTGTATGCACTCCACAGTGATTTACTAAGGCAAGTATTTGGCTTTCAGATTTGATGAATATCCAACTCTGTATTCTGACATCATTGTTAGCTAGGAAAATAGAAATTCAGTTTTTAGAGATGGCCAGCATTGAGATCCACAGGTATTCATTACTCACATAAATTCATTGTTTCACTAGTTAAAATGAAAAAAACCCCAAATCCATAACTTTAGAGAAGAATGTTGTATAAATTATGATTAAAGCTCTACTACATTTGTCTCCCACTTGCTACAATTTCCAAAGAATTTCTATCTTGAGAGAATAACATAGGACAGGTAGTTACTTCCTAATAATCCAAGTACTGATGTAGAGCTGAAGAAAAAGAATTATTCAAATGCCCACGTGCTTAGATAAAACTCCCTTCTTTTTGGGAAGAAAGGGAGAAAAACAAAAAAGAGAATGTTTTGTTTTCAAGCAAGTAAGTATTTTGTCATTTAGACTGCTGTAAGTATCTCACTCTACCCTCCCCAAGCTTGTATCATCTAAATTAATCTCCTACTATCTCTAAAATGATCTCTCGGGATTTCTGAAAGCAGCTACAACTTTAATACTTTAAATCCATTTCTAATCTGAAAAACAATTCAGCTTCAAAAATCTCTTTGCCAGGTTCCAACTCACTCACCCAAACCCCTGGGTGCAGAAAGTCCATTCCAGCAATGTGACCCAATCCCAGGCAGCAGACTCTGCCCAATGATCCCTGCACTTGGATTTTCTCCCATTGCATCTCTGTGCATGGCACAGCTCCGGCAGGAAAATCAGAGTTTCACCTTGACACGGGTTCTTTCCAAAGCCAGGAAAGCCCAAACCTTGTGTGAGCACAGCAGGAACATCTGCCCATGCAGCCAGGGCTGCCCTGAAGGCACTTCCAGCACCTGCAGCACCACTGAAACAACGCTGCTGTCATGAATTCCATCAATTCCTGGTGAATTCAGGGGATCCCCTGGTGGGGACTGTCATTAATTCCATTTATTCCTGGTGAATTCAGTGGATCCCCTGGTGGGGACTGTCATTAATTCCTGGTGAATTCAGTGGATCCCCTGTGAGGAACGCTGCTGTCATTAATTCCATCAATTCCTGGTGAATTCAGTGGATCCCCTGGTGGGGACTGTCATTAATTCCATTAATTCCTGGTGAATTCAGTGGATCCCCTGGTGGGGACTGTCATTAATTCCATTTATTCCTGGTGAATTCAGGGGATCCCCTGGTGGGGACTGTCACTAATTCCATCAATTCCTGGTGAATTCAGTGGATCCCCTGGTGGGGACTGTCACTAATTCCTGGTGAATTCAGTGGATCCCCTGTGAGGAACGCTGCTGTCATTAATTCCATTTATTCCTGGTGAATTCAGTGGATCCCCTGGTGGGGACTGCAATTAATTCCATCAATTCCTGGTGAACTCAGTGGATCCCCTGGTGGGGACTGTCACTAATTCCTGGTGAATTCAGTGGATTCCCTGTGAGGAACGCTGCTGTCATTAATTCCATTAATTCCTGATTAATTCAGTGGATCCCCTGTGAGGAACGCTGCTGTCATTAATTCCTGATGAATTCAGTGGATCCCCTGGTGGGGACTGCAATTAATTCCTGATGAATTCAGTGGATTCCCTGTGAGGAACGCTGCTGTCATTAATTCCATGAATTCCTGGTGAATTCAGTGGATCCCCTGGTGGGGACTGTCATTAATTCCTGGTGAATTGAGTGGATCTCCTGGTGAGGAAAGCTGCTGTCATTAATTCCATGAATTCCTGGTGAATTCAGTGGATCCTCTGGCTGCTCCCATGAATTCCTGGTGAATTCAGTGAATTCCCTGGTGAGGAAAGCTGCTGTCATTAATTCCATTAATTCCTGGTGAATTCAATGGATCCCCTGGTGGGGACTGTCATTAATTCCATTAATTCCTGATGAATTCAGTGGATTCCCTGTGGGGAACGCTGCCCTGCAGAGCTGCTCAGCCAGCCTGGATGCACACAGCATGGCTGTGACAGCAGCCAGCACACACCTGGGACTGCCAACACACACCTGGGACAGCCAGCACACACCTGGACAGGCAGCACACACCTGGGACAGCCAGCACACACCTGGACAGCCAGCACACACCTGGGACTGCCAGCACACACCTGGGACTGCCAGCACACACCTGGGACAGCCAGCACACACCTGGACAGGCAGCACACACCTGGGACAGCCAGCACACACCTGGACAGCCAGCACACACCTGGGACTGCCAACACCTAGGGCAGCCACCAACCACCTGAGACAGGGACAGCCAACACACACCTGGGACTGCCAACACCCCTGGGACTGCCACCAGGACAGCCACCACCACACCTGGGACAGCCACTAAACACCTGGGTCAGCCACCACCTGGACAGCCACCAAATACACACCTGGGACAGCCAACACACACCTGGGACAGCCACCAAACACACACCTGGGACAGCCACCACACACACACCTGGGACAGCCACCACACACACACCTGGACAGCCACCAAACACACACCTGGACAGCCACCAAACACACACACCTGGGACAGGCACCACACACACACCTGGGACAGGCACCAAACACACACCTGGGACAGGCACCACACACACACCTGGGACAGCCACCACACACACACCTGGACAGCCACCACACACACACCTGGGACAGCCACCACACACACACCTGGACAGCCACCACACACACACCTGGGACAGCCACCACACACACACCTGGGACAGCCACCAAACACACACCTGGGACAGGCACCAAACACACACCTGGGACAGCCACCACACACACACACACCTGGGACAGGCACCACACACACCTGGGACAGTCCCAGCTCAGGCAGGGCTGCTGGCAGGTGCCCTGCTCTGCCATGCCAGCACTCAGAGCAGGGGCAGCAGGGACAGCAGTGGCCCCACGGCTCAGCCCCCAGCCCCAATTCCTCAATGACAGGAGCTCCTCCAGCCTTTGGGACAGCAGCACACGGGCCAGCCCTGCTCTGGGGATTCCTGCTGGAACCCAGAGCACATCTGCTCCTCACCTGCCTGTGCCCCACCTCCCCTCTCCACATCAGCCAGGTGTTCCAATAAAACTCCTCCATTTCTCATCACCCTTACCAACCCCTCCATCACATCATTTTCCTGTCAAACCAGGAAACTGCTTGAGCATAAAACCGTGCTTGCATTGCCAGACTGAAGTGGAACAATATTATTTCAGATGTCAGGACTTTTCCAGCTGCAGTCTGATTTTAAGAAGCCTGTTTTCCCTGCACTGTGGATGAAGGCCACAGCTCCCCCTTCTTCTCCTAAATCAAAGTGATAAAATATAATCCAAATATCAATAGATTGCATTTTTTTTTTCCTATCCTGAGGGCATGCAATTCTATCAATTCATAAGCTTAGCATCATGAAGATATCAACTGAATTTGAGCAAGGAGTGCTGCCTTTCAAACAGGGAAAGGAAATCTTGTTAAAAAGAGCCAGAAATCCTTGCATGAAAAGGTCAGAGAAAAGCAGTGGCATTGTGACAAAAAGAGCACACCTAAGAATCAAAAAGAATTATCTGCTTTTAACTTTCCAAATGAAATTATTAAAAATCCCCACTCTCCTGAACAGCATTAGAAATACCAAGAAGGCAACAAACTGATGTTTGGAAAGATTTTTTTTAAATGCATGCAGAATTTCCTCACTCAAAGCACAAGAACATCCATTCAAGAAGCAACATTCACTCCGAGTTTATTTTAGCAAAGTGGAAATAAAAGATTCAATTTAGATACTGGCTCAAAAGGAGACATAAAGAAGGAAAAAAAAAACCCAAACAACCAACTTTGGAAAGTCATTACTAAAATTTAGGAGCTGGTGGCTCCATAAACTGAAGTGATAAAACAGCATCTATTATCTGCAGATTGCCTTTGTACAGGTTCAAATCACATCAGGGAACAAAAGAAAAAAAAAAAGGCAAGCTGTTATTTAACTCAAATTTTAATTTCAGTGCCTACTTTACAAAAATCTGTGCCACAATTCAAGACAGTTGGGATATATGTGAAAATCTTTGAAAGTCTGAAAGGACATGGAGCTCCTCTGTACTGTGTGTTACTGCTGAATTCAGTATTCACCTTGGCACATTTAAAGGGAGGGCACTTTTCTTAAATAAGAAACAGATTGTTATTTTTTTTATTATGTATTTTTAAAATTTACTTTTTAAAGAAACCAGTGGTAAAACCTGCAAAGGAGATTTCAACGTTCAAGTCAATACCTAAAGAATGAACACTGCATGTCAGCTAAAAAGAAAAAAAACTTTGTGTTAACACTACAGAGTTGTGCTTTTCTTGATTTTAATTTTGAAAAGACTCTCCAGGCAAACGAAATTTAAAAAAAAACCAAAAAAATCAACTAATTAGTCACAATGAGCAAGTACATAAAGAGGAAAAAACATTTACCAAAGTAAGTTCTCTATAGAATGCCATTACACATCTCATAATATTTTAATGCTGATTGCCTGTACAGCCTAACCAAGAAAATATTTTAATTGCCCTCTAACTTCATATTCTTCCACCTATTAATCCTGCACCACGAAGAAAACCTTTCATCTGCTTTTGTGGCAAAACGATTTCTGACAAGCAGATGCTTAATTTTGGTTAAGATTTAAAAAAAAAAAAAAAAAAAAAAAAAAAAATCCTTTAAAAGGGAGAGCTGAGCTATGTAAAATATTTAACATGAACAGGTTACAGAGCTCCATGAGCTGTGGGTGAATTCCCAGGGCTCAGTTCCTCTGCTGCCAAGGCAGGTCAAACCATTGCTGTGCTCCCCAGCTGAAAGGAAAAGGCTCCTGTGCTGAAATTCCTGCCCTCATTCCACGGGGTTGTTCACCCCTCTGTCCTCAGCTGCCAGGACTGTGCATCAATGCAACCCTCAGCATTTGGGGAAAAAAAAAAACAAACAACAAAAACAACAAAAACAACAAAAAAAACCCACCAAACAAAACAAAAAAAAAACAAAAACAAAAAACAAACAAAAAAAACCCAAAAAAAAACACCCAAAAAACCCCCCAAAAACCCAAAAAACCCAAAAAAACCCCCAAAAAACCCCCCAAAAACCCAAAAAAACCCCCAAAAAAAACCCCCCAAAAACCCAAAAAACCCCAAAAAACCCCAAAAAACCAAAAAACCCCCAAAAAACCAAAAAAACCCCAAAAAACCCCTAAAAACCCAAAAAACCCCAAACCCCCCCCAAAAAAACCAAAACAAACAAAAAAACCCCCCAAAAACCCAAAAAACCCCCCAAAAACCAAAAAACCCCAAAAAAACCCAAAAAACCCAAAAAACCAAAAAAAACCCAAACAAGTCCCAGCTATTCACGTGCCACACTTCTTGCACTGCTGAAATTCCCATCCCTTTCCAATGCACTTTGGGAATTATTATTATATCTTTATATGAACAACAGCAAAAAAACCCCACACATACATTCTGTTATTGAGTAACAAAAATAGATTTTCAGTTTTATTTGAATAGAAGGGATGGAACAGAGAGAGAGGAGCTCTTCCCACTCCTTCACAGCCAACTGCCTCAGTTAAATTTTAATATTTTAAGCACACAGGTATTCCTGCTTTTCATTTTTACAGAGGAAGGGTAGGAAATGTTGACCTCCCCAAGTAAATTATTTCTAGTAAAAAACGCTGTAAAATGGCACAAAAGTAAGAATTAATTCATTTTAGTGCTATTCTTGAAAGATAGTTTTAAACTGCATAATGCATTCATCTTTGCTTCAGAATGAGAATTTCATCATGGATTCATTTGAACTTAACGTTACTTTGCTTACATGACAGCTACTAATGCTTTTCATTTGAAAATCTCTTTTATTCTCTCTTCAGCACTGTAGTTTTTTCATCAATACCTCTAAGAGTTATTTTCAATGCCCACTTTAAGGCACTGAGAAAATCCAACTGTAGCATTCAACAATCAAATATTCCTTCATCTGAGTATCATGAGGCCTCCCAGCCAAAACCATCAAACATTACCAGGAACAAAACAAAAAACATTGCAAAGCACCAGGGACTTATCTAATGACCACAACACCATTTATCTCCTCACAAAAATAAAAAAAAACCAAAAAAAAAAAAAAAAAAAAAAAACCAAAAAAAAAGCAAAAACTCCCTGACCACAAGTTGCATTTTTCTGCTGTCATTTCACAGTGACACAGTTTTTGGTGTCCTTACCATGACATCTTAGAGATCTGGAGGGAAATGGTGAAAGAATTGGGCTTGTCATGGTGTGGCCAAGAGAAAATACAAAAAAAAAAACCCCCAAAAACCGACCAAACCAACTCAACCCCTGTCTAGTAACATCCAGGGGTTATTTTCTCCTAATTTCATCAATTAGATGAATTTTTCTCCAAACTAAGAGCAGCCAGTTTTTCACAGACAACAGCCTGAGAGTCAAACAGAGCTGAAATATCCCAACCCACTGCCAGCAGCCCCACAAAGCAAAAACCCCTCGGGTTCCACTGGGAATTTCCACTTCCCCTCTCTTTTTTCTGGAAAACCAGAAATGCTGCTCCCAGCACACAGTGCAGCAATTCCAACCCTCCTGTGGCAAATGCAAGAGCATCCCTGAGCCAAAGGAATCACAGGGAGCAATTCTCCCTCCAAAGAATGACCTGCAGGTCCTTTGAAGTGCAGGAAAAAATCAAGAGAAATTTGTTTTTCCTCTGCCATGTGAGCTCAGCCCTGTCCATTCTTTTCCAGGGAGGAGTGAAGGGAAACACAGAGGAAGGAATGGATGGGCTGAAGGTTTTATTTGCTATTTACAGCAGGTTGAAGTGTCACTATATTGAATATGTTGCAGCAGAGCATGCACACACACCTCTTCCTCATTTTTAGAAATAAATCGAGTAATCTAATCCATCAGCATACAGAAAAAGAGATTTCTAAACCTATCTGTTAATTACCACAATTCTAGTGAGTAGTCCCCAGTGCACACTCTTTCACTTTAGAGGTAAAAAATAAGCTTAATTAAAATAAAAACAATAAAAATTAATAATCTGTAAGCCTTAATATATAATCCCAAGTCTTGACTTGTCGACATTTGGCGGTGTACCCTGAGCAGGTTTTAATTTTGCCTGAAGAGCAGAAAACGCTGCTGGGTTCATTTCAGGCTGCAGGCATTTGACAGAGCCCTGACCTCACAGTATTTCCACTGCCCTCGGGAAAATGGGACATGCAGGACAAGTGGGCAAGTTCATGTCCAACACTGCCCCAGCACCAGGAGCAAACACAGCAACAGTGACAACAGCAGGGGCAACAATAAGGGCACGTACACAGAAATAAAATGAAAACAAAGAGAAAGAGAAGGTCAAACAGCAGCAGAAGAACTGAAGAGGCAAAGAGTTGGAGACAGTTGTTTTTATCTGATATAAATAAATCCCGATTTTTTTTCCCCCCGAAGCAGTGGTGCAGAGAGGCTTTTAGACTACTCAAAAACCAAATTACTTCATCTCAAGGAAAATAAACCGATCAGAAAACTTGAAATATTTGCCTCTGATCAAAACAAATGAACAGCTGCCAACTGCAGCTTTGTGTGCATTGTGTTTATTGTGTTTTCTGTTGACACATCTGTATCAAAAACCCCAAACCATAAAAATCCTCCATGAGCTCTGCTTCTGACCCTTCCCTGCCCTCCTAATGGAGAACTTGGTGAACCCAGCTGTTAAATCCAATCCCAAACCCATTCAGCTCCATTCATTACTACTGAGGTCCCTACTGCTGCAGGACAGGAATACAAGAGCCAACCTGCCACTATTTCTACTCCAATTTTTCTTAGAGGTGCTTAACCCATCTTCAAACAAGTCAAAAATGTTGTTTGTTCTTTACAGGTTCACTCTGCCAGCAACATAATCTCCTAAATGCCAGGCCTGGTGGAAATCTGTGAGACACACAGGTTCTGAAACCAGTGCCACATTCATTTCTTCACCTCCTTGAAAAAATAAATAAAAGCCTTAAGTTACCAGAACATCTTTTAAAACCCTGTTTGAATTGTGCAAGGCAGTTTTTCAAGGAAAATAATAAAAGCAAGGGCTCTTGTCTAAGTTAATGATTGCAATACTTGACAAAAATGATGGTACCCTCAACCCTCATTAAAAGTTTGAGAAGTCTCAGTCTGCACTAATGATTTAAAAACAGCATCAACAGAAGCTGGTAAGAAAAAAAAACAACTTTATTACTGAGCAAAAGACTTCCCCCCCCTCTCCTATTTAAAAATACGATGCTGATAATTCCAACTCCTCAGCCTTTCTGCTTAAAACCAAGGGCAGGGAAACGCAGCAAACCCCAAACTCCTGCAAGCAAACAGCAACATTTGCGAGGAACTCGCCCATGTGAACTCAGAAATGTTCAAACAAAAAATCATCACGAACAGGATAAAACGCTGGCAATTTGAATTGCTGAATTTGATAGCACTTTCTGTTGTTTTGACCCACGAAGTGAGCAATGAGAGGCACCAGAAATCCCGAATTTCTTGTCAGACAGGTTGGGCACTCTCACCTGAAGGTGGATGAAAACCACAGAGTGAGCTCAGCTCTGCAAAGCGTGCAGCTTACAGTGCGAGGGCAAAGAGCACTTCAGGAAAAGGGTCCGAGTTTTATTCCATTCCAAAAGTGAAATAAAATGCAAACGTTGCAGGTAAGAAATTCGGGTCTGTAGGACAGGCACAAAGAACAACGTGTTCTGTATATATATACACATATATATATATATATATATGTAAGATATGAACACTAGTGGTAACAGGAAGACCAAAAGGATACCTTTTCATAAAAAATTTGCATTTAAATAAAGTCACTTTACCATACTACTAAGCATCACTCACCGAATTAATTCTAAAATGTCACCTTTTATGCTCTTCACTCTGTGCTGTGCAATATCTTCAGATAGAAAAGGAGGCAAATTTAATGGTTTTGGTGTCAGTTTATCTGCTCTTAAGAACAAAAAACTTCCCTTAAGCCCTCCTCTTTGTGGCAGTCACTACAGAGAAAGTTCAAACCTGGGAAATTTTAAAATTGAGTTTACAGGAAAAAAACTCCTTCATTTAGTTACTGAACTGTCAGACAGACAGGAGTTGCAGATAAAGGAATAGGCTCAGTGCAAAGGAAATAAAAGATGTTTTTGCAGCAGGGTTGGCACAATTCACACGCAGGACAAGGTCAGAAACCTCCTCCTGTGTCCCCCAGGGCACTTTTAGTGACCTGCTCCTCCAAAATTCACTGTAATAAAATGATATCTCCGGGTTTCAATTAAAAACGCACCCAAAAAAGTCAAATTATTCTAACTTTGCTGATACAACAAAGAAGATGGATCAATCAGCACAAGCTGAAATGGTATTAAATGAAAAAAAAAATAAAATTAGTAACATCTGTGTGTGCTTTACTGATCCCCACATCAAGCAGAGAAGATGAGTTTGTACCACAAGAGAGATTTCAGATCAGAGCAGATGATATGAATATCTAATGAGGTTTAGCTTGCATCACTCTTCTGATTAAAATTCATCATTAAAATCAACACTTGATCTTACAACACTGATTGCTCAACCATGTATTTTTGTTTGCCGTTTTTTCAACCTCTGCATCAAACCTTACACAAGATTTCAACCAAAGAGTTTTATATTCATCTACAGGGTTTTTCATTGTACATCAAAACATACAAAAGTAACAAAATGGTGTGAACAACACCTAAAATCCACAATAAAACCCTCCACCCCACAGCCTCAGCCGTGAGGAAAACAAGTTACCCTTTTAGGCATTCAAAGAAATCAGATTAAAAGGTTTTCTTCTTCACTGGAAGCATTTGAGAGCACCATGTGTTTGTTCTTGTCGCTCCCAAAATTTTATTTCAGAGAGAGATTTCTGTCCTTTTTATAAACCAAGTTCATTGAAGAATTTTAAAGATTATACATCACATGTTTTTACTCATGTCAAAAATAGATTCTCAAAGATGATAAACATTACAGACATTGGTCAGGAGCTGCATAATCTGCAGCATTTAATAAAAAAAACCAGGGAATCAAAAAAAAAATCCAAAGTGACAGAATTTTGCTGGTAGTACAGCTCAGAACAAAATCCAAAGCTGTTATTTTTGCAGGATTTGTGCAATTACAGGATCCTGCTTGTTCAGTGAGTAGTAAAGATGATAAAAGCTTCCAGGAAAGACTGGAATGGAGAGATGGCAGGGGTGGCATTTGAAACTGGAACTTTCACCATTTTGCTTTCAAATAACTTTTCCTCCAAGTTTGCTTTTCCAACAGCTAGGACCTCCCCTGGTCTGACACACTGAAACAGCTCCACTTAATAAAGCAAAAAATTTGTTTTTCAAGCACTTGCTTCTATTAAACGTGATTTATAATAGATTCTGCAAGAAGAAAAAGCAGGGAGCCAATTTTAAAGGTTAGGCTGCTTGGCAATGTAACTTTCCTTACAAATAATTGTTCTTACTGAATCTCAGTGGGGAAAGCCATGAAAACTGAGTTTGTGGAGCCTCCTGAATATTCAAGTGTCTTTTTAATCGTTTATATACAGCATCAAGACAATCACAGGCCACACAGGCATTCAAAATATTGTCTTAAAAGCTTTTTTTTTTCCCCCTACCCCATAGATTTCAAACAAGCATTATATTCAAGTTTCATAGGTGTGGAGCAGAAAGATTGAATTCACAACCAAGCATTTATTTACCCAGCCCCTCCTGTGCTGCCCAGCTCTGCAGGCAGAATTTCCCTGCAAAGAGAATTTCCCTGCAAAGAGAATTTCCCTGCAAAGAGAATTTCCCTGCAGTGCAGTTTCCCATTCCCAAATTTCTGTTTTTCTGCTGCTCCCCCATCAGCACCAGTGTCAGAGAATTCCTCCCCTTCAGCCAAACCGGGAATTATCCAGGAAAGTCATTTCACCATCCCAAAGAGAGGAGGCAAGGGAGCAGGAAAAGAGTTGAAATTTCGGTATTTACTTACTGAAACCCAGAGGAGAGCACCCACCACGCTGGCAGAATTCCCAGCAGGAGGAGTTTTGTTTCCAGCAGGGATTTCTGTGCCTGCAGCAGAGCCTTGTGCCCCTGTCTCACTGCAGGGCAGCTCTGCTCTGCCAGCCCAGGTCGAGCTCAGCTTTAATCAAAGTGCAAATTCATTAGAATAAGAGCTGGCCTAACATAAACATGTGCAGGAAAAACAGGCTTGGTGGAACACCACAACAGACAGCGGGTCTGATCAGCACAACACGACTCTGTCAGACCACAGGGATTAAAAAAAAAAAATAAATATATATATATATAAATAAAAAAATAAATATAGTGGGTGCAACTCCTTTAAAGCAAAAGCAGAACATAAAAGGCACCAGGTAAAATGTGGACTTGTGAAAGTTTTAGCAAAGGGAGCTACAAGGGGCAGGTTCCTGTACCTGCCTGCCAGGTGAGGAGTTTGGGGAATTGTCCCTCAGCTCCAGGGGCACCAAGATGGGGAAAAGAAAAAGAACCTGAGCAGCACCCAGGCACGACAGGATGATGAAACACTGGCATGTGCCCCAAAAATCATTCTTCATAGGGCACATCAATTATCTTCTTTTTTGCAAAGAGGGGAGAGTTTGGGGGAAAAAAATGTGCCACTGTATTTATTAAACTCTGCAGCAACCACCTACATGAAGGTTTTGATTGATGAGCATTTCCTTTAGTTTTTGCCACCCTTCACACATGGTGAACACCAAAAATGAAAGGCCATGTAAGAATTCACTGGAGTAAATGCAGAGTACAAGCACTTTATCTGCTATTAGAACTTCATCACCAAAAAAGACCAACACTAAGGAAAAGATCTTTCCACTTCAAAAACAAGGATCTACAGCTAGAGACTAATTTACCAATTTGTTAACAAAAACAAAAAAAGTGTGAGTGTCTTCAATATCTTCCTCATGGGCTTCAATATTTCATGTAACTACTCATGTATAGGTATTTTTGTATTTTTAAATAATTATTCATTAATCCCTACAAGTCGATTAAAAAAAGAATTAAAAAGTCAGTAAGCTCCCTCATGCTTTCAAGTGTTTCTCAGTGAAACTGAAGCATTTAAGGTATTGCCCAATTTAGAAACACACTTCAGGAAAGAGACAGCTCAAAATATCAACCACAGACGTCAGAGGCAGAGAGAGCCTTGGGGAGCACAGCAATTCCTAAAATCCACATTTGAATGTGATATTCCCCCTCCCAGACTAATTTTGAAGCCAGGGATGATAATGGGTCCTGCCAGACCTGCACACAACTTGTTTTTTTTTTTTTTTTTTTTTTTTCCAGGGTGAACTTTTGCCACCCTTCCCTCTGGGAACAATCCCATTAATTGTGCTCCTAGGAAAAAAAAAAAAAATCCAACTCCCACTCCTCTTTTCCTGCCTTGCCTTGGCACTGCTCCTCTGTGCCTGCTCTGCTCCCAGCCTGCCAAGCCTCCTCTGCACACAGCCCTGTCCCTGCACATCCCACCACAAAAAGTCATTTTTTACATGCAATCCCACCACAACAAGTCATTTTTTACATGCAATCCCACCACAACAAGTCATTTTTTGGATGCACTCCCACCTCTCCTCTGACCCACACCCCATTTCTCCCTGCACCCACAATCCTTCCACCTCCACACCCAGCTCCAGCTTTGTGGTATTTTTGGTTCCTGAAATATTTGAGTGGAAGAAAGAAGCAAATGTTGAAAGAGATAAGAAATGTGCAGAGCAGCTCTCACTGCCAAAGGCACAGCAGAGTTTGCAGCTGAGTCTCAGCTCACCCATACATCTTGATTTGACCTGCAGGTCTCACCATGGAAGAAAAAGAATGAAGTTTATTCTTCATTTTAGTAAAATAAAGGTTAGAGGTAACAAAAAAACCCTAAATTTGCAGGAGGAACACTGCAGTTCTTAAGTGTTGGACAAAAACTGTTTGATCTGTTCGTATTTTTCTCTCAAATTCCATTTTTCCTTTCAAGAGAGGCTTTTTCTGCAAACACGACTGGCTGTGCTTTGATTTTTCTGGAGAAAGTCTCAGCTGAATGGGAAAGGATCTTTAGAATGCACATAAAAGACAAAGCTGAATTCTCAATGAGCACAGGTTTATTTTGGTAAACAACAGAAACTCAGAGCTGAATGAGATCTTATCCCTTTTAATCACTTCATCAATTTTTTTCTTGCCTTCCCAATTTTCCAGCTGCATGTCTCCAATAAACAAACAAACCTTGCACTGACAAAAAGGCTCCATAAAAGCTCACAAAACTTTTCTTTGATGCAACAGTGAACTCACCTGGCCTTTGCCAATGCCTTAATTCAGCTGCTCTGATGAATACAGAAAAAGGTAAACTTCAGGAGAAAACCCTAAAAATGAAACTTCAACCCTCTCAATTCTTTGAGTTTTTAAGGACTTTTGCAGTCAGCTTTTGTACTGCCCAAAAAGTGTCAGTCCCACAGCAAAGTTAAGAAAAAAACGAACTTGAACATCTTCCAACAGCTTACCTAATAATACTTCTGTAAAAGCCAGCCTAGGTAGACTGATGTAAAATTCCACAAATACCATCCTCAGATTGATTTTCAGAACAACCTTATTTGGTAAATTAGTAATTTCAGTAATATAACCCTTGTTTGCAAAGAAAAAAAAATAAAAATAATATTGAAACATACATTCAGAACTACTGCAATGAGAACCAAAAATGCAAGAAAAGGAAACAAATGCCTGAGTTTTAGATGACTATTTATTCTAACCAAGGATAAAGGTTTCCTAAGGACATGCATATGCATAAATATTTATATAATTTTATGGCTCCCAAACCCAGTGCTCCGGTGCCTAAAGATTATTAAATCATCACAAAGTCCTAAAAACATCAAGCTGGAAATTCTCCAGGATCTTGCTGGGTGAGGAGTGTGAGGCCCATGAACAGGTACATCCTCTGCTGAAAAACATTATAATAGATTATCCTGTGGGGTCCTTTTCCTTGGGCACTTATAAATAAATAACATCAGCAACTCAAGTTCCCCATACCACTGTCCAGTTAGATGTGTTTTGGGGATAAAGCTCTTAACTTTTCAAAACTCATGAGTGCACAATACTCAGCAAAAGTAACCAGTGAAGGACCCTAAGCAGGACAAAAAAAATAAATAAATAAAAAAATCAGGTTTGCTGCACCACAGTTTTCAAACCTCAGGAAGTTTTACTTCAGAAAAATTAATTCAGAATAGTAAGATTCAGCAGATTCAATACTTAACTGAAAAGAACACACGTTATAATCGAATGTATCAGTTCTACAGCCAAGGGCCCCATATTCTGGGGAAAAGTTCAGTTGTAAAAATACCAAACCAAGCATCACTCGAGCCAAGTTTACAGCTGGAGCTGCCCCAAGTGCCAGAGAAGGGCTGTCTGTGCCCAGGTCTGATGGAAAGCACACAAATCCAGACTTTGTCACTGGCAAAGAGACAAAACCCTGAACAAAACAAATACAAAACACACACAAGGTATCAGGCATTGCACATTTTTAATCCCCAAATAAAAAAGGACAGCTTTTGGCATTGGGGTTTACCAGAGGTGAGGAAGATGTGGGGAAATGATTCTGCCATCAGAAAAAAAAACTCCATCAAAAATAACATGCAAAAAAAGGACAAAGTCCCAGCTAGCATCAACTTACTGCAACAACCCTGCACCAAGAGAAAAGCACAGTATGAAATGAGAATAACTCCTTATCTGTGCCTGTTTCACTGCATCTTTCCACCTCCAAACTAGAACAAATCCAATGCCACGGCAGAGGGAAAAACCGTGTAAAACTGTCACCCTTTGGTATTTACTTATTCTGAAACCGAGCGCACACATCCCAAGAAAAATACAGTGTCCTTTAAAAATAATCCCATTTCAGTGCAGTCGGTATCCTGAGTCATTTGTTTGAAATGCCAGCCCAAGGAATGCAAAGATTCAGCTGACGATTATCTCCTCGACATTATCCCAATTTGATTATACACTGTTTACTACATCAAAGCCAAAAAAAGCACAGTAATAGATTCAGCAACACACCCACTTGGAACACTGAAGACCTATTATTAAAGAACCAGAAGAATAATTTTCAAAAGGTTTTTATTTTCAAACACAGTCTAGCATAAGATCTCGCCATCAAGGAAGGTTGTTAAAACATTTCTATTCAGCCCACATATTTGAAGCTGTGCCTCAGAAGTTAGGTCACGATTATGGATGTGACCAGGAGAGCTGAGTGTGCTTCCTGCCTAACTCTGCCTGGACACAGAGCAGGAATCAGACAGGTTTCAGTGGCTGGAGCACCAAGAGCGTGACATCAACATGAATTCCCTTGTGACTCTGCAACTCGCATGGAACGTAAAACAATTTGTTTCTTTCAGACCTAACCACAAACAAGCCTGCAGTATTTTCAGTTTTAACACACTGCACTTGACATAACAAACGTTAATATTTAGCAAATCGGCGCACACAAACGAGCAGGTTAAGGTTAAAAATCCATTTTTGGGGTTTTTTTTGTTTGTACAGCAGGAGGTCCCAAGAGCCCGTGCTGTTTGCCCCTCATGCAGAAACCCCACAGCAGTGAAAACTCAGCCAAGCAGAATTATTATAATCAAGGCATCAGGCGGAGTCACAGTGCCCAGGATGAGCAGACAGTGATTATAAAGCTGTCACCCTGTCTGTGTGAGCTCCAGCACCAGCACGAACCTGAGACAGCTTCAAAAGGAAAATTCCAATTCAAATTCAGCCTGAGACACTCTACACAACAAACCAGTGCTTAACCGAGGATGCCAAACTGGTCAGACCACGAGAAGCCCTGAGCAGCACCATGCACCATCTGTCACATCCCAGAAATGTTTGTGTTTCCACAGGCAGCCAAAGGAGCAGTTCTGGGCTGTTCTCAGCACACACTCAGCTCCAGGCACATCCTCACAGCCTCGGAACACCGGCAGAACAAGGTCATGGAAGGACCAGGGCACACGAACAACCTCGCTGTGTGTGTCCAGGAGAGCATCAGCCACTCCACAACAGCAATTCACACCCGTTTTATTCCAGGAAAGCCCAAGCCTCTATTCTCCACTTGTTACAGCTGCCCAACACAGGCTTATTCTACAAGAAAAGGTTCCAGCTCAAAGTCTAGAAGATGTTTTTTTTTCATATTGCATACACAGCTTTCTTGAATTCTCACTTGTCTTCATTTAACAACGTGCACAGAACCCCAGAGGTGAAATTCTCCATGGATCCCTGGCCTCAGTCTCGTGGATTTCCTGTCAATGGCTACAACTCTGCTCAATGGAAAACTGCAAGGAGGCAGAGCAGAAAAACAAACATGCTGCTTACTGACAAATAACCTGCCCTCCCAGACGGCACAGCACCTATTCTGGTCAGAGTTTTGGCAGCGTGCTTCAGTATGTTTTTAAATTTCGTTTAGGACCAAATCAAACGCACTCATATAAAATAAACCATGAAATACACATATAACATCCACCTCACACTGCCTACCTGGCACAGAGCAGCAGCCTTGTGCTCAACACTACAACACAGAAAAAAAACCAACCTGCAGCCTATAAACTCTATCTGTAACCTTCACTCATAAAAGTTATCCCACTAATGACATTATTAATTTAAAAACAGCAACCCAAACATACAGTACAGTGAGCAAAAACTCCTGAATGACTCGAGAAAAACCTGTGAATTGTTAAATAGAAGGAAAAGAAGCATATTAACCAAATGTACATAGGTGCCACTTAAAATTATTTTCCAGATAAGGATGGTCTAACTAACTGGAGAGGAAAAACTTGTGAGAAGTCTGTACAGATCCAACCAATCCACCCTCTGAACTTCTACAGAGCCTGATTTTCACGTGTCTCATCCAAAAAGACAATACACACAGCAAGGCTACCACAGTGAATGTGCTCCTCAAAACATACTGAAACTGTACCAAAAAAATCAAATAAAAAAAAAAAGGAAATAAATGCTAGAAGCAGAAGGGCTGCAAAGAAAATGGCCAAATTAAACCTTCAGAATGGCTTTAAACAATATAATTAGAGAACAGGGCTGAAATTAAGACTCTTCTCCCAGTGATGAAGTAAGATGTTGCCTTTGTGAAAGCATTTATGGCACACAAGAGGCTACACACACAAATGTCAAGTAAACAAATTCAAGGTATTTCTTGGCTTGCAAGGACATTTGTTGCTAGATGGTTACATCCACAGCAGAAACTGCATTTGAATCTGCATCCTCAAACACCTTTAATTAACACAAAAAGTCAAGAAATCGTTTTAGCTGTGCAGAATTCAGCAAACAAAGGACAAATTTAAATGCTCCTTTTGGACTTCTAGCCCAACATTGAAATTCAGTTTGCAACGCGTTCAAAATTACAGCGACATTGAGACGAACTAATTGAAAATTACGGTATTGTGACAAACATTCCACTTACTTCACATAATATCTTGCACCTTCAAAAGTATATGCTTCCTCCCAACCTGTGGGTAAGTCTGGAAAAGAAGGAAAACATTCCAATTAGCTTTTGCAATGATGCTGGTCCTACTGGTCTCCTCCCTACCAGCAAGGCAGGTCAAGGGCTGTGTCTGATTCCACTCGTGCAAACCTTTAGTCCCAGAAACAAGAGTGACTCCCAAAGCTGCCTAAATGTGAATTCTGTAATCCAGGAGAAGCCACATGCCTGACAATCTGACTGGGGTTTTGTCCTTGTCAAATAATAGCAAGGATGGTTTAAGTGTGCCCTTGTTTAACATTCCTTCCTTTGCCCAGCAACTCGGAGTCACCACCAGATCTCCCTGCCCTGAGCTGCAGCAGCATCAGGTTACCTGGCGGGCAGGGATGTGAACAAACACCCACCTGAGTGAGTGACAAGCTCCTGGAGAGGCACAGCATCAGCCCCACCACAGAGCACTGTGTTAGCACAATTCCAGAATTCCCCCACTGCTGGAGTGTTTCTGCAGGGTTTACAGGTCTATTGCATTCCACAGGAAAATCATTTTCCATGTAAATCTAGTGGAGGATGTGGGTACATCTCTTCCTTTCTATTACCACTCTTAAGAGTTAGGAGTCTAGATAGAAAAAACTAAAAAAAAAAAATAGTCAAAATTTCTCCAGGAAGAGTTTCCTGGTGTGACAGAAACTCTGGAGATGTTGGGCACCTCCATGCACCACTACCCTTAAAACTCTGCCCTGCCAATAAAAATAATGATGGCTATATAGCACTCACTCATTGAATTACAAAAGCAATTCCTAAAGAAAAAAAAAAAAAAAAAAAAAATCAGTCTGGGTAACGTGGTGGTTTTTATCCCTCTTATTACTTATTTGCTCTGGCTGCTTTTTTCTTCACCCCCATCCTCTGCAGAACAAAAATCAAGGTGTCTTTTTGATAATGGCACAGGGCAAAGTGCAGCAAACAGGAAGTGTCTCCAGCAGAAGTATTTATGGCTGCCACAAGAACTTTGCAAAAAATACCCTTTCAGTGCTGAATAGCTCAAAGAATAAAAGGCACTTCAATTTATAACGGAGGACAAAGCTTTCCTCACCATCCAGAACATGCCTCACAGAATTATTTAACAGAGAGCTTTACAATAATATACAGCTGCAAAAGAAGAGCCATTCACTCAAAAAATGTTTGTTAAGAGAAGAATGTATTTTGAACATATTTTGACGAGGTTCCAAAGGAGTGGTGAGAGCAAAAGAAGAGATAAACCCCAGTAAAATTCTGTTTGATTATATCTGTGTATGGAGAAATGCACTAACATATGCATGAATGAGGAAAACTACAGAACAGATTTGGTTTTCAGACACTTTGGTATCTGATTGATAAATTATGGTCAGTGTATCCGAGGTCATGCCTCAGTCTTGTGCCCAGAAACAAGTTTAATTTACCTGATGATAACTCTGCTCTGTTACACACAATTCTCCAGATACTCAAAAGCAAACTGCATTTCCTTCAGAAGGCACTTAACAGCAGAAACAAACGAGACACTTGGAAAATTGCTGGGAAGCCATCATCAGCCAACAGAGACAGTGGGAATAGTTTAAAAAAAGAATGAATACTGAGCTAATGCTAATGTTGAACAAGAAAAGCACTTCACACACATCTGCCCCCGTGCATATTGCTGTAGATAAAGGCCACTTTCTCAACCTGAGCACTGAGAGCAGGAGCAAGAGGAGCCTGATAGCAATCAGTACTTCTATTTCCCAGCATTAAAGGACTTCTTACAAACAACAGAACCTTCACCGCAAATCAACCTGCAGAGTTCTAATAGCCAGAAACCTGGGGTTTTTAAACTAGTCCCAACTCGAAAAAAAAAAAAATTGAAAGGCTGCCCACAGTTTTACAGAAGGCTGCTCCTGATTCCTTAATGCGTGAGTATTAACCAAACATAAAAAGCAAATAATCTGATACAGACCAATTCACTTGCAGATTATTTGCCCGTGATGATCCAAGTGCTTACATACATGAAAACAACTGCACGTATTTTACTACACGCCACCACCTCCCAGCGGCATAAGCAGCCCGTGTGCAATTCCAGCAGTCAAAGAGTTTGGCTCCGGGTCTCCGGAGTGTCTGCTGCAAATCCTCCTCCTCCAGCACCTCCTGCTGCTCCTTCTCCGGAGTGGAACAAACAGCACAAGCAAAGACTCGATTCCACCCTCCTCCCTGCAAGTTATTTCTAATGTTCCAAGTCCCTTTTCCTCCCACCTATTCCACCTCTCTCAGTCACTTGGAAACCACACAGACTCTCAGCGCGGATGGAAGCGCAGGGAGGAAAAGGGTTTCTAGGTGACTAACGAAATCAGCTTCTACATCTCCAGTACCCCTATGGTGGTTACAGCCAGGCACTGCCGCAAACGGCAACACCGTGAGCGGTTTTGTGCCGAACGGAGGAAGGATGCTGGGCAGGTGGATAAGCGGGGCAGCCAGCGAGCAGCACGGCAGCAACGAGGCGGTCTCTCATGGTAACTACACAGCCTGGCAGGGGCGGCACACGGCGATGGAGGGAGAGCAGACACGGAGACATTACACGGGAACAACAACTCGGGGACGGGGGGAGAAGGCGCTCCACGAGCGCGGCTGGACGTGCAGGGACTGCTGCTCACCCCGGGGGGAACAGCTGCGAGAAACGCGGGGAAAGCGGCACCGGGAGTGTCCCGGCAGTGAACCGGGTGTGAATCGGGTGTGAACCGGGTGTGAATCGGGGGGCTCCGCGGGGGCGAACGAGCCGGGCAGAGCCGGGGGGCTCCGGGAAAGGTGGGGACTGACTCCGGGCATGGCTCCGGGCAGAGCCGGGGGGCTCCGGGCAGGGCTGCGGGAAAGGCTGGGGACTGACTCCGGGCATGGCTCCGGGCACGGCTCCGGGCAGGGGTGGGGGCTCCAGGCAGAGCTCCGGGCAGGGGTGGGGGCTCCAGGAATAGCTGGGGGGTCCGGGCAGAGCCGGGGGCTGCGGGCAGAGCTCTAGGCAAGGCTCCGGGTAGGGCTGGGGGCTAAGCTCGGTGCAGAGCCAGGGGCTCCGGGCATGGCTGGGGGCTCCGGGCATGGCTGGGGGTTCCAAGCATGGCTGGGGGCTCCGGGCAGGGTCGGGGGCTCCAGGCATGGCTGGGGGCTCCGGGCAGGGTCGGGGGCTCCGGGCATGGCTGGGGGCTCCGGGCAGGGTCGGGGACTCCGGGCAGGGCTCGGAGCAGGGTCCTACCTGCGCTGCGGCGGTGCCCGGTGATCACGGCCTCGCCGGTGAGCGGGTGCAGCCAGGTCGTGCTCTTCGCCTCCTCGCTGCGGGGACGGACGGACACACGGACCGAGTCAGGCAGGCGCAGCCATGCCGCCCCCCGCTCCCCCCCTGCCCTGCCCTGCCCTTCCCCGCACGCCCCTCCCGGCCCGGCCCCGCTCCCCTCCCGGCCGGGCTCACTTGATGAAGAAGACGCGGCCGCCCTGGCTGATGCCGTAACTCCAGGAGCCGGGCAGCGCCCGCAGCCGCTCCGCGCTCAGCTCCGCCATGGCCGAGCCGCCGCAGCCGGGCACGGCCGAGGGGAGCGCGCCCGGGGGGCGGCGCGGGCACGAGCACGGGCACGAGCAGCGAGCGCGTCCCCGCCGCCGCCAACACCTTGGGGAGGGGAGGAGAAAGAGGAGGGGAGAGGGGAGGAGAGAGGGGAAGGGAGGAGAAGGGATGGGAGGAGAAGGGATGGGAGGGAGCAGCGCCCGCCCCGCCCGGCGCGGGGGAGGGACCGAGAGATGGAGGGAGCGCCGGGAGAGGGATGGAGGGACGGCCGGGAGAGGGATGGAGGGAGCGCCGGGGCTGTCCCGCGGGGATGGAGGCGGGATCTCGAGTGCGGGGAGGGACCTGCAAGGATGGAGGGAGCGCCGGGAGAGGGATGGAGGGACGGCCGGGGGCGGGATCGGAGTGCGGGGAGGGACCCGCAGAGATGGAGGGAGAGCCGGGAGCCGGCCGGGGCCGTCCCGTGGGAACGGGGGCGGGATCCGGAGGGCGGAGGCGCTGGGTGAGCCGGGGGAGGGACGGACGGACAGACAGACAGACAGAGCGCGGCTCCGAGCCGAGCGCTCGTTCCCATCCCTGTTCCTTCCCATCCTCGTTCGTTCCCATCCCCGTTCCTTCCCATCCCATCCCCTCTCGTTTGTTCCCATCCCCTCTCGGTCACTCCCACCCCTCTCGTTCCCATCCCCGCTCGTTCCCATGCCCGTTCGTTCCCATCCCTCTCGATCATTCCCATCCCCTCTCGTTCATTCCCATCCCCTCTCGTTCATTCCCATCCCTCTCGATCATTCCCATCCCCTCTCGTTCATTCCCATCCCCTCTCGTTCATTCCCATCCCCTCTCGGTCATTCCCATCCCCGCTCGTTCCCATCCCTCTCGTTCCCACCCCTCTCGTTCCCACCCCTCGTTCCCGGCCCCCCGAGCTCCCCCATCCCTGTCCCTGTCTCTGGCAGCCCCGGGCCGGCTCGGTGGGGACAAAGGAAACGCAAAGCTCTCTCTGTGTCCTGCCCGGGCGGGGAAGGCGCTCTGCTCACACCCTGCGCTTCGGGCCATTGTGAAATTTCTTACGTCAAGGCTTAGAACTCAAAGCATAAAGACATGGCAGGGTTTTCCTCCGTGCTTTTTTTCGTCTGTGCTTTGTGCCCCTCTCCCAAAAATCCACAGTAAAATCCACTCTCCGTGCCAGTGTGTAAATATTTAATTCACGTGGATAATCCGATTGCACGTGCGTTTATGCACAGCCACACACCCCTTCGATTGAAGTTATACATGACAAATGTAAATTACTAAAACTGTGCCGTGGCCATGATATTTCCAAGCCAACCTTGCCTTGCAAAACCATTTTCTGAATAAGCACTAAGGCTGGGAAGTCTCACAGCATTCTTGTGTCCACAAAACATTTGTAATTCACAGCTGACAGTATTTTGCACAGGCAGCTTTGTCCCCTCTCCCATTCTGAACACCTTAGGAAAAATAAAATTGGACAGAGAAGCTGTTTTGTGGTTTGATCCCCATCACGCCATGTGGTCAAAACTTTAAATCCCTGTTGTCCTACACAAGATATTCCAGACACGAAGAGCAGCGAATGTGAGGAGATCTGGAGTTATCTTTAAGTAACTGGATGCAAGATAAGAATTCCTCCCTGTCCAGCAATACCTTTCATTTCCACTCAGCACTGACAGCACCTGAGATTTATAGACTACCAGAGGAGCAGTACTCTGGGGAAAACACAAGTTATTCTATAAACAGTTCCCTCCTCTCCTAAGAGCAAGAGCCCTTAGATGATGAGTAAAGTGAGTAATGGCTCTCCCTGTGGAAAGCTGCCTGGCAACAGCCAGGGGGAAATCCTGTGTATTTTGGGCTCCTGAGGTGGTGGTGGTCATGTCCTAATATTTCCCCACGCAGCCTAAGTAAAGCACAGAGCAAATGTTCTTCATCCCCAGAGCAGTGGAAACCTTCCACTATACAGAATCAATTTTTTTTTTCCCCTAGCAGAGAAGTGCATGCAGCACAGCCAGACTTATATTGGCCTAGATCCATAAATTAGGTATTTAGGTAGAATTTAGGTGCATAAATCCTGCCCAGTCCCAGCATGTGCTTTGCCAAATGGCTTTTTCAGGCAGCCAGGTCCTGCCAGTCCTTTGCTTTGCAGCCTCTTTCTGCTTAGCTCGTGCTTGGAATTGCTGCCATCGTGGTAAAACCAGCACCGTGGTACCTGAAATATTCCCAAACGTGGCATTATTGCCCCAAATGCCACCGAGGATGGGTAAGTTTGCCACACCTAGGAAAGCCTTACAAGAGTGGTTGGTGAATAACTCACAGCAGCAGAGTCATCACCACGAGCACTACAGGGAACATGCTCAGCCTCAGGGATGAAGGGCATTCAAAACCAGGCCACCCTATTCCCAGGAAAACGCTTTTGCTCCAAGCTCGAAGCTGTTCTGAAGCTGAGACTGTTCCATGAGGGTACTGGAGGTGCTCCTCCTCCCCCTCACATTGTTTTGCAGATGTAAATTTTGGGCTGGAGGGTGGTGGCATGACTTGGTCTCATGAATGGGAAGCTCAGCCAGGGAGTGATGAAGAGCTTGGTTCTACTTCACCCAGGGACATTTGGTACAGGGACTCGAGTATTTTATGTTAAGTAGCCATCAAATCAAACGTGTTTGCAGATGCTCGTGCTGCCAGGTGCTGGGCACCCTGAACTCCCAGTGATTTCTGGGAGCCCAAAGTTTTACCATTTTGTGGAATAAAGGGTATGAGGGAAACCACATCTGCATCATTTGTTGGTGCTGGCAGGTTTTCTTTCTGAAGGCTGCTGTGGGTTCCACAGTTAAAACTTATTGCTTCAAAGTTGGTCTAGAAGTTTGATCAAAACAAATCACACATGGAGTTTTTTGCAGAGTTCAGTAATGGCACATATTTTCTGCAGTCAGATAAGTGCTTGAATGCTCTTAAAGGAGGGACTCAGGAACAACATTTTGAAAAAATAAAAAAGGTTTATCACTAACAGGAGTAAAACTTCTCTTTGAAAGGAGTTTATATCACCATAAAAGCTGCATGCATAATTCAAGATGTATCATGCCTCTCACATCATTCTTTTTTTACTATAAAGGTGAACTAATGATTCCAAATGTGAAACTGGTCAGTGTGATTTATAAGGCTCAGAGAAATCCATCAGAATGCTCCCATCTGACCAATGATTTTTTTTTTTTTTTTCTCTGAAGAGTTGAAGACAGACTGTTGGAGTGGTGACCACTGTGCTCTGCTCTCTGCAGGCATGGCTTTATTTACCTGCTGCTCCTGTCCCTGATGGGAAGGGGGTGTGGAGCAGGATGTTCATGTGAGGCACAGCTCTCCCATCAGTGCATGGCCCCCACCCCTGGGAGCTTGGGATGAAACACAAACCCAGCTCCATGGAGATTTCCCCTCTGTTTCTCCATACTGACCCAAGCTTCTTCCCTTCCTCCTTGACCTCCACAGGGCAGAATCCTTCCTAGCAACTCCCTCAGGGCCAGGGAGTACTTAGGGAGAAGGAAGACTATTGATGTTTTAAGAAAATAATTTTGGCTCAATAATGTATTCGTAATCAAAATACTTAAAATTCCTGGGGCAAAGGAGCCCTGCCCACAAAACAATGAATCCCTTTAAATAAGATTAATTAAAAACAGTGTTGAAAGAGCACTCATTGAATAAGACTCAGAGAATTCCATCCACACCTCTCCCAACAGGTCTGAGGTGACACCAAACATGATGAGCCAGTAAAAAGGGCTGGACCCTGAGCACAGCATCCCACAGAGCCTCTGAGGCTGGGGTGGACTGCAGTCAGAGAAACACTGAACATCCACACGGTCATGAGAGACAACCCCTGGCCCTGCACAGTCACACCCCCTGCCTGAGGGAGTTTCCAAACCCTTCTTGAGCTGTGTCAGGGCTGTGGCCATGGGCACTTCCCTGGGGAGGCTGTTCAGTGCCCAGGCACCCTGTGGGTGGAACACCTTCCCCTGGCACCGAGTGAGAGGTCAGTGGGTGGAACACCTTCCCCTGGCACCGAGTGAGAGGTCAGTGGGTGGAACACCTTCCCCTGGCACCGAGTGAGAGGTCAGTGGGTGGAACACCTTCCCCTGGTACCCGAGTGAGAGGTCAGTGGGTGGAACACCTTCCCCTGGCACCGAGTGAGAGGTCAGTGGATGGAACACCTTCCCCTGGTACCCGAGTGAGAGGTCAGTGGATGGAACACCTTCCCCTGGTACCCGAGTGAGAGGTCAGTGGGTGGAACACCTTCCCCTGGCACCGAGTGAGAGGTCAGTGGATGGAACACCTTCCCCTGGCACCGAGTGAGAGGTCAGTGGGTGGAACACCTTCCCCTGGCACCGAGTGAGAGGTCAGTGGGTGGAACACCTTCCCCTGGCACCGAGTGAGAGGTCAGTGGATGGAACACCTTCCCCTGGTACCTGAGTGAGAGGTCAGTGGGTGGAACACCTTCCCCTGGTACCCGAGTGAGAGGTCAGTGGGTGGAACACCTTCCCCTGGTACCCGAGTGAGAGGTCAGTGGGTGGAACACCTTCCCCTGGTACCCGAGTGAGAGGTCAGTGGGTGGAACACCTTCCCCTGGTACCCGAGTGAGAGGTCAGTGGGTGGAACACCTTCCCCTGGCACCGAGTGAGAGGTCAGTGGGTGGAACACCTTCCCCTGGCACCGAGTGAGAGGTCAGTGGGTGGAACACCTTCCCCTGGCACCCGAGTGAGAGGTCAGCTCACTCCCTTGGCTCCTGGCCATGAGAGGAGGGGTCAGAGCCTGCCCCTCCCCTGCCCCTCTCCAGGATGCTGTGGCTGCAGTGGGGTCCCCCCTCAGTCTCCTCCAGCCTGGGCAGACCCAGTGCCCTCAGCTGCTCCCCACACGTCCCCTCCTGTGCCCTCCTTTGGGCACTCCCAGCTCAGTGCCTGCTTTGTTTTGTGGCACCCAGCCCAGAGCAGGACAGTCCCTCCCTGGCCCAGCTGTGCCTGATGTTCCCAGCACAGGGATGTCCCTCCAGGACCCTGCTGCCCATGTCCAGCCTGCCATGGACCCTTTCCCTGGCACTGCTCCCCAGCTTCCCAGAGCCCCGGCTGTCCCATCCCAGCTTCAGGCAGAACCCCTCTGCACAACTGTGCTCGTCACGATTGATCCTGTGTGCTCTGTCACCACGGATCAAACTGGATGAGGTTGTTTCATGGAGTCTGGCAATTTGCATTTTTATGTTGTTTAACTAGTGAGACAATATAAACCCTTCAATGTGAGGAAAGGCCATTGCTGGAGGTGCAGTTTTATATCACACATTGTCACAGGGGAGCTGCTTCTGCAGGCTGGGCTCCTTTTTACCCCAGCCCTGAACATTAGTTTTTCTTGCCTTTGTACCAATACTGCAATCCATAGTGAATTACACCAGTTTGCTGATCTGATAGAGAATAAATCACAAATCCTATCAAATAATTAGTTTCCTATCAGATCAATAAGCTGATCTAACACGTCCTGAGGTCACTTGATAATAGATCCACCACATGGGGTGAGAAGAGAAGAACCACTCCTTTAGGCTACATTCCTCAATGATGAAGGGAGGGGGAAAAAAAATCAACAAATCCACTAATTGATGTTCTCTGGAGTCAGGATATCTCTGTGCAGATGAAAGAAGCAATTAGCCTAGGTCAGAGGAAATAAAAAAGAGGAAAAAAGCTGTTGAACAAGCCTCTGCAGACAGCTCTGCTGGTGGAATGGAGCCTGACACTGTCCAGGGCTCCTGTGTGGGGGCTCTGGAGGCTGGAAGTTTTCCTGGGGGTCACTGGTACCAGTGGCACAGCACCAGTGGGTCAGTGCACAGGCTGTGGGGCATTAGCCTGCCTGCCACAGCTCCAGATACCCTCACACACTGGGGGACACACAACCAAACACAGGCAGTAGAAACTGAGTTCTATCTTACAGCTTAATGAATTTTGCAATCTCTGCTGGACAGGAAAAGTTGTTCTCATTTCAAAACTATTTTTTTTTTTAATATGCAATTAATGATTTCCAGGTCTAGCTGCACTGTGTAGAATTTTTGTTTCCTTTATTGCAGTGAATCCTAATATGAGGCCATTTTCTTTGAAACAACCAGTCAGACTAATACAAAACAAACTCCAAAGCCAAAGTGAGATTTGCCTTTCCTGGGCAGACAGCACCAGAAAAGCAAAAGGGCTTATTATTCTCTGAACCAGCATCATCTTGCCAGCATCATCTTGACCATTCAGTGCAATTTTAAACAGAGAACATTTTTTTTATTTTATTTTCAGAGACTCATTCACTGCATGGTCCATGGTACCATGGTGAGGTTACATGAGGAGTCTTCCAGCCCAGAGTGGTGGATGCCACATTTGGGACCTTCAGGTTCCTTTTACTGATCCTGTGATATTCCATGTCTCTAAAAGGATTGAAGGTGCTGCTTTTCAAGATGAGCAGCTACTTTCTGGAACCTTCTTTTCTTCCTTTTCACACCATTTCACAGTCTTCTTGCTTGGAAAGCTCTCAAACCTTTTGTAACACTGGTTGCCTGTGACTTTCAAACAACATTAAAAATGACATTTTAAAATCACGTTTATTGCCAGGATTAGTTTAAAATAGCATTAAGAAGGAAAGAATTAGTGAGGGAAGCACAGTGATCTCAGTCTCCTACCTTTCCTCTCACTGGCCATTGCTACATTTGACTGAAGCCAGGGTATTTCATCTTTCAAATAACGCTCTCATTTGAGCCATCTAGAAGGAAATCACACACAGTACAAGACAAATAAATTCCCTGTCCCAGCTGGCCTCTGTCTCATCAGGATCTGATAGACTTCAGCCCCTGCTTTTCTTCACAGTTATCTCCACTGCTGCTGTCCAGTTGCACCAGTTGCTCTGATTCAGACTGGGGGAGATGAAGAAGCTTTCTCTGTCCTGGAAGAAGCAGAAGGTGACCTGAGTTTCTCCAGAGAATTGCCTTTGTTTGCTCAGTAATTGCTTGGACAAATGAGAATGAGCTTCATGTGGAATACCTGGAAGAGCCTCACCTGTGGTTTGCATTATGTGAGATATCCAGGGCCCTGTGGCTGCAGGGCTTTTATTTATGTGCTCTTTTTTCATACCTTTCCTCATGTGCACTCATTTCCCCCCCTTCTCCCCCTTTTTGGTTTTTTTTTCAGTGGGGTTAGTAAGAATTTGCAGTGTGTTTGTGCCTAATACCAACTGTAGAATGAATTTGAAGCTATTCCCATTGAACTTTCAGCAAGTGGCATTCTCCTTCCAGAGCAGGGTGAAACAATCCTGCCCTTCACCTCTGAGGTTTTAGCAATCTGGATGACATTTTCCATAAAGCCACTCTGTTGTGGGTACCTTGGCCACGAAGTGCTTTAAGTGATATTATTTTTGCAAGCCATTTAACACCTTCATCAAATCAGGGGCCATTTTGTGTAATTACCACAGTTGGTGTACTACGTGTGTCAGTCTTTATGGACTAGACACGAGATTACCAGTGATGTTCTTTAATAGTGGTACAGCAGAGCACAAGAAAAGTAATCTATTTTTAGCCTGTAATTTTCCCAGCATTAGAAGCAAATCCAAGCCATATCTTAACTTGTTGATCTAAAATTCCCTTGACTATATTTAGATATGGGCTGGTATCTGTTTCAAGGCTTGTTTTGTTGTTAACAGCACTCACCTTTTATCATCTTAGCAGGTTCTTTCTGGCCTGCTCTGTTTACTAGAAATTCTATTATTGTATTGTTGTATTTTTGTGTACTTCAGCTTTTCTGTGCACATCTCTTTCATTTTATCTTCATGAGCTGCTGTTATTCCATAGTCTCAGCTTTCCCAATGGGAAGCAAGACAGAGTTTTGTTCTTTCACATTTGTTTCCTTTACATCTGATTTACATTTTACTCCCAGTAAGAATATTTTGTTCACTGCGTGACATGAGTTTTACCTATTCATGTTGAATAGTTATTTAAGTGAAAAAAAAAAAAAAAGCTGCTGAAACTTGGCTTGCAAAATTGTGTCCAGCTCAAACTGATTGTATTTCAGGCCCTGGGAGTGGATTTTCCTGACAAAAGGAAGGAGTCTTCCTTTCCAGCAGCAGTGGGCTGTGTAGGCAGTAAATACAGACTATGGAGCAGCTTTATTGTGGTGGAGGGACCTAAATCCACTCACTGGAATCACACCTTGAGCTGTTCTGCTCACAGTGCTGGGATTCCTTCCCAAGGAGGGAGGAGGGACCTCGGCTGTGAACTGCAGCAGCCAGGGCAGGCAAATCCCCCCTGACACAAAACTGCCTTTGGACACTTCCCACAAAGAACCTCCCAACACGACTGTGGTCACTCATGGGAAGCTTTTACAAAATGTTTTTATTCTTATGAACTGAACTGTGCATTTTCTTCCAGTCAGTCTCCTCGTGAAACCTCCCACTGCTTGGTTGCAGTTTTCACCTGTGACTATTCAGACCTGTTCTGCTTCTTCATTTTGTGCTGAGGTTCTGTAGCATCAGCTGGTTTCATTTTCCAAACTTGTAATCAGATCTAGCTCTGTTGTGCAGCCAATTCTCCCAGTCTTTAGCAAGCTGAAGCTGTGTACTCCTAGCAATCTTCTTCTCAGGGACTCTGGCTCCCTGTAGTATTCTCATCTCAGATTTGATTCTGAAAATGACACGATCAGCAGTGCTTTCAAACACTGTAAGTATCTGGAAAGATTTCGATTTCCTCTTGGTTTCAGTTACACAGTGGCCATGTCTTCAGAATTTCAGTCTTTCCAAGAGCACAATATTTTCTCAAATCTCTATAGCACAGGATTTCTCATTTGCAATCTGGTGCTTCAGGTCCTGCAGTACTCAGAGTTACCTTAATTCATCTTTCTTTTCATCAGCCCTGTCTCTTTTTTAAAGAAAAATTGGGCTATTTTATTGAACCTACTTCAACCATATCCTCCATTTCAGGAGAATTACATGTGCTTTGAACTATTTTCGTTTCTATCCACAGTGGTCTCTCCTTACCACTCCTTCTGGTCTTTTTTTTTTTTTTTTTTTCCTCCGTGTCATCTTTTGTTTGTAGTCTGCTGCATGTTAAATTAAGTTGCATCAAAGAAAATGCCAGATTGGTGACAAAAAAGGCATCTCTCATACAAAAAAAGGGGCACATGCATATATATATATATAGATATAGATATAAGTAATAAAGATCCAAGAGAGGAAGGAAGGAGTTTGTGAAGGAGAAACTAAAAATGTCCCAGTGAGGCAGTTTCTGTCACCAAGTGTCCCTGACAGCAGTTGCTGGGCTGGGGAGTGTTGCAGGCTCTGAGGCAATGGCTCACTTTGTTTGGGTCACAATGGGTCACAACTGGGTCACTTCGTTAGAGCCACAAACCCACTGCCCTTTGTCTTGCCATAATCTCACTCATCTCTGCTCGGATTTATGCTCATACTTCATGTTTTCTCATATCCTCTTGTCATTCAAATGCTTTCCAACCTTCATTTTTATTTTTGTGGATTTCTCTTCTCCAGGGGAGGCAGGAGCCCTGTGAGGCAGGATTGTATTAGCTGAAAACAAGGTTATTTTCATTAAACACTTAGTGGTTCACACATCACACACAGGCTTTAACTCCCTGGTTAAATATTGCTGTTAATGCATCTCTTTTTTTTTTTCCCCAGCTATTTCCATTTGTCCCAGCCTGTAGCAAAGGTTAAGCTAGTTTGATTTGTAGTGGTTTCCTTTCATCCTTATGCTTTTAGTTATCTGAAGTTATATTTTCTGTACTGAGGAATTTTTAATACAGATTTCTGCACACGTACAATATATTGTCTTTCCCAATCTAAACAACTGTTTGGTTTTCTGATTCTATTTCCCTTCTGCCTTGTTGTTCTGCTGCTCCCACCACCTTCTACTTTCCCGTTTTGCCTTCCTTTCTCCAACTTCCTTCTTTTTCAATCTTCCTGTGAAATGGCTGCTCCCCATCCACCCTGCCTTGAACCCGACTCCCTCCTCGTTCTCTTTGCCTTTCTCTGTGTCCCTGTACCTCAGCCTCTCCCTTCCCTCGTTTCCCTCCTTGTCCCGAGCACAGGGACAGCTGGAGGCTGTGGCAGGACCTGTCCCCTGTGCCTGCCTTTCCCCAGAGCTGCATCTCCTCTCCAGGGCTGCTCTCCCCTCCTGGCATCATTTCTGCTCCTCCAGCTGCTCCCCAGAGGCCCCGGATTTGTGCTGTCAATAACGAGGCTTCCCTCCCTCCAGTCTGTTCTGACTATCACTTCTTTTTTTTTGCCTCCCTGCCCACTCATTTTCTATGTTTCATGTCCATGTGACACCGTTCTCCTCTCTCTTGCACTCAGCCTCCCGTTACAACTGGCTCCGTTTTTGCTTCCCAGAGCTGGTGATTGCATTTTCTGCACTGAAATCTGTGCTCCTCTGCCAGATCAGCTGCTTTATTTCTCCAGATAAGCCCTGTTTGTTTTGCTTTCTTCATGACATTTCAGCATGCTCACGTTCATTCCATCAACCGAGCTGCTGAGGACATGAAACATGTAACTTCCTTTATTTTTCATGTTTTAGAGGGGTCAAGGAGGCATGTGTCAGACTTGCAACTTGCAGAGGTTAACCTCTCCAAGCTTTGCCATTATTCCTAAAACATCATCAAACAAACAAACAAACAACAACAAAAAAAAGGATACCATTGTCATACTAGGAAGAGTATAAGAAAATCTCTGTGAGATCAGGCTGCTGGAAAAAGCTTGAAAGAAAACCAGGAGCACTCTGAAACAGAAAGAAATTAAGTAATCCTGAATCTTTGGAAAGGGCAGTGAAAGAAAACCAGAATTCCTCAGCCAAGAGCAGGGGGAAGGGCTTTTAAACAGAAACAAAGACAACTGCGGAGGGGATTGCAAAAGCTGGGAGAAATGAAGCAACCCTGCTCGATCCGGAGCAGGAGTGAGCAGCAGCATCAGCCCAGAACCCAAAGGCTGCAGAGCTCCCTGCCCATCCCTGCCTGACGAGCTGTGCAAACCCTCCTGGCCGGGTTCACCTGCCTGCACAGGAGCCGCAGGGCTCGGCAGGTAAAGGTGTGTGGCAGGAGATGGGACAGCAGCTGCTGCCGTCCCTGTGTCCCCCCGGGAAGGACAGGGTGTGCAGGGGGAAGGATGTTCTCGATGCTGCTGAGGGTAGGCAGGGCTCGTGTCTGCACCACTTGCAGGAAAATAAGCAGAAGAAAAGATGAGAAAAGATATCTTTTCAACAGCAGTTGTTCAGTGCTGTTTGTGTGATTGTGAAAGAAAATGTTTTACCAGTCCAGCTATCCCAGGGAACTCTTTCTTCCATGTTGACCACTAGTGAAAAGATCATGTAAACCAGCAGTGCTGTTTATACAACCAGCAGAAGATACAACATTTCCAGTAACACTATGAGGTAAAAATAAAAGTGAAAGAAAGGAGAAAGTCAGATTTCCAGGGTTATAATAATCGTAGTGCCATGGAAATGCTCACAGCAGAACACCTTCATGAAAGAGAAGAAACAATGAACTCTAGGAGAGGCTGGGAGTATAGGCTGCACCCAGCACAAGTGACAAGAAGAGAGAAAGAAAAAAAGAAAAGAAAGAAAAGAAAGAAAGAAAGAAAGAAAGAAAGAAAGAAAGAAAGAAAGAAAGAAAGAAAGAAAGAAAGAAAGAAAGAAAGAAAGAAAGAAAAAGAAAAGAAAAAGGGAGAAAGCAAAAAAAGAGGGAAAAAAAGAAAGAAAGAGAAAGGGAGAAAGAAAGAAAGAAAAAGAAAGGGAGAAAGAGAGAGAGAGAGAAAAAGAGACAAAAAGAGAGAGAGAAAGAAAGAAAGAGAGAAAGAAAGAAAAAGAGAAAGAGAGAAAGAAAGAGAAAGAGAAAGAAAGAGAGAAAGAAAGAAAGAAAGAAAGAAAGAAAGAAAGAAAGAAAGAAAGAAAGAAAGAAAGAAAATAACAAAAGAGAGAAAGAAAGAAAGAAAGAAAGAAAGAAAGAAAGAAAGAAAGAGAAAGAAAGAAAGAGAAAAGAAAGAAAAGAGAAAGAAAGAAAGAAAGAAAGAAAGAAAGAAAGAAAGAAAGAAAGAAAGAAAGAAAGAAAGAAAGAAAGAAAGAAAGAAAGAGAAAGAAAGAAAGAAAGAAAGAAAAAGAAAGAAAGACATTGTCTCTTGTAACCACATTGGAAAGCCATGCTAAAAATAGCTAAAAAATAGCTCAAAATCCTAGAAAGCACCAAAGGGGACTGAGATCAGGAGATGTTTCCTCATTCCCACAGGAGACAACATTGGGATCGACATCACCATGCTGCAATAAAGGTAACTCCAAATGGCTGAAAATTCAGATTGGTTCTGGAATGGTTTTGTGAGGGACAGTTGCTCCAAAGGAGTGCAAATGTGTCAGTGATATGTCTGAAAAACTGTGTTCACCCAGGAAATAAAAACTCATGTTCACCTAGTAAAGCTGTGCTAGATGTTGATTGGCAGTTCCTAGGGAGCTGCTAAAACCACGATACTGAAGAAAAAAATGTAAGTGGAAAAAAGATAAAATTGGGCTTGGAGCAGTTGTCACTGAAAAAAAACCAAAAAAACCAAGCAAGAACCTACCAACCAAACAACAACGACAAAAGAAAAATAAAGGGGAAAAAACCTCCAGCTCTCAAAATGAACAAAAAAACCCCAAACCAACCTAACAAAGCCAAGCCAAGCCTGTTCAGTTGCAGACCTGACAGAAAAACCTGATGGAGTTTTGGACATGTGCTATATTACTGTACTGGTTGCACATATAAGTTGTTACAGCCAGTTCCTAGAGAAAATAGAGAAAGGAAAGAAAATATTCCAAGAAAAATATGAGAAATTATCAGCTACTTTTCCTGGGGTTGCCAGAAATGAGAGAGTTTGATGTAGAAGGAGAGCTCGGTTATGCTGGTGATAGAGGGCAATCTATAAATAAATGGATTTCACAGGTATGCCCAGGATTAGGAAAAAAGGAACAAAATAAGATTGAGATAATTCCCCACTTCCTTTGGTGTCACAGCTTTTCGCTATCGAGGCACTGTGGCCTTTCCAAGACAGGAAATATTGGATAAATGCTTCTTAAGTAAAAACCCAGCTCCTTCCCTAGACATCACAGAACACAAGGATTTTTTATTTATTTATTTATTTATTTATTTATTTATTTATTTATTTATTTATTTTTTAATGACACTTGCCTCATTCAGCCTGTCATATATTTGTCAGGTTATTTGTTACCCAAAGCCAAAACCCTCTCAGCAAAAAAGTGACACGAGAAGCTGCTGGCAAATGTTTTCCTGCAGAAGCATCAGTGCTGAGTGCAGCCCTGGTGTTTACAGCCACATCCCTGAAACATTTCCTCGGGAGGAACCAGCCTGGTGAGAACCTGCAGAAATCTGACTGGAAAAGCTGACAGGGAACAAAAATCTGAACAAAATGTCAGCCACGTGCGGGTCTAACCCACAAGGACAACCTTGCCTTCCTTAGAAGGAAACACAAAACTAGAAAATCTGAAGAGGAAATGAGACATCAATCCTTGGGATGTATAACTTATAAGCAGAATCATAAGAATTAGTTATTAAAATGCTTTTATTTTGGTTTTTTGCAGCAGACTCTCTATGTGCCAGAGCCTATAGGGAATCTCAGATGAAGGTACCACATAATTTGCTCACCAAAAAGATCTCTCCAACGTGTGACTCAGCAACTGAAGAAAACGGGGCGTCCTTGTAACACTTTACAACCGTGTTTAAGGAGTAGCAGCAAATGAAGAGGAAAACCAGAAGCCTGTCACGAATTTCAAGCGCTGCACACACACCAACAAACCCAACCCAGCATTATGTCCCAGTGGAAATGAAAATCTTTCCTAATGACACAAACTTCTGAGCAGCTTGCTGAGTGTTTGGGATGGTTCGTTTCTGTAACAAACCTTTGTATTTTACCGACAAAGTCTCTGTAAAATAAAGATTCCCAGCGCGTTCAGTGGCATCCCAAATTATTTCGGTGGAATCCAAAATTATTAAAGACATTTTTAATCATTTTGAAGCAAGCCCAGAATGCTGTTACAGGGAGTTGGAAGCTTTCTTTTGGAGCCGAGCACTTCCCAGGGAGCTCAGGCACAGGGACTCGTGTTCTGTCAGGAGCTCCAGTTACACAATAACACAACAGGAAAGAGCTTAAATCATGGGGAAAAAAAAAAAAAAAAGAAGAAAAAAAAAAGGCTTTGCTGCCCTCAGAGCAGGTGGCATGCAGGGCTGGAAAAGCCCTGGCAGCTGGCACAGAGCTGGCTGGGGCAATGAGCCCCAACGTGCCAGCCTTGGCCAGGACCTCCTTCCCCATGAGATCCCTGGCAGAACTGCACATTTCCACTGTGTCGCTGCTTTGGGAGGTGAGTGCTTGATGGTTTCCACGAGGGATGCAGATATAAAGCAGCACAGGAGAAAATGCAGCAGCCAGGTGGATGGCCTTGACCACACAGACAGACTCAGAGTCGATCACACCGCTATAAAATACAAAATAAAGAGAAAAAAATACATCTTTCCCCACCCTGCAGAGTCTCTTAATGGATTTCAGCAGTGAGTAGGCCACAAAGCTGTTTTTCTGAAATGGAAATGTTGTAGTTATTTCCTCCTCTAAATATACAAAGCAGGCAATAATGCTGGAAGAATCTCATCCATAAAGAAATAGAAATCAATATTGCAATAAATGATATTCGTGAAGCCCTGGTTTGGCTTAAAAGCTCCTAATTTTCAGCGAGGTGTTTGTGCTGCTGGCAGGACGCTGCCCAGCAGTGATTCATCAGCAAGGAAAAGAAATATCTGAAGCTGGGCTGCCGTGTCCATACCTAGTTACCAAAATAAATTGCCTGATTTTCAGGTTTGCCAGGAGCCAGCAGGTCCCAGGAGCACAGGGGTGATAGAGAACAATTACCCAGCACATCAAAGCTGGAGCAGACCAGCCCCAGCCCCCTAAATTACAGGGGAAACTGAGCCTTTAGTGCCAATTGGAATGGATTTTATTCCTTTTTGCTTTTCATTCCAGGTCTCCAGTGTGTGATCCTCTGAGAAAGCTCCAGAATCACCTGATGGTGACCAAAGTGACAGAGTGGAGACCAAATCAGGGATTTTTCACCTGACAGTCTGGGTCAGTTTTCTAAAGCTGTGCCAAATCACTTACACATCCAAATATCTTCTAACCCAGGATATGTAAGGAATTTTAAAGCACTGTCTCTGGATGATTAACACAGGACAGTTGAAGACACTTTAAACTCATGTAGATCAGCTTTCTGTGGAAAAAAGCACAGCATTTTTATATTCATGCATGGTGTCTGATGTTTCCTGCTTGATGCAAGCATAAAATTAAAGGTCTACCCTCAGAATTAAAATTAAAGGTCTGTCTGTCTGATATTTCCAGAGCTGCATGTTATATTTTATAGGGCCAAGTAAGCAGAAGTGAAATCTACCTTGGGCAGATGCTATTGACCCTAATTGGTGCCACTCAGGCAGAAAGAAATGGCCCCAAAACACCACAATAAATCAGGATATTACAAATCATTTATTCACAAGTAAAGCCTCAGGCTCCTGTGGGCTACAAATGTTCATGTTTCAAGACGTAAATGAGAAAAAAAAAATGTGGCTAATAAATTCACTTCTGTTGAAAAAGAAATTTTTCTGTTTGGCTCAAACAAATGCAGTTGGAAGTGACTTACTGAGCATCTCAAAACCAAACCCCAAATGCTTCATCTTTATCACAAATCACCAGCTACACCAATGGACCCCAATTCTGACCATGTCAGCAAGTGTCCAGTGGCATTAGAGACTATGCATGTTGCTGGAATAAAAATAAATTCAGCAATATTTACCCAACTAGAACCAAAAAATCAATTTAACCTCAGAATAAAACCCCAGTGTTTTGTGTTTGTTCTGACATACCAGGAAAAAATAGTTTTTCCAGTTTCAGCTACATCTGATGCAACATTGTTTTAAGGTAGTGTTAGAAGCACATGTGTAGATTTTTAGAGCAAATTCTGCTAGTTAAATAGAGTTATGGGAGGTTATTCCTAACAAAATTACACAGTAGATCTGTTTCAGTAGAAAAAAACAAAAAAGGAAACAACACAGAAAAACCTTTATTATGTCCCATTTTTGTTATATTTTAAGCTTAGCTCTCTTCTTCCACTGGAGTTTTTCATCATGACACCAGTGTGACTGATTTTAGGGGGAGCAGAAATGAAAATGTTTGGTCTCAAATGCACCTGCACTAACCTAGAGTGCACAGTTTAAGTGCAGTGCCACTCATGTTGCAGGAAAGTGGATTAGACCTGTAAATCCCATAATACTGCCTGCATCTGGCATGACTCAACTGGATTTCCAGTGTCATTTAGGGCTGAGGAGCAGGCAGGATTCCTTCAGTGACAGATTTGCTCTTGTGGAAGAACGACCCAGAATTTTTACATGCAAATCCATGCTGTTATTACCATAAACTCGTGACTTTTTGGGGGTGTTGCTCTTTAAATTACATGTCTGTGTGGAAGGATGACCCAGAATTTTTACATGTCAATCCATGTTGTTATTACCATAAGATTGTAACTTTTTGGGGGGAGTTTCTCTCTAAATTACATCTCTGTGTGGAAGGATGACCCAGAATTTTTACATGTAAATCCATGCTGTTATTACCATAAACTCGTGACTTTTTGGGGGTGTTGCTCTTTAAATTACATGTCTGTGTGGAAGGATGACCCAGAATTTTTACATGTCAATCCATGTTGTTATTACCATAAGATTGTAACTTTTTGGGGGAGTTTCTCTCTAAATTACATCTCTGTGTGGAAGGATGACCCAGAATTTTTACATGTCAATCCATGCTGTTATTACCATAAACTCATGACTTTTTGGGGCTGTTTCTCTCTAAATTACATGTCTGTGTGGAAGAATGACCCAGAATTTTTTACATGCAAATCCATGTCATTATTACCATAAACTCATGATTTTTGGGGCTGTTTCTCTCTAAATGTACATGTCTGTGTGGAAGAATGACCCAGAATTTTTACATGTAAATCCATGTCATTATTACCATAAGATTGTAACTTTTTGGGGGAGTTTCTCTCTAAATTACATCTCTGTGTAGGGTCAGGCATAGCCCCATCCCTCTGCTTTGCCATTCCTTGCACTCTGTTGAGGTTCCCAGCCCTTGCAGAGACATGACTCACATGGAGAAAAGTTTCCTTTTGGGAAAGCTTTGTTAGGTCTGGTCTGAGCCAGGTTCTTCTGGCCATTCCAGCTCAAATCTGAGGTCACCCTTGCTGCAAGACTGCAGCTTCTCTCATTCTCTGCCAGCTCCTCATGAAGGAAGCTCAGGGTTTCTCCAGGGAGCCTCAGCCTTTGCCTTCTCTCCAATTCCTGGATTTTCAGTTTTTGTTTTGTTCAGGGGCTCTGCTGACATCCCCTTTGATCAGCTCCTTCAGAGCAGAGCTCCAGAGCAGTGTCCCAGCCCTTGTCCCCACAGGCTGAGCCCCACTGGGGTCCCCTCTCCCTGCCCTGACAAACTCCAGAAACTCCCATTCTCACCTCATTCGACTATTACAAAATTCTGTGGTCAAATCCTCCTCCACGGGTCTGGATTCCACCTGTGCTCAGGTGGTGACTCCACAATGTTGGCATTTGCACGTCACAGATTTGGGTGTGAAACTTGGAGGCTGCCAGCAAAAGTCCTCAAATCCATTTGGCACATCTTTTTCCTGCTAGAAGTCTGTGCTGAACAATGGATTTAGAAATCACACAGTGGAACAACCACTTAAGTATAAAAGCTGATCTTGGAATTAGCACTTATTTTATTTTAATGACCAACTGATTTTTAAAATGGTGAAAAATAGGCATTCCCAGTTTATTTCATTATATGTCCAGCCCCAGTATTTGTTATCCAAGTATCTGTGGGTTAAATATTCTTGAAAATATTCACTTAGCATAAAGTTCTTAATTTCTCCCCCCAGTTTTTTACTCCTTAGCACTCTGGATGGAGCTCTGAGGAACGTGGTGTGGTGGAAGCAGAGCCTGCCCATCCCTGCAGGGATTGGGTCTGGATGATGGAGCACCTTTAAGGTCCCTTCCAACCCAGGCCATTCTGTGATTTGTGATTCTCTTTGTCAGGCACAAAACCTTTCTCTGCTCCTGTGCCATCCAATGTTTGTGTAAAAAAAAAAAAAAAAAAAAAAAGAAGAAGAAAAGTTGCCTTATGCATAAACCTCTGCGTTTCCAGAAAATCCAAATGGATTAAATTAATTCTCTCAAATGAGCTGAAAAACATTCGTATTGATTTTGATATTAACTTAAACAGGCCCAAATAAAAACTCCAGTGCTTACAAAGGAATAATTTAAGAGACCACCATTTATAAAACCACCATCAAAACCACAGGAAAAATACAGCCAAGAGCCCCAGCACCCCCACAGAATACCATTTTGTTACAATAAGACAGCAGAAAGAGAGAGATGGGTCAGATTTTCCATTCCTGGTGCCCATAACTCATGGTGATATTTGCTTCTTGGCAGTGTTGCTTCACTGATGGAGCCTGTAGCAAATCAACACGTGGATTTAGAGAAACCTGCATCAGTTAAGGAATAATTCAGGGCCATGAGGAGGGGCTGCATCTGGAACCAACATTCAGCATCTCCTCACGTCTGCTGTTCTCACCTCCTGCTTACCAAGGATTTTCTGCTTGGGTTTGCAGCATTCCCTGTGGAAAAGGAAGTGCTGGTCCCGTCCCCAGCCACACTTTTCATTTTTAATTACATATATTTGTATCAGGTGACTAAGGCTTTTCTCTCCCAGTTAAACAAAGCGATGGCTACCGTGTATTTTTGCTCTCCCACTCGCAGATCTCCATGTGATGATTTAGTGCTGAGCTCCCTGTGCTGCCTCTCAGAGCAGGAGGATTCCCCAGCACGGGGATTTCACAGGCAGGTAAGAGCACGGCATCATCACCTCCCTGTAACAGCAGCAGAATAAACTCGAAGTGTGAATTAATTTCTCGCTCACCAGCAGGTCCAGAGAGCCTTTAAACCTCGTGGTAGCTGCTGAGCAGGGGGCTCAGAGGGGCCACAGAAACCCTGGTGGGGCAACCTTGGCTCCCTGAGCATCCCCAGCTGCCAGCAGGGCCAGAGCTGAGGAGCAGGAGCCACAAATGCACATTTGTGGGTTTTTTGGTAACAAAACCAGCGAGGGGAGGCGTGTCACAGACTGGGGGGAGATCAGGTCCTTGGAGTGTAGGAAGGCTGTGACACACTAACTTCATTTCCACAGCAGAAAGCACCCTCCAGTTATCATCTAATTAGAGACATTAAGGTTCATTTGCATGTTATGGGGCATATTTTAGGGACAGGCTTCTTTGATCTTTAAAAAGCAGCCAGTAAATGGTCGTCCTTTAGTGTATCTAAATCAGGTAACCTGCAGTTAACATGAAGTGAGTTTCAGTGTGCCAGAATTTCCATAGGGATGATTAACATTTCAAACGGGACAGAGCAAACATTAAATGCAGGCCTGTGCTGTGGCTGCCAGGAGGGTTGGTTTAAGCCACAGGTGACTTTATCATCTTTCAAACTGAGTAGACAATATTCAGTTTTATTCAAGTGCCCCAAAAATGAGTTATAAAAGGCATTGCATGCTGCATATAAATACATGAGAGGGAGGGAGATGGAGGGAGATTTTGCTCTCTAATGGAGACTATTTTACTGAAATATGATCCTGGTTTTTTATTCAACTCTTTCCCTAGGTTAATACAATCAGGTAATTCTTCTAATCTGTATTCAGGACATCTGAGCCAGTAATAATTTAGGAATGAGAAAAAATATTCAGGTCTCACTTCACCTTTGCAGAGTCTGGAAATTGACTGCAGACTGTGGGCCCTAAACCTTCATGTTTTATTGGGGAACAAGCTACAACCATTCCTCTGCTTTAGTGCACGTGTTTATGTGAGTGAGATTATTAAAGACCATCCATTACAGGGCAGCCTGTTGGTGATGTGGATCCCCAGTGAAAAGAAGAGGGGTGTGAGCTGTATTTGGGAGGGCAGAAATTCCCTGTTCTCTGCTTGCCTCGCTGAACAGTTGTTCCCAGTAAACTCTGCTGCTGTGCTGGCCAGGGCACAGCACAGATATTTCTTCTTCTCTGTTTTATACACCTCTCTTTTCTGCTGCACACCGTCAGCACTCTGGGGCTCTCACTCTTGGCATTGCAAGATGTTTTCATGAAGTCATTTATTTCAGGACTGTGCTGTCTGCCTGTTTCTGGGGGCCCTGGCTGTCACAGGATCCCCAGCAGGTTTTTCCTGTAGGAGCCCCTTGCTGCAATGACACAGAGCTGTGCTGGGGATGCTCTGGGGTAAATTTGGGCTCTGTGTCCCATGGAAAGCCAGTCCCATGCTGCCCTTCACTGCTGCTCACACCCTGTGCTTGTGTTCAGAGCTGCCTGCATAGTGCAGGGTAGTGCCAGCATCTTTCCTCATCCGTGTTTACCTTCCTCAAAGAAGATTGAATCCATTCTTTGTGTGCTGAGAAAGGCTCTGTGCACGAGCACATCAGGGGCACGGGTGGACAAACGACAGAAATGAGAGAAGGGGGAGGTTACAGTAGAAAATATAAGCAAAGTAAAATCTGCTCACAGAACATTTTTTAGCACTGTGCTATCTATTCAGCATCTAAAGCCCAATGTCACTTACAATGGCTCTGTAGGATTATAATGACTGAGACTTTGATGTTCTGCTGCACCAGTGGCCTTCTCTATTTCTATCCATGGGCAACAAGTCCTTTGAGCCTCCCTAGATTTTTTGTATTCCTACTGCTATTAATAATGATGGACAAATGATATGGGCCATAACAACTGAAAGGCCAAAATGTCTAGATGATGAAGAGGTGAAAACAAGGTCACTGCTGACCTTACATTTTTGAGGAGGAATCTACAGATTTAGATTGTGTTGCATGGCTTTGAAAAAGTTCAGTTATTTATCTCAACTGGTTTCTGTAAACACAGTAATAATTAATAATAGCACTGTGGAACCACTGCAAATATTAAGTGCTCTGGGAGCCTCAAATGAGCAGCTTTAAGTAAAGGCACAACACTAATATTATTAACTATGACAAATATTGACTGTAGCACTAAATATGTATTCATACAATCATTCATTCAATTTGTTTGCACCCGGAAATATTGGGTGCAAAACTGGTGCAAAACATACTGGGACAAAGCCAGGGGTCTCCATCCAGGTTTTTACGTAAATTTTATTCAGATTAGCCCTAGGTAAAAAAGCAAGCTAAGCTACATTTTCTAATAATGCTGATTGAATGATGTTTGTTGGCTGTGCTGGCCTGGTCACTACAAAGGTGGCCAGAAAAGGAAAAGAGATGGTTTTCATTCTTTAATGAAAAGTCAGGAGGGTCTGAAATAACTTCTGTTCTGTTTTGTTTCTTTTTCTGCTGTACTTTTTACATCAGAAATTTACATTGCCAGACCAATGAAAAAAAAAATGACAAGGTCTTAATAAAAGGTCTGGAACTGAGTGATGATGAAATATTTTTTGCCAGATGAGGTGGTGAGTATCCATCACCTCAGGGGGGGTATCAGGGTGGGTGTCTCCATCCCTGGCAATATTCAAGGTCGGGTGGAACAGGGCTCTGAGCAGCCTGGTGGAGTTGAGGTCCCTGCCCTTTGCAGGATGAGCTGTGAAGGTCCCTTCCCACCCAAAATATTCAGTGTTAGCCTCGACTATTCCAGGCTTTATCAGAGTAACTGATCCAGGGGAGCTAAAGAAGCCCCTGGCTCGGTGTGAGCAGTGATCCTCGGTAGGTGGTGGCTTGGACATCATTCCTGTCCCTGTCATTTCTGTCACCGTGTCCCTGCTTTCCCCCCTGGCTCCCAGAGCAGGCTCCTGGTGCTGCTCTCCCCAGCTCAGCGTTTCCTCGGGCAGCACTGCCCGTGAGTTGGGCTGGAACACACACACAGCCCTGGGGCTCGGAATCTCTGCTCTCCCCTCCCTGAAGCCACTGGAGCAGCTCCGGAGGGTGGCTCCGTGTGGAGACAGCACGTGTGACAAGCCTGGGGTGATCCTGCCGGTTTGTGATGGCTTGGAAAAGGCTGCCAGTCCTGTGGTGTGTTTGCGCTATGAGCAGGATAAATATTTCTGTCTAGTTAGCAGAATTACACATCGAGGCAGCAGCAAATTGTCTTTTTGTCTGAGTACAAGAAGGGCCTGGGAGATACCAAGCCAGGCAAAACGCAAAAGGTGCATCGGGGGGGAGCTGCAGCAGGCAACATGGGACAAGTGCTTGGGTCTCTACACCGTTCTTGCAGCTAAAAGAAATAAAGATTTTTCATTCTAACAGTGTCACATCAGCCTGCATCACATTGAACGTCCTGCAGTGCTGGGCTGAGTTTTGGGAGCCAAGCACTGTGACCCAGCAGCACCTGCAGACACAGTCAGGTGGGCTTGGACAGGAGCTGGGGCTGTGCCAGGACAACAAAAAAGAACCTGCAGGGCCGTGTCCTCCCCTGGGAACAGGGAAAGCTCCCTCCCCGAGCAAGGAGGGGGTCATGAGTGCAGAGGTGCAGAATTTTGGGGGTGAGGCTGGCAGAAGAGCCCCCGGGGAGGGAGAAGTGCCTGGGTACCCCAGCCCGGGCAAAGGCAGGAGCCGGAGCAGAGCTGCTGTTACCATGACAATAGCATCTGTGTGAGCAGCTAAAAGATTAACACAGGAAAGATTCCCATCAAACCCCGACATTTTCTGCACCTTAATGAATGGAAATTTAACCTTTTATTTGAAAGATTGTCAGCTCGTTGGAGTCTTGCCTTCCCCATCCCGCCAGCAACTAATACATCCTGTAGCAACTACAAATTTTGTGTATTACAGCATTTTTCACATCCATCTGAAGGCATATTAGAATTCAGTGGCAGCTGTAAGAGTGATGTGAATGTGAGGAAAAACTTTTCCAGGAAAAAGAGCCTCTGTGCAGTTCCAAACTTTGCATCACCACTCTGGTGAATCCTAAATGAATTTTATCTTTTCAGCCTCGATGCTGCAGTGTGGCTGCTCCATTAATTCATTATTGCCTCTGCCATATGCAATCCTTTGTCTAACTGTGAGATGGCTGTAAAATAATACTGTCACCCTCAAGAGCTGATATTTTACTTCCACTTTGCATTGTTACAGTAATGATTCCTGGTTCAGGGCCCTGGTTAATAAAATTTAACAGCTTTTTCCACAGGAGCTGTTTTTGTGATCCTTCAGCTGCCTCTGCTCTCATGGGGTGAAGAGGATGATATATCCAGGACTGGCGTGTTCTAAGGCCTCAAACTGTCTGCCAGATGCTTAATGAGAAATGTGAGCTCAAAGTCAAGCAAATGGTAAAAAAACCAGTTGATAAAGGGACCAGCTAATTAAAAAAATCTGAAGGGAACAAATTACTCTAAAAGTATAATGTTTTAGTAGATATTAATGCTCTATACTGTGAATTAATTGTTTGTTCTCATGTAGCAAGTAATTTTAATTTGTGTTTGTGCTGCAGCCGGGTCTGTATGGACATGATGAAAGAAATAAAAGGGTGCAATGCACTGCTGTGGATGTGGGGACACACAGGAGCAGGTTCACCTGGGAGCATCCACACAAATACCTGGCACAGCCTGCTTGGAATATTCATGGCGAGCTGTTAGTCATCTCCCCAAATATTCATTTAGATGTTGTTAGGCTCTTAGAGGAGATAAAATGCGATATTTGTGAGGGCTGCACGCAGCCCTGCTGCTGGAATTGTGCTCTGGGTTCTCTAACACGAGGGCAGAGCTCTGTGGGCTCTCTCTGCCAGGCTCTGCAAAGTTTTCTCATTTGGAGCACTGCTATTATTTCCCCAAAGCCTGACACACTGAGCCTTCACATCCCGATTTTCATTATTTCATTCTCGGGGACTGAAAGCCCTTGGATCGTGGGCTGCAGAAGTTTCGTTCTAATCAGAATTTTCCTTTTTTTTTCCTGTTCTGTTGGCTCTTTTTAAATTATTTTTTTTATAGCTTTACTCAGCTACTGTTTGCATTAGAAGCAAAAGAAAAGCTTAAGGTTTGTACCTTATGTAAAGTTTGTTGTAAGGTTTTTTTCTCTTCATACATGACATTGTTCATAGGACACATTTGTTGCTGACTCTTAGGAAGTTTCCCAATAATTTTAGAAAGACACTGTTTAGCCTGGTTCACATTGCTTTTTAAAATCTATAATAGTTACAGGTTATTTCTTGAAGTTTAGACAAGGTTTTGCTGTGATAAAGGTTGTAAATATAGATTTGATTTCACAGTCCTTGGCTTGAACTGGATACAACAAAGTGATTACAACCTTATAGATTAGTTTATATATTCTCTATAAAAATCCATAAAACTCCATGGATTATCATAAGAAAGAAGTAATCATTCAGTTTCTCAAACACAAGAATCTCAAGTACCAGTAGGAGGCCTGTAAACCACATCTAAGGGGCAATTTCCACTGTGTAGGAATTGGCAAAGGCAAAATTTGCCAAGAGATGCTGATAATTTATGAGTTATGATCCCTGGAACACTCTGCAGCTGGTTTCACTGAAGTAAAGTCAGGTCCTTGTGCAATAATGGTGGTTATTGCACAAAGCAGAAGTGGGAAATAGAAGCATTTTCAGACACTGCTGTGTGTGTCTTGGAAGTTCAAAATGTGTCAGCAGGAAAAGCAACATTGGAGGAAATTCAGAATCCTGGTGCTGGGAAAACACCAAGTGGATCAATTAAATTTTAGTTGAGGAACTTAATGTGCTTTTAAATAAAATATAATTAATATGATATATGATATAGGGTATAATATGATATGATATAATATAATATGATACAATGTGATATAATATAATAAGAATAGAATAGAATAGAATAGAATAGAATAGAATAGAATAGAATAGAATGCCATGCAATACAATACAATATAATACAATACAATACAATGTAATGTAATGTAATGTAATGTAATATAATATAGTATAGTATAGTATAATATAATATAATATAATATAATATAATATAATATAATATAATATAATATAATATAATATAATATAATATAATATATAATACAATGCAATGCAATGCAATGCAATATAATTAATATAATAATATAGTGATTTTAGAATAAATAATGTGCTTTTTAAAAGTTCAAGGCCACTGGTGGGCCAGGAGTGTGGAACATTCCATGAGACACAACTACCCCCCAGTGCAGGCAATGTCATCAAGATTTAGGTGCTTGACTTCATGAATTCCCCTTGGAATCTCTTTTTTTTTTTTATTTCTAGAGGAAGGAAAGCACAGATCTGGAGGTGGGGGATTTGTTCTGTTCCTGGTGACATTCAGCAATGGTGTCTTTGCTGGAGATTTTGACACTCAGTTTACATCAGTGCAACAGAGCAATAATGAAACCTGCTTGCAAAATGAATATTTAGATTTAAGACAGCCAAGTCCAAACTTTTATCCAAAGCATTCAAATGTGTAAAACGCTTTGTTAGCTGCACAAATGTGTCCCAATGCTTGGGGAATGGCTGCTGCCATTGCTGGATTGCAACCCTGAATTAATGAGCTGCCTTACAGTTCAAAATAGAAAACAGAAAAACTGGTCAGCTGGCATCCTGATTACCTTTGCCCATGTTATAATAAGACCTTTGTGACAAAACAAAAAGTTCTGAACAATGCTGTCTGCATCATCATCATCACGAGCCAAGATTAAAATAGATGTTCTGTGATGTTTGGGAAAGTCTGGGGGCCTGATTTTCCAAAGCACTCTGTGTCTGAAAGCAACCTTTGCATTCAAGGTGCAAATGACAGAGAAAGAAAAAAAACTATTTACTTGTAAAGAGTAGTCAAATTGGAAAAAGTTCGAAATTGCTTTTACAAAAGGAGTCCATGGTCAATAACAACTTTAGCAGAAGGGAGACTGAATTTACTGGCATATATGGAAGGAGTGATTTAATCTATTGCTGAACAACTGCCAGGGCTGGGGTGGAATGCAGCAGATGTTTTTCATGGAAACTTTAAACATAATTTTCCAATAGAAAATGAGGCATAATATTGTCTCTAATAGAAATAGTAGGAAAAACTTCAGTGGGTGCAGTAACTGTCTTTCTCCTAGTGAAATCCTCTATTTACACCCTTTCTTCTCATTTCATTTCTAATTCTTTTTCTGCTAAAGAGCCAATATACTTAGGAAGAAAGTGAAATTATCATAGTTAGCAAAGGGAATTAATTCTGCACAGAAGCAGCAGAATTAACTAGTCTGAGCTGAGTAAACCTGTGTACTAAGCAGAGCCCACATATTTAGACCTTGTTACTCATCTCAGCTGCTACACAGATGGGAGAACAAACTCTTGCAAAAGCTACTCCACAGTGGCAGCACCAGGTACTGGAGGCAGTTTAGGTGATTATTCCATGGAAATGGTGGCCTCTGATGTGGCTGTTCTCATCATTTCTGCAGAGCATTTTGGTGTGCACGGGCTCTGTCCCCGGAGCTGTGCAATGCCAACTCAAATCCTCCAAAATATTCCCTTTTTAACCTAGAAATGCCTATGCTAAGATGCACAATAAGAGAATACAAAGGATCTTGACCCATAAAGGTCTTGTTTTACCTAAAGTTTCCTGGGATTTGACAAGGGAAGAAATATTTATCACCACTCAAAGTTAGGGGGAAACTTTAAAACAGACACGTGTGGCCACAGGGAATCCACAGAAATAGTTTCAAGCCAAATGAACAGTTTTAAATTGACATTGATATTGTACGATTGCAAGGAACAGAAGGATGACAAACAGCAGCCCTTTAATCCTGTTGGCAATCTGATCAATTTATTTGGATAAGTATGTGTTCACGTTTTGCAAGTTAAATACATTGCTGAGTTGATCTGGATTATCCCATAGTCCATGCTGTGGAGATTTGAGGGGAGTGTGCTTCGTTAGTCATAAAGAGAGAGAGAGGAGCCATGAGGCAGAGCACAGCCCCCACAGTGCTCACTGTAGAGCTGTTCCAACTCATTTAAAGTGGCTCAGTGATGAGGTTTGCATTGCTTCCTCTGGGAGATTATTCTACAGAATTGTGAATCTCAGAAATGGGAAGTGTAAATATTCCCTCGGTTAATTTAATTAAGCTCCTCTCCATTCTTGCCCTCTCACCACCTTGTAATTTCTCTCTTTTCTCACTTAGCATCTTCCCCTAAAACTCTGCTTGAGTGGCTGCTAATCTGGCTGGGGATGGGGAGCAATCCTTGCTGTGGCTCCCAGGGTGGGATGCGGTGCTGGGATGGGATGGGGAGGATGAAGGCAGGGATGAAGTCAGGCAGGGATTGAGGGATCAGAGGGAGAACACAGAGGGGATGAGGATGAAGGCAGGGATGAAGTCAGGCAGGGTTGGGGAATCAGAGGGGGAACACAGAGGGGATGGGGATGAAGGCAGGGATGAAGTCAGGCAGGGTTGGGGAATCAGAGGGGGAACACAGAGGGGATGAGGATGAAGGAAGGGATGAAGTCAGGCAGGGTTGGGGAGGTCAGAGGGGGAACACAGAGGGGATGAGGATGAAGGAAGGGATGAAGTCAGGCAGGGTTGGGGAGGTCAGAGGGGCAGCACAAAGGGAATGAAGATGAAGGAAGGGATGAAGTCAGGCAGGGGGTGGGGAGATCAGAGGGGCAGCACAGAGAGGATGAGGATGAAGGGAGGGATGAAGTCAGGCAGGGTTGGGGAGGTCAGAGGGGCAGCACAGAGGGGATGAGGATGAAGGAAGGGATGAAGTCAGGCAGGGTTGGGGAGGTCAGAGGGGCAGCACAGAGGGGATGAAGAGGATGGAAGGGATGAAGTCAGGCAGGGTTGGGGAATCACAGGAGCAGCACAGAGGGGCTGGCTCAGCCTGCACCACCACACAGGGAACAGGGATGGGGAGGAATTCTGCCTGGCTCAGCACCACCCTGAGCACTCCAGCAGCTTGCCCGACTTTCTGCCTGCAGCATTTACTCCTCCCAGGCAGCAAAACAAGCCCATTTCGAGCTAATGGAAGTGGCCGAGGCTGCTCAGTGATAATGTGTCTCCAGCACAGCGTGCAGCACCAGGCTGGGATGCTGAGATGCCTCCAGCAGGTCGGGTGGGGGGCCCAGAGCAGCAGCTGCTGGCGTGCTCTGCACAGCATAACTGACCCTGGGAAGAAGCAAACTCGGGCCTGTGTGCACTGCACTAAGGGTGGTGCTTGTGACAGATTTAAATGAGCTCAGCTCCTGTCAGGCAGCTAAGGAAGGAAAGACTGAGGGGGTCTGGTGGAGCCCTGGTGACAAAGCTGCTGACTGGAGTGAAATCACCACAGATGAGAGTGATGCAGGACCTTTCTTGTCAAAAGCCTGGGATAATGTCACCTGAGCTCTGTAAACTTAGAATGGAAACCCAGAGTATCAAAGCTCAAGTTTACAGAGCAATAATGTCTGGTTCTGTTGCTTGGCTACTTATTAGCCTGGCAATTTCCCACTTTTTTATATTTGATAGGCTACAATCTCCTGCTTTGTAATAACTGAAGTCAGATCACCTCCTTGATCCAGTAGAACTATTGAAATTTTACTCTGCTCAAAGTCAGTCATCATAATTAAGAGGGAATTAGAGCTTCCATGCTCTGTCCCCCACGAACAGGAATGGATATTCTCAGCTATCCCTGTCTCACCAATGTTGAGGAAACTGTCTGAAACTTAGAGGAATAAATGATGGCATTCAACCCTCTCTGTCTCCCTCTCTCTCTGTAGTCAGAGCAGTCAAGATAAATAGATGTCCAATACCTTTTGTCCTAAATACTTTTTTTTCCCCCAATAAATGCTCTGCTCTTTTTCACTTCCTGACTTCCTGTTTATGAAGTATTCATGAATTCAGAGTATCCGTAGGTCTGATGGGTTGAAATAGAAATGATTTGCTATATTAAAGAAAACAAAAGCAATCAGTCAAATGATGAGGCTTGCTATAGTTAAGTCAGTAGAGTTACATCAGTGTTAAGCAATTATAAATGAAGGAACCAAACTCTAAATAGTCTGTAGGATTTGACCTTTAATGCACAGCTATTAATACTTCATCTTCACTCTTTGTACTTCTCAGATCTGTTGTCTCCTGTTCTTTTTTCTCCTTGGCACTGACATGATCAAAACTTCATGTCTGCCCAATGATCTCCTCTACCCACAAATGCTTTTTTCCCCTTTCTGCCCTCTATTTATTGAGCTCCTTTTAAATTGAGTAGGTGTCAGAAGCTTGTCAAACATTCTCCTTTCAGCCCTTTACTGCCTTCAGACCTCTTCCCCTCTGTCTTTAAAATCCCTCTGTTCTTGTGAGCTGTGTCCTGCTGGCACTGGGAGCTGTGCTCAGTGCCTCAGTTCTGCTCCTCCAGCTCCAGAAAATGGCTCAGCTCAGCATGGGAGAGCAGCACAGCAGCACGGGAGTGACACAGAGATGCTTTTCCAATGGCCCAGGAGGAAATGGATGAGTGAGCATCTAATGGTGAGGGAAGAGGGTAAAGACAGGTGGAAAAATCTCTCCTGGATTTGCTTTATTATGTTGAGAATACATTCCTGTGGCATGCAGTGTGCACTATGTTCTGATATCTCATCTTCAGCATTTTACCCTTCATGCCTGCAAGGCGTGGTTTTTAAATTTGGGCTTGTGACCTTTCTGATTCATGCAGTACAAAAATAGAAATTTCTTGTATTTTTTTGTTTGTTTTTTCTTGTTGTTTTGTTTTGTTTTGTTTTTTAAGTCTGATAGTGTTGAATTTCGTGAGTGTATTATTAGTACAAAGACTTTTATTTGGGGTTACAAGTAATGTTTACTCTGACATTTAGTGAAGGGGTGCTCTGTTCTCATGACTGCATTTGCTCCAAAATGCTAAGTAACCACAGAAATTAAAAAAAAATAAAATTTACAACTGCCAACCCTTTAAGTGTATGTTCAGATCTTGTTTTTGCTGTGATGCTCACCCTTTCAGTAAGTGTTTTGATGTTTTTTGGGGTTTTTTTTCATGAAAAAAGAATGCAGCTTTGCAAAGAACAACCTTTACCAAGCTTGTAGGAAATGCCATTTTTCTCTCAAGAGAGGTGAGATTCAGGAGGGAAACGCTGCTGGGAGAAAAGTGTGGCAACCCTTTTTAGGGAATTCTGCTCTTGGGGCCCCCATCAGCCTTTTCACACACATTTTGCTCTCTAAAGCAGTGGGATCAAACTAAATTTGTTTTGTCTGTGTTCTCACAGAGGTTGCAATATTGACCTCATCAACTCCCCTGCACTATGTTTGGAAGGTAGAAATCTAAAAGCAAAAATCACAGAAGTTCCCCAGAGGGCACAGATTCATTCTAAGCTGATCAAGTTATTTTGTAGAAAAAAGGGGGCAGAACCAGCAAGCTGTTGTCTATCCCTTATTCCAAACATTTAGTAGAAAATCTCTATCCAAAATGCTGATAAGATTCACTAGAAATTTCAAAGAAGGAATTACCATAAATTTTCTAAAATGTTTGCCAACAGGCTTTCTTTAATGAAAAAAAAAAATCGGTCTTAAACCTGTTTGTCTTAATTTGAACATTTAATGTCAGTGCCATGACAAAAAACTCAAGTCTTGTGGAAGTGTGGATAGAAAATCATGTACAATATTAATTACACATCTCTTATCAGCATGGGTGTGAATGGATCCTTTGTTTGTCAGCAACACATTTCACTCATTTATAGATGGAATAGTTATTTATAAGGGGATAGAGCACTACAAACAAAAATATAGTCTGATTTCTGTCTCAAAGTCGTTTTTAAATTGTCTGATTGCTTCTAATACTTTTGTTTTTCCTGTATTTAGTCAGCAGTAACCAGTGCTGATGCAGCTCTGATCTTTTAGGGGTTTAACATATGTTTAATTTTGACAACATGAGAATTCCTGCTAGCTTTGATAGGACTAGGCATTGGGAACGGGCATGTGCAAAAGTCTCAGTGAGAGCTGATGCCAAGTCCTTTGCTGTCTAACTCTTGGCAGGAAAATGACCCCAGGCTGGATGGGAATACTAGGAAATAAAAAAAAAGAAATACATAGATGTTGTTACTATTCTCCTGAGTCACACAGACTCTAAAAATACTTTAAAAGCTGTACACTTGAGAATTCAAAAGTGCATTTTAATAGATCATGTGTAAATATACACCTCTAATTTTGTTTCTCTATCTTTATTGAAAAGTCTTGTCCTTGAAGTGAAAGTCATTTTTGTGGCTAACCTTAGAAGGGGAATATCTGTTTATTAACTAACAGCACAACTGGAGTGCTTGATGGCAGCAGGAGCAGCCCCACGTTTCAGTCCTGAGCAGCTGCTGCCTCACAGGCAGCCCTGGCAGCCCTTTGTGGATCACACACAGAGCTGCTGGGACTCGGCAGGTCCCCAGAAAGGTTTCCCTGCCCCGAGCTGCAGCCACTCCTCTGTGCCCACCCCGAGTCAGCAGAGCAGGAATTCAATTTTCAACGAGCCCAGTGAATTCAGCAAGCAAACACAACTTGGCTGGTAATTCAGCTCCCCGCTGTGTCACTGACCTTGGGCGAGGTGTTCAGGTTCCCAATGTTTCATTTTCTGTGTTAAATGGATTTAACGAGACCTAATCATCACAGGCTATTCTGGCGACCTCGGTGGAACTGCAGCCACGGAAATGAAGAATTGGAGAATTCAGCACGCAGCCCTGTCACAGTATTCTGGAGTTCTCACATGACTTTTGACCAAGATGAAATATAAATTATGCAGGGACCTGCTAACATTTAATTAAGTGAAGCCTCTTGCTATTTTGAGAACAATTTCTTAACAAGCAGAATTAGCAGAAATATTCTGCTGGTGGAAGCCAGCAGCTTCTCCAGGCAGAGCTGGTCTCTCCCCATCCCTATTAGGCTGAAAACTCTTCCTGTGTTTTATGAATCATTTATCTCCTGATTTCTCATATTTTGGGTGCAATTTTCCCTTTGCTTAGCTCTGAAGAAGCTGTGCCTCTAACAGGGCGAGATGATGGCTGTTATTTCTTGTACACCCAAGAGCTGAATTGCTCAGTAGTTTAAGCCACTTTGCAACTGTACAAACACACTGTGAGCAGTAGGAATGCACTTCTGTCCCCAAGGACCTCATCTGGCTTGCAAAACTTCCACTAGTGGCACAGATGTGCAAAAAGCAGAAATCTGTCTTCGTTCTCTGTTTGCATTCGCAGAATATGGATTTAGCCAGAAAACAATGTATTAACATTTATACATCGATTTGTATTCATGTTCTCAAAGCATTTTATTTACATTGAGTGGTGAGAGTCACATCAGTTAATATTTCATATTTGGAAACTGAGCCAAAAAGTGACAGAGTGTTTCTATCGAAATCATGCAGCAAGTCAGTCTTGGAGAGAAATGTGCCCGTTCCACTGGACCGTGTTTGTGTACATCTTCTTATTTATGAGCAGCTGTGACTATTAGAATCTATTATTTATATTTCCACCGAGCTGCTTCTTCCCCCTTGCAGCAGACACTCTACAAAGGAGAATTGTTGTCGTTTTTTCTGCAGGTACAGTGATTCACTGGGGCATTATGGATGGAAATGAAGCAGCACTGCAGACACTGTGCAGCAAGGATCTTTGGAAAGCCATTTCAAATGTGTTACTCAAAACCAGTGCAGCCCTTTAAAAGAGAATTAAAAGCGTGTGAGCTGTGGACTTTCAGTGATGGAATAACTCAGGAAAAGGTTGGTCCTGCCTGCATCACTGACCCCACACCATCAAACATCTCCAGGCAGTGTCAGGGCTCGTCCTCCCTGCCAGCAGCTCCATTTACATGCATGGACTGCACCAAAAACACACCTTGAGAGCTGCTACCAGCCAAGAGGGAGAGAGAATCTGTCACCTGGGGTGGCCTGAGGTTTACACTGCTCACCAGCACATTTCAAAAAGCCCAGAGGATTGGCTTCAGGCCCAGAGTTGCAGATCGTCAGAGTTTGGCACCTCACTAAAGAAAACAGCAATAAAATGCCAGAAATGATCACTGGCAAGCTGCAGAGGTGTCCTGCACAGCAGAAACGTGTGTAAGGCTCTGGGGCTGCCTGCCCTGTCTGAGATCCCAGCTCCAGGCAGCCTGTGGCTCTGGGGAGATGGTAAAACAGGTTGTGTGAAGAATAAGTGCATAAACTAACTAGCACTGACTGAAGACACAGACATCTGTTTTCAATTTGCATGGAGTTGCTAATTTTTAAAGGACGAATTAGCATAGATCTAATTTTAACCAGGGAGTTGTAATTGGTATTTTCAGAAAATGTGGTGGTTGCTGCAGGCATGGGAGAGCAATACCCAAATTCCAGCCCTGCACTGGTCACCTGGAGGAGCAAAGCCCTTTGGCCAGCAAGAATAGGTGAGACACAAGAACCATCACACATTTTGTGATGAAAAAACTTTGAAGCCCAGCCTCCCTTTCCTCCCTCTCTCAGAAAAGAGCTCGATTTGCTCTTGGAGAATGCAGCATTCTGGTTTTTTCCCCTGAGCAGCAACAGATGGATTTCAAAGAAATCTCCACTATTACAGCAATACTTCAGTCCCTCAGTTGTTCCTCCCCCCTCAGAAAAGCAGTATTTGATTTAATCCGAGGTCTTTGACAGCTCTGGAATGGATATTCTGTTTCCTGCTCTCCTCAGCTTTACCTCCCAGTTTTCTCAGCCTCGGGGGTCCTGGATGTCCCTTTGGAGCATCCCCACACACCGAGGCTGGGGAGCTGCTCCTCTGCTCTGCAGTGGCTCCAGGAGCAGCTTTGGGACAGAAACGTGACAAACCAGCAGGGCAGTGCATTCCCCACCCCTGACAAACCCTGGAACGCCTCCCTTGGGCTCTGGCAGCCTGCCTCCAGCCTGCCATGCCACTCAGACCTTTTCAAAGTGCATTGGAATTGAAACATTAACTCCGTTCCCAGAGGGGATGGTTGAGTCTTTTAAGCATCACGTTTAAAATACCCAAATGCTCTCAGTCTTGTGAGATCCACTGAGCCTTTCACTGTTCTGGAGTACAGACAGTGAATCTCTTACAATTTACTCACCAGGTTTGCTTTTCAGATGAGACCTTGGAAACCGAGTAATGCACCTTGCAGTAATTTTGGGGTAGAGATTTGGGTCTCCTGTTTAGCTATCTGCAGAAGGAACTTAGAAAATTTCATTTTCTCTGGTCACCTCTACATTGTTTAGTGCATCACAGCACTAAATTAGCAAAGTGAACCTTGGTCACTCCAGGCACAGCTTCAGTTTTCCACCAGCTGCAACATCCTCTGACAGCTTTTTTATGTTGGTTGAGCTTGTCCCTATCAGCAATTGCTTTAAAATGGTTAGGCAGGCTCTGCATCTCATTTGTAAAGTAATTTGCAATTCTTTGGAGTGAAAACTGCAATGTAATGTAGTATCATGAACCAGACACTCAGCCTCCTTCTGTTAAGCCAAGACCTGCTGCAGATAAGGATGTGGTGGGTTAAATACACTCCTATGACATCTCCTATGACATGCTCTTCAAAATGGATTTTTCCTAAGTTCATAATAATTGAATTCATCCTGGTTTATAGGATTTTTTTTCTATGTGTAGAGTTTTTTTTTCCCAAAGGCTCAGTGAACTGAGTGGAGCAGCCCCTTCCCCCAGAGATGAGTCTGTTCATCCTGTGGGATAAGCAAGGGTGGTACCTCCAAAAGGACCCTGCATTCCCCTCTCTGCCCAACATCTGGCAGGTTCCAGGCCCTGCTCCCATCCCACAGTGTCTCCATCCATCACACTCCTCTTTGGCCACCGAGGAGTAAAGAACAACTTGGAAGTCCTGACGGCAGGAAATGGGTGACTTAAGTTTTGATTTAATGGGCAGATTGTGACTTTTTTCATAAGGAACATGGGAAGGAAAATTTTCAGAGATGCCCTGAAGTCCTTGCAGGGAGAGGCCAAGGCCAGAGCTGTGTCCCAAGCTCTGCAAACCAAGTGACTTTGCTTTTCCTTCTCTGCCTGCCCAGTCTCCTGGAGACCCCTGAACCTCCCCACCTTGTGGAAATACTCTTTCCTTAACTGTGTGAATTAGCTGAGGGTGTTTTTCCTCCATGTGCTGCTGACATGGCATCTCTGGTGCAGTCTAGTTACCAAGACTTGCTCCCACATTATTCCCTGGAGGATGGATCAGAGATCCCAGGGGCTGATGGGGAGGAGGAGGAAGAGCTGCAGAGAGAGATCTGACACTCTGGCAGAAGAGCAACAACAGCTCTCGTGGGGATCTCTGTGTACTGGAGTTGGAAAAAATATCTGTATTCCATTTTTAAACAAAAAAAACTTCCAAACCAAACAAAAAAGAAAACCCCAGCAACAAAAAATACAGTTTTGCAATTTGGTTTTGCTTTGACCTCCTATGTTTACCTCTGCTTTCCTCCTTCTCTTCATAATCCTAAATATCACGACCTCCTTTGTTAGATTTCCTTCTTATAATGCACTGTCTGCAATTTATACATAGAAAATAATAATGTCAAAATCTAGCCAGACTGGTAATGGGAGATGTAATCCACTACTATAGGAATGTCAGATGTGTTATTTTAGGAGCAGCTTGGAACTTTCTATAATTGTTTATTCTCAAAAGAGTAAAATTCATCTTCTGTTGTATTTGCTATGTTTCTTTTCCTCCAACTTCTTACATTGTGCCAATGTTCGTAGAAAGCATGAATTGTTTTCTTCTAAATATCTTCAACATATCACTTAGGTGAACAACTGAATAATAATTTCCAGTGTCTTGATTTTAATGTATGTGTGTTTGTTCACAGAGCAACTTAAATGGCTACTTAAGCTTCCATGACATCTGGATTTTGCAACTGGCAATGCTTTTATCTTTTTCTGCCTGGCTTCACAGCAGAGTGACAATGAAAATGCATTTAAACAAAAGGAATGAAGAAAAAGATCTGATTTCAGCTTGCTGTTGTTGTTATTGTCAGACAAACAAGCCCAGTAGTTATGCAACAGCCTCAGAGTGAATCCTCTGAAATCAAAGCTCCAAAGGCTATGGGATTATTTTTAAACTGCCTGCCAAGACCCTGAAATATGATAATTAATGAACTTTAGCATATATGACAAAATTCCTAATTGAAGTAGAAGGGGTGCAGGGAGCATTAATGAAATGAAAGTCAGCTTTTGAAGCATCAGTTCTGAACCCTTCAATTTTGTCTTGAATCATTAATTTTAGGGGAGAGCCCTGAGAAGTTCAGTGACATTCATGGTGAAGTCAGAGGTGTGGAGAGCCATGGAGAGAGAAAATATCCCCTGGAGAGAGTTTGAAATGAAGTCTCCAATCATGTAAGTCTTCTCTGTGGTTTCTGCAGACTCAGGCTCTAGGATAAAAAAAAAAAGAAAAAATAAAGAAAAAAGATGGTAAAAAGCATGAGGAGATGAAACAGCTTGGGTGCACTTCACAGGCAGAGGAGGAGGAGGAGGAGAGGCAGGGATGGGATCAGCTGCTCTGGTGCCTGAGCCCAAGGCAGAGCCCTTCAGGCACCCCCGGCTCTCACCCTCCAGCATTCCCACTCATCTACAATGGAAATGTGATTGCAACAGTGATTAAACCAAGTTATTTTGGGTTAGAGAAAGACTGATCCCAGAAATGAATGATGAAGAGTAGTTCTTGAATGAATGTGGCTGCGATCTTTTAATTATTTTCCTTTTCCTTTTTTCCTTTCCCCTTTTTCCCTTTTTCCCTTTCCCTTCCCTTTCCCTTCCCTTTCCCTTCCCTTTCCCTTCCCTTTCCCTTCCCTTTCCCTTCCCTTTCCCTTCCCTTTCCCTTCCCTTTCCCTTCCCTTTCCCTTCCCTTTCCCTTTCCCTTTCCCTTTCCCTTCCCTTTCCCTTTCCCTTTCCCTTTCCCTTTCCCTTTCCCTTTCCCTTTCCCTTTCCCTTTCCCTTTCCCTTTCCCTTTCCCTTTCCTTTCCCTTTCCCTTTCCCTTTCCCTTTCCCTTTCCCTTTCCCTTTCCCTTTCCCTTTCCCTTTTTCCCTTTTCCTTTCCCTTTCCCTTTCCCTTTCCCTTTCCCTTTCCCTTTCCCTTTCCCTTTCCCTTTCCCTTTCCCTTTCCCTTTCCCTTTCCCTTTCCCTTTCCCTTTCCCTTTCCCTTTCCCTTTCCCTTTTTCCCTTTCCCTTTCCCTTTTCCCCTTTTTCCTTTTCTCTTTCCCTTTTTCCTTTTCCCTTTCCCTTTTCCCTGTGGATTTAGTTCCTCCTGAGGGAAATTGAATCCCTCACACAGCATTTCATATTAATGAGTGCAGAACTCGCTGTGCGTTTATGTTTGAGTCAGGACACTGAAAAGTAAGTTTGAAAAAAAAAATTCACAGTTTCAGTTCCCTTTTTCCTATTTGCTTAAATAAAACCTGAAGAAAATAAAATGACCTTTACTGCTGTTTTCCATTTGCTTTCAATTAGAAAATGCAATCCTTCTGGCCTGTAAAATTTGCTAATATTTAAAAGGATTCTAGACATAGTCCCTTAACTGGAGAAAAAATATTACAGTTTTTAAACTAGTCTGGAGGAGAAAAATCCCTTTCTAGTGTCTCAGAGCATTTTAGAAATCCTTAAGACCAGAAGGATGATTTCTCTCAGAATCATTGTATATATTAAAGATGAGAAAAATGCAAATATTTTGTTGTATGTTCTCCTAACTGACCCAGACCAAAAGTTAAAAATGCTACTTGTCTCCGAGAATATGTACTTGAAATCATAACTTTTTTCTTCTCAAGATTGAAGATTTCCATGTTCCTCCAGAGAACCAGAAAACACGGGAGTGAAAAGAAAACGAGGAAATTTTTCTGAAAACCCAGAAAAAGAAAACCAGTGGAGCACATTTATTCCTCGACAAAGAGGCAAGCTCTGCTATTCAGAAAAAGCAGAAAAGCAGAAAACAAACCCAGCTCTTTGTGATTCTTTGCCTGCCATCCCATTTCCTGCAGCCAGAGGCTGGGGTGCCCACAGGGATGCAATGAGCAGGGGGGTTTGTGCTCCGGGTCTGGGGGTCTCACCGGGGATGGAGCCTGCTGAGGGTGTGCTGTGCTAACTCTGCAGAGATCAATGTCCAGCCTAGAGATTATTGTCCAGCCTAGAGTTCACTGTACAGCCTAGAGATTAATGTCCAGCCTAGAGTTCACTGCCCAGCTCCTCCAGAGCTCACTGTCCAGCACTGAGCTCAATGTCCAGCCTAGAGCTCAATGTCCAGCCTAGAGTTCACTGTCCAGCCTAGAGTTCACTGTCCAGCTCAGAGCTCAATGTCCAGCCTAGAGCTCATTGTCCATCTCCTCCAGAGCTCACTGTCCAGCTCAGAGCTCACTGTCCAGCTCAGAGCTCACTGTCCAGCTCAGGGCTCACTGTCCAGCTCAGAGCTCACTGTCCAGCTCAGGGCTCACTGTCCAACTCAGGGTTCACTGTCCAGCTCAGAGCTCACTGTCCAGCTCAGAGCTCACTGTCCAGCTCAGGGCTCACTGTCCAGCTCAGAGCTCACTGTCCAGCTCAGGGCTCACTGTCCAGCTCAGGGTTCATTGTCCAGCTCAGGGCTCACTGTCCAGCTCAGGGCTCACTGTCCAGCTCAGGGTTCATTGTCCAGCTCAGAGCTCACTGTTCAGCACAGATCTCATTGTGCAGCTCAGAGCTCACTGTCCAGCTCAGAGCTCACTGTCCAGCTCAGGGCTCACTGTCCAGCTCAGGGTTCATTGTCCAGCTCAGGGCTCACTGTCCAGCTCAGGGTTCATTGTCCAGCTCAGAGCTCACTGTCCAGCTCAGGGTTCATTGTCCAGCTCAGAGCTCACTGTTCAGCACAGATCTCATTGTGCAGCTCAGAGCTCACTGTCCAGCTCAGGGCTCACTGTCCAGCTCAGAGCTCACTGTCCAGCTCAGGGTTCACTGTTCAGCACTGAGCTCACTGTCCAGCTCAGAGCTCATTGTTCAGCTCCCCCAGAGCCAGAACCGAGCAGAGCTGGGGAGCAGCTGAGCAGCAGCTTGAGGGAGGGATGGTGATGATCACAGCTGCAGCAGCAGCAGTGCAGCCACACTCTGCTCATTGCTGAAGGGCTTTTTGTATTTGATCCATGCAGCCAGAGCTGGCTTTTGTCGCTGTGACTGAGCATCTTTAATGTGTTTGTCTTTGCTCTCCCTCCCTGGGGTGGGAGCATCACCCTCCTTTAGTGCTCAGCTCCTCAGCTGGGGCACTCTGTCCCTGCAGGAGCCCCCCAGGCACATCCCCTTCTTCTTCCCTCTGTCCTGAGCTTCCAGCAGCAAGGCTCCACATCCTGGAGGGTCCCAAGCCCAGATCTCCCAGCTCCAGCAGCATCTTTCCCCCAGGGTGAGCAGCAAACCCCACTGGGCTCTGCCCTCACTGGGGCAGCTGGATGAACCCACAGGCTCAGCCCCTCTCTTTGCACATTATCACACCACCAGGTATTTGGAGAGCAAAGGCCATGGGAAAACATTGTGACTTCCCAGATCTCTCCCTTGCTCTAGCTCAGACTGCATTCGAGAAAATTCAGTGTATATATACTTATATATATGCTTTTGTATCAATGGCTCCAAGTGGTGAGCTTACACACGGTTTTGGGGGTTATTCAGGGGGTTTTTTTTATTTTTTTTTTTTGTCTGTAAAAACCCTACAAAGCTTGATCAAGCAAGCCCGATTTGCAAGAACAGGTGAAACACAAACCCAGCACCTCCTCCAATGATTCCCAGTGCTCTGGGTTTTGAAACACAGCCCTGGGAAAATCCTGTGAGTATACACGAGATAGGGACTCATCTGCTGAAATACTCTTCAGTTCCATTTTGCCTGCCTCCTTTCAGTTTTAATAACTGATTATCTTCCTAAATATACAATGCACATTAATTGACTCTGTGTTTTAACTACAAAAACCAGAGGCGTAATCAATACCCTTTATCCAATTTATTAGGCATGCATGACATTTATGTAATTAGAAAGCAAAACATCAGGATCAAGAGAGCAGAATAGTCTATTATTAACAGTAAAAGAGACTTTGTTTTCTTTCCCAAGTGAAGTGGCATTAAAGTGGCTTAAAAGAGGTAAAAATAGCAAGTCTGGCAGATGCATTTTGCCCTTGGTGCACTGTGGAATCCCTGTGCTTTTGAGGCCTTCAAAAGGTTTACTATTATAATTTAAAGCTCTTATTCCACACTGAATAGGAAAACAAACACCAACACAATTTGGAAAACTTCATGCTAATAAAGAAGACAAAAGATTCTTGCTCCTGCAGCTTGCAGCCAAACTGCAAGTCCCATTGTACACATTTGGCTATTTTTGCCTTTTCCTCTGACTGCTGTCCACTTCAAACTATTACAACATCCATTTCACACATGGAACATCCTCTCCTGCCGTGGGTTCCTCATGGATAGTATTTTCCCCATTATCCACTGCTGCCACTGGCCACACAGAAGTGCAGCCTCCCCAGCTGTGGCTGCTGCAGGTGAGCTGATGGTTGCCCTGCTCTGACAGCTCCTTGTGCCACTCAGCTGCCCTTGCCTGATGCTGAAAAGTAAAATACCACTAAATAAGAAAATAAAAACACTCCTTGCTTTTCCCCACCCTGTGTTCCCCTGTAGCCCACTGCACAGTGAGCTTTGTGTGCAAATTAGAGCAGTTTGCTGAGATAAACCAAATATATAAAGTTGTCACCAGCTTTGTCACTGGCTTGTAGCCCCTCCCTTTAATTAGGCTTTTAATTGGGGTTAATGCAAAGGTAGTGAGCTCTTACTTCCCAGGAAAACTGGGGATTTCACCCAGTTGTTCATGGCTTGTGACACCAACCCTCAGCAAACAGCTCTGGGAAGCTGCTGCTGCTCCCTGTGGTTGTCCATTCCTAGGATGTCACAAAATACTGTGAAAATAACCAGCATTTCACTGGAGAAGCATCAAACTACAGTTGGGTACCACTTTCTACACTCAGTTTGACAAATTGGGAGTTTTGTTTGGACTTGCTCAAAGGCAGGGCAATAAGGAACATCTCTGCTTGTTGCTCCAGCTTCTGTTTGCCAGAGGAGAAATATCCCAAATATCCCTGGCCACATCTGTGTGTGCCAGCCCTCACTCTGGCCCTGAGCATTTCAGCAGAGATACTTCCATGTCTGTGATATTTCTGCAAAATGTTCTGTTCTATTCTATTCTATTCTATTCTATTCTATTCTATTCTATTCTATTCTATTCTATTCTATTCTATTCTATTCTATTCTATTCTATTCCATTCCATTCCATTCCATTCCATTCCATTCCATTCCATTCCATTCCATTCCATTCCATTCCATTCCATCTAATTTCTAATTTCTAATTTCTAATTTCTAATTTCTAATTTCTAATTTCTAATTTCTAATTTCTAATTTCTAATTTCTATTCTATTCTATTCTATTCTATTCTATTCTATTCTATTCTACTCCATTCCATTCCATTCCATTCCATTCCTATTCCTATTCCTAGTTCTAGTTCTAGTTCTAGTTCTAGTTCTAGTTCTTATTTCTATTTCTATTTCTTATTTCTATTCCTATTTCTATTTCTATTTCTATTTCTATTTCTATTTCTATTTCTATTTCTATTTCTTATTTCTATTTCTATTTCTTATTTCTATTTCTAGTTCTAGTTCTATTTCTTATTTCTATTTCTATTTCTATTTCTATTTCTATTTCTATTTCTATTTCTATTTCTATTTCTACTTCTATATTTCTATTTCTATTCCTTTAAAAGGCTGCATGTTTGCCTTTATTTGGATCTGTTTCCCCCATGGGGGTGGAGCAGCCTGGGTTTGCCTACTTCCCCTCACTGCACTTTGCACCCCAAATACGAGGTGAAGTTAGCAGGTCGGAGTGGCTCCTCCCCCCAGCCATGCACACACACAGACATTGGCATTTATTGAGCAAATTTCCTGCCAGGACAGCCAGGCTGCTCAGAGAGGGCAAACAAGCAGAGCAAACAGGAGTGCAGCCCTGGGCTGGCTCCTTAGCCTGCTGCCTTCCCGATTGCCCTGGGCCTGGTAACTATAATATATAATGATATATTATATATATATATGTGTGTATATATATATATATATGTATAAAATCATATATATAATATAAAAATATATAAATAAAAATACTAGAATATGATAATATTATTATAATATTATATTATTTATACAATATAATATTATTTATATAATATAATATTATTAATATACTATACTATACTATAATATAATATACTATAATATAATATAATACAATGCAATACAATACAATACAATACAATATAATATAATACAATATAATACAATACAATATAATATAATATAATATAATATAATATAATATAATATAATATAATATAATATAATATAATATAATATAATATAATATAATATAATATAATATAATATAATACAATATAATACAATACAATACAATACAATATAATACAATATAATATAATACAATATAATATAATATAATATAATACAATACAATATAATATAATACAATACAATATAATATAATACAATACAATATAATACAATACAATATAATATAATATAATATAATATAATATAATATAATATAATATAATATAATATAATACAATACAATATAATACAATACAATATAATACAATACAATATAATATAATATAATATAATATAATATAATATAATATAATATAATATAATATAATATAATATAATATAATATAATATAATATAATATAATATAATATAATACAATACAATATAATACAATACAATATAATACAATACAATATAATATAATATAATATAATATAATATAATACAATATAATATAAATTATATATTTATTTATAAAAATAATATAATAATATTATTATTTATATAAATAGAAATAATAATAGATTACATATAACAAGAACTGAGGGGGCTCAGCCTTGAAAACTGCAGGTTCAGGGTCTCTGTTAACCCCACCCAGATGCTGCCCAGTCTGAAAGATTTTCTTCCTGCTGGGATATCTCTGGAATTTGAATTTCTGCTGTGAATTATTCCTGGAGAAGGCTCAGCAGCCCCCTGGGTACCGAGCAGGGATTTCCTCTCTGCCAGAATCACATGAGGGTTGTTAGTGAGGAGTGTGAAAGGTTCTGCTTCTCCAAGTAATTTCTTTTTCTTTTTTTTTTTTTTTTTTTTTTACTTCTGTCACATTGCCACGGGTGGCCAAATGGAATTGTGTAACTACTGACTCATTTCTGTCAGGTTATGCTTTAATGGCTCCATTTTTTCAGTGCTAGTCTGAAAGTAAAATGTTATCTGCTGGTTCAGAAGAAAAAAATCCCCAAGATTTGCAGGTGAATGATGGATTAATTGACTTTCAAATGCTTGACTTAGAAGTGCAAATGACTTTTAATTAAGTTTAAATACATTTCCCCCCTTCTGTTTTCCATTCACTCTTTCCAGACTCGAGCCCATGTGATGTCCCATTGCATTTTTTATTTCTGCTGTTTACAAGGCTACAGCTTTGAGGGCTGGCTGCATTGCAAATGTCTTAGGCATCACAGGGAGGAAAAAAAAAACAAACCAAAAAAAAAGGCGTGGTGAGCATGTTTAGCAGAGTTTAGAGGAAGTTTTTGTATGCACTCAGGGTAGGTGAGTAGATTTTTTTCCAGAAAGAATCTGATGGAGTCACTGGGCACACTGAAATCTCCCTGTACACTCATTTTTCAGGCACTTGACACAGCACAAGATTGCAGATTTTGAAATGCAGGGCTTCTCAAAGCAAGTCATGTACAGTGGTCAGATTAAAGCAGTACCAGGGCACTTCATCCAACAAAACGTTCATACCAGGGGTGGGCACAATTCTGATGATTCATCAATTAAAAAAAGAATTTCAAAATTAATCACAGGAAATATTCCAGCCCGTGAATCACAACCAAGTCTTTCTTTTCCCCTCCAAGCCTCAAATTCAAGATGCAATAATATTAACTGATGTACCAACACGAGGTACTGCTGGCTCTTACATCATTTTTAAACACCTGTCCAGATGTGGGAACTGCTCCCTACACTAAAACTTCTTTTGCTGTCCTTTTGAAGCCACTGCCATTTTTTGTGACCAGAAAACAAGTGCCCTTTCAGGCTGATGGCCCTCGGTGCTAAATCTTTTTTTTTTGGTCGTGTGAAATGGTGAATTTCCCTCAGCAGAAAGGAATTTGTTGTGCCAACATAAGGAGCCGAACCGGTCTGGGCATCCCGATCTTGGTGTAACTTTGGCTGCTCAGTGGAGACCGGATTTGTTTGTGAAAGCGTGCAGTTTGTACTCCTGGAGCGCTGCTGGGCTCAGACACTGATCTTCGGAGAAATACAGAACTTTAAAATAGCCCACGTTTATTTTGTGTCAAAGAAAAACACATTTTGCTGCTTAGCCCCTGGAACCATGCACTGTCCTGCTCAGCTTGACAGCAACAAGAAGCGGTTTTCTAAGACATACAGAAAATTCAATTAATTTTATGGGAAGTATTCAAGCAATTTACTCCCGTTCTTTCTGGATTTTGCAACACTCTGAGTTGTCAGCAAAACAAAATGTTCAGGCATGTCGTAACGAGCCTTTTTTGTTATCTAAGAGGCAGCACACTCGGAGCTATCTCCTTCATTCGGGTGTTTTATCGGGGCTGAATATTTATCAGCTCTCGTTTAGCTCAGCAAAAAGAAAAAGCGAAAAGGTAGCAGTCACTTGATCCCAATTTAGCTTTAATTACATAATGACCCTTTATAATGGTTATTTCCCAAGGCAGGTTGCTGCTTACCACGTGCCAGGCACTGGGGATGGAACATTCCTGGTATCCAGAAAAAATGTTTGCTCCTTTTTCACAGCCACGACGTCTTTTCCACACAGCAGTCACACAGGAATTTTTACTGCGTGCAGACGTTTTGGAGCATGGTGTTGATAATGACACTGAGAATTAGGTTAGGCTGTGGTCTGCTAATGATCTTTTCAAACACTCTTCGCAGAGTCTCATTTAAATACGTGCCTCAAACATTCTGGCGCAGGTGGGTGTTCAGGTGCTGGATCCCAATTTCAAAAATAGAAATGCTGAACGAGATAATCCTATTGTACAACCTGGGTGCTGCCAGTGGCACCCGGGGGTTTCCATTTGAGCTGCTTGTAGCCATCATGATTTTTTTTCCCTTTTATTTGCAGCATTTTCTTTGGTTTGAAGAGTGGATGGCTATGTAGATAACAGTGATTTTTAAGAGTGGATGGCTATGTAGATAACAGTGATTTTTAAGAGTGGATGGCTATGTAGATAACAGTGATTTTGAGCTCAGATCTGCTTTTTGTTTCTTAACACTTTGGGGAAACACACCCCGAGGCTTCAGGTAGAACTCTTGCTTTCCCTTACTTTTGGTTTTTATGAAACTAAAAGCAAACAGCATTTTCAGCTACTCCAAAACATCCCTTTGTTTGAAGGTGTGTTGCACAGCAACTTTACCTGTTACATCTGATGATGTATGTGGATGGTACTAAATTACTGAAAGAGCCTCTCTGGATTTTTTTTTCGTGGCCTATCCTGGTTTGCTGATGATTTTACACAACAAAAAAAGTGTCCTCTCCTGTTTTGGAATGGAGAGGAAAAAAAAAAACAACTCCAAACCCAAAAGCAACAACAAAAAACTCCAACAAAACACCACCAAAAAAAAAAAAAAAAAAAAAAAAATCAACTTGAAATGCAAAGAAAAACACTGTATTCATTTAAATGTATGGGCATCGTGAGAGGAAACTTTGGATTTGTGGGCACACTCCAGACAGGGCTCTCAGCTGGATTCTGAGGGTAGATTTGCTTTGGCTGTAGTTTCCAGCCATTCACAATATCTGTGGCTCACAGGACGTGGGTGGTGCTGGGGCAGCACAGAATAAAGCTGCTCCTCAAGCTTTGTTTGCAGCAGCTTGTTTGCTTTTGCATATGCTTGTAACTCGTTTTTCTAATAAATAAATAAATTTTGTAGGTTTTTTTTTTTTTGTTTGTTTTGCTTAAAGGGGCACGGTTGGAAAAATCCCCGGATTTTATTTTTTTTCTGGGAGCCTGTAGGAGCATCCTGAATGATCTGTGTCCTTCTCACTCAAAGGGAAGATCCAAAAGAATTGGTTACATTCCAGTAATTCCCACTCCCCCTCCACCCCCAGTCTGTATTCTCCTGTCTTGGTGCAGAATTCTCTTTTTTCAATTACAAATGATTAGCAAGTCAGTGTCCCCAGATGGTGCCTGTGGATACACGTGCTGAGCAATTTAATTTGCATATATGGCTCTTACACTCTAATGAAAGGTTCTGCTTCCTTTTATAACTTTTTTTTTTTTAGAGTTTCTGCCTGCTTTGGTTTTTTTTCCCCTTCCTTTCATTTTATTTCCTTCTAATTACAAAAAAACCCCATTTTCTTCTACGTGGGAGAGATATTTGGCAGGTCAGGGCTGTAAGGCAGGGGTGTGGAGCAGGGGAATCGTGGTGAGGGTGGTGCAGAGCACAGGAAAATCTTGTGCAGGGTGAAGGAATTCTCCCTAATATGAAATCATTGAAATTAATTTAGTCATCTTTGCCTGCTCTCGAAATAGCAATTTCTGCAACCTATTCATTGAAAAAAGAAAAGCAGCTCTTGGTGACTCATGTGGATTGTACTGTGAGGTTTTCAGCAGATAATTATATTTAAATATGTGGGTTTAAGACTAAATAATTGTAACAAATTAATGCAAACTAAGAGAGTTATTTCTAGACAGAAGTAATTTCTTGTGGGAAATACTGTGGCAGTTGTTTCTTTGATTGTTTCTGCTGTTTGCTTGAGAGTGGGTTTTAAACTGTGACACACAGTAAAATGAACTGCTAGAGAAAAAGTGTGAAATTAAGACTGAGTTTATTTTTTGGATTTCCAACTCAGTCTTCAACAGACTTATTTTGTCCAAAAGAAGAACCAGGGCTTTTGTCTTCACATCAAAGCCACTTTTGAACCTGATATTTCACTTTGCAAAGGCCATTTTGGATATACCATGTGGGATTACAAACAGCAAAGATGAAAAGCTGTGCACCTAAAGCTCTTTAACTGGCACCCACGAGCTGAGATGTGTCCTGGAGCTGCCAGGCCTTGGACAGTGACCAGATCAAACTTCTGCCTTGGATTAGATCATAGAAAAACATATGAACCACAAGTCAGTTATTGTGGAGTGCCATGCAGGGCAGGGTCTGTGTAGGATGAGTTCAGAGGCACCTCGAGACAGCAATTCTGCTATTTGATGCAGAATGAATTTAATGAAGAATGAATTTAATGAAGAATGAATTTAATGAAGAAGAAAAGAAATGGGTTCTCCTTCTTGTACTAAAGCACAGCAGCAAGTGGTGGGAATCCCTCTGCCCTGTTTTAGCTGCCAGCAAAAATAGAATTGTTCAAGAAACTGAGAAAACTTTCCATGCATAGTTAATTTCTTTTTTTAAATATTTGGTTATTTTTTGCCCTTGATGTATATTTAAAGATATTCTTGAAAAACCTAAAAAACTAACAAGTTTCTCATGCTGTTTAGGTTTGATAAAGCAGCACAATATCTGTAAGATTTTGATTTAACCCCTAGAAGCTCACACATTTTAAGCTGTTCACAGTAATAACCTTTCCAGAATGTCTCTGCTTGAGTTTAAGCTGTAGGTGCAAAGAGTTTGGTGAAGGAAAATTTCTGATAATGAAACAGTGAACCTGAAAAGGAAAAAAAAAAACCATCAAGAAGCCACTGGAAGTGTGAGATGAGACAGATCTTTTTGTCATACAATGAACTTGTAAATAGAACACTCTGTGGACACACTGGAATAAAAAATAAAGATATAAAAAATAAAAAAATAAAGATAAAAATCACTAATAATTGTTAAAAGCAAAACAAAAGCTGGCAGAATTAATGGAATTATGCCTGGAGTTGGGTGAAATCAAAGGTTTAGGCAATCCAGGCTAAGAAACACTGAAGAGCCAAGGGTTTCATGTCAGGCAGTCATCAAGTGCTAGTTCACAAGAGAAGCCTCCATCCAGACACCTTTCAAAAAGGGACTGAAAACTTCAAGTTCCTTCTGCAAAGAGAAGAGAAAGTTCCCTTTCCCCTCACCCCCTTCCCAAAAGCTTTTAAAGTTCCTAAAGCTCCAAAGACCCTTAAAATCATTAATTCTCCCAAGGCTCCGTGGGGGCTGCCAGTCCTAGACAAAGAATTAGAAAATATGGAAGAAATTGTGCCATGAACTTGCAGGCCCAGCTGTGGAATGGTTTGGATTGGGACACTCACCCACAGTGACTGGGGGAGGCTTGCCTTGAAATGTGGCCTTTTCCAGGAGCCAGGAATGTGCCCTGTGTTTGTGGCAGTGCCATCAGGGCTCTTCACAAAGACAAAGCTGAGCTCAGGGCTGGGGGGACACCCTGGGCTCCCAAACCTGGACACCCTGCACGGGAGTGCTTTTGGTTTTGGATATGGCTGCAGAGCTCTCCACGTGCTTTCCCTAAAAATGACAGGGAATCCTCTCTGGGACACTTCAGAGCTCATCCCTGTGGCAGTGAGCTGGGCTTTGCCCCACTCATGAGTGCTTTGTCTCAGTCTCATCTGTCCCTGCTCAGAGCCAGGATTATTAGAAAGGTGATCAGGACAGTTTCTCGTGTTTGGACTTGGATGTTTATTGTATCTTATCAAAATTTACAGAAAGTACAACAGCACCTCCAGCTCCTTGCTGGAAGTGGGAAAAATGGCTCCAGCTGAGGCTGCTTCAGGGCCTTTTAAAGCTAGACACACCAATAAAAGTTTAACACTTATATTATTTATCCTTTTGACCCAATAATAGATTCCCACAACCCTTAGAGTGACATTGACCAACCAAAGGTCACTGCCTGAGTTCTGTGAAGAAGAAGAAGAAGAAGAAGAAGAAGAAGAAGAAGAAGAAGAAGAAGAAGAAGAACAAGAACAAGAACAAGAACAAGAACAAGAAGAACAAGAAGAACAAGAAGAACAAGAACAAGAAGAAGAAGAAGAACAAGAAGAAGAAGAAGAAGAAGAACAAGAAGAAGAAGAAGAAGAACAAGAACAAGAAGAAGAAGAACAAGAACAAGAAGAACAAGAAGAAGAAGAAGAAGAAGAACAAGAACAAGAAGAAGAACAAGAAGAAGAAGAAGAAGAAGAAGAAGAAGAAGAAGAACAAGAACAAGAACAAGAAGAACAAGAACAAGAACAAGAACAAGAACAAGAACAAGAAGAACAAGAACAAGAAGAACAAGAACAAGAACAAGAACAAGAACAAGAAGAACAAGAACAAGAAGAACAAGAAGATGAACAAGAAGAAGAAGATGAACAAGAAGAAGATGAACAAGAAGAAGAAGAAGATGAACAAGAGAAAAGACACCACCCAAAATTCTCCATCTTGTCCCATATCCACTCCTATACTATAAAAACCTCACATTTAAAACCCATCACCCAGTGAAAACACACACATCTGACCCACTGCACATTTATGATTTCTAACTCATTATTCACATTTCCTAACTCACCATTCACATTTCCAAGCCTTCTCCAAGGTTCCAGCTCCAGTTCAGTGTTTTCCAGGGGGTCTGTGCCTGGGAGCACAGAAAGCTCCAAAACTCCACATTTCTGGGGTGCAGCAATCTCGTGTAGGCAGGTACCAGTTTTGGCTGTGACAGCATTGCTGGGGCACTAAGCACAGCCGTGCAGGTTTGTCCATGAGGCTGGATTTGCAGAGGGAGGGAGCAGGAAATGTGTCAGAAACACCCAAAAACTTGGAGTGAAAAGAGATGCTCCTGTGTGAATTGGTGGAAGACAGCAAAGATGGAAAATAGAGAGCTCTGGTTTGGCACAGTTCTACAAACTCTGCTGATAAGAAATACACCTAAAGTGTTAATACACTAGTTCTGCATGAATGGAAGGCCAATAGCTTTTTAAAATTTTGGTTGCACCAGAGAAGTTTTCTGCTTTGCTGTCCTGAGCAAACTTGAAGCACTCACAGGTATTTAAATGAAGAAACAAAAACTTTAATAAAAAGAAGGGAAAGCATTCTATACTACTTGGAATAAAGACTCATCATATTCTGTATTCCTCACATTTTTTATATGTTCCTTATGGATATATAATTAACATTACAGGATTTTTTTTTAAAATATACTTCTTTGAATAATAAGTCTTCTCAAATGTGATCCATGAGACTGAGATGGATATCCCCTGCAGAAAAGCAAAACCCTGATTGTTTTACTGTTGTATTGTCAAATACTCCAGGATTAAGCAGGTTTATTATTCTCTAGTTAAAATTTGGAGAGTAAGAAGGTGTGGCAATTCCTGGGAAATCTTCAAGCAGGAAAGTCCCTGTCTCAGCAGTGCAGTGGTCAAGAGGAGAGAAGATTTTTAGTGTGGATAAAATTGAATATTTAAAGCCTAAAGAAGTTTCTAAATTGGTTGAGTCAAGCACAGGAAATTACTGGTTTTTAAAACTGTCTGATATAGGCAGCGCCTGGGAATGTGGCTGTGCAATAAAGAAGATTTGGGGTGATGCCCAGACTAAACCCCCCATGTGTAGGAGAAATCCCAGATGAATCCTCAGGGAGCCATAAAGGGATGGAGGAGTGGATGCTGTGGGCAAGGCTGGGGATGGGTGAGCACAGCTTGTGCACTTCTGCCTGCTCAATACCTGTGTGGAACCTTTATTTACACCTGTGTGGAACCTTTATTTACACCTGTGTGTAACCTTTACACCTGTGTGTATCCTTTATTTACACCTGTGTGGAACCTTTATTTACACCTGTGTGTAACCTTTACACCTGTGTGGAACCTTTATTTACACCTGTGTGGAACCTTTACTCCTGTGTGGAACCTTTACACCTGTGTGGAACCTTTACACCTGTGTGGAACCTTTACTCCTGTGTGGAACCTTTACACCTGTGTGGAACCTTTATTTACACCTGTGTGGAACCTTTATTTACACCTGTGTGTAACCTTTACACCTGTGTGGAACCTTTATTTACACCTGTGTGGAACCTTTACACCTGTGTGGAACCTTTATTTACACCTGTGTGGAACCTTTACTCCTGTGTGGAACCTTTATTTACACCTGTGTGGAACCTTTATACCTGTGTGGAACCTTTACTTACACCTGTGTGGAACTTTTACCCCTGTGTGGAACCTTTATTTACACCTGTGTGGAACCTTTACTTACACCTGTGTGTAACATTTACACCTGTGTGCAACCTCTACACCTGTGTGGAACCTTTATTTACACCTGTGTGCAACCTCTACACCTGTGTGGAACCTTTATTTACACCTGTGTGGAACCTTTACACCTGTGTGGAACCTTTACTTACACCTGTGTGGAACCTCTACCCCTGTGTCAAACCTTTACCCCTGTGTGTAACCTTTATTTACACCTGTGTGTAACCTTTGTTTACACCTGTGTGTAGCTTTTACACCTGTGTGAAACCATTATACCTGTGTGTAACCTTTACCCCTGTGTGTAACCTTTATTTACACCTGTGTGGAACCTTTTCCCTTGCAGCTCAGAGCGTGTCCCAGAGCTGGAGGAAGCAGGGCTGTGCTGCACCAGACATCTCTGAGAAACTGAAATGTTTTTTCTCTGCCTTGGCCCTCTGGCACGGGGAGGAATGAGCTGACAGAGACACCTGCCTCCCTCTCCTCTCTCCTCCTCCTGCAGATGAGCAGCTGTGGGGTGAGGCTTCCCTTGGAAATCCACAATGTGACCAGAGAAGTGGCCTGAAATTGCCCCTTCGCTCCAGTCAACACTTACAAAAAACCCTAAAAAACCAAAGTTAGTTCTTGAAAGCAAGAATCTCCTTCCCAGACCTGCCAGGGGCAAGACTGATGTGCTGCTTCCCTGCTGCCTGGAACTACCCTGTGGCTTTTTAAATGTGTTGGTTTTCAAGATGCTGCTGGATTTTTGCATGCTTTTTATTCTAAATGTTATTATGAAATACCTCACGTGTTCCATGCAGCACACTGGCAGCTAGAGTGTGCAACACAGTTTGGGAAGGAGAGGTGCTTAGGAGTCACAGGGCTTCACTTCTGCATAACCAAATCCTTTATTTGATGGGATTCTTAATCTCACTGGACCTCAGCTCTGGAAAAGATGAACCCAGCACGTTAATAAATGCTCACTAATTCATGTAAAAATAATGTCTGCATCCTCCACAAGACAATGCTCCCCTAGGAAAATCACCACTGGTTTTGGAAAGTTAAATTCCAGCCCTCACCATAAACATTTATTAGTGAAGCAATGATTATGCCAGAAGAAGTCATAACCATTTAGGTCTGAAGGCCTGCAGCCAAAATGTTGATGCTGCTCTTATTGTTGTGTGACCTTTCCTGGGTTTCCAAGAAATCTTTGCTGTGCTGAGAGGAATCTCCTGACCTCAGCTTTTAAAAAGATTGGCAGACTCTTCTGAGTGGGAGGCTGCATGAGAGCAAAGGATAAATATTTGCAATACAATGGAGATAAAGAGGAGGCTGGAAATGTTACTGCAGCATCAAGGCTTTATTTTACTTTTGAATTTGGGTAAGTGCCAAAAGGGCTAAATCAGCACACTGGAAAATGCAAGAATGAGCCCTCTTGAAAGAAAAAGATAAGCTACTAGAATCAGGAGTAGAAATTGTATTCTGAATATGACTCTTGGAATATTTTCACATCTGAACCTGAAGTAATAGTAATAGAAAAAAAGCATTGTGTTTTTATTTCCAGCTGATATATATCTGCCTGTATAATTTACATAAGTCTTGTAGCAGAATATTAACTTCCATTATTTATGAATCTATTGAACTTTGCAGGGATGTACTGACAGTTGAAGGATTATCATTTTAAAGGCAGTTCAGTTCACATCATAAATATCCTAAAAGGTCACACACTACCTTACAGTATCATCTGAAGGACAAGGAGCTTAGAGTCAGAGTGGTTTCTGCCAGTTCAGAAAAAGTTCTTTCAACATTATCATTTGAGAAATCCACATGCACCAATTCATCACCCTGTGGGAATATTTTTCCACACTCCAGACATTTTTGTGAAGTGCTGAGCTCCCATGGGGTCACTATTTGGAGTCATTATTTGGAGTCATTATTTGGAGTCACTGTTTGGAGTCATTATTTGGAGTCACTATTTGGAGTCACTATTTGGAGTCATTATTTGGAGTCACTATTTGGAGTCACTATTTGGAGCCATTATTTGGAGTCACTGTTTGGAGTCACTATTTGGAGTCATTATTTGGAGTCACTATTTGGAGTCACTATTTGGAGTCACTATTTGGAGTCACTATTTGGAGTCACTATTTGGAGTCACTATTTGGAGTCACTATTTGGGGTCATTATTTGGAGTCATTATTTGGAGTCACTATTTGGGGTCATTATTTGGAGTCACTATTTGGAGTCATTATTTGGAGTCATTATTTGGAGTCACTATTTGGAGTCATTATTTGGAGTCATTATTTGGAGTCACTATTTGGAGTCACTGTTTGGAGTCACTATTTGGAGTCATTATTTGGAGTCATTATTTGGAGTCACTATTTGGAGCCATTATTTGGAGTCATTATTTGGAGTCACTATTTGGAGTCATTATTTGGAGTCATTATTTGGAGTCACTATTTGGAGTCACTATTTGGAGTCACTATTTGGAGTCACTGTTTGGAGTCATTATTTGGAGTCATTATTTGGAGTCACTATTTGGAGTCACTATTTGGAGTCATTATTTGGAGTCACTATTTGGAGTCATTATTTGGAGTCATTATTTGGAGTCACTATTTGGGGTCATTATTTGGAGTCATTATTTGGAGTCACTATTTGGAGTCACTGTTTGGAGTCACTATTTGGAGTCATTATTTGGAGTCACTATTTGGAGTCACTGTTTGGAGTCACTATTTGGAGTCATTATTTGGAGTCACTATTTGGAGTCACTATTTGGAGTCATTATTTGGAGTCACTATTTGGAGTCACTATTTGGAGTCATTATTTGGAGTCATTATTTGGAGTCACTATTTGGAGTCATTATTTGGAGTCACTATTTGGAGTCATTATTTGGAGTCACTATTTGGAGTCATTATTTGGAGTCATTATTTGGAGTCACTATTTGGAGTCACTATTTGGAGTCATTATTTGGAGTCACTATTTGGAGTCACTGTTTGGAGTCACTATTTGGAGTCACTATTTGGAGCCATTATTTGGAGCCATTATTTGGAGTCACTATTTGGAGTCACTATTTGGAGTCACTATTTGGAGTCATTATTTGGAGTCACTATTTGGAGTCACTATTTGGAGTCACTATTTGGAGTCACTGTTTGGAGTCACTATTTGGAGTCATTATTTGGAGTCATTATTTGGAGTCATTATTTGGAGTCACTATTTGGAGTCACTATCTGGAGTCATTATTTGGAGTCACTATTTGGAGTCACTATTTGGAGCCATTATTTGGGGTCACTATTTGGAGTCATTATTTGGAGTCATTATTTGGAGTCACTATTTGGAGTCACTATCTGGAGTCACTATTTGGAGTCATTATTTGGAGTCACTATCTGGAGTCATTATTTGGAGTCATTATTTGGGGTCACTATTTGGAGTCACTATTTGGAGTCACTATTTGGAGTCACTATTTGGAGTCATTATTTGGAGTCATTATTTGGAGTCACTATTTGGAGTCACTATCTGGAGTCACTATTTGGAGTCACTATTTGGAGTCATTATTTGGAGTATCCTCTTGCTTCTTCCCAGACCTCCTCACTCTGGGGCTAAAGAATAAAGTGAAATCCCAGTGTTCAGGCTCCCTTCATGCAACGTGGACATTGCAGTACCAAAATCAGCTGGATTCCCAGCAGCTTTGTTTCTAATGGCTGTTTACCCTGCAAATACCAGAAATTAAAAAAGTCACTCAGTATTTTCTGGCAGCTAGGTCAGTTTAAAGGTCCCCTGAGTGGAGCAGCAGGATTTCATGTGGAGTGTCACAGGATCACAGAGGATCCTCTCTTGGGATGGGTGCACAGGGATCACTGAGTGCCACTGCTGGCTGTGTCCAGGACATCCCAGGGATCACACAGTGGGGCTGAGAGCATTGTCCAAACACTTCTTGGGCTCTGTCAGGCTTGGGGCTGTGGGAGCCCAACCACCCTCTGGGTGAAGAAGCTTTTCCCAACATCCAACCTAAACCTCCCCTGACACTGCTCCATGATTTACTGGTAATTTCCTGCTTCCTGATGATCCCAAGGCAAATTGTGACATCATTCCCAATTACCTCTTTCCAACAGAGAGGGGGAAAATCAAGCATTTATTAACTGGCTGTAGTAAAACCGATGAATAGATCATACTGCAAAAATTGGAGTATTTCATTGCATTAAAAAGTGTGCCTGTAAAATTTCCTGTTAACTCTGTTTTATATTCTTGAGTAATCTGTCATCATAAAAAGCACTAGGACAGATTTATAAGAACTTTTCATTATAAAGATGCAAAGGAGACTGATAAATGCAAACTGATGCTCTCTGGCTGGAATACCAAGTTTTTCTAAGAGAGTTTTAAGCAGTGTGTTACATTCACATTCATTGGCAAAGAGCAGGGCCCAATATCTACATGACTCATATACACATTTATTTTTGTTCACCTCTGAGTGAAAGACAGAAAACACCCTTTTCTTTTTTTTTTTTTTTTTTTATTTAAGCAGTTCCTAAATGTGAGTCTCTCACATTTTACATGTTTTTTGTATGGCTTAAAGGACTGAGGAGAACATAGTCAGTGTGCTAACAGAGCTGCCCACCTTAAAACAAACCCACCAGTCAAATATGGGCAGCTGAAGTATCCCTACTCCTGAAAAAAATTGGCAAAATTCTTTCTTAAGCACATGAATACCATGATTATTTCAGTGTTTTCATTCTTAAGTCAAAGACAAATTGCTTTTGTTTTTTAGGAGCAAAACACACAAGCAGAGTTGCAAGATTTCTGGTTTGGGGTTAATTAAAATGCTAGAAATGTTCCAGGGAATGAAAAAGAAAAACAAACAAACAAACACAAACAACAAAAAAAGCCTGTGGCTTTCATTTTTCACTTCTCATAATGGAAAATAAGCCCCAGCAATCAGTGGGTTCTCAGAGGTGACAGCAAAAACTCCTTGGGCTGAAGGAACAAAGGAGAGAGAGACGGGACTGCCCAAGTGAAACTGCCAAGGAATTTTGGTAAATAAACTCCAGAAATCGGGATGGAGCTGCAGGATCAGGTTACTGCCCTTCAACACATACAAACCCCAGCTCCTGGTGGAAATTCCTGGGTGCTTCCTGCCTGCTTTAACTATTTCAGAGCCAGCATCACACCCTGCTTGTTACAGAAATGTGGCCCTGCACTGGGAGACTCACTTGATGAATGTGCATCCTAATTCTCAATGACATTTAAGTGAGTGAAACATATGTACAGAGAGAATAAAATGCCAAAACGTGTTGCTTTGCCAAGTTGCCACAGTTGGAAGCGTTCAGTAAATTTCCAATGTGTTTGTTGAGGAATCCTTCATGTTGAATAAAACATTATTTCGTTTTTAGAGTCGATTTAGAGTGACAAGTCCTTAAAGGGTAAGCAATACCTTGGTTGGTTTGCAACACCTGTGAAAAAAAGCAATTTCTTCCCTTTTCCCCTAGATATCTGCAAGAAATGTGAATTTTCTAGTAGCTAACTTATTCCCTATACAGATGTAAATTTTTAAAAGCTCAGAGGCAAATAATCAGTTCAAAGGTCCTCAATGTTTATTGCTAGAAGTGGAAACGAGCTTGGTTAATTGTTAAACAACAGACCATTTCCTGGGTGAGTCAATGCATCCCAGGAGATGGGTAGCCCTGATGAGGACCTCAGAAATTATTGAGCAGGACAGATTACAAAAGCAAGCTTAAAATGCAAAGAACACAAGAGATGAATTCATTTAGCATAAGCACTATTCAGGTTTCACTTCAGGGGTGGGTTCCTTGGTATCATTCTACAGCTTGCTGAAGTTATTGAAAATGCAGTGAGACGGCAGGAATTAAACCAGGATATTAATTAATTTTTTAATTTTGCACTAGTCGAGAGAGAGAGAGAGAGAGAGATCTATGTGCTCCAATTAAAATTTAATATTTTAGAACAGCGACAAACAATTTTAATTAGCAGTAGATTGCTCCATAATGCTAGTTAACATAACAGCAGCTAATTGACATCCCCAACAAGTGATTCTGTGCTGCAGCTCAGCCAGCACAGCGAGCCCTCAGCTACCAACGCTGTGGCTGTTTCCTGTGTCAGGAACCTTGTACAGACCCGGAATGGCTGCACAGGGAAGTCACGACATTTGGAAGGCAGCACTGTGCTTTCCTCCGTTTATAGAGTTCATTTCCATGGGCACCTGTTCACCTGTCCCCTGGGAATCTCAGGCCAGCCCCAGCCCAGCCCGGGGGCTCTGCTCTCCGGCCCCAGCTGCTGCCAGATGTGCAGCCAGGCTGCACAGGCACAGCAAATGCTCACTTTACACCCCCAGAATATTCCCAGTGTCCAGCACTGCAGCTCAGGAGCTTCCTGTTCACTGAAGCCAGCAGCACCAGATCCACGTCTGGCTGTAGAATCCTCTGGCAGCTCCTGGAACCATCCTTAACGTGCTGCCCCTCTCAAACCGTGAGCACAGGAGCTCCTGATGCTGAGACACCCCCTGTCCTGTGAACCCTTCCTGTCACCACATTCCCCAGGCTACTCCCTGCTTTGCTTTTCTTCACCTCTGCCAATGGTTTGTGGCTTCTTGCAGCAGGTTCCTTCTCCTTCCCACTTCTAACAATAAGCAGCTCCTGGATTTTCTGCCCAGCAGGTATTTCTGTAACCCCCCAGTTTAGAATTGACTCTGCCACTTGATGAAAAACCTTGAAGTTGCAAGGAAAATGACTGGGAGCTTGGAGTGGTTTGCTTACCTGTTGTTTCTGTAAATCTGTAGCATCTCAGACCACGTGAAGGCTGAATAAGGCTGAATATTTTTTTTTTTTTTTCTGCAGAAGCTTATATAGAAATTAATTGTAGGTAATACAGTTACAGAAAGGAAATCAAAGTCTTTGAAATGTCACACTGGCAAAACATTTTTTAAATGTAATGTGGCTACTATAGGTTATTTCAAAATGTCTTGTAAGCCAGAAAAATCCTACAACATAAATAGATTAATCACAGTTTTCAATTTATCCAAATATCCCATTAAAGATTTATTTTAAACAGATGTAATCACTTCTCAGCTCCATATATATTTTCTTTTTGATATCCTTGCCAATATAAATCTTATTAGCATTGAATTCACCAATATGACTGGAAAAAGCTGGATGTTTGCATTACTGAAGGAGATGTTAGTAAATGCAGTAGATGCAGAAGCTCCTTGTAAAATCCATGCAGTGGATGAGCAGATGAAAGCCAGTTTTCCCAAATACACATTCAATCATTAATCGAAATAAAACTAAAATCCATGCCAAATTTTAATGCACATAATGAGTGAAGAGTGATGGTGATATTCTTAAATACTTAAGAATGTTTTCTGGTTTGTTCCCAGCCAGAGGTGAAATTTCTCTGGAGTAGTTTCATCTACTACTCTGAAATAAACTTCATAACACTGAGTATTCTGGTTTGCTCCACAAGCTTACACAAAATCATGACAGCTTTTAATTAATTTAAGGCTCAATTTGTAAAACATTAACACATAAAGGAATATTTTTTTTTTTATTAAATGATCCCAATTGGCAAAAAAAGTTTTGATTTCAAAGACTTTCACAAAGTTCAGTGTTGTCAGAAGCAACAATGGCTCAAACCATTCCAATAATGACTATTTACAGAAGAGATGGAGTGAGTCACAAAAAGAGCTTTCAAGGCAAACTGTAGCAATGCATTTCCAGAGAGCAGCCAGTTTCTTTTCAATTGTCAGCTGCTCACTATGATCTAAAAGGCTTCAACTGCAGTGATTTGTACCACTCTCCATTTCCATCAACGTTTCCCAATTCATCCCTTTCAGACCTAAATAATACTGTGCCCCACTGCAAAACGTCCCTCTCATCTTTTCCTCCTCCAATCCCCCCGATCTGCACAACTGCAGGGGAAAAATCCCCCACTGCTCAGCACTAAATATGAATCCTGCATGAAACAGATGCCTGCCCTTCATCTCTCCCAACGCTTCGGGATTGCATTTAATGATCTGCCTATGATTCCCCTTATTTCCTGTCTTTTAATAACCCGAGGAGAGCAGGCAAATCCACTGTAATACACTCATCTCTTTGAAGTCTCCCATCTGATAATTATAGAAAAAAAAATGATGTTGAAGAATATAAAGCCCCACAAGTTTAAAGGAGCAAAGATGGAATGTATCTAGAATATTATACTCACTGTTTATTATAACCTTCCTTCTTTGAATGTTAGACAAAAATCCTGGGACACCAATGGGTGTCAAATTGTTTAATTACAATTTCATGGTGCAGTTCCTGAGTGTTGATGGAGTTATTTTAAATATTGAATATTTGTGGGTTTAAAATGTTCTTTAAAGGAAAAGAGATACATCCAGAATGCATATCTCCTTTCTCAGTGCTCACTTTTTAAACACCTGATTGATATACTCTTCCAGGCAGGATTTTCAAAAGAACTGAAAAAGCAAGGCAGGAACCTGAGTGCCCTACTTTCCCTGAAATCTCTGTTATTTCCTCAGTTTCGTTGAAATTCTCAGCATATCCTACAGAGAATTTCAAGGTGCTGGCTTCCTTATCAATGCCAGAATTCACCCCAAGTCTGAGAATTATCTCCCACCTCGTGCTCTGTGCCACGCTGAGCTCCACAATAGCAAATCAGACTTTCAGCCCTCAGAAAGATCCTCTGCATGTGTTAAAACTGAGCTTGGAAATGTTGAATTTCCTGGAGAGAGCCATGGCAGAGTGGGGAGCTGGGCTCACAGGAGATGCACAAAGTCTGCCTGGGATGGGAATCAATTCCTGCAGAAATCCTGAAATTCCTGCAGAAATTGCAGAGCACCTCACACCCTCCCTGATCTCTCCTGCTGTTCAGAGAGCCAGCAACTCATTTCTAGGGCCTTGAACTCCTGCAGCTCGGTATAATTTAGACAAAAAAAGTCTTTAAAAAGTTTTAAAGGTATAATTTAATAATGAATTCTCTACCGATATAACTTAGCAAGTTACTCTGCTTCCTCATGGAGTAAAAGACTTTCCTCTTGGCCAGTCTGATATTTTCAGTTTCATCCTGTTGTCTCTTTTACTCACACCACTGTGATTTCATTTTTTTTGACACTTTCTTTCCCTGAGGAACCCCTGGATCCATCTCTCCTCCAAGCTCAGCCTCTTCCTGCACGGTGGCAGTGTCTCCACTGAACCTGTGTCACTTTGCCAGTGACTTTATGTCCTGGGGGTCTGGCAATGGACATGGCAATCCAGCTTTGTCACCCTGTGTCTCCTGGCCTCTCTGAGAGTGCAAATTATTCTCTGTTCTGTCAAAATTCTGTCTGAGCTATTTGTTACAACACAAGGGGGGGATTAATTAGTTCTTTAGATAAGAGGTAGAAGAAAAGCTTTAAATGTGGGGGAAACCAGCCTGCTTGCAAGGGAAAGTTTAGAATGAGTGAATCTGGTCCTTCTGTCCAAGCTGAACGTGCCTTTGCCACCGTGCCAGCCCTTCCGTGCTCCTGCAGGGGTGTCTGCTCCTGTGGGATCACAGAGAATCACTCTCAGGCTGGGGAGCTGCCGGGCTGAGTTGGCACTTTGGGAATGCACAGCCTGCAGAAGAAGGGCTCCGTGTATTTGCTGACATTTCATCTTTGTTCGTGTGTTTGTTGGACTGGCAAATAACTGTGGAATGCAGATGCATAAGGAAACCTTTTCAACGAGAGCAGTGAATCAGTGTTTGGGGCTGATGTTGCATTTGATGACAACTCCCTGGCTCTCTGCAGCATTTCTCCTGTCTCAGGCTCTGTTCTTTATGTCATGTCCCAGAGCTGGTTTTCCTTTACCTCGAGTGCCCCAGTTACCCTTCACTCTGAAATATCCCACTTTGTTCTGTTCTGTTCTGCTTTTCCCCCCCTGTCACCCGAGCCCTCCCTCTCACCCAGCTGCACCTCGAGCACACAGGATTTTGGAAGTGGGAGCAGCAGCTTGGAGGTCAACACCAAACCATTCATTGTGCTTCCCCGAGGAGAGCCCCTGGGAGCTGCACAAACAGAGCTGCATGTGAAGAAAGGCTCTACTGCTTCATTACCACGGCAAGGCAATAATTGGTACTCTAATTTACATCCTCCCAGCACTATCTATCTATCAGGGTGTAATGAGATATTTAACATGTTGTTGCTCTATGTGAGTACATGTTTTATACATAACAACCTGTTATCTGTCAGCTTCAACCAGCTCTGTACAGTACAATTAGATTCTTTCCCCTATAATTATCCTAACATATGTCTGGGCAACCCCAGCAAAGTCAAACAATATGCACTGGATATAAATCATGACAGAATAAGGCCGTGAACTCTTTTAGTTTGCTATTTTATATTATTGCACTTTCTTGAAACTTCAGATACTTCAAGAGGAATGGATTTTTAAAATGAAAAATCTATTTGTTTTTCTAAGAAGATGGCATAATGCTTCAAAATTCCTTCCCTCCATTCTTATTCGAAAAGGAATAAAATGAGCTATCCAGCAGGGTAGAATATGAATCAATATGTGTTTTCAAGGGTTCATGGTTTTATTTCCACTGAAGTCAGGAAGTGTTTTGTCACTCCTTTCCAAGAGTGCAAGATTAGGTTGAAGCTGGAATTTGTATCAATCCTGTCAATCTCTTTTTTAGGTTCACAAGTACTCCAGAAACCTTTAAATTCCACTACATATGAGTAAAATTTACTCAGAAACGTGGACTTTCTCCATAACCTGAAAGTTCTGCCATCACACAAAGCCCTTCCAGCTCTTCCATTCAAATTGCTGCTCTTGCAAATAATCTTTCTCAGTAGAATTAAAGCAGTAACTTTTTCCTTGTTCCTATCAAAACCTGTTTTTTTCCCCTCATCATATACAGTAAGAGTTTTCTGCCTTCTGTGTCTCTTTTGTGCAAAGAGCTGCAGTGAAAGGACACTTGTATTCTTATCAGAGATGATGCATGGTGATTTCAGGGATAACTTAAATCAGGATATTCTCTCCACCTTCCCTGGAACCTTCTACCTGAGCAGAAGGCATCCTTGTCTGACACAGGTAAGCACACCAATTTTCCAAAACCTTCTGTTACTTCAGATCCAAGAAAGAGCAAAATGGAATCATTCAAAGGGAGTGATTCATTAAGAACAAAGTGAAGAATGTGCACAATTTTGAAAAACCTCAGGTGGACACAATTTCAATTACACTAAGGCTGATGGGACTGTTCTGTTCCATGGACATTCTTAATATATTAACAAAGAGATTCTAACCCTCACTTTAATTTTGTTATTTTTTTCCTTTTTTTCCTTCAAAGAATTGATTTTAAATATATATATATATATATATATAAATTGCACCAGTTGTAGTTTAACCAGAGTGAAGGGAATCTAGTGCATCCAGTTCTTTTGGATTTAATCATAATATCCTTTTCTGTTAGTAGCTTAGACACCAGCAAGTAGCAAATTGTTAAATTATTTTATTTCCTTAAAAATAAACCTTAAAAACAAACATTTTATTAAACCTTAGTTTAATAAAAATAGAACCTTCACAGAGGCATTATCTTTGAATTTTTCTTCAGAGATGAAATAATTTTAAAAATTAGAGTGCACACAGTTTCAAACTACTTTTTCTTTGCAGACAATAGCAGTGGATAAAACATTGGGTGCATTCAGTGTGGAGCAGCATTGAGAGAGGATTAGGGAAATGCTCTAGAAATTAGTGCCCACCCCTTTGGTATTTCAGATTTACATCTTAATTTCCCTTTCCTTCAGAAAATGTTCAATGCATTTCCATGTGGTTTTGTCCAGCTAACATATCTATTTATTTATTTATTTATTTATTTATTTATTTATTTATTCCATGTGCACAGACATTTTTCTGAAATACAACAACCTGCAGCTATTTGATAAACAGGTCTGGAGGCTTCCTTGTGAAAACATTGAATTTCCATTTCCAATTTCAGCTCACCTTCTTGGCACTCCATTTATTCTCCTACAGTCAAGCATGCTAGAGAGATCAGTTGTTTTGTCTAGACAGTAAATAATTTGGAACAGGGACTATAATTTAGTCAATATTTGTATCACTTTCAAAAGAATGTCTTCTCAAATTGATTGACTTCTAGTCAGTACCACAGTGTGAATGTTAGATCAGGGCTGCATTTCGTATGTTAGCCAGTGTTCATGGAACCCAAATTTAATCCTGTCTTGGGTGAGTGTCTGCACTCCAGAGTTCAAAGTTCCAGTCATCAAATGTCTGAAAGGAAGCAGATCCAGTTCCTGACTGGGCAGCCAAAACAGCTCCAATTGCAACTATCAGACACTTCTGATGAATTGCTCATGAATAAGCAGCAGGCTAAGAATTACTGACAGGAGCTATTCTGAGAGGAGTTATGAACAAATCCTGGGGAAAAAAAAAATTAAAAAAAATCGTGCTCTTTCAATGACAGTTCACAAACAGAGAGCTGACATTTGGCAAACACATAATTCAACATGAATTACTCAGTCAAGACTAGCAATAACACCTAGCAATTATGTAGTCCTTGACACATTCAGTGGATTATACAAACTCTGACATTAATTAAGTTGAACTGCCTCTTCTCCTCTGCTCTTTGCCTTAACGTTCTCTTTAGCAAAAAACCTGGGTTTGGCACACGGATTTGCACACAGACTGGCTGTGTGACCAGCAAAATCTCCATTTTTATGGGCAAAAAGGAACAAGGTTAAAGTCTGAGGTAAAAACACGGGGCTGGCTTGGAAATTCACAGTCCAGCATGAATTAGGAACGCTGCACAGTTGGGACAAGACAAAGATGGACTCGAGATTTCTCATTTACTGCCCTTATTGCTGGGAGGAGGAGGGGGGGAGGAGGAGGGAGGAGGAGGAGGAGGAGGAGGAGGAGGAGGAGGAGGAGGAGGAGGAGGAGGAGGAGGAGGAGGAGGAGGAGGAGGAGGAGGAGGAGGAGGAGGAGGAGGAGGAGGAGGAGGAGGAGGAGGAGGAGGAGGAGGAGGAGGAGGAGGAGGAGGAGGAGGAGAAGAAGGAGGAGGAGAAGGAGGAGGAGGAGGAGGAGGATGATGATGATTTGTCTGCTGGGTTGGCACCAAGTCAGCGATGCCCAGCCCATCCTTGCACAGGAAATATTTACAGTAATAATTTACCATTATTGCAGGAAATATTTACAGGTTGTTTAGTGTGTGAGTTGTGTGTCAAAACCCCTCAGAGAGTCAGGAGACATAAAGACTTCACAGGGACTTTTTTTAAACTTTTTTCCTCCTTTCTTTCTCCCAGCCTCCTTTCCCCCTGTACATTATAGAACTTATTCAGGAGCATGTACAAAAAAGCAGAATTGTACAGAATTTACCTGAGTAAAACCTACTGGAGGAAAACAGGAAGGCTAATAAGTTTGGATCCTACTCAGAGCTCAAGACAGCATTTTCTGTCATTTCTTTTAAGATTTCTATGAAATCAATTTCCTAAATATTGTCAAATCATCTACCCTCTCTGTTCAGATCGATGACCTATGTGTGAAGTTGATTAATCTGTAACAAATATGACCTGAAATAATATCAGGCTGCTGATAGTGGTACAACCCAAATTTTGGGGGATGCCTTGAATAGATCAGAAATTAGGAACGGTTCTTAACACCCTCAGGAGGCTGCATATCAATTTCTAAAGATGCTACACATTCTAAAGAGACAAAGAAAAATAAATTAGGCCCAGCATTTTTTAGCTGATGGGGTTAGGAGGCAAACTCATTAGCACATTCATAAGACATTTGCTTATCTCTACAGCAGCCTTGTGCTGCTCAACAAACCTCCAGAGCATCCCCTGCTTCATTTCTCTGCCTTTGTCACTGGTGCCACGTGTGGGGTTCAACAGTGCCCCAGTTACTGAGCACTGGTGAGTAATCAGGGTGCCCAGTAGCCACTCACTCATGTGCAAGGAAAATCAAATGGTTCAGAGCCTTTGATCTCATTGCATTTCACTGCTCCTGTAATTTATGGGGCTGATAATTGAAAGTGGTACAGGTTCCCTGAGTTAAACTCTCTGCTCATTTTCTAATGTGCTTTGATAAATGAAGTAGGTTGGTAAGCATAATTACAGTCCTGGATTTTGATTTTTTTTTTTCTCTCTCTCTCTTTAGGATTATATTTAGATGTAGTGGCAGTACAATTTTAAAAAGAGCTTTTCCTTAACTACCATATGCCGAGTATCTCCCAAAGCTCAAGTCTTTTAGGTACAAACTCTTAGAGAGCATACAAGTTTCTGACAGACAACCACCTGTCATGTATTTAAATGTATTCTTCATAAATCTTCTAGGATCATAGAAATGAAAATTCCAAGGGTTGCTAATAATCAATAGCTCCACCTTTTCCTGAAATTTCCTGCATCTGCATTACCAAAGTCACCTGTGCCAGGTAGCAATGCCTGGCTCTGAGACATAACTGTTATATTTTGTGTTTACAGAGCGAGATAATCTGAGAGAAAAGGGTGAGACCTCCTGGAGCAGTGCCCCCAGAGCAGGGAGCCAGAATCGTGCCCTGCTAGCCCTGCAGCTGCTCCTGGTGGGCACAGAGCCTGCTGGCACGGTGCCAGGAGCCTGGGCAGGGTTGGAGGAGCCCCCCTGGCACCCCCAGCTCCTGCTCTGTGCCCTGCAGAGCCACCGTGCCTGGGCTCCCTCCCTGGGCTGAGGGAGTGAGCTCAGTGGCCACAGCCTGGGACAGCTGGCCCAGGAGCAGCAGCAGCACCTTAGCACAGGTGCCACGGGCTCCTGCTACACACTGGGGGCTAAAAGTGTTTCCATGGAGGAAAAGATGAAAAAATCTCACCCACCCCACAGTTTCCAGGACCATGTGAGCTTGCAGAGCTGCTTATCCCCACGTGTGAGTTGTAAAGAGCAAGTTTTTTGTCACATCTGTGTAGGATCCTGGGTTTAACACAACAGTTCTTATGGAAGGACATTTTAATCTCTTTTCTTCCTGTAGTGGGATTCTCATATTGTTAAGTTCGGGGGGAAGAGGAGAGAACTGGTGGAGTGCTGGGGCTCTGCAAGGATGCTAAAGGCATCAGAGATCTGCCTCCCAAGCACTAACCAGCCATCACACCCTTTCTTGGACAGCTCTTTCATCCTGACACTTTCACAAATATTAAGAGTAATTAAAATCACAAAAATAAAAACACCGACTCCTACACACCTGTGTTTTAAACTGCTGCTTAATATTGACTTAATTTTCATAACAGCATTTAGTGCATTCACTTCTTTAAATGGATCTGTAACCATAGCAACAATATCATCATCTCATAACTTGTTCTTTAAAGTCACACTCTGCAAACAGAGCATTGTTCCAACTTGTATTGTTGACTCTGATGCTTTGGCTAACAACAGGACTGAACCAACTTGCCTGTTGGAGGAGTGAAGTAGCCCCTTCCAAACAAAGCACTTTTCATGTGCCTCTAAATTAATTTTTGTTAAATTATCTTGGTCATCACTCTGCATCATTCCCAAAGGGAGGAAACCAAGACACAAATAAATGAGCAGGTTTGTCTGCTGTCCACAGAATTTCTGGGCAAAAAAGAGACACCAGAACATATTTATCTACACTTCCAGGCACAACACTCAAAGGTCATCAACTAAGCAATGAGTGTCCTCTAGATCTTAAGTGGGAAAAAAAAAGAGACAAAGGAAAAGATAAAAATTGGGATATTTTCCATTCAAAATCAGGCTGGAGCACAGTAATTGCAGAGGTCTGAGTGCAATGCAGTTTGGGTAAAAATTCATTCCAGCATCTAGGTCATTGGCCATAAAACACACTCAGAAAGCCAACGTGGGATTTCTTTTGCTTGCACTGCTATTTGTTTACTGTAACTGTTACATTTCAAATTTATGCTGATTCCAGAGCAGAACTTGACCTCTTGTTTTCATACAAACATCCACCACATGAAAAAAAGAAAGAAGCAGTAAAAAGATCCAAAGGAAGCCAGATAGTTTCTCAGCAGCACGAATTTCATAGTTTGTAAGGCAGCTCTGAAGGGTGCAGTTGTGCTGCTTTTTGTGGAATATGACATATTTTTGCCCTTCCCCTTTTATTGCTATTCCCATTAGAGCAGAGCAGTAAATACTTTAAACGATGATGTCTTCTCACCAATTATTCAACAAATATAGAGAACTTCAAGTTGGAGGGAATGAGGCACCAAGTTCAGCAGGCAGAGTTCACACAAAGCACCAGAGAGGCTCGGGAGCAGCTGCTGAAAGCCACTGCTAAAATGTCACTTTGAAAAAGGTACACTTCTGTTCTATAGGCTAAAAACGTTTCCAGAGGAACCACCCGGAGGCTTTCGTGTAAATCATTTACATTCCCATGGCGAAAATAATTTCATTTAAAATATCTAGGCGGCTGGAATGCCACAAACACTCGTGTGACTGGAATTTGGGGCCGAGGATGTGGAAATACAGGAGAGATGTGGCTGCAGGCTGCCCTTGGTGCCCTTTGCTGTGGAAACAGAGACAATGTGTGAGGAGCTGCCCCTGCAGCACTGGGGGACGGCAGGCAGGGAAATCTGGAGTGAGGTTAGGAAAGGAATGGTGGAGGAAGGTGTTTCGGGATTTATTTGTTGTTTCTCGTTGCCCTCCTGTGATTTGGTTGGTAAGAAATTAAGCTAATTGCCCCAAGCTGGCTGTGCCCACGAGTTCAGCATGGGGAGTGATCTCTCCCTGCCCTCAAGGACCTTTAATTTCATTTTCTCCCCCCTGCCCAGCTGAGCAGGGCAGTGACAGAGTGGTTTTGGTGGCATCCAGCCAGAACCACCACACCACCTCAGGACAAACCTCTTCCTTTCATAGAATTAATCCTCCTTTATCACCATTGCTTTCAATGAGACACGAGGAGTTGTTTATATTTTCTCGTTTCCAGATTTAGAAAGTGGCACAATGATGTCATTTTTATACAGATACACCTCCTGGCCATGCTGGCCATGGGCTGTCAAATGGCATTTCTGGTGACTCATACACATCACTGCTGATTCTCTTGCCTCCCTTTTCCTTTCCTGCTCTGCCCTTTCAACTTTGTGATTTCTCTGCTCTCCTGAGCCACTCGGTGTCCTTGTCTGACCCTCCCTGTCTCCAGCCTCTCTGACTCTCGTATTAGGCAACCTGCTTTCCATCATTTTTATTTTTTAATTTCTTTATTTCTGCTTCTATTAGTGGATGGAGTCTGTCAGACTCCTTTGGAGAGAAGTTAGTTTTCTTTACTGACAAGAAGCACAGTTTTAGAGCTGGGGGTGCCCTGGTATTTGTGAGTGCAATGAAATGAAATGAAAATGAAAAAATAAGAATACAAAGGACCATACCGTGTGATTGAGAAACACTATTTGAGTGTCAAGAAGGGGAAAGAAACTTTATGAAATTTGACCTCTCCCCTCCTCTCTCCTTTTTTTTTTTTTGTTTATTTTTTTTTTTTTTTCAATTTAAATAAACTGTAAAAAGGAATCCCATTTAATTGAGGACAGTCAACAAGGTTTAATGCACTCCAGCAGTGTCCAGAGAGCTGCTCTGCAGAAGATTGGGTGACTTTGTCCTTAACTTTCCTCTGCTGAGGGCAGGGAAATGGGATTTGTCAGAATCAGCCCCAGCCCTTCCTCGGAGCCCCTTGGCTGGCCCAGCTCAGAGCATTGTCCCCAGCTTTGTGTCCAGATTCTTCCTCCCTTTCCTGGGTGTCCCCCAGCTCCCTGTCCCCAGCCACACCTCAGGGCTTCTCTTTCTTTATTCTCTGCCCTTTTCTTCCCTCCTGCTCCTGCTGAACTTCTCTGGGACCCCGTGCTGCACCAGCTCAAGGTAACTCGTTGGAGGCAGTAAATCAGGAGTGTCCCTGGATTTTTCAGAGAGAAATCAGAGTGCAGGGATTGAATTAAAGCCTTTGAACAGATTGAAGTGTGTTCAGCTACTTACACATAGAGGTACAAGTGTAAGTTTTAATATAAGCAACTAAGTTATTAAAATAAGCTTTAAGTGCTTTTAGTGAGTAAAGGTCTTAGATGCCAAAGTAGCAGTACATGTTCTAGTGAAGGTTGAAAAACACGGTTTTAAATACTAGTGTTTCCGTGGAGGCTCCAAAAACCTAGTTTCAGACATAATAAAGTTATAATTAAAAATATTTACATTTTTCAGTTAAACCAAAATAAGCCATATACGTAGCTTAACGTGCTAAAAACCTAAAATTCTAATAAGTTCAAAAGTAGTGTTCCAAATTTGTGTCTTAACTGGTTAAAAAGTTTCTATATAAAAACATATATCAAAAAAAGCTACTGTGTTTGCCATTGCATTTTGCCATTGCCTTTTACTTTTGCCATTGCTTTGCTTTAGTTTTGCCTTTAAAACCGATGTGCTCCTGCAATGAACAACTTTGTAACAACTATTAACTTACTTAGCTCATTAAAAAAAAAAAAAACAATCCCACAAGTTGGGTGCCTAAAAGCACCCAGAAGTCCCAACCTCACAATAAGTCCCTGCAGTTCCTTTCCTTGCTCCATTCTCAGCCTCCTCTCCCAACTCTTCCCTCGTGCTTCAAAACATTCACAACTGTGCATTTCACCTTCCCAATCAGCAGAACTGGGAAAAAGTATTTGGCATTATCCCTGCTCACAGGCTGTGCTTCCATCCAGGCCCAGGGGATATCTACCTAGCTTGGCAAATTTCAGCATTTTCACTAAAAGGTTGTCAGATAGTGCCTGGCAATCTTAATAATAACCATAATAACTTTAATAATAACAATACCACCAGCAGTCACTCATAATATATGTGTTTTCCTTGATTGTTATGGAAGATTTCCCTGTAATATTCTTTTGGAAATTATGTTATCTTTCCTCTCTATGAGTAAATTACAATTGACACCACAATTTATCATTTGAGAAAAACACCGTAACCTCACATTTTTTTAAAAGCTCTTTTATTCAGATCACACGATGGGAAATAGAAAAGATCACAAAGTGTATTTTGGCTTTCAAGGGCAGCAGGGCTGCAGTGACACAACGAGATTTGCTCTATCACTGAGAGATTTATGCCATCCCTCTGTTAAAAGGTTTTAATTTCATTCTTATTTATTCTTCTGCTTCAACCAGCATCTCCCCTCTCTGCAGCCCTGCTCTCCAAACCAAACAGAGAATTGTAGAAGAAAACAGTTCCCAACTGTTCTGCACCATCTCAGAGAAAAAAGAATGCAAAATTTTAAAAACCCAAACATACACATCACCCTCTACTGACATTAAATATAAGAGTCCTGTGGCTCTAGGGTTTTTGGGGGACTGACCAGAAAAATGTTAGAGTGCAATCCATGATATTAGTGGAGGCAATAACTTTTAATATTTTTTGCAACTTAGGAGAGAGTTTCCCAAAAGTGTGCAGGAATCAGAGGCTGTGTTTACATTATCATTACCCCATTGCTTCCATTCCTGGAAGGGAAATAACAAACAATTTCAATACCAGTAGTGTAAAATAGGATTTTTTTTTTTAAATCTTTAGTTTACCCAGAAGGATAGCAAAAATATCTTCATAATGGTGGTATTATCCAGCTTTACTAATGTGTAAGCAAAGCCATAGAGAATATACACCAAATGCCATAATGACTTTCCTTTCTTTTCTTCACACATTCTTAGTCATAAAATCTCTTTTATAATTTCCCAAACCAAATTAATATTGCACTGTAATACTGAACATGACATAGATGTTTTCCCAGAGTAAGTCTAATTTAGCAGGCAATGTGTAGAAAAGTTTTGAGCTCATCCTATAGGACATTTTGCTGAAATTACTCCACATAAATCAAAGAGAAGATACCAAAATAACTGGAATGAGTCTCCTGCTTTCTCACTGTTTGCATGTTGGGCATTACTGATTTGCTGTCTAGTGTGCCCTGGAGAGTTATGAAATCCAAAAAAGGAAGCCTTCCCTGTTGAAACAGCAGAGTTTTATTCATTAAAATAAAGCTGCATTGAGAAAAAAAAAGCCTTCTAATTAACACGGGGCTACTGCAAGCAGGTCTATTATTTTCCAATACGAAATAATTAGTGTTTTTATTACTGTACCATTACATACATACACACCACTTGCTTATTTATTGAAGAGATGTTAGGGGTTTTATACTTTCATTAATATGGTTTGATGTAGCAGAGAATTGCTTTGCTGGAACAAACTACTCCAAACCCTCTTAATTTTTTTTCCACCCACTCTTAAAGGAATGAAAGGTGAAGAGCCCAATGAAGCTCAACGTGCTGCATCTTCTCATGTGCACATTTCTCATTAACTGTGACATGGCAGTGTGTTGCTCCTGCCATTGTTTCACATTTCTAGTGCAAAAAAGAAATGAATTCCTCAGCTCTGTTTCCCTGCATAGCTCTCTGGAGTTGGAAGTTCCATTTGGAAACCTGTCTTCAAAAGATGCTCACCAGGTTCTGTGGTCCCCACATGCACTGACACAAGTCTGTGCCCTGTGAAAATGTTCTAAAAGATGGCACAACAAAGAAAACACATATTTCACCCTGTGAAAATGTTCTAAGAAATGGCACAACAAAGAAAACCCATGTTTGAGCACAGCCTGAGAGAGGCACAGAACTCTTCAGGACTGGGTTTGGTTTTCCTCTGGTGCCAAAAAGGAACAATGCCCCTGCTCTGCTCGTTGCCTGGAAAATGTTTGATTGTTTTTAATAACTGTGTGTCAGTTTTCATGGAACAAAAAAATGTCAGAACAATTGCATGGACTATGGCCAGTGTCCCAACAGCATTTGGCACCTTTGTCTGCTTTAGGATATTTTGCCACAGTTGGGTTTGCTGATCAACCTAGCAGCTACCTGAAATTCTGCTTGTAAATTGTGCAATATTTGGACTTGTAGAACTGTGCAGTCACAATAGCAGCATCAACTGACATCTACATTTGGTTTTTATTGTTTTTCTTGGCTCATCTTCCCAAGCCTAGTGCAGCAAGAGGGACGAGCCCTTCTGTGCTGCATTGCTGTGTCCAGGCAGGATGCAGCACTGCCTGCCACAAGTGCAGCTCCCCCCTTGCCTTGCAAGGGGACTCAGTTGGCAAAGATTGTCACAGCTTTAGCCTAATTTACACATAATTAGACACAAATAGACGTAAATATTCTTGAGAAAGTGCACTATCTTGCAAAATAGAAGAATAACAAGAATGTCAGAGGTAGAGCATATCATTGTAGAATGCAATCATATGGGACAGCCTCTCCTCCAATACTTCAATATTGACTTGATTTCCAAGTCCTTATAAAGCTAAAAATCGTCATTATTAGTGATCTCAAGTGAAGTTGACCCATAACTGGCAGTAAATACATTTTCAGGTAATTCTGAAGATCCTTATCTAGAATAAAATTGATATAGTCGTTTGCAATTACAGAATTACAATTGAACTCTGAAATACAGAGCCCTTCATGGCTTTGTCTTTGATATGTATTGAAAACTTATTATTATAAACATATCTTTTGGGGCAGAATTTGACCTGCATAGAACAGAATATGTGTGTAATTTTTTATGAGGGGTTTTTGAATTTTCTTCCACAAGATGCTTTTAAAAACCTTACCTGAAGTTCATAAATAACTGTATAAAAATAACAAAGCCAACTAAACCCAATCCAGCCATTAGATTCTTTTGAGTGGAGTGCCATGAGCTGGGAAAGATCTTAAAGGGATTATGGGCTGAGAAAAGAACGAGTGAGTGTGACAGATCCCTCTGGAGGTCATGGCAGGGAAGCAAAGAAGGAGCCATGTGGCCCAAAGATGATCCCCTAACAATCAACCAGAGGGTGTGGGGGTCAGGAAGGGGAGAGAAGGAAGGCAAAATTGAAGATATTCACTTCTGCCATAGGACTGAGGTGCTGATACAAACAAGTTTTGCACCCCTGCATCAGCCATGTCCCAGTGCTTCAACTTTCTGATTTTTTTTTTTCTGTCTGAGCTCCACTTCCAGGTGCCTTAGTGCCCTGTCTGCTTTCCCAGAAAATGCTGGGAATTAAACTGAAAGTGCTGCTCTGGTAGCCAGGATGTGTCACACAGGGCTCAGCTGGGAGAGGGGGGACAGAGTGGCTTCACTCCCTGTCACAGGAAAAGTCCCACAAGAAGCATGGATCCCTCTGGGGTGATTATCCCAGAAAACAGGAGATCTTTTCATCATCAGGAAATCCCAACTGATGCGAGTGCTCTGACCACTCTCATGAAGAAGGAGCTGCCCCAGGAGGGAAATGTCATTGGAAGGAGAACCATCAGCATTGCAGCTCTGGGGAGAGGCTGCAGATATGGCACTGAGAGACTGGGGATTGCTCCAACTGCACGGGAAAAAACTGCTTTGTGCCAATAAAGCCTTGAGCTTACAGGAAAAGAAAAAAAAAAATTACAGTCCCCAGCTCCTGAGATTGTAACAAATGTGAATTCTGTCTGAAGACCTCAAGGGCACTTAAATAATTCCTAAATTAATTCTGTGAACAAGCCCAGCTGAAGTTAGGAGGCTTGAGACAATAAAAATGTTCATGTTTTCTGATTTTCGTCTCACTTCCTGTGAATTTATACTGGCTGAAGTAGAAGACTTGAAGTGAGGCAGATTCCACAGAATAACTGGACTGAAGGTTGGAGTGTTTTCTGGCTGAAAGGACTCAGAAAATAGCAATGTCCATTTACAAAACAGTTTCCAAACAGAAAAAGAAAACAGTGAAGAAAAGGAAAAAATACAACAGATTTGAAGTGGTATATCAAAGATATAGTTCTTATTTAGGTAACCTATATACTTTTATAATATTTTTTATAATATTTTTGATTTTTTTTCCTTTGTCACAATTTTGCCTGTTTGTTTTGATGTATGATTTTTAACACCTTGGGTCAGCTGTCCTGTATGGAAATGGTGCCCTGGCCATCACTCCTAGCACTGCATGACTGACATGCAAAGATAACTGCAGAAGGGTTTCCTTGCTCCACTTCCCAAGCAATCCTACACTAGTCTGAAAGGAAAAATGATACACCAAAAAGTGAGTCAGGGGTGAAGTCAGAAAAGAAAGAAAACAGAGAAAGAAATACCTAAATTGCTGAGGGAATCTTTGTTTTCCTGGTAATTGCACAGGATTTTTGTCCAGACCAAAAGGATCACTGGCTATTCAAGATATAACAACTCAGGAACCCCAAAGGATATTGATGAATATGATCAGAAACACAGAATCTTGGTTGTTCCTTTTTTATTTTTTATCATTCAGAATGATGTTCAAAACCCCTGGACTATTTTCTAATTTTCCCTTTTCCCCCACACTTCATTTCATTTTCATTTGCTGTCATGCTGAGATCTATTTAAGGTATCTAATATAAAGTTAAAGCATGATCCAACTAGAAGTAAATTTTTGGTGCAAATAAATCATACAGAAAACCCCAAACTTTATTATTGTTGCTATTATAGAAGGAAAAGATATTTCTTGTTTAAAATATATTTTTCTCTTACACTCAAAACATTATTCCTGTTGGGAAATCAGACTTCTGTAACCATCATCCCCAAATCAACTACACAAGTTCCACTGAGCTGATTACACTAAATTTAGATTATTTCATAAGATGCTGCAGGTTTTCAGAACTATCATTATTGCTACATGCTGGTTGTATGTAATATATCAACAGCTCTACAAAACTGAGTTGGTGGCTGAGTTGTTTCCCTTTTGCAAAGCCTCTGCTCATGCAAGTATTGCTAATTCCTATTTTTGTGACCCGGCCTGTGAGCCTGGCTGCAGCAGCCCAGGGAGAGAGGGGAGGGCGAGGGGGCTGAGAGCAGGGAGGAGGAGGGTGTGTAACCTGGGCTGCTGTACCTGCTCAGGTGTGAAAGGACTCACAGCTCTTTTCCCATCGCCGTCCTGATGGTCGGGGCAGTGTTTGCACAAACACCCCGTGCACTGGGAGCAGCGAGTGGGAAAGAAATAAATAAATAAAATAGAGAAAATAAAATCTATCAATAAAATTCCAGCCTCCTCACAGCTGGCCTGGGCAGGATGTCCGTGGCAGGCATCGTCAGAGGAGAAGCTGGAATTTCTGGAAGCATCCCTGAGTGCTAATGAAGCATCTCCACAGGAAATTCGGTGCCTGAGCCCTTGTGGGGAGGAGGTGACAGCGACTCCACCCCGGGAAGTTTCACTGCACCAGCTCCACTTTGCCTACACAGACACATCTCCAAAACTTTGTTAATTAGCCCAGGATTCATAGCTGAGCTCCTAGTGAGGCATAATTAGAGGGAGTGCAGGACAAGGGGTGTGTGATGTGAATCACTGAGTCAGGTCCCGGGAGTGGAAAACTCTGAACGCCCTGGAAATGTGACATGAAAAGGAAGAGTGCTACGAAGGAAATGCATTTCTAGTCTAAAGGCACAGCCAGGAAGGCAGAGTGGATCAGAAAATGACCATGCAGGAGAAAAGCATCACTCAAGTGAAAAGGAAGTGATGAAGAGAAGAGACAGCTCTCTCAGGGGCTGTATGGAATGAGCTTGTGAACGAGCAGGAAGCATAAAAATGCAGTGCCATGGACAAGAACCTAGATGACAAGTGAAGAGACAGTGGCAGGACAGATGTGAGACTGAAAGTAGCTGCAGACTGCAGGAGAAGGAATTAAAAAGTAAAAAAAAAAAAAATCATGTTGAAAGAAAGAGTAGAACTTGTGACTGTGACTCGGCCGTTGCACAAAACCTTTGCCTAAACTCACAGATGCTGGACATGTAATCATTTGAAATGGATGAAATCATTGATGAAACCATTTTAGGGCAGTACGGATCTGAAAACCAGTATTTGAATCTGAAAACCAGTATTTAAATCTGAGAACCAGTATTTAAATCTGAGAACCAGTATTTAAATCTGAGAACCAGTGTTTGTCTCATGGAAAAGGCAGCAGGTGACTTCACCTTTATTTTTCAGTGCTCCAGTGCTGATCCTTGGCTGCTGGAATATCTTGTTCAAGCAGAGGCACCTACACATCCCCAGGGGCAGCTGAGGCTGCTCTAAGCTGTGACCAAGAAGTGCTCAGAGTTTATTGCTACCTCTCCACATTCTTTGCAGCTGGTCTACATACAGCTGTTTTTTTTTTTTTTTTTTTTTTATTATTTTTGGCACAGTTATACTCCTCAGTAAGCATAAGATGCTCCCTAGAAGAGAGAAACAATTGAAACTACTGTTTAAGGAAATGAGGTCAAGGCAGAACACACAGAAATGCCTTTTCATCTGATGGTTTAGACACCAGAAAAATCTTCATGGCTGAACAGGTGGAACCAATTTGCAAAATGCTTTTGAAATCTCTTGTTGTATGGTAAAGTGTTACTGGTGCCAGAACACTTCAGTAGAAATTTGAAGTGCAGACTCGTTAAAATAATTTCACTCATATGTTATACACACACACACGTATGAGAATGACAAACAGTATTTTTTTTATGTGGAACAGTAAAAGGAGGGAAAAAGTAAATCCGGAAAGATCAGGGCTCTCTATGAGGCCTAAACCTCCAGAATTTTGTGTTTCCTGACTGCCAGGCACTGAGGAGAGGGTGGGACATGGAGCACTGCTAAAAATTCCTCATCCTCTGGAAGTTTCAGTAGCGAGTGTGTGGGAAAGATTGGTGGGATGATGGTGCTGTCAAAGCAGCATCGATGACAAATCTTCACCTGCATCGAGATTCTTTCCCTGAAGGTTATCCCAGTGCATCCATTTAAACTGTGTCATGGGTGGCACCCAAGAGGGCAGGGGCTGTGCTCTGAGAAATGGTGCAGCTGGAGATAATAAGGAACACTAAATGGAGGAGGTTCATTCCTGCCTGTCTGACACTCCTTCGTCCAGCCACAAAATGGGAGGGCTGAGGGAAGGCTGGAAAAGATGCAATTTCTCCATTTCCCTGTAATAAGAAATTGTTCTCATCAGTTTCTGCAGGCATTCCTGAAGTTAATGACTGTAATTTCCACCATCTACCTGTGAAGAAGACAGAAAATTGGGACTTTTCAGTGAAGGAGGAAAGACCCTTCCACTTTGATTTTAGGGTATCTGCACAACAGAGGTGTGGTGTCCTTTACCATCAGACATTCAAACAATATTGCTGGAATTCCTATTGAACAGAGCTGTCTGCAGACACAGGTACAAGCTCAGTGACAGCTTTCCCAGCCGGGATAGCACATTGGAGGAGGATGAGAGGTGAGCAGGAATAACCAGGCCAGTTTCCAATAGCACAGGTGAAGAGAAATGTCCTCACCCTAAGGTAAGGTGGAGGAGTGGTGGTTTCTAAGGCAGGAATGGCTTGTTTGGGTTTTTACATCATTCCTACAAACACAAGCAGTGTGGCCCTATGGAACTGTAAAGCTACAGCTGAATTTCAGACACTAAAGAAAGTGGTGCAGATAGAAAATAAAAAAAATCAGCTGCCAGATTAGAATTGTGTGAAATTTGCTTTGTTCTGTTTTTTTTCTTTAGTGCTTTGAATCGCTGTACTCAGTATTAAAACATATCAGTTCAGGCAGCTATTAATATCCTCTGAGATTTTAAAGCAATCACATTTTAAAAAGGAATTGCAGAAGATGTATAAACAGGAATGATGTTTTAAAGAAATTAAACAAAGACCTTAATTGCAAATCCAGTCTTATGGCTGAGAACAGGAATAAACCTTTGTTAAACAAAGTCTTAGTGACACGAAGAAGTAACAACCTGACATTTTATTGCATGAATTACATTTTTATTCCTAGCTGCTGAATACTTGCCTGATGTTCATTTGCTGCCACATTTAGAGCTGTAAGTTCCCCCAGAAAAATGGAGTGGGCTCAATGAGATGCATTCCTTACTATGGATTTGGGACAATGACATGGACTGTGCTGCTGACACTGGCTGTGGCCACATCGTGTTAGGTTCCATCCAGTAATTGGTAATAAATAATGACAATAAGCATTTGTAATTCTAAAGTAGGCTGAGAACAGTCCTGGACTCTTTTCTGGTCAGATATTTTTCCATAGCATGATAAGAAAGTATTCCACTTTAAATGAAATTGCCCAAATTTTTTTACTTTCATACTCTAGATAAAAATTGAATCCTGTTCAGCTCTATTCCACTCCTATAAATTCCTAAACAATATGCAGCACTTACTTGGGTTCAGATCTTGTTACGACCCCGAATTTCAGATCATTTTTATTTTTATGCTCTTAGCCAGAACCTTCAAGGAGGTTTGAGTGAGGAGTGCAGCTTGCATTACATTCTGAGGGAAATTTGGCTGGTTGCTTGGCTTGGCATTGCAAAATGCTGATTTTACAGCACAACGACAGCTTGGCAGATGCCCCAATACTCCTTCCCTCAATATTTATCTGGTTTTTCATAAGATTTCTTCTCAGTTGTTATTTTCCCAATGATTGTTGTCTGAGGATCCTGCAGGCCTTATTTAATTTGACATTACAGTCTGCAACAAAACACAAATGCAAAGGTCTGCTGAGCAAAGGAGGCAAATGATGATCATGAGGCACAAAGACACGAGGAATAGAAACATTTCTGTCACTGGCACATATCCTTCCCTGACCTTAATCCTTACAGAATGGCTTCACTTTTTGACATGTTACAGCAATTCTTTAGTTTGTAGTTCAGGAGGCTCATGCAAAATTGAGGAGGAGAAGATGGAGGATCATTCTAGCTAACCTTTGTGTTCAGTAAAAAAACAATATTAAATTCAAATATTAAAACCTACTCAGAATAAATAGTAGAACTCACTGCTGTGAAATCAGTGACTTTCAAGAAAAAGAGGTAGCCAGCCATATGCAATTTGCAATGGAAAAACCATGGAATTAGACAAAGAATTTAATCTGATTTGTTTTCTCAGCTCAAACTGTAACACAATATCCAAGAACACTATGGCAATTATTTAACTTTGTGGATGAGTAATATACCTTGAATTCTACATAGTTAAATCTGATTAAAAAACATGTTCCTGAATTTCCTGAACAAAACCCAGGAATTTTTAAAAAATATATTCTTTGGGTTTATCAAAGTTTTCCCTTGTTTGAAAGAAAGTCCCTTCAAAATCATTAAGACTATTTCTTGCTCTTCTTGTTATATTACATTTGAAGTTTTAAATAACATCTGCTATTACTGTCAATATTTTTGAGGCTATTAAATAAATGCTTTCTCAGCCAGAAATATGAATTGCCATGGTGCTTACTTTTGACTAGAGAGGAATAGAAATAAGAGCCTCAAAGTTGTCTTCGAGGTCTGATTCTTTCTCAGGTGCTGAATTTTCCAATCCAGAACCTTGTCTTGTGCAACTGAATTCAATGAGAGATTTATTGTTGGTTCCTGAGAGTTCTGTTGATGTCTTTAAGGAAAAGTAAACTACAAATTGTTCTTTTTTCTGAGCTGGGCTAGCCAGGACAGGAAGCTGAAATTCCAGCCTCAGTGGAGTCCTATTTCCAGTCCTGGAAGAAGAGAAAAAGGTGACCAGGAAAATGAGAGCAGCTGTAACCACCAATATCCGTATTTACCATAGAAATAATAATAAATCTAATCGTTTGTCCTGTAGTACAGTCTCAACACTACGAAATCCTGGCTCTCCACAGATCTGAATTCTGCAGAATCCAGGCTGAGGTGTAGCAGTGCTGTAAGGCAATCCCCTCACACCTCTGTGTTTGCAGCAGAGACGTGTCCTTCCTGGAGAACTAGAAATAATTTATGGCTGCACACAGGGGGGGAAATTTCAAAGTGCAAGCATATACTTAGGAGAGTCAGAAGCCTGGCAGATAAGGTGAAAGATTGAGTTTTTTGTTTCTTCTTTCTTTCTTTCTTTATTCTTTTTTTTTTTTTTTTTTTTGGTTAAATGACTGTGAAGTTTACTTGAAAGACCAAGCAAAGCCAAACTCGAAGAATAACATATGGGCTATCACATTCTTTGGTGCAGATTTCACATTAACATTTAATAAAGAGGAAAAAAAAAAAAAAATCAGCTAGTAGTCCTGCACTTCTTCTCTCCTTTATACCATATATCACATAGAGAAAAGCTAGAGTGAAGGAAAATAAAGGCCTCAGAATTAACTACAGAGGGAAAAAATGGAATTACAATTACCTGTATTTGAAGTTATCCTTCCCTTGTGTATATTAATTATTCTACAGTCTAATTACACGATCACATATTCATTTCTTCTCCAGACTCCAGGCTCAGTCATGCACAGAATGGATGTTTGCCTAAGGATTTTTCAGCTTTTGGTTCAGTGCACAGCCCCAGGCCTCACATAGATTCCAACCACTTTCTGAAAACAACATTTTTTCACTCCCACATGGACTTTTTTTACCTACACTGCAATATCAAAGTGCTAACCAATATTAATTAAACTAGTTCCTATCACTTTTGTGAGTTAAATGGCCTTTATGGCTTCCTATTTACAAAGGGAAATTGAGCCACAGCAACTTCTGCCTGTGGCAAGGAGTGCAGGAAATGTCAGCCAAAATGGTTTAAGGCAGGTGATGTCATAAGTTGCTAATCAGAGGATCCAAGGACAGAAAACATCAGTAAATTTGTAAGTGAAATTGTGCTCTGCACTCTCTAATATATTTCCATCATTTTTTTTAATATCTACTTCCAGCATTCCAGGATATATCAATAGGAAGAGCACTTTGGAGCAGAATTTCAGGAGTAATTATATAGTGCCTGCTTACAAAGTACTGGAGTAATAGGATCAATGCCTAAAGCTGCTGCACAGTTTATTTGTGAGCTGTGATCTCACAATCTGAACGGGGTCATTTCAGGCAAACCTTCAGAGGAACTTCAGGAGACGTTTCCAAGGAAATCTGAGATGCCATGGGGGGATTGTAGGAGCATTCTCATCTCATCCTCCAGCGAGTGATGCATGAAGCTTCAACGTGCTGAGCATCTCCATCTCCACCTCCCTGTGAATTTTCCGAGAGAAAATCTTCAGAGCATGATTTTCATGTGGGGCTTGTGGTGGTGACACCTCTGCACAGATCACAAAGACCCCAGATTATTGTGCCACAAAGCATCCCACCGAAATAAAGGAATGTACTAATCTATCTGCCACAGCTGGCCGGGCAGGAAGCAATTTCCCTGTCTGTTAAAGCTGTGACAATGTAGGTGTGAGGAGACACACTGCTGCCCACTGGAGTTGACATTAGTGATCACAGCTTTCTTTTAAAGCAGAATACATTTAAAACAATGCAGAACAAAGTTCCCAAACCCCCAAGGTGCAACAGACACTCCCAGAAGTGAGTGTGTGTGTGCAGGAGCTGCTGCATTTGGAGGGTGACACTCACTTTTCAGGGGTCAGTTATTGTTACCTTGGCATTCCCATCACCTAGATCAGGGCAATGGGATTGCACAAGGCTTCTGTGAAGATTTATAGAAAGAAAATGCTTCGAAAAGGCAGAGGGAAATGTATTATATCAAAATCATAAATATTGAAAACTGAAAGGTGTTGAGGGTTGCATTCTTATCCCTGGGTAAGAATGATGAGTTTGTTCATTTTCCTTCTATTGTTTATATTTCTCTCAACATGTATGAAACACACACTTTATCCGTGGAGGATCTTGGATTTTTATTTTCTATACGGCATTTTATTTCTATGTTTTAAAGGAATGGTGTATTTATTTACCTGCCTGGAAATTTATTATTTCACTGGGGTGCCTAAAGCCTTTGGTAATTGAAGTTGTAGGGTAAAATTTATGGTTATTTGTAAAGTAGCTTACTGATAAGTAAACTAAAGAATTCTAGCATTGTCTGCCTTCAATCCAGGGAAAAAAAATCAGTTTTCCTGGGTTTTAAACTTAAATCTACCTCCATGGCCTTACCTTATAAATACCACTGGCCTGAATTAGTGGGATAAAAGCAGCTGTACAGCTTATCTCCTGCTCCACAGTCGTTAAGTTGTAAAATCAGGACACTTAGGGTGAGATGAACGCTGTTAAAATGCCTACTCCATTTAATTCTGGGACATAGCAGGTCAGTAGGATATATCAGACCAAAGACTGTAAACATGATTGACAAAATATATAGCAAAATAGGATTATAAGGTAAGATATATGTGTGGCTCAGTTTATGGCTGGTTTTATTTTTGCCAGGCTGGAAGAAGAACAAGAAATTCATGTCCAGACCCCTCTCCCCAATGTCTGGGTGTTGCAGTTGTATAATATAGAGCACATACACACTAAAAACCTGCAGGAGCCATGGTAACTCCCCACACCTGGAAAAAGTTACAGTTCCTACAATGTCCAAATATTCTGCTGATCACTTAAAAGAAAAGTACTTTAAGAAGTCTCAACCATCCCTGCAATCCTTCTCTCCCAAGAGAGATTATCCTCAACCTCTGACTTTTTGACTAAAAGTACCTCTTAGGATAATTCTTTGGTATCAATGATAACCTGAAGAGATTCTGGCCTCCTGCACCTTTGGTTCCTCTTTGGAAAGGGATATTTAACTCCAAAAAATTAAATTAATAGCTCTGAGCTGCCTTTATTAAGAAGCACAGAAAAATCATTCCGAGATGAGAGGCAACCCAGTCGAGAGAGGCTGGAGGCTGCGATCAGAGGAGCTGTTTGCTGGAGCTGTAATGCAGCTCCTGTGCATGATTTAGCTCCTTAAAGAGCATTAGGGGCTGAGCAGGACCAGCCCAGCCTGCACTGAGATCTTGGGGTCAGGCTTTGTGCTCAGAACATTAAAGCAATCCTCCACGGGACACACTCCAAAGCACGGGGAGCTGGGTGCAGGTTGGATTTTATTCCAGATCTGGGTAAACTCGGGACCTCTCAGTCATGTGTGTGTGTGTGTTTTTGCTGATTGTTTCATTGCCATGCCACGGGCTGACAGCATGATCCAAATGCTGGGGGTCTAATCCCACAGGGGGATTGGGCCATGCACATGGCAGTGCCCTGGCACAGTATTTATGCTGATGCTTTCCAATAATGGGTCAGGGCTCAGGTTTTCTGTGTGTGCCAAAGGTTCTGTGTTTTATTGTCTGCCTCTCCCTTGGTCTGTGTGTGCCTCATCCCAAGTGCTCAGCTTTTCTGGGGGAACACGACAGTTCTTGTTGCTGTGACAATGGAACTCCACAAATTTCAGGAAAAGCTTTTCTTTTTTAATATATTAAAAAAAAAAAAAAAAAAGCAATCATGTAAAAAAAGCCAAAACTTCTCTATTGATCAGAAAACAAGATGTCCCCATCTAGGAAAACCCAGATGACATTTGAAGTAACCAACACTTTAGCATTTTTTATGTCATGTGCTATTTTACATGCTGTAATTCATGTCTACAGGATTTGAATCACTTACATCTTCTAAAACAACATAAGGATATCAAACCCATACCTGTTCCAAAAGACACCCTTCTGGGACTGCTCCTGCATTTCATTTAAGGATTATAAAATATATATAAATGAAGAAGGATTTTTGGTCTTCCATGTGTTATATTTTGCATGACTTTTTGTACCTGAACTGATTTATCACAGGTTCATTTATCTACAGCTTTAAAAAGAACCTTTTGGACTACTAAATCCTATTTTTCTAGTACACCAGGGGACCTGACTTTTGTAGGTCTTCTTAAATTTAATTTTCCTGTCACGATACAGAAGTGTTGCAGAAGAAAAATCGATTTATAACAGAAAAATCTAGAAACCATGACCTTTCCCTTGTTAGGAAAGCTGAAGTGTGTGACTGAACACATCTCTTTAATCAGCTGAACAGAAAAAGATGAGATAGGAACAAGTGGAAAATAGGAAAGACCAGACTGGATTTCCAAAGTCTGGGATATGCACCCAGAAGGAATTGCTGCAAACACAACTGAGTGCAGAACTAATGTAGGCTGTTAGCAGATTTGCAGAACGTGTGTGCAAATCCTATTTTTGGATGAAATGAGTCATGTTAACTACACACAACCCAAGTAACTCCCTGAGCACAACAGAAATAACTTAAATGCAAACATGTCCTTCAAAGAATGTTGGCTATAGGCATTATTAATATGAATTCCTTTTTAAACAGGAAAATGACCTGCTGGTAGAACTGCCACAAGACTTGGTCAGGCTTCTACCAGCCAGCTCAGATTTTAATTCTGAATTCAGAATTTAAGCCACCACCATCTTCCTCCAGAAGAAAGGAAAGAATGAGGTGACATTGCCCAAATAATATCAGTGAGGAGGAAACAACTCTCTGGTTCAGTGGCCTCTGTGAGGAACCAGCCTCCAGCCCTTCACAGGATTTCTCCCTGGGTCAGCCCTTTGCCCTTTCTATGCCTTTCCACAGTGAACTTGGAGCTGCAAAAAGGCTGAAAGACATTGCAGCTGGAGGTTCCTCAAGATTCCTCTCCAGCACACCCAAAAACTTCAGCAACTGGCTGGAGATTAGTAGTTAAGGTGCCTACAACAGCTCTATACTTTCTTTTTGATTCAAATATTTCTATTTGTCTTTTGGGCTGAATAATAAATAATTCATCATGTTTCAATTGCTTTGATATCCTACGTGTACAAATGTGCCTCCCTCAGCCATTATCCTGCTCCAGAGAACAAACCAGAGGTGCCCTGGGATGGTCAGGGTGTGATTCTGGGGCTAAACTGATGGTAAAAACCATCAGCTTTACTCCTCAGCAAGAGAGATCTGTTGGATCTGGCTCTATTTTCTTTAAAACTGGCCCAGTTTTAAACTCTATTTCAGATACAGCTGCCTAACAGGATTGACTCAGCTTTGTGCTAACATTCCAACATAAACCAACATGAACCCCATCAAAATTAACTTTAAGACTTCCTGGCAACAAAAAATGCAGTTTCCTTACTGCAAGAGACACTTGGCTTAGTTACATTTGGAAATGATCACAAATCCTCAGTCTATCAATTTCCCAAACTTACCCCTACTTGCACTTTTATTCATATCACAGTGAGTAATTTTGACTCCACAACAAGCAGAGCCCTGCAGAGAAGGAGCCACTGCAGTGGGGCAGGGTTTAAAGAAGGCAAGGCAAGCTGGAGAACTGGTGCCAGTAAAAGCAAATGGTTTTTTTTTCTCTTAGCTGCAGTGGGGAGTGAGGAGTGTAGGGACCTCACCATCACCACGAAATCGAGTGTTCCTGCAGCTTTTTTTTGGCAGCCCTGGCACGGAGCTGTGGCTGGGAATGGGATTTCTAAGGATACCTTTGGAGAACACACGGCAGAGAGGGGGTTTGGAGCACGACAAGGGTTAAAACCAGTGTTAGGATTAGGGCTGCAGCTAAAGCCAGGAGCTGTGTTTGGTGTTAAACATCAGAAGAGCAGTGAGATCAGGGAGGAAGCCATTGCTGGCAGATATTGTCTTCTATTTTGCTGTAGGAGAGGATCATGTTCTCTGATACGGTATTAGGAATAAAGATAAGGGTAAAGCGAGGTTAAAGAAACGAGGATTTACAAAACCTGCTCCAAAGCATCTGTGAGCCAGGCTCCTCATGCCCCCAGCTGCCTTTACTGGGTGTGCTCTGTGGTAGCTCCCCTGTCTGGCTCCAGGAATAATCCTTGGATCCTGCTCTTTTCATCCAAACTCACTCCTTCCGAGGACTGTATTGGATCACCACACACAGAAGACACACCAACACAGCATTTTTATTCCGTGTTGGAGCACGAAATAGCGTCTTTAGTCAACCCTTTGCCAGGATATTTTGGAAGTTTCCACCCAAAATAAATGCTGCTTCTTGCCAATGCTACCACCTCCACATTCCCAGCCACGTTTTCAGGATGAAGAGGAAGCTGTTGGTTTGTCCCTCCAAGAGGAGTCACAGGCTACTTTAATAAAATGCAGGTGATGTGTTGGAGGCAAAACCTGAGCAATGACAGTGTCTGAAATCCCCAGCTGCAGCTGCTCCCTCTCCACTGCAGTCTTTCCTTCAGACACCACAAGGCTGTTTGATTTTGCAGAGAATGATGCAACTCCAAATTGTGGCTGTGATTTATGATAAAATACACGGTGTGTATGGGAGATTTGTGTAAGTGAACTCTACCATTGCAATTAACTGCTGGCTCTGTGGATTTAGGCAATAGTTTAAAGGTCCATCAGCTTGGCCAGCAAGAAGCTTTATCCTTTCACTGTTTCTTTGTGATTGAATCTCTGCTGTATAATCAATCAAGTCTCTCATTTTTAAAGCATTTTCTAGCCTGTGATAGAATGTGAGAGTAAAAAAAGAAATATATAGATGCTGCCATTACATTTTCAGGATAAAGCTATTAGAAAATGGAAACATGAATTACTGGGAAATACACTTTTTTTTTTCAATAAAACAGGCATAACTCAGGCAGGAAAAAAGCAAATAGGATTAAAGAGATTTCTATAAATTTGATATTCAGAAGTTAAAATTTTCAGTTAGAATTTCCTCTGCCCAAACCCCGGTTGGTAATTCTGTGCTTTGTGAAATATTTCAACAAGCAGAATTCATGAGCAGATCTTAGCACTGGTATTCAAGACCTGACTCTGTTCACAAAATCACCCAGGCACATTTGCTACCTGGTGACTGGAATCTGAAGTTCCCTGAGCAATACCCAGACATTACATTACACATCAATAAAAAGCGTTTTTACTTTCCCAAAACTCAAGAAATCAAGTATGCAAAACCCAAACATGGGAAGAATCAGAGCACTTGGAGATATTTGAACACTTGTGAGAAGACACCCACAAAAGAGTCGTGTACATTTATTATTCCTGACGTGGTTTGCTATCAGAATATCAGGATTCATTCTGTCACAACATTTAGTGTCAAAAAGAGAATGCTTTTTTAATAAACCTATAGCTAACAGCTAGAGAGACAGCACTGGTGTATTTAAATGTCTTCTGTGAGAATTCAGTGCAGTGGCTTAACTTTTTTTTTTAACTTTGCCCACAGCAATGGATTGCACCACATCAGAGTTGAAGTGAGGTACAAAATCCATGTTAAAAATATCAACCAGGTGCTGCAAAACCAAGCAGCAATTTTGGTCATTGCCTTGTCGCTGCTAGTCCTTGGCTCAGCTGTGTGATTCACACCAGTTTATCCCACACCTACAAATTCCCTGCATTTGGTTCCCTGCTTTCAGAATCTTCTGAAAAGAAAGGGGAAAAAAAAAAAAAACCCAAAACCAAACAACCATTCCCTGAATATCTTTTGAATTCTTTGTAGGGGACACCTGATCAGTTCCCAGCAGGAGCTGATAGCAGCACATGCAGTTATGCAGCTCCCTTGCCTTTGGGGGATTCCTGGAACAAATATAGAACAGATTCCTTTAAAGATAGAAAATCCCTATTTTTAGCCACAAAAACTTATTGCTTAAGCACATGCTGAATCATATCATTGCAACAGGACTCACAATGGCACCACTCCATGCATTTACACACCCTCAACTTGAGAATTTTGAAAAGGAAAAGGGAACAAAAAACCAAAAAAAACCAAACCAACCAAACAAACACAAAAAAACCCAAAAACCCAAACCCCAGTGTTTTCTATGTATTTTGTCTCACCCTAAGCTGAGGTTTGTAAACTCACTGCTGGCTCTCCCCTGACATGACCTCTCACCTCTACACTTAGAACATCACAGCCACCAAAAGTTCAGGGCAGAGGAAAAGAAAAACGACTTGTTATTGACAGCCAGCAGGGAACTAGAGACCAGACTGGAACAGAATTGGTGTGATGAGGGAAAAGATGCATTGTAACATTTCTGGGCAGATAAATTATGGTCTGAGGGCAGCAGCCACACTGTACACTTGGTGTAGTCACTGATTTCTCAATATTCATCTGCATTTTGCAATCAGACTGTCAAAATAAACATGCTCTACCTTTTACTATGGCAAACAGCAGTTCTGAGAGAAGCATCGGGGCTGCAGGTGGTGTGTGGTTTGTGACAAATCTGAACCAGCCTTTCCCCGAAGAATTCACGAATCTGCCCTCAGCAATGCAGAGCACACACCCTCCATCCTGTGGGACAGAAACCAGGGGGACATTGGGAGTGACAAAAACTGCCACACTGCAGCCCTTGTGCTGATTCCTTCAGAGTGCCAGCACAGCCAGCAGGAACCCTGCAAAGGATGCACGAGAACCCCTGGAACACCTGGGCACGGTCACCTGAAATAACCTCACTGCTGGGACTGAATCCGGGCACAGCAGCTGCCAAAAGTGCCCTGGGAGGAGCCAGGCTTGGATTCTGCTGCTCAGCTGGACGTCAGGGGATAATGGCACATAAATCACCTGGCCCCAGGTGTTAGCTGGGGGAAGAGCAGGGCTGTCTGAAGCTCTTGGTGCCATGGCACAGCACACCCAGCCTGAATTTGGGGAAAGCTGGAGGAGCAGGGCAGGGCTGGAGGTGTCCCCTGGAGGCAGCACCAGGCTTCCCTTTAGAAAACAGAGTTTTCTATATGAATATATATTTTTGCTATCTTTCTGTACTACTGATATTTTTAAGAAGCAGCAGTACTAATTCTTTGGAGCCAACGTAATTTTTTTCCCCCTATGCACTAGAAGCAAGATGACAGGCACAGACATCTTCAGAGAAGAAATAAGCATATATTTCTCAGAGTTCTCTATTAAATTGAATAATACTGCAGATTTTCACAAGAAAAAGGTAGGTTTGGTATACTCTGGTTAACAAACAAAGCAAGAATTTTCTGCTGTGACATGAAATAATTACATCCACAAACCAAAGATTTTATTTTGAATGGTGAATGGGACAGAGAAGTTGATTCTAGATATGATTCTGCATATTGGTCATTATATGGGTTTGGGGAGACCAATTTGATCCAGGTCCTGATGGGTGCACAAGTGGCTACAATTTATGTTTGGAGAAAGCTGTATAACCACGGGGAAAGGTAATACCTGTAACCATCCAGGGCAGATTTATTATGTTCCCTTGTATTCCCTAACTTGGAAAGTTAAAAGTCTAGCAATGATTTTATGAACACAGCACTAAATGAGCCATAAAGAAACTGCACTTCAATCAGGATGTGTGGTCCTGCACAAAGCTGTGCCTCAAACAGGAGAGATGCTTCTGCTGGCATTTATTCCTCTGCTCTGGAGCCCCATTCATCCCACAAAACCCTTTGCCAGCCTTAGTGTCTGCTACAGGAAACAAGGGGACAAAGAAAGAGCAGAAACTGTGAACATTGAGGTTTGCCCAAAACAGACAGAGGGGTGTGACAGGCTCCTCGTTTTGCCTGAATATCAGTTCTGAATATTAGTTCTGAATTTCTTTTAAGAAAAGAGTTTCAAAGTACTTCAAGGCCTAGAACAGTCCTGCAGATACTCTGCTTGTCTTCTGCTAAAAGCAATTAAAACAATGCTCTCATCTGGCATAATTAATTTTTACTTATGTAAATCAATTCTCTTGCATTCATAACCCTTCTTGGGACTGATCTTCTGTTTTCTCTCTTTCTAATGCTTTTTGTGGGCTTGCACTTCCTTTCTTTCCCACCCTCTGTAGCCTGCAAGTTCCCAGTTCCCTGAAAAGTCATTTTCTCTCCAGCTGTGCTTTCCAGCCCTGTCTTCCACAGCTTGATGGTTCCTGGCATTCTCTTTCTGAATTTTCTTCTCTTGGCTTGGAGAGCTCTGTAAAAAGCCCAGCTCTGAGCAGGGCTTGAAAACTGACTGTACAATATTTGCCCAACTGTTTAATTCCTTCTCCAAAACTATTTTGGTAGCTGAGAGAAACATTTAGGCTCTAAGATGAGAAATGGCAAGGAGTTTATTCAGTTTTCTTGTCCCACAATCGTTCTTTCTGTGATTGAATTCTCCTCCAAACAACCCTTCTCCCCCATTTCCAGAATTGTGTTTGTGACTTTGTTTCCCCCAAATATCTCTTCCCCCTCGCATTTTCCTGGCTCTCAATGCTTAGGATTCATTGCAGGGGTCTTGGCCAACTTTCCTTGCAGCCAGCAGGAATTTGTGTCACCTCAAACAGAAGTCAAATCTTGCAATAACCCCTGTATATTCTGGTATATTCTTCAGAGAAATATGGCAATTAGATCACCTTACTTTCCCCCATAAGGACGAGGAATTTGGTCATTAACTTCTGATTTAAAAACCTGAATTGCAAAGTATTCCTCATCCAGGTAGTCCCATTGCACATGATTTCAAAGAACCCACGTGAGACAAGAGCATGGAAACCACAAGGGCAGGTTGGGAACCTTTTTAACTTCTCCTAAAACACAAGAGTATAAAACCCAACAGAACTGAAGAAATAGAGGAGTAGAGATGAAAAAAAAAAAAATTGTCTCTGTTATTCAACTCTCAAAGAAGTTTTAACTGGTATAACCAGGAGGAGACAATTTTTAGGATGGCAAAGATGTGCTGTAGTCATAGTGAATTAAACTGGATGTGTAGTTATGCATCCAGCAGGGATTTCAAAAAAAAGAACGAACTAATACACTTTAGAGATATTTCAGAAGATAGAACCACTAAAAGGGAAGAGTTCAGTTCAGTCTCTGAGCTGGTGTGACAGGCCTGTTGAAGTATGCTAACCATGAATAAAAATAGAAAACTTATAAGCACATAAATGAATCAAGAGTCTCTTAAAACACATGCCCTACAGCACTTGCTTCCAGCAGTTTTGACACATTTATCCATCAGTATGTGAATCAGAATAGCTTGAGAAAATTTGCCTTACAGTGAAGAAAAACACAAAACAAAACAAAACAAAACAATAAAAAGAAATTTTCTTTGGAGCAACCTCCATTTCTTGCTATTGTAGCACTGAAAATCTGTTTTTCATTCCATTTGCCAGGCTTACCAATATTATTCCCATGTTGAAGTTTCTCCAGTTGTCTGCCATGTCTGAGTGCAGGTAAGTAACAATTCTCTCATGATGAGAAAGAGCAGGAAAAAAAACCCAGCCAGCATTTTGTATGCCAGGAACAAAGATCCTCATTGCTTGAGAGGAAACACGATCAGTGGGTGCTAAAGAAACTTCATCCTGAAATGAAAATGTCACCAGGATATTATTTAGGCTCTACAGAGTGGAAAAAAGGCTCATTCCATGAGAGCAGGGAGGGGGGACCAGGTGACCACTGTGGGTCCCTTCCAGCCGTCCCAGTTCTGTGACATTGATAAATTAACAGGAAATTTTTTTCACCATTATCTCATCGACCTCTTATCTCATATTGGTCAACATGATAAAACTAACAGAGATGATTCTTCTCACGCCTCCCAAACAGCAGAATTGAATGCAACAAAATTCTTGTTTGGAATGCAACAAGAAGCAATAACTCCCAATATGTTACACGTTAAAAAAAACCCCAGAACCACAGCACAGCTCCCTAACAGGACTGACAAAAAATTTATCTCCTAAAAATAAAAAAAAAGCTTTAAGATACAGAAATTAATTACAGAAGAATTCATATTATTACAGTATTTAGGGTTTCCTGCATTACTAATCTTCCTTTCTTTCAGTTCAGCTGTGCTTCCACTGCACTTCAAATACTCCATGTGGCACCTCTCATCTGGAGTACATGGAAAATAAAAAGACATTGAAGGTAAAGAGCAAGAGACACAGATGGACAATCACTGTAAATCTATAACAGCGATACAACAGTGGCTTTGTGAACTGGAAAATCTTTTCTACAAACCCCAATTACTAATTTATGCTACTTACATGCATTAAAATATAGATATGTACACATGCACATACAATATATTATTCTCTGATATTTTATTCATTTATTATACTGCAGTGAGTTGCCAAAATATCAGGAAAAACATCCCACGGTCTAATAAAAACAATGGCAAAGACATTTGGTCACAGAACTGAAGTGTTTGTCATCTGTGCTTGCCAACAGCAAATCCCACACCAGCTAAAGGCAGACAAACTGCCTTCCCTTCCACTGTGCTCTGGCAGCTGCCAAAAAATCAAAATTGGACAGATCTTATGTGGAAAAAAATTTCAAGTTCAAGACAAATTTGAGGCATATGGTCACTGTGTTACATATAGTTATTGATCATTCCTCTTGTGACAGGAAAATGTGATTTTTCCATCTTTTATGTTCTACTTTTCCGGTACCAATGCCTCTTTCTGAAATTTTGAGGTCAAATGTGACCATTGCTCTTTGCAGGGTGAAGATTTTTTTTTTAATGATTAGGCCCTAATCCAGCTCCAATTAAAGTCAATGAGAATACTCTACTAGCTACATTGAACTGGGCACGAAGCCAGCACCTCCAGACTTTGCAAAAGCCCCAGACAAAGGTGCTCATTGTTCTGCAGATCCCACATTTGCTAATCCAGCTAGCTACATGCAGGCAAGTGGCAGCCAGATTTTTGCACACTGCTGTAACCTTTCTGACAAGCACTGGCTGGCAAGAACAATGGGCAGGTTCACTGGGAAACGACTGAAAATCATATGAAAGAAAACATATTCAGCCCTTCCTGAATATGAATTCCATTATTTGGATTCCTGGTAAGGAGTGCTTGTGAATCTCCATTTGCAAGCACTGGGTTAAAGTGATTTACAGAAGCAGAATGTTATTGGGAAGCAGAGATGAAAGGGAATCTCAGCAAGAACAAAACTTGGGAAACCAAATAACCCAAAAGTTGCAAGAGCATCCCAGCTCAGGATGGAAGGAGCAAGAGCAGAAGGAGCCACGAGCCACCCTCAGCAGCACCTTCCACACCCACTAGGAAAGACTAAAACCAGCTCTAACTTTATAAAGAAACAAATAACATCACCTACACCTTTCTAAGTGTTAACAGTTCTAACAAAAGTGCAGGCTCCAAAAGGCTCTTCTGGTTTTCTGATGGTTCATTGAGGTTATATGCATGCAGGGTCATTCCTCCAGAACAGATTGTTCCTACAAGCTCCATTTGTTAACAGGCTGAAAAGGATAAAAAGAAACTTAGTTGGAGTTTTAGGTTTTGGTTCCGTTGTTTGTTATTTTTTTTTTTTTTCAGAAAAAAACCCCACAAAACCCCCAACACTGAATTTCTTTGTGCATCTCTCGAATAAATTACTGCAGCACTTTAAATGAAGAGAGAGCAGAAGTTTTTGTGTGCCACGCCAACTGCTTTCCAAAGTTTCAGAAGAGTAGGTGCTATATTAAGTCCACAGCACAGTGTTTGTTGTGCGTTTGCCAGGTCCAATTAAGCAAAATTTATCAAAGCTGGCAACAATCAGCTCGTTTCATCTGCTCCTTGAAAGGCCTGATCCATATTTTCTGTGAGAGAATTAATGGTTGGTCTGACTTAGAATACTGATCACCACTTCAGGAAAAAGTGTTAAAGACACAGAAAGCTGAAGAGACCAGAACTGTCTGTGGAGTTTATTATTCTATGTGCAAAATATTTCTGATAATACTCTTAGTCTTGTACAGGGAAAAACATCATTAATTAGCAGGCAACAAAAATGCCTGGGTAAAAGCATGCATGATATGAAAATGGGAAAATAGTCTTTTTTTTGTGTGTTAGCTGGAATCTGAGGTTTCTCGTGTTAGTGGAAATCTAGAAGTAAATCATCATGACACCAGTTCTGTAGCACATTCCTCATCTGGCAGATGCTTCTCTTGCTTTCAACCCAGCCTTTGTGTCTCTCCCCTGCTTTTGTTGATGGCTTTAGGAGCATTTTTAACTGGGAGTTGTGGTGCTGGTGCAGCAGAGGACAGACTGGCAGAGCAGTGCCAGGAGGGTCACAGGATGAGTTACTCCTCACACTGACAATCTCACTAGAGCCCATTCCACAGAAAACACTGCATGCCAGAGCGTGGAGTGATGGAAAGATATCGTGCTACCAAAGATTTTGTGACAAGCTCTTATTGTCAAACAATAGCAAACTTGTGCTCTAAGTCTTCCAAAAGCACTGACAGGCTCTCTTTCACCTGTCTCCTTGCCCCTGGATTATATCGTGTGCCACCACGGATACAGCTCACCCTTGAAGTGGGGAGCTGTGGGTCACAGCCTGCAGAGTTGGTTTTCTCCTGCAGGGGCATCTGGGGACACTGGAGTGCTGCCTGCCTTTGGGGAGAGCTCACTGCTCGTCTGGGAGCAGATGGAGCCTTGTTGTCTCTTCTAAAAGACAGTTTTTGTGCTCTTAAGCTGCTCGCCAGCAGCCTGGTTTCCAGCATTAGGACTGCTCCAAAATAAAGACCACGAGTGATGGGACACAGTGAACACTCCCTGAAATCAGTGATGGCTGCACTGAGGACTGACCGAGCTTTGTTATCTAAAAATCGAATTAAACATTTTGGGGCTGGGGAGGGGGAGAGGGGGAGCTGGCAGCAGTGATTTACAGTAGGACAACTTTGCTTATCTCTCGAAAAACAATCTCTGAAAGAAAACAAAGAAAAGGAGCTAATTGCTCCTTTGAACTTCACTGAAGTTGTTTTTGGATTGCTGCTCCACAGCTCACAGAAAGACCACAGAAAATTACTTGTTGGGTAAGAGCTGGGAGGACACAGCATTGAACAAGACACCCCAAGTGAAGTAAATTTAATTAATTTGGTGTTTTATTCTACTCACGACTCAAAGAAACCACTTGAGATCATTTCCAATGCCAAGTTGTGGTATTAGAAATCCCTTTTGCACAATTTATGACAGTAAATAAGAACGTCCAGTTCCCTTCCCCATCAGTTCTCCTTCCATGCTGGAGAGCTAATTTTGGGATTTCTAAATTCCACACTCAACTCAAACTCAAGGGAGGCCCAGGTCTATTCCTCCCACCTAAATAAATTTGACACAGGAGAGTTGTTGTCTGATTGTTCTTTACTACCCTAGATCTAGTGTAATCACTGAAATCCTCAAAATTAATCTTAATTCAGACTCTAACGTGACCAGATTTTAGATGCCTGGATTTACATATATCTTAACTAGGCTACTATGTGTGACCCATATCTTTTGGGTATTATTTATAAAGACAAAATTGACTTACCCTGGGCAAAATGAGACTTTTTCTTTCCCAGGGACATTTTTTAATTAATTTCCCATTAATTTTCTTCTCAGCTATACCCATTTCCAACAAAAAGCGTTGCTATAATTTCTCTTTTTCCTACTTATTTTTTACTTAATAACCTTTCTGATCTATGCAATGACTATTTTTCCTCTTTAACTTTAACCAGCAAACCCCCAGCATTTGCTATCAGACACCTTCATTTCCTATCCACTGCACCTACTTAATCAGTTATTCTGTTCTCAGTGGCAAATTGTAATAATTGCAGACTATTCACTGGGAAATACCGAAGTAACTGCAAAAAAAATTTCCATTTTATTAATGAAGTGAATAATAATGGGGGTAATTTAGATAAGATATTTGTGTCCAGTAAGCATTTTTCTTGCTTGTCCTTGAAAGGAACTTCATGTGAAGCACCAGATCCTCAATTTGACACCAGCTGAGAGCTGGAAATGTTCCTGCTGCCCCATATCAGGCAGTGAATGCTGCTGTGAGAAAGTGCATTGTAATTATTGGGGACATTCATTGGGGCTATCAGCCAAATAAATAATGTTCCAAAATAAAGGTAATACAGGCTCTGTCAGAGCATGAGGTGTGTGTGAAGAATCCACTGCAAACACTACTTGTAGCTGGAAACAGAAATTGGTAGTTGTTTGTATTGTTCTTGTTATTGTTAGTTGTTTGTGTTGTTGTTGTTGTTATTGTTATTTTTAGTTGTTTGTATTGTTAGTTGTTATTGCAAATAGTTTGTATTTTTATTGTTCTTTTTAGTTGTTTGTATTTTTATTGTTATTGTTAGTTGTTTGTATTGTTATTATTGTTGGTTGTTTTTTGTTCTTGTTCTTGTTAGTTGTTTGTTGTTATTGTTAGCTGTTTGTTGTTTTTTGTTATTTTTGTTGTTAGTTGTTGCTATTGTTAGTTGTTATTGTTATTTTTAGTTGTTTGTATTGTTATTGTTAGTTGTTTTATAGTTCTTGTCATAGTTAGTTGTTTTATTGTTATTGTTATAGTTAGTTTCTTGTATTTTTATTGTTATTTTTAGTTGTTTGTATTTTTATTGTTAGTTGTTTTTTGTATTTTTATTGTTATTTTTAGTTGTTTGTATTGTTAGTTATTGTTAGTTGTATTGTTATTGTTAGTTGTTAGTTTTGTATCTTTATTGTTATTTTTAGTTGTTTTTTGTTATTGTTAGTTGTTATTGTTATTTGTATTGTTTTTAGTTGTTAGTTGTTTGTTATTGTTAGTTGCTTGGTGTTTTTTAGTTGTTTGTTGTTAGTTGTTTGTTATTGTTAGTTGCTTGGTGTTTTTTAGTTGTTTGTATTGTTATTGTTAGTTGTTTGTTGTCATTGTTAGTTGTTAGTTGGTTTTTGTTATTGTTATTGTTAGTTGTATTGTTGTTAGTTGTTTGTTATTGCTATTTTTAGTTGTTTGTATTGTTATTGTTATTTTTAGTTGTTTGAATTTTTATTGCTATTTTTAGTTGTTTGAATTTTTATTGCTATTTTTAGTTGTTTGTACTTTTATTGTTATTTTCAGTTGGTTTTTGTTATTGTTATTTTCAGTTGTTTGTCCTGTTGGCGTCTCCAGGAGCACACTGGAGTGTTCTCTGAGCAGAGGAAACAAACAGCACTTTGTTCTGTCACATCTATAATGGCAGTGGCACATTGGCATTGGACACTCATTATTTAATAAACTCCTCTATTCCCATTCTCAGGACAGCTGGAGGATGTCCAGTCTGTTAAACTGAGAGAATAAAGACCCAACATCACAGAATTTATTGTTCTTTTTGCTGACTGTGGTCTCCTCTGCGTGCTTTGTTCAGTGCCATAAACAAACACAGTGGTTGATGCCTCTACCTCCTTAATTCTCGATTTCGTGGCTAATCTCTCTATCCTATTAACCCAACAAAATATAAAATTAGTTCAACTGAGTTACAAGTGTCATGAATGGAAAACTGGATTCTCACAACCCTCACAGTTCTCAGCTGCTTCCCCTGTGTGCTGTTGGTTATTGCAGCCACACTCCTGAAGGCAAGGGAGTGGTTTTGTGTAAATCTGATTCAGATTGTGAGAGTTCATTCTCAGCGTTAAGCTCAGCAGATCACTCGGGGATGTGTAAATCTGATTCAGATTGTGAGAGTTCATTTTCAGCGTTAAACTCAGCAGATCACTCAGGGATGTGTAAATCTGATTCAGATTGTGAGAGTTCATTCTCAATGTTAAACTCAGCAGATCACTCGGGGATGTGTAAATCTGATTCAGATTGTGAGAGTTCATTTTCAGCGTTAAACTCAGCAGATCACTCAGGGATGTGTAAATCTGATTCAGACTGTGAGAGTTCATTTTCAATGTTAAACTCAGCAGATCACTCAGGGATGTGTTCTGTTCAGACTGTGAGAGTTCATTCTCAATGTTAAACTCAGCAGATCACTCAGGGATGTGTTCTGTTCAGATTGTGAGAGTTTATTCTCAGTGTTAAGCTCAGCAGATCACCCAGGGATGTGTTCTGTTCAGACTGTGAGAGTTTATTCTCAGTGTTAAACTCAGCAGATCACTCAGGGATGTGTTCTGTTCAGATTGTGAGAGTTTATTCTCAGTGTTAAGCTCAGCAGATCACCCAGGGATGTGTTCTGTGTTGTGCTGTCCTGAGCACTCCGAGATCAGGGTTAGGTACAAAGTGATTAAAAATTCCCTGCACTGGAAAGGAAAGAATGCTTCTTTAAAAATATTGGTCTTTTACTCACATATCTACATTTTTGTACAGCTTTATATATGCAGCATTGATGCACAGTGTATGGAACCATCCAACTTTTTAATTTTTTCTGGAGAATTTACTAAGAAAACCAAACACCAATCAACAAATATCAAAAAGATCATTTCTGTGTGACTATTCTGTGACTGGTTGGGCTTTGTTTGTTGTTTTGGGTTTTTTTTCCTTAACAAAACAACAGTGCTTGCCTCCTTTAGCCTCTCTAAGATCAAAGCAGTTGTCATCAAGGACAAAACGTGTCCTGGGCAAAAAAAAAAAAAGAAATCAAGATTTAGTTGAAAGACACACCTCTGCTGGATTCTTGGTTTAAACTAATGGACACACTGGATAGTTTGGGATTATGGTTTTAGTTTTGCCACCACTCAAACAACACCAGCCAGCCTGGTGTGTGGTACAACAGCTGAGAGGCCTCAAATTAATTCAAGTATTCCCCAGGGCAGGGATGCTCCTGATACAGGCACAGGGACACAGCTCTGAGTGCTCAGCACTGGAATTAAATATCCTGCCCTTCCCCAAAGGCTGAAACCTTCAACCACTGCCTCTGGGCTTTGTCTCCTGCTTGTATTGAGAGAGAAGCAGAGATGCATATCTCCACCCCAAGAGTTCCCAGATTTATTATTTGCACAGCATTTCTTAGATACCAAGCCTTGCATTCTGTTATTTTTGTATTCTTTTGTACTCTGCTCAAAAAAAATATTACTGTACTGTGGCGGCACGGTACAACTGCTAATTCTTTTAATTTATGTCCTTAGAAGATAAGATAGGGTAGAATAGGAAAAAAACCAGGGCCTGCAATTAGTGCAGCAGAGTGTTTTACTGTGCTCTTTAAACCCCTGAAGTTGCCAATGTAGTTAGAGCACTTCATTTTACAATACCCTAATCCCTAATAAAAACATTTAATCTACGGCTTTATTCTCCTTTTGAAAAGACGTTTTTGTGGGTCTCAGGAGCAAAGCATTTATGTTGTCAAATGGCACATTTAATGGCTAAAAGACTCAAACATATATCATACATTAACTTTCCATCAAAGGTCTTCTGAAATATCATAGAGGGATTGTTTTCATTGCTGGAAAAAGTCAGTAAATACTGAATACTGTTTATATTTGTAACTTTTGGCTGCCCCTACAAGAACGAATTTTAGAAAGCAAACTTGTGGTCACGAGATAGTTTTTAAGATCACTTTTTAATTGTACTCATCACAGCCATTTTGAATTTGAATGCTTTTAAATAGAGCACAGCCACCTTTTCTGCTTGTGTTTGCAAGGCAGGATACAATGCACAGGGCACTGTAAAACCAGGCCTTTAAATAACCAAAAAAACCCCAGAATCAGATTCAAAACTGTCATTTCACAGAATCATTTATTTATTCTCTTTCTGACTATGGCTTTTTTCATCCTTCCTGTTTTCCTCACCTTTGTTCCTACTGCATTATTATTTTCTTTACCTGCTTAGCACCCTCTTTTCCTTACCTCTCCCAAAATACACATAGAAATTATTTTATTTAGCCTTATAAAAAGAGTAACATCTCAGTTAATAAAGTGCCAGAGTCTTCCACTCTGTCTCCCTACAAAGAACCTTATTCTCTATTCTGGAATAAGACACTTTAATTTATAGTTAATAAATTTTGAGTGCATCTGGGGAAAACAGAACATGGGGAAAAAAAAGAGAAAAGCTAAACCAAACATTGAGTTTTATTTTTATCTTCTTGTTTTTAATCTTCTATTAAAGTTTATCTTCTCAACTGGCAACTGGGCTTGTTTTGCTAATATATCTTACCAAAATATCTGCATGGATTTGTTAGTGGGGTTTTTTTTGTTTTTTTTTTGTTTTTTTTTTTTTTTTTTAAATGCTTTTGGTTTTTTCTTTTTGTTTATGTTTTGTTTTTGTTTTATTGTTTTTTGTTTTGTTTTGGGGTGGGTTTTTTTTTGTTTTTTGGCTTTTTTGCTTTATTTTTGGGGGTTTTTTTTGCTGTGATCTGTTCATGACCTCTTTCCTGGGGCTGCCACATTTCCCACCCCCCCAGAGCTCAACCTGCAGCTCCCACTGCACCAAATGTGTCCCTCAACAACACGTTGGTGATCTGCCCACCCCAGTGTCAGCACCACAGTGAAAATAAAAGAATGGCACAAATGTCACGACCTCGGTGCATGAAGGCTGCAGGAGGATGCAAAAATTTGGGGTTTATCACCACAGTGAGCCTGAAAAATCAGCTGAGGAGAGAGGGGTGAGTTTATAATGGTTGTATTGTCAAATATAATCCAGGTCTGAATAGCCAAAGGTATGATTATTACTGAGTTAATGAGTAGGTGTGATTGCACAGGAACATGTTATTCCTCCTTTTTTTTTTTTCAGGGAAAATTGCCTATTAGAAATCTTTCACCCTTTTAGTGACTGATGCTTCTGCAGTGTTTAATCAGCTCAATATCTGTCCCTGCTCCTCCTGACCCTTGTAATGAATTCAGCCCTAAAGTTTCTCCAGCTGAAAGGAGGACCTGGAATTTGCAGAGCACCACCTACATCCTTATCCAAACAGGTGACAAAAGGTTAAAAGGAGGAGACTGTTTCATCCTCATTCAACGGCTGGAGAGCTTGGCCCAAAATGTGGGGGTCATTTCTCAAGTCTCTATTAAATAATCACATCTCACTTCGAGAATTCTTAATCACAAGGATTCCTTTGTTGAGGATTCTTTGCTTTGTAAAATAGGTTTGTAAGGAAATTTTGTGCAATGGTCAAGGAAATCTAATTGCCAGCACTTATATTCTGTCACTTGTGTCCAGTGGACAAAATTCTGCTGTGGATCCACACCTGAGGAAGGGCCAGCAGGTGGGAAATGAAGGTCCCTGGCACAGGGAGAACTGCAGGGCACAGGAATGAGGGCAGTGTCTCCAGAACTCAGCTCAGCCAAATCCAACTGGAGCACAGCTGGGACACGGCACTGAAACGCAGTGTCATTAAAACCAGAAAATCATTTTTCTGTCCCTGATGTTAGAAAGTGCTTGCTCAAATGTCAGGAAAATTAATCCACAAACGCCAGAGGTTTATGTCCAAAAAGGAGACAGAGGAGTCCTTTTGCTTTATTTGAATAAAGGGAGAGGCCATGGGGCATTCCCCTGGAATCTCAGATTTTTGGAGGACTCAGCCTCCTCTTTATCCCAATTTTCCATCCACGTTTCCCTCTCTCTTTCCCCATGGGCTGAGGTGCTTGAGAGGCACAGACATCCCAAACCCCTGATACCTCAGATTCCCCTCGAATGTACAACCCTCCCTTTGCATTTTTAATTCTTACAGAATTCATAGTTTTTCTTATAGAATTCATTGGTTTTGCTTCTTTCATCTTTGAATATCCAATTTCATTGATCAGCAGCCCTACAGTTTGTTTGTAAAGGCAAATATCTTTTTTCTATTCATCAATCAGTGGAATCCACCCCATTGTTTCTTTTATCTCCCAGTGCTGGTTTAATCTACAAAGAGATTCACAGCTCATTTGTAAAGACAAATTCGACATTCCTCTCTTAAAACAATCTCAATATTAAGACAAAATAACCTTTTCTACCATGCAGACCAATAGTTTGGCAGGAGTCAAAAGTAAAAGTAGCAGCAGTGCAGCAGAGCACCGAGAGGACTGAGAAATAAAAATACACACACAAATAGATCTGCTTTGATTTGCTAATGATAGCTCTCAGCTAGACTGCAGAGTTTGAATGCCTGGTAGCCACTGCAAAGTGACAGTAGGTATAAAGCAAGTCCCCAAGACACAGCGATTTGGAGTGACAATAATTACATAACTGCAAATTATTTACTTTTATGCATCTAAATGGAAACAACTTAAATAGGCCTCAGATTTGGCACAATCTTGAGAAACACAGCCCAGAGCAATAAAAGACAAAATGTAAAAAAACTCAAAACAACTGTGCCTGAGGTAGGAAAAATCAGAAAAGAGAGAAAACTTAAAAAAAAAACCCCAAAACTCTCTATTTACACTTGATCAAGTGTCCCCAGGTATCTGTTCAGAGTGACAGTGCTGCAGGTGTGCAAGATCCATAATGCATCCTTGGGCTCATTAGTTTTATACATTGTGATCATGGTGATGAAATGAGAATTTTTAAAATGTTTTTCAAAACAAAAATCATGTTTTATTCAACATCAAATATTACATCAGTATCTTTTTAGCTAGATTTACTCTTCCTACGAAGAATTCAACATTTTTTTGTACAAACACATTCTTGGTTGCTCCCACTCTACTTTCTGCTTTTCTGCCCTGCAATTCCACAGATCCAGATTTTTGAGCTCGTTATTCTATGGGAGTGTGGTGTGGAAGAAAAGGGAAACTACTGTTCGTTGATACCAGATTGATCTGTATTTTTTGGAACACACTGAATATTAATGTATTTTAAATAATACCTCATATTTAGGGATTACAGAAAGGCATTAATTTCTAATTTAATATCAATACACGATTTTGTACAAACCACATAAAAGAATCAAACCTGTGGAGTAGAACACACCAAGAAAAAATGAGCAAATAATTTAGGAAATTTTTGGAAATCCATATCTTTCATGTATTGTGTTGTCTATGCAGTTCAGAGTACAAACTGGTGTGCTTAATGCACTGATATGAAAATAATGGGGTAATATTTTTTAAAAATATCTCCGTGCATTCTGTGTTAAATTTGGAAGACAGTGGGATTTTATTCGAGTACTTCAGAGAGAATTTTGCTCGTCACGACTCAAATTCAAGGATTGACAGGATGCAGGATTCTGCAGAGAAGTCAGGTAAGTTCCCCACCACACAAATATTAAAGGACAGCATGTGATTTAAAATCAAGATGTAAATCATTCTCTGTAAGTACCTTTCAGGAAAGATTGAATTGATAGCTATTACCCTAACCTTGACACTCAGCTGTTCTGAAAAGGAATGATTTGTGTCACAGCTGAAATTTAAGAAGCTCTTTTTTTTTTTTTATTTTTAAGAAGATCTTTTACTTATTTTTTTTTTTCCTTTTCATTTGCTGTTATAAGGCTGAAGCTTCTCTCACCCATGAAAAGCCTCAGGAGTCCAAAGCTGGATGCAGATACACCAAACTGTCCACAAACCAAGGTGAAACACCATCTATACCAATTGCTAATGATCACTTTTGATAATTAGACTTAATTAAATTAGATTTATTGATAAGTAGATTTATATGTAGGTAAACTCCTACAGGAAAAACGGGGAGCTTTTTTATTTTGATATATAAATTCCCATTTCCTCATATAATATGATAGATTTATGTTTAAAATACTGCATTAGATAAAAGACTGACTTTTGGTCTTTTTCATGCTGATGAGATCATCACAATTAATCAGATCTGCTGTTTGTGAAACAGTTGCACATTCTGTCCTTTCACCCTTGCAGCTCAACCTCAAATTAACAACAGCTATTGTTGTTAAAACTTTTGTGTCTAAAAAAATGGATTAGAAACTTTTGGTGGCTATAAACCGTATTTGTTATTTTTTTTTACTTTTTTTAGTGGATGAAGACAGGCCTGCATGAATTATGACAAACAATGAGTGTTGTGCAGGAATTCCAGCTGAACCAGGATGGTTTTAGAGGGAGAATCTGTGGTTACTTAAATGGCAAGGATGCACAGCATTGTAAAATAACTCTGAGGGTCTTACAAAGCACACCAAAAAATACTGTCTTTTAAAAAAATCCTAAACTCTCTTGGCAAGGGAATAGAATATTTCAGTGAACATATGCTTTAAGCAGGTAACTACTTCCAAGCATTTTCTAACAAATTCGAGGCAAACTATTCAGCACAGCAGCTTTTTTTGGTTTTTTTTGCCAGCCACCTTCAAAAAAGAATCAGATTATCTAATTTTAGACATCAATTCCACCGTGCTTTGCTGCTCTATCAAATACTTATACCCAGAATAATTCTGTACAGAATGGCACGGCAGAATTGTGCAGGATACCAAAAAATGTGTCTGCCCACACCTCTGTGTTTGTAAATTGGCTTGTCAGCACTCTTCAATCCCCAAATCAGAGCCAGTTATACCTATTACAAACCCCATAACATTTATTTCACACTTCCTGATATCGTGCTGTCTATCCAAAGACGATTTTCAGTATATTTATAGTAATTTCATCAGGGAATTATTGCTAGCAGCCCTACAGGCAGTAACCATTGGGCAAAATACATCAGATTCTACATCCCACCTTATCCATCAGCTTACATGAATTTTCTTTGTATCTCAGGAAGTTGTCACTGTAAGTTTAGGTGCAGGAAAATAGTTGTTTTTATAGCAGCTCTTTAAAAAATGTAAAGTATTTCTGCATTAAGTTGCTGAGATAACAAGGAAAGACAGAATAGCTTTTCATTCCTCAATGGTGTATTTAGTTTGTGAGAGAGCAATCAGACACATCTTCATCTATGTAAAGGTTTCAAAAACAGAACAAAATAGCCTGAAATAGGAAATATTAAAATGTGTAATAATACCCTGTCATACAGCTATTCACCTTTCTGCCAAAAACATTCCTGTCCCCAGCCAATTCTTGAGCTGCTTTTAGGAACAGGAGCTTGAACCTCACACAAGACTTTTCTATCAATCTGATCATAGCACAGTTTCTCTCAAGGACAGCAGAACTTATTAAAAAAAAAATCAATTTAATAAAGCAAGTTGCTCGATTTGGAGGGGAGGATGCAGTAGAATTGGAGCAAAGCTCCTGGGATGTGGGAGGCCCTGCCAGAAGGGTCACAGCAAAGCAGATGTTGGATGTTGGGGCTGCTTGTGGTTTTGTGATGAATGTTTGTCCAAATGCAAGTGATGTCTGAGAACGTTTTGTGTTTTGGGTTGGACATGTTATTTATTCTTCCTGCTTGGGGAATCAGCCAGCAGTGCTTTCCTGTGCTCTCTGCTCTGGGCACTTCTGCTCGTGGCAAAAAGGGACAGACAGACAATTTCTGATGTAAAACTGACTGGTTAATTATAAATTATAATTATAATGATGGTTAATTATAAATCTTAGGAAAATGACCTATAAATTAGGGGAGTGAAAGAGTGAATGCAGTTCCAGTACAGTGCAATGTGTTATGGGACAAGGGCTGATGATACAAGAGAATCAATGCCATATTTCCTTGGAAAACGGAGAGATTCTCATATTAAATAAATATGAGATGCCATAAAGAAATTAGAGAAGACAATCAATTTACTGGGATACAGTCAGAGTGAGTCAGACAGACACGGGGAAGAGAAGTAGAATGCTTTTAAGATGTCTGGGTTCAACATCAACATGATTTATGTTAGAATAAAATGGAGATAGCTTCTCTCAAGCAGAAATGATCCTTCTGCTCAGATGAGTTATGATAAAGGAAACAGAGCAGGTTTATCAACAAGTGAGTTCTTGATGAATAATCACAATAAACAAGACTTCAAACATGTAAATACATCACTTCACTGCAACACCTCTGGGGATCTCTCAAAAAAGTCAGGAGTAAAGGAAAAGTTTTCATGAAAAACCAAACGTGAACAGATAATGCTTGGGTTGCAAACATAATTTAATCTTAAGAGGGTTTATTCATAGAATTAATTTTGGGTTTCAATTAAATTTATTTTGGACTTCCTCTGTATTTAGATCTTGAAATGGAATTTCATTTTGAATTATTGTTGGTGAGCAAAGATCCACAAAGGAAACCTGCTTTGATTGATGGCACTGAGGTGCTGTAAAAGGGTCAGGGAAGACAAAAACAAGATCAAGGTTCTGCTTCAAGCCCCTGTTCAGTGCTCAGAGGTGCATGATGTCACTTGCCTTATGAATAGTGGAGACCCATCTGTGTGGGAACCCTTGGGAACTGACAAATTGAAAAGTTGATGAAAGACATTCATACATTTTATATGGCCTTTGGTAACCTTAAAGACAGGAAATATATTTTTCTTGTTATTATTTGATATGTGACTGTCCATAATAAGCGAGCATACAACATTTTGAAGGTTATAGTTCCAAAGACTTGGTGACTGGCTGAAATTTAGTGACAAAGGATTGGCTTCTGGGATATCATCTCTTGGGATGATTACATCTCTTCCTCCCTAAAAATGAGCCTGTTTAGGATCTTTTCAGCCTTTAGTTTAAATTCATGATTTAATTATTCATGTCCTGTTAAAGATGAAAATTCCTGTCTCTCAGGTATCAACAAGCAGAAAAAATTGAGGTGATTTTCTGGATATCTCAGGATTTTCTCACCCCTCCCTGTACTTTCTGGTTCACAAGGTCAGAAATTGCAATATTCTAACCCCACAGGAGAATAAGAATTAATCATGTCAGATAGCCAACTTCTTAGAAGCATTTGTTTGGTATTTTAGGGGAAAGTGGCTTTCTGTGTGCCAAAACAAACAAAAGCAGAAGCAATCCTTAATTGCACACGAGCAGATGAAATAAAGGCCACTGGTTTCCAGTTTGTGAAGGCAACCAATAATGAGACTAATTGCTTTTAATACATTCCTACCTTGAGTTCTGAGCCTTCCTTCTGGCCTTTCCCCAAACATCAGTGCAGACTTTTCAGCCGAAGCTGCTGTGTATAATTTGTTTTCCTTAGCTCACCCGTTTAAAAGGGAAAAGGTAACTTATTGTTTCTCTGCTCTAGTACATGACCTTACAACCCGTGAAGTTCATGTGTGGTTTTTAACGCTGTGTAAAACAGATATTTCAGTCTTTACAGGTTTTAGATTGCAACCTCTGGAGGGAATATAGATTTTCCTAGTTTAGCCAAAGCTGCAGTGAGGACAGCAGAAGATTCCTCTGTGGGGTTAGGCCACAATCCTGTGTGCCCTAATACAGACCCCACTAATACAGCAGAGATCTGCAGCAACATTTAGGGATTTCTGTGCTAAGACACTCGTGCAACAGTGAGGTTATACACTACAGTTTGCCTTCAAGGAACCTAGATCTTCAGGGAAACTCATCAGAATTTCTACATCTTTTGTAATAAATCTTTTTGAAGAAAGAGCAGGATGTGCAGCAGTAGCAAAGTCCTTCGGCTTAAATGAGAACAAAAATCGATTTCCTGAAAAATATTCCATCTTCTTGAGACTGGAAACCAGCATCCAGTAACTTAAAAGCTGAGAGTGTGTGCTGCTGAAAGTCTAGTGGTTTAACTGCATCTCTTTTCCATCCACGATATTCCATTTATTTGATGACAGAAGTGAAAATATGCAGTGACCATTGAAGTACACAATTATAAATTATAAAATATAAACAGTCACATAGAGCGGATGGGGGTGGATACTCTGCTGATGAAGTCAGGGGTGCTAAGTTGTGTTGTGCTGTACAGCAGCAGCATTCTCTTTAATCTGTTTTAAAAATGGCCCACCTCAAAATGAAGTTCTTTTGCCTTTTTCTTCACATGTCAAAAAGAAGAGAAAGTGTAAACCGCATCCCAAATTTATCCAAGGGAATGAAACAAGGTAATGAAGAAAGAGAAGATTTGTGCAAACCAAGCTAACCAACACACCAGCCAAGGCAGCAGAAAATAACTCATGTGTGGCTGAGCAGCTAAAGAGTCTATCAGAAAGGAGAAATGCAGAAAGGCAAACATCTCACTGCTTTGCTTTCAGCAGATTTTTCTTTGAATAGAAAAGTCAGACACAACTTTTCAGGAGCGAACGGATCAAAACAAGAATTCTGAAACCTTGAACAATATCAATATTTCTTTATGCATAAGAGTGGATCATTTAGAGGCAGAGTGCAATGTCTGTCACTTTGATAAACCAAGGAAAATGCCACAGCAAATTGACATATGGAGATAGTATTGATATATGGAGATATCCATAAGACAGGAGGTTATAGTGAATAGGAAGTTATTATGAATTGAATTTCAGAATGATATGGAATCAGCAGAATAAATTCAAAGCTCAACCATAGCAAAAGTCAGAGTACTATTCAGGAGCTATGGGCAAGTCTGCTGCTACAAAATCCATTTTCCTCCAGTCCTTTTTCATCCCCCCTTTCTTGTAACTTCTGCTCCTTAGTCATCCCTCTTTTATCCTTCACAAGCTTTTTACCCCTGTGCATTGTAATTCACTTAATTCCTGCTTCTCTGGGCTGTGCAGCTTGCTGTCAAAGGAGTGCTAAAAAACAAAGGAGAGATTTTCTGCCTGCTTGGTGTCATGTAGATGCAATTTCAAGGGAGAGGCTTCCTAAAGCTGGAAACAATCTGCTCAGTATTGATGGACTGTCTGAAGACCTCCCCTGTCCTGCACTATTTATTCAGGATAAACATGTTTTTAATAAATATTCATATACCTTTTGTCTAGGTTTTTACATGGGAATTGTCATAGCTACAAAACTCATTTAATACACAACCCTTTACTCAGTCTGAAGGTTTTTAGCACAGATATTCACTCTCAGTGATATTTCACTTGATTTGATGAGGCATTTAAATATTCTTTTAATATAAATAACAAAAGTTAAATCAAATATTGTTTTTAAAGCTATTCTGATGTGTATAAATATTGTCTTTGTATAAACAGATTAAGAATGAGAGCAGAATATATTCAATGTGGGATAGAATATGAGCAATAATAAGTTTATATGTAGTAATTCTGCTTTTACAGATATTTACAGTATTCTGTAATCAAAGTTGTTTTGTGTCCACGTTTTTAAGTGATCAGATAACATTTTCCAAGGCTGTTATACTGAAAAACAAAGTATTTGCTGTTTTTTTTTAAAGTAAGCAGATACCAATGAATGCTGTGTATAAAGCTTCAATGTTATATAATTATATTAGATACAGTAGCTGAGTCACTATTTGAAACTGCATATTTGTAAATCTATTTGGCAACCTGGGAAAAAGTTTAGCTGTCAACCAATTATTGCATTATTTTCTTTCAAAGGAAAACTTTTGCCATCCTGGAATATGTAGCATAATACAGATGTACCCATTGCACTGAGGTTCATCTTGCTTAGATAGACTCATTTTTCAATAATTCCTCAAATATGAGTTTCACTACAACATTTTTCTTTGTGAGGATTACCTGGAATCTCCATGGATGGAATCTTCAATGACACAGCATTAAACATTGAATAAGTGACTGCAACTTGCATCCTGTATGTGAATTCGAGCTCAGCCCTTTTGTGATTTTTAGGTCTCCCAATTTTCTTGGCTCTGTTTCATCTCAAAGCGTTTATACATGCACACACATGCTCTTTATGTTTCACAATATCTATATATACATATACACACATGCACTTTATATTTTAAACGTATCTATGGGCTTTTTTTCTTCCCCTAAAATACATTTGGCAGCTCTGTCCTGTCCTATATAGGGCATTTCATGGCCACAGTGTGTTTGCAGTGACCCTGGAGGTAACAACACCAGTTATAGTGTGCAGCACAGCTGGGGATTCTCTCAGAGATCCAGCACGAATTCCAAAATCAGCTGAGCTGCAGGAGCTCCACAGTTCATGGAATCTCATTAGCCTGGCTGTTGGCTCTTCAGGCAGAGCAGGAATGAATCTGGTCCAAGAATTAGGCTGATCAGGGTTTGGGTATCCCAGCACCAAGATCAGTCGTGCAAAGATTTTAAAAAGATTTAATACCAAACAAATGGAGATTCATACTTGGCTGTCCAAAATCCTTATTTCAACAGCCTGGGAGAAAGATATCAGCCCTGCTTTTATGGAATTCTGTGTCTTTTTTCAGAAACAGGTCAGGCACTACTGTAAGAACTGTACTCTAAAAACAAACACTATTTCGCCCCCACCTCCCACCACACTTCGATTTTTTTCTGCCTCCCTCCATTTCTTTGATTTTCTGGTTCTCCAGGGTACTTGCCAAGCTCTCTTTCCTTTCGGTGTGTTGGTGGAGAGCAGGATCTGGATCCTTTGCAGCTGACACATGGCAGAAGAGTTCTGCTGTTAGGTGTGAAGGTGTGCACCCCGAGTTTGTTTTAAGGGGAGGAAGAGGAGGCTGCTCAGAGCTCTGCTGGGGGGTGAACCACAATTTGAGTTCTGCTGTTAAGTGTGAAGGTGTGCACCCTGAGCTTGTTTTAAGGGGAGGAAGAGGCTGCTCAGAGCTCTGCTGGGGGGTAAACCATAAAATTGAGTTCTGCTGTTAGGTGTGAAGGTGTGCACCCCGAGTTTGTTTTAAAGGAAGGAGGAGGAGGCTGCTCAGAGCTCTGCTGGGGGGTGAACCACAATTTGAGTTCTGCTGTTAGGTGTGAAGGTGTGCAAACCCTGATTTTGTTTTAAGGGGAGGAGGAGGCTGCTCAGAGCTCTATTGGGGGATAAACCATAAAATTGAGTGCTGCTGTTAGGTGTGAAGGTGTGCACCCCGAGTTTGTTTTAAAGGAAGGAGGAGGAGGCTGCTCAGAGCTCTGCTGGGGGGTGAACCACAAAATTGAGCTTGCAGCTCAGGTGATGTGTGTGCCTGGGGAGAGATGGGCATTGAGAGCAGCTCCCCAAGGGAAAAGTGAAATCTCCTATTTCATGCCACATCCCCTGCCATCGAAACAAGGATGAAGTGCTTTGTGTGAAGATTTTATTCTCCTTCTTAGCAGACTGAGCACAGAGATCATCCAGCCTTTAGCCTGTGCACGTAGGAAGAGCCTCTGAGGTGCTCAGTGCTTGTGTCACAGCAGCTGACTCCTGACCTGCACGGCCCAAAAGTCGTGAAGGTAATTCCAGCTGTATTTGAATTTTCTTCGTGCATCAAAAGGCAGAATGGGAGCAGGACAGACTGAATCGAGCTCCCCTGTAAAATCATAAATTGGCAGTCAGGGTTGCACAGCTGAGTAAAGAGAGAAATAGCAAAAAGAGAAAAAAAAAAAGCAAACATGCTGAGCAATATATTTTGGCTTTTGAATTGTTTCACTGCTTGTGGATGAGGCAAACAATGCACCCAAGAAAGCACTTCTGCCACTGTTGATATGAGACTACAGATCTGCATGGAATACTTGAAAAGGCATAAATTCTGCACTAATTACATCTTAAACAAACATTTAATATAATTTCAGATTTCTCCACATCATACTAATGAGCTACAAACAACTGTCCTTTGACCCAGAGCTTACAGCCCCTGGCAATCTCCTTTCTACTTAGCACATCATGAAGTCTTTAGATGGCAATTTTACAATATGACATGGTTAATAATTTGGTCTTTTAGAAGCAAATGAAATAGAGAATATTCTTCTAGGGAATTGAAATTATCAGCATTATGCTGCCTATGAGGAGTTTAATGAAAAAGGAACAGAAGCATCAAAGTCACTTTTGACATTTTGAATTTAATGATAAATATATTGAGTTATTTTTGTTTCTGCTTCAACTTTTTGCTTATGAAAATATTGTGCCAATATCAGCAGGAGTATTAGACGTTGGAATTACCTACTCTGCTGCAGAGGTGAATTTGCAAATACTTTCACCTCTTCTAGTCTGGTCCTATGTGTTCAGAGAATTGACAGAAATTCCCTTATGTAGGAAATTCATACAATAAATCTTGCTTTTAAAAAAAGTCCTGGACAACCTAAAATTCTAAACTGAAGATCTATGGCAAGCAAAAATCCAAGTTTTTTTTTTCACCTCCGTTCTGCACCAAATTTCTAATCCCCTTGTTATTTGAAAACACATAAGTATCCCCCACTCTTGTAGAATCTCATCAGCTCACAGTGCTTCATGTATTTATTTTCCCACTACACAATGGCCAATCACCTCACAGAAATGGAACAGAATTTCACTCTCCTGAATCCACAGAAGCAGCACGGAAAGTTTTGTAGAATTGGTTTTTTATCTTCCTGGTGCAGAAGAAGTGGCCAGAACTCAGTTCTGCAGCTGCTTTCCAGCTCTGCCAGGAATGATGCTAATCCTGCTCCTTTTATTCCCACAAATTGCTCATCCTTTAGAACACAGGAACATTTTCTTACAGCTCTGAGGGAACTCCACTGGAAAAGTGAATTGAACCCCACAGTTGAACCTCCTCAAATACAGAACACCCTGGACACTCTTGCTCAGAGATTAAATGGCCAAGGTGCTTCACTTGTAGTGTTTTTGACTCGAGCAAGAATAAACACTTAGCATTTCATTTACTGCAGCTTTTTGTCTTTTAAGAACATTTCTGGATCGAGTAGTATTAATTTAAAGATAATGGGTCAACATGATTATATTTAAGACAAAAAATAAATGCAGCAGAATCATGTAAATTAAGTTATAAAAAAGATTTGAGCAAAGGACTGGAAATTGGTCTGTAGCAGCTTTGTCCAGGCAGGCCTAAAGGTCACAGTCAAAAGAAAGGAACATTTCTGTTCTTCTCTGTACCTTCTTTAGCAAGTCCTTCATTTTTTATGATCAAATTCAACCAATTGTAGCATCATGGTACCTGGATCATACTGCCCCTCTCAGTGGAAATAGTCACATGGTTATAATTAATTAGACAATTAAGTACTTTGTTGAACTGGGACTTAAACAGAGGAGCCAGAAAAGAGCTGAAGGCAAAATCGAGCCTATGCATTTTAATCTTTTCTTTCTCCCCATGAATACTTCACAGGAAATAACAGGTTGTTTTGAAAGAACCTGAATTTTAAGCACAGTTTGTCCCATAATCTGTATCACACATTTGACAACCTATGTAACTTTGATAACAGAAAATAAATTCTTGCACACCAAATACCAAAATGTTAATTATGCTTTTCATTGGCTTCAGATAAATCCATATTTTATAATGGATTTAGGCATATGGAACTACAGCCCAGGGGCTGAAACAACAGCTTGGTTCTTGCAGGATTACAGATCATAGAAAGCATGTTGCCTTTAAAATGTGTCTTTAAAATGACCTTTTGATAGAAAGAGAAGGAATAAACTATAGCTGCTCAGTGAATACATTCAACACTGGCTGATAATTACTAAAGGAACTGGTCTGAGCAAGAATATATTAGCAGATAACGTTAATTATTGAAGAAAGAACAACAGAATAAATTTGCATGCAGATGTTAATATGGAAAGCAGTGGTACTAAATCTATGTAATACAATACCTGAAGCAATCACATTTATTTTATGGACTTGAAAAACTGATGAACAAGAAGGTGACTTCTTACTGCAGATGCACTTCAGGCATTACTTCATTAACAATACAAGAATGAATAATAAATTCTTCAAATAAGCTGTGCTTCTCATATCTGTCTCTAATGACTGTGTAATTAAAGTAAGTTGAAAATGGGAAGTCTTGTGTGAAATATAGTTCTTAAATAAAATTAATATCTTCAGTGAACTGGCAATTCTTTTTTCCTCAAAAATAATCACAGGGATTTGTAAAAGATATTTGCTAATGAACATGTAAGCACTGGAAACAAAAATACCTTTTTCTCATCTGTTGAATGCTGGAAAGCAAGAAAGAACAAGGGAACTTGATGGCTTGGAACATGCCTGGTTCTAAATGGAAGTTATCTCTGCCACTTCAAGGACATAAAGGACACCACAGCTGTTCAAGGCATGTGCAGGAGTGCTTCCTTCCCTGGGAGCCTGAATTCGGAGTGGTGAGCTTCTCAGAGGAAATCTTGTTAACAGCATCTTCAATGCCGGGTAAAAAACCCCAAAACTCGAAATCATTCCCCCCACCTCCAAGAATTTGATCATCTTCCCTTTGTTCATCTCGCTTTGGTAAGAAAGCATTTCTATCTGAAGCCAAAGACACTTATTGAAACCTGCTTTTTTATTTTTTATTCTTTTCACTGAAAGCAGTGTCTAGGAGGTGTAGCTGTCAATTCCCCACTCAAAGAGAAGTGGCTTGTAGGGTATTTATTTTTCTTAACCTCTAGAGGAACTTGGATTCTTTCACTGAATTCCCATAGTGGGATACAATCCCCAGTGTGCTGTCCCAACCTCCTGTCCTGACTGAACCTCAAATTAAACATCCCCTTCCAAGGGGAAGAAATATGAGTAGGTGGGCAAAAAAGGAGCCTGGGCAGCTCCCCATGTGCCCAGGCAGAATGACTGGAAGTGCCAGAAGGGGCCACTGTGACAGTCTCCAGCCATGAACATGAATGACTGTGAACATAAACTCATATTTTCATCTTAGTTGAATGTGTAGGATTTAGTATGGCCTGATCTATGTATTTGGGTTAAAGTCTAACTCCTTGGTGGGCAGGCTGTGTTTCAGAAGTCAGATTACAGTCAAATTACATGAGCAGTACTGTACTAGATGTTTTCCTCAGGCTTCTAAACTTCTTGTGTTTAAGAATAAACAAAATATGTTTTTTTTAAAAAAACCCAATGAATAAATGACTAAGCCAAGACTTTTGATCCTTTGCTTCCTGCCAGTGAAGATGAGCACACCTAAATAGCTGTAGGCTTGCCAGGGGCTGCTGCACCCATCTGTGATCTGTGTAGGAAGATCTTGAGCCTTTGCAGAAAAGAAAGCTGTCACACATGGGAACACAGCACTGTGCTTGAGGATGTGGGCTTGTAATTCGAAATTTCAACCAGGATAGAAAATGTCTTGTTTCTTAATGCTTTTTCACTTTCTGAAAGAAACTTGCATCAACTCCCAGCGAATTTTATTTGGGATCATGGCTGTTTTGCACACATGTCACATATAATTATATTAATCCCTACCTCAGTTATTAAGAACCAATTACTGTTGTCTCTAATCTAATCTAGACACTGGCCTTCCATTCCCCTAAGAATGTGTCTCATAGCAGGTCTGGGGACTTACAGAGGGACAGCCCCTAGACAGGTCTCATCTGCAATCTCTGTCACTGGCAGCAGACTTTATTAGGATCCCAGGATCCTAAAAAAAATCCCAGGATATTTTCTGGGTATTCATTTAAGGATCTGTAGCAGCTCCTTTTTCCTTTCAAGGATAATTGACTGCACTAATGATCTAATATGGCATGGGTAATTTGTTTTAAATATAATTATTATTATCATCACCATAATTTTATTATTAGTATTAGCATTAGTATTAGCATTAGCATTAGTATTTGTATTGTATTAGTATTTAGTATTGGTATTGTATTAGTATTGTATTAGTATTGATGTATTATTACTGATGTCTCTTATTCCCTCAGTTTTGCATGGTGGCAATTCCAAAATCTTTCTATAATAAACATGTCTCATAACTTTGGAGAATTCCAGGATACAATACTTTGAATAGTTCAAAATAGTTATTTTTTGAAATAGTGACATTTTGAAACCATTCCACATATTTTATAACTCTGAAGCTTTCATTAAAAAGGACTATAAAATTCACTATTTGGACAGGAATGGCATACTGACATACAGAATTAGAAAATATCTTGTACTTGGCATGTAATAAATCTGCTTTTTGAGATTTATTGAAACATTTTAAACCATTCTTACTGTAGAAGGGAAAATAATCCTTGAATTTAGTCTTACTATAGCTGCAGCATTAATGTGTTGGTTGTTTGAGCTCAGTGACAGAGAGAGCTTTGACAGAAGGTTCTTTGGATTTCCTTCATTTTTATTTCCTCTACTTTAAAATCATATTTTCTTTTCTTTCCCACACTTTGGAAAAGAATGAGGAGTAAGGCATGCAGTGGAGATTTCAGTACAGACTACAGGCTGGAAGACATACAAGCAAGGTGTTTTGGTTTATAAAAATTGGCTTTTTCATTCCATGAACGAAGCAAAGAAAGAATTTTTTGGAAAAGGTGAAAAGGAAAACACGAATTTCTTCCAATGACGAGGAATATTGGTAGACTTTGCTTTCTGCCAACAGATAACTGGAGTCTTTATTGCCTGTTACAGATTTGTCTAATTCTGAAACAACAAAAAAAATAGATTAGCTTTTAATTCCACACATATATTTGAAAAATAAATCATTATGCTTGTTTCACTAAGTGTTTTCATTTTGATAGGTCTTCCACCTGCTGTAGTACTAGCAAAACATGAAATAAACTTTGTAATGTGAACATTAAATATTCGGTCCAAATACCAAGTGTCTCCTCATTTTAATGCAGCTGAAAGCTGACAATGAAGTCCAAGCTAAACTCTGATGTTACTGGCATAGTAAAAATGATAATTTGCTTTACAGCAACAGTTAATGACAGATTCAAAATTATTATCAGAAATAAAAAAAATTGAGCCAATTTGGCTCAGGTACATTTATACCAACTTGGTGATTCCAATGAGCCTGCAAGCCTGAAAATGGAGGAGCAGAGTTTTAACAAAATTCTCATTTTTATTTTGGAAGAAAATTACATCTCCTGGTAAAGCTGTTCTGATCTTATGGAGTAGGTGATCTTCTCCTTGTGACAAAGAACTATGGCAGTTCAGGAGCAACTCAAGATAAGAAGAACCAAAGGACAGCTGAGGATAATGTATTTTTGCAGGCACAAATTGTAAATAGGACAGAGCTTCAATTCCAGGTGTGCTGCACTCCTGACTGCAGCAGAAAACTGCTGCCTGATAGAGCTGGACAACTTGAATTTTTGGTTTTGTTGTATTTATAAATATACATATATTATATGTGCCAATCTTTCATTTCTTTTGTTCAACTACAGGGAGCTGGAAAAAAATTGGTATTCATATGTGAATGGTTTTCAAAGCATTAGAGAGAAAAGGGGGTTATTTTTGGAATAAAGATAATGAAAGTTGGCATTTATTCCCTATGCAACAACAAAAAATCATTTATACACAAAAAAGCAAGAAGTTGCAACTAAATCTCAGACATTCAGAGCCTCAAAAGTGAATAAATAAAAGTTCAGTGAAGTTTTCCACCGAGTTGTACACCTTCAGTTTCTTCTCATAAGGTTTATTCTTCCCCAAGTTTCCACTATCCAAAAAAACTTTAAAAAAATTTTAAAAATCCAAGCCCATCCTGGAGAAGGTAGAGGGAAAATTGACAAAGCCTGTTTTGTAATTACCTTTAAAAAATCAGTAAGCATTTTCAGTCAGATCAGAACATTTATTCTGCCAAAATTCTGTCCTTCTGAGCAGCTTTTGTTGCAGATTCTGCTTTCACAGATTCCCTCTTTTATAGAGAAAGGAAATTGAAAGAAAATGAAAAGTTCATAAAGGTAGACTGATAGACTGATATTACAATAATAAATGCTTTTTGTTATTGCACTCCTTGATACAGTTTTTCCATATAGAAACAGCATTTTAAAATAGAGAGAATTTAATTCTACGGAACCAAACAGTATATTGCAAAATGCCATATATTTGCAGCTCATAAGGGATTGATCTGGTGGAATAAATATTGAAACTGAAAGTCTTTTAACTGTTTAGTCCTTTTTTGTCATTCTTTATTGTTCCCCGTTGTTTGTTCATGTTCAGTATTTGTGAAAAAAGTGATTTTTTCCCGATCCAGATTTTCTAATGTTATATCTGTTTCTGTTAGCATTTAAATCTTTGTCCAAAAATTTCTTCTATTTTTTTTTGGCACTGCAGATATAAACTACACTCCCAACAGGCCATCTTCATTATAGCGGCCCTGGGTTGGATATAACAAATTTTAATAAAATTACTCTTACTTTCAATAAAGAAATAATCACATATTCAAGCAAATTCCATGTAAAGACAGCTGCTTGCTCATTGAATGGTCTCCAGCAGCAGTTTAGGCACTGAAGGGCCGGGTTGGTGTTGGATGGATCTCAGTAGCAGCTGTGGGGTGAAAAGAGAATGACCCATAGGTAATGCAGCTCTCTTGGAAGAACTGAGAGAGCACAGAAAATGCTCTCTGTGCTCCATCTTTCTCCCTATTCTGCACTGGTTTCTCTGGGAAATTAATGATCATATCCAGATATACAGAGGAAAGAACCTCCCAAATCAGAGAGCAGTAAGTGTGCAAAATCTTCATTTTTCATCACAAGAGTAACCCGAAGGTGTCCGTTTTTTGCACAATGTTTTTTCTCCCCCAAACCCACAGCTGTGTGTAGTTCTTTATGACATTTTAAAACCAAGACAATGAAAGCAATCATGGCCAGTCAGCAGTGAATCTATAAAATCACAGCTGAGTATTTACAAAAGGGTGTGTCCAATCCATGTGGCACTGCCATTCCCACCAGCCATGATGAACAACAGCAAAATCTTATGCTTACATTAAAAACATCTAATATTTGTAAGAATAATGCTGAAATGTTCACACGGTTTGTTTTAAGTGTAGTGTTTACAGTAGTACTTGAAATTCAACTTTGTTTCTGTTGCAACTCTAATGAAAAAGTTATGTTTACAAAAAACAGCAAGGGTGGTAGGCATTTGTAATAATTTGTGATAAATGTTAGGAAATAATCACTATCACAGTTTGAAAGTAAACCAAAATCACATACATCCCTTTGGCCTTTGTAATAAATACTGGCAGAGGGGGAGTAGCATTACTTTATTCTTTAATTCTTCAACACCCAGCCTGCATCCCTGGTCAGTCCTGGAATATCTTCTGCACTATCTGTAAGGAATTTATTCCTCCCATGTCCTGGTCTTCCTTTTGTTCATGTGCCTGTATTAGGGATTCAGAGACACATACAAGCAAAGCCTGAAGGCTGAATTTACAGGGTTTCTGGAGCAATGAAAAAAATCTAGATATTATGTCCCAATATCTTTGCCAATCTACCTTACAAACTTCCTTAAAATCAATGTTTCATTTGGTGTGAATTTACATAAGTGAATATAATTTTGGTTAAAATTACAAAGGAAAGTAAGAATTTAGTTACTATCTTGCCTGTAGCACTGTACTGCCTTTGACATTTTGACCATTATTGGTAAAGTACTTGAGAAGTATGTGAAGAAAGTGAAAAAAAAAAATTAAAAACCCAAAATATTTCCAGTCACTGCAGACCTGAATTATTTTTAAAGTGGTGATTGACTGATGGAAGACTCTGTACTCTCCTGAGTGATCCAGAAATAAATCAATTAAACAACTCCATTTTGTCTTTTCCCCCTTTTTTAAATTTAGGCCATCATATCAAAGACAGTATTTCCATAAGCATGGAGGCACTTCAGCACTGGAGGCCTTGGTGCTCAGATGCTGATCATTCCATAGTTTATTTCAGTTCATAAAAAAAATGAGTAACAGGGAATTCCTCGACAGATTTTCCCCCCATATATCCTCTGACAAAACCTGAATGTTTTCCAGAATGTCAATACAAAACTCGGTGTCCTCAGCATTCACAAGTTTCATCAAATCTGTGGCAAACTGCCTTTGGTCTGTCACATTTGCAGTCTCACTCAGCCTTGCTGACAGCTACATGGAAAATGGCAACTTTGGAGCAGTTTGCTTGGAGAAGAATCCCAAAAGGAGTGGGAAACAGATCAGGGCAAATGTCCAGCCTGATTTCCAAAGGCTGTCGCAGTGATTTGAAGGCTGGTGCTGGTGTCTCACAGCGGGACAGTCACAGCTGCTCTCGCCCAGGTTTTGAGGAGGTTTTGAGTTCCCCACAGGGAAATGGGAGCTCGGGTGGCCTCCAGCACTTCGGGCTGTCCTCTCCCAATTCTCCATCATCCACCATCACCCTGTGCCGTGGAGCCCCAAGGCCCAAAGAAGGAGTTTCCCCCCCAAGTTGCTGCAGTGGGTTGGTAGCACAGTGCTCCTGGTTATTTGGGGGAAGATGTTGTGGTGACAGCTTGTGTCTCACCAGTTTGTCACCATGGAGCAGAGACACCTTGGACAAGATGGCCAAGCTCCCCAGGAGGACACGGGTGCAGTTGGCCACAAAGACCTGCTCTGCCTCACACAGTTCCTGCCTGGGACATGTGCTGGGATGTGGAGTATCCTGAGGGTGGGAGACATGGACTGGGGAAGGGCCTGGGAGTCACTTTGTGACAGAAGGAGAAGGCACAAGATGGTGGCAGGGTGATGGAGCGGTGGCAGGAAAGGCCTGTGCTGGAAAGGCACAAGATGGCAGCAGGGTGGTGGAGCAGAGGCAGGAAGGATGGCAGAGTGGCAGCAGGAAGGGCCTGTGCTGGAAAGGCACAAGATGGTGACGGGGTGGCAGAGCGGTGCCAGGAAAGGGCCTGTGCTGGAAAGGGACAGGGTGGCAGAACAGCAGCAGGAAGGATGGCAGAGTGGCAGCAGGAAGGGATCTGTGCTGGAAAGGCACAAGATGGTGGCAGGGTGGCGGCGCAGTGCCAGGAAAGGGCCTGTGTTGGAAAGGGACAAGATGGCGGCAGGGTGACAGAGCGGTGCCAGGAAAGGGCCTGTGCCAGAAAGGCACAGGGTGGCAGAGCAGCAGCAGGAAGGATGGCAGAGTGGCAGCAGGAAGGGATCTGTGCTGGAAAGGGACAAGATGGCGTCAGGGTCGTGGAGTGGTGCCAGGAAAAGGCTGTGCTGGAAAGGGACAAGATGGCGGCAGGGTGGCAGAGTGGCAGAAGGAAAGGGCCTGTGCTGGAAAGGGACAAGATGGCGGCAGGGTGGCGGAGTGGCAGAAGGAAAGGGCCTGTGCTGGAAAGGGACAAGATGGCGGCAGGGTGGCAGAGTGGCAGAAGGAAAGGGCCTGTGCTGGGCACCCTCAGTTTGTGACATCAGCAGAGCGGCACTGGAGCGACACTGGAAGGATGGGGGAGCAAACATTCCATGCCATTCCAACGGGGCACCGTGGCATGGGGAGCCCACTGTGAGCCCAGGCCAGGTGCTGGCAATGCCACGGCCGTGAGGGGTGTGGAGCAGGCGATGCTCAGTCACCATGGATGAGAACAGATATCCTTTCCCTCTGCCACCCTCCTGTCCCCTCCCTGCCCTGTGACAGCCGCCATGGGCGCTCCCCTGACGTGTCTCCTTCCCCTCGGGCCTGGCCTGGCCTGGGGGCACAGGGGAGCCCAGGAAGGTGCCATGGAGGGCCTGGGGCAGCCAGTCCTGTCAGCCAAGGATGGTGATGATGTTTGGGTGGGCACGGTGCTTGGGCACTCATTCCTTGGTGCTTCTTGGCACTCCCCATCGTTCCCTGGCACTGCTGGATCCCCTCGGCCTCTCCGCATTTCCCTCCTGTCACTGCAGCCCTTCCTGCACCCTGGGCACCCCTCGATGTCCTCCATGCCCTCCTTCATCCCTTCTGGTCGCTGTCCTCCAAGCCTTTGAAATCTCTTCCTGCACACCTTGGGGCCTGCTGTGTTCTCAGAGGTCAAAAGACAAGAATGTTCTAGACAATGAGAAAAGGAAAGCACAAGTTTCTTATGTTTAAAAAAATTAATCTTCTCCCTCTTCATCCCCTTATTAAAAGGCAATTTCATGGGCCAGAATCTTCCTTAGCCTCACATCTCATACGTGGTTTTGGAATCTCATTCAGAATGATTTCAAGACTGGGAATATTGATTTAGAGGGTTGCATGAGGCTGCTTGAAAAAATGCAAATAAATTTTGATGAAGATCACTTTAAACATGTTTTCAAGGTAAGGTGTATGTACATTAAGCAATTAATGGTTCACTTACACACGTCATAGGTTTCCTTTTTTTTCAAGTTAATTTTTTGGGAAATGTATTTCGTGCTAGTGTGGTGTGCAAAATCAGCAAAGAACTTTCCTCTTCCAGATCTTTTGTTTCTTTGTAAAATAGATAATCCAGGGCTTGCATTTGAATCACAACCATTTAGAATGGAAAATACCTCTAAGATCACTGAGTCCAACCATTAATCCATTGAAAAGTCCAACTCTAAAGCACCACATCTACAGGTCTTTTAAGTACTTTCCAGGAATGGTGACTCAGACATTTCCCTGGACAGTCTGTTCCAATGCTTGACAACACTTTCAGTGAAGAAATTTTTCCTAATAGCTGATCTAAACCATCCCTGGTACAACTTGAGTCCACTTCCTCTTGTCCTACTGCTTGGAGAAGAGACAGATATCCACATAGCTGTCTTTTCACCACAGGGAATTAGTGTGAGATGGAAAATACATCAATTTTGATTCCCCGATTTTTTTGGAACATGACTGCACTTGAGAAAACTTAAATCATTATGATTTCATCCTATTCAGCTTCTTCTGTGATCATGCTGAAGATGCCAGATGTGCCTGTCTGATGCTGGACAGAGCCATGAGAGCAATTTCCTGAAAATCCTCTTGCCAGGAGGGCAGCATGGGCTTGTCTGAGCTGTTCAGGCTTTAGATCCAGCAACATTCATTCCATTCTCCACTACACCTCCCCTGTGGTATTTAAGAGATGAGCCTGAATGGATGGGAATCACACCCCCAGGGAAAAGATTTGGCTTTGGACCATGGTAGTGTTTAAAACATTTCCATGAAGGTTACATGATACAACTAGAAACTGGACTTCATACATTAATTCAGTGTGAGTAAAGAAACCAGTGCCAAGCAGACCTTGTCTTAACAAGCAAATACTAAACTGAGTGCCTTGGCACCTATTGGGTATACATGTTCATATAATGACCCAAAAGATGTAAGGTTTTCCCTCTTACCTGGTTTTTCCCCCCAAAAAACAGCTGTCTGGTAATGTTTCTCTAAGGGAATGAGAACAAGCGTGTGTGCACATTTATTTATTTATTTATTTATTAATTTACACATTTATACTTATGATTCTTTTGAGCACGTTGCAACCAGCTGCCTGATTCTGTCCTGATTTGTCAGAGGAGAATTAACTGTGGCAAATCAGAAACTTTTAGGCCATGAGAAGGAAGGCACGAAGTTTTCCTCTCTTTGCTGTTCTCCTTGCCAAGCCAAGGTAGACCCAGCAGCACGAGCTCAACCCTGGCTAAAGAGGCGTCCTGTGCTTTTTGAACTTGCACTGCATGCAGATAATTGTAGAGAATTTCTTGTGAACTTTAAAATACTTCTCATTGTTTCCTCTATATTCCCCCTACTTTGGTTTCTGGCAGGAATTTGAGAGAGATGCTGAGCTGTTGGTAGAGAAGAGGGGAATTTTTTGAGGAAAGTGACCTGCAAAGAACAAGGCTGATCTATTTAACAACATCTTATACCCAGCAGCCTGATCTAGTTCTTTATAGCACTATGTTAGGTGTTCTTTGCTATTTGAGGAAGATTTACAGGTGTTCAGTAGTTTGGGGGGGCTCAAATATTTCATCAGTGTAATAACATGTAAAATTCAAAGCATTCTGGAAGGGAATCTTACTGACATCATTGTAAGTTCAGCAGTTAATCTAATGGTTATGCATAGCAAAATACATTTTGTAGAAAACTATTTTAAAGGAATTATCTGCTTGTCTGTTCTCTTTGAGTTTATTTTATTGTAATACTCTTTCGAGCAATATCAGAATGATGAACATTAAGGTTTTAAGGAATAATAAATTTTCATATAATTTCCCTCAAGACTCTTCTTTTTCTGAACAGCAAAGATTTGATGTGCATTAATAAAAATAGGAATGATAAAAATCTACCCGAAAAATTTTTAAGAATATCTTTTTATAGTGACATAATTTTTATCACTTTAATTTGAAGAGCTCTCTTGTGTGGTATTATTGCCTGAATTTCATCAAGAGGCAACTAAAATAGAAACTTTAATTTTTTGCCTAGCTTCTCTTTGTGCCAGTAACTAAGTGAACATCTTCCAAGTCCTGATAGACTGTTTATTTCCAAAACACGTTGGTATTTTCTTTTCCTCTTTAATGGTTATGAGCAAATTTGCAGTATTGTTAAGAACATTAAAAGTTGGATTGGTTGAGCCTTAGATGGGGAATTTCTCAGCAGTAATGAAATGTGTATAATTGGCATTTTTACAGAAATATTTTCTTGCTAGTGATTTCTGTTAAAAATGATCATTATTACTCTCTTTCACAAACTCAAAGCAAATACTGAGGCACTGATTTGTAAGATTTTTTTCACTAGAACTCCTCATGAAATTTAATTTTGTGCTTGCTCCAGTTCTCTAATATATTTTTGCTCCTATTGTTGTATTTATTCAGAGGTACAGTAAGAACTGCACTGGGTAGGAAGGAACTGGCAATGGATCTTTAAACTTTTAGGTTTTATGGTATGGCCTTAAAACAAATCTAATTTAGCAGCAATCCAAAGTCTTGATCAAAGAGCAGCCAGAGATCAAATAAACAATTTCCTGTTCATGGATGCTTTCGTGGGAACCAAACCAGCCATTGTAGGTGCCACGTTCTGGATGCTCAAGGAGACAAAAATCAGGAATTTTCATCAGCTTCCACTGAGAATCCCTGAGCCAGTGGATTGCCATTTGCTTGTGCTCTTTGTGAGCAATTTTGTCAGCAGGTTTCTCTTAATTTGACGACTTTTGAGAATAATTCAGGCTAAAATGTTAGAAATAGTTGTATTTTGCGTGCAGTTACTTATTTTGAGTGGAAAATTTTAAAGGGAAAATAGAATTTTTAAACCTGAGAAAAATGCAAAAGGCAGAAATGGTAAAAAATGTATTATTCTGCTCAAATTCTTTTGGCCTTTTAACTTTTCTAGTGGCTTTGATGCTGAAACACTGAAATTAATTAGTGTGCTAACATTTTGTAAGCTCTATGAAAACAAGCTTACAATTCAAGAATTCTGAAAGTGTGAATAATTAATCGAAGTTAAACATTCTGGCTTGTTAAGAATAGAACATGATGTCATAGGTTATTACAAAATATCTTGTCTTCAAACTTTAATATTTTGTCTTACTTGAAGTGTTGAAAGGCTTGTATCTCTTGATAATTTGGTCATCCTGATTTCATTTTTAAGATTATTGGTTGCTGTTTTTGTATGCAAATTTGACTGTCAGTATTTACAATATGGTGCAAATAGCTGTTGGAGGGGTATTATACTAAATATATTTTCCACTTGATGACTTTTATGCTGCACGTTGATTTTAATGCCTAGCGTTTTAGAGATTTTCTGCAATGAGTTTTAATATTAAAAATGCATTAAATCTAAATTTATTGTACTTATTTAGATGCTAATCATATCCTGTGGCCCATTTTGCTTTATATTAAATATTTGTACCGCACAAAGTGTAATCTAAAAATGGAAGAGTGCAATCTGATTGTAGTCACTACCTGTAGTTACCTGAGGATCAACAACCTGTCGTTACCTGAGGATTTTGGGTGCTTTTTTTTTTTTTCCTCAGAAAACCCTCGACAAACACACAGGAGATGTAATTAGCATGGACGACTTCAGGTCAATTTATCGAGCTCTTGTCCACAGACCTGAATATGAAGAACTGTTCAAGGCTTATTCCACAGATGGCAAAATTCTACCTGATGGCCAGCTCCTGAAATTTCTGATAAAAGAGCAATTTCAAACTGAAGCTAACGAAACAACTGCCTTAGAAATTATTATGAAGTATGAACCCATTGATGAAGGTATGCACAGTTTATTGATATCTAGCTCTTATTATATCTATAGATATTATGTATTATATATTTATATTATATATTATATATTATATATTATATATTATATATTATATATTATATATTATATATTATATATTATATATTATATATTATATATTATATATTATATATTATATATTATATATTATATATTATATATTTATATTATATCTAGCTTCTCTCAATGACTGTGCATTGCAAAACCTCATATCTTTATTTCTCTAAAATCATGTCTTTTTAGCTATTGTTTTTTTCTTCCTGTGTTTTCATTTATTTTCATGGTGCCCTCCTTTCTCTGCTCTCTTCTTTTTTTCCTGTCATTTCTTTATCTTTTTTCTTGTCCTTCTACAAATTCTGTTCTTCAGCTCATTGCAAACCTTTTCACTGTGTTTTCCTTAAGGTTCTTAAGAAAACCATTTTCCTTGTGTGCTCGTTTCAGTGTCTTCTCTCCCTTGAGTCTTTTAGTGATAATGCAAGGCCTCAGACAAGACCTTGATGTCCCTCTGACCTCCTTGCAGAAGCACTGCATAAAAATTTTGTGGGTTCCTGGTCACCCTTTCTGAATCACAAGAACTCTGAGATGAGGAGGGATTAATAAATCTGTGACATGTTCTTCACCTATTTAAAGGTGCCTCAAGTTGGGGTTGAGTTTCACTGATTTCAACCTTTGGCAAATTTTACAACTAAGCCATGAAAAGGATACAACTGCATTTTGTTGCAAGCTGTTAGTTTGTTCAGTGGAATATGTTTAATTCTTTTGTTGCCTTGGTTGCCAGTCTTTAAAAATGGGTGGAAGTGATAAATTAAGAAAAATAAAGCCAAGGAGAAAATAAATTGATAAGTTAAGTTAAGAAAAGTAAAGCCAAGGAGAAAATATTTCTTCTGGGAAAATAACCCGGGATTTTCTATGCTGACCTGTGGTGGAAGAAGAAAATGGAAAATGTCACTTTTTCAGTGAGGAACAGAACATTTGGTGTTTCATTAAGAGGCACTTACTGTCTAGTTATAGCTGCAAAACATGGGATTCTTTATGCCTTTACTCTTTGAGTTGCCTTTCAAATTTGACTGTACTTTATTGAACATATTCTACTCTTTATTGAACATATTCTACTCTTTCAGAGGAACTAAGGTTTACTAATTGTACAAGTTACCAGTTTAAAAGGTTCCTTTTATTTTGTGTTACCTGTTTTGACGGGAAGGTTAAAAGCTATAACACAAACAATGAAAAATCTTCAGCCCATTAGAAAATACCTTTGTAAATATCAACTGAAGTTTCTATAGGCTTAATTTAATGTCTGGTTTAAATTTCAGATGCTGAGCCAAGTTCTTGTTTGTTTCTTCACCTGTGATAAATTTGCTTGTCTTGTAATTGGAAATAATCTTGCAGAACAAAATAATCTCTGTATTGTTCGTGCTCCTTTGAGCGAATTCCAACTCCCACTCCAACATATTTATTGCAAGGCTCCAGTTATGATTGACACGAGAGATAATTCATATTGTGATAGACCACTTTGTGTAAGTGTCGTTCTGAATTTGCTGCAGAACATTATTCAGCAGCACGATCTGCTGGACTCATCTGTCACCCTTGCCCTGTGCTGGGCACAAAGGGAAAAGGGCAGGTGCTGACACTTGACTGACAGGTTTGCTAATAGTAATGGCCATTCCCTCATAAATGTGAGAGCGCTGCTGTGTCAAGATTAGGATGAAAACAATGGCTACATTTTACATATAATTTAAATAAATCCATCTCTAGCGTTTAGTGCATCCTTAACGTTTGTGCAGAGAGATTCCCAAAGCTATTGAGCCAGAAAACTCTGAATTTTCTCTCTGTGGGTACTGTAGCTAGTTCAGGACAGTATGGCATGGATTACTCTTTGATTTTTATTAGACAATTTAAATGTCTTATGTCAAAATGCTACACTAACAGATTTTTTTTTTCATGTGTGTGCTAAAAGCTTGCATTTTTGGCAGAAAGAGCCATTTCTATGGGATTGATCCCAAAATATGAATATGTGATTCACACCTGACAGTTGTGTCTTATTAACACCCAAATATCAGTTTTGTTCTTCCCAAACATTCCATTATCAGCCCATTTTACTATTAGCTTTGAATAGAAGCCTCAACTCATTAAATGAGATTAAAGAAAACATGCCAACTAAATGATTTCTTTTTAAGCTTAGTATATATGTATTTTTTAAAAAAATACTGTTCATTTACATGGATAGGTTTAGAGGCACAGTGAGAATAAGAAGGTGCATCCCATTATTATTTACAATGTAGTGCCATTCAAAGACTCCACTTCTGCCTATTTTCCTGCTAGGCAATACAAAAGCAGGGCAAAAATGCAACCCTGTCTTAAAAAAAACCAGCTTGCTTTGTAAATAACAATATAAGCCTGGTGCATCTGTCAGATAAGTTCTTTGAGCAATCCAGAATATAGTTGTGAAGCAAAAAAAACCATTTTGAGTTTATTCCTAGTATACACAGTTGGGATTTTTTTTTTTTTTTTTTTGTGCCTGTGTGTGAGAGACAGAGCAGGATGCAGAGCATAAATTTGCAGAAGAGAGCATTTGATCCCATTGGCCAATGTAAATCAAATTTAATAAAGTTGACATCTCTGCCAAATTCCTACAGATTTCATAAAAAAAACCATGTGGAATAAGAAAGATGACTTAAAAATCTCAGCTGAGGCAATGGCTCTGGCTGGATTTGTGTGACACAGGAGTTCAGATGCATGAAAGGGTGTGTAAATATCCATTCTCAGGGAAAATTTTCAAAAGAAGGTGATTATGAGATCTTAGCTCTTAGAAAATGGAACTGCTGTTCAGATACTTTATTCCAGTATTTAAGTGTGGGCAAGGTAGAAAAAAGCCTCCCTAGAATATGAACCCAGAGTAGAAAAGGAATAACTGAATTTTTACTTTAGTCAAGGACGTTCTCTCTTTAGTGTTCCCTTGGAGCACGAATGTTTCATTCTGATGTAAAGAAGTTCAAATTCCACCTGATGACGTTTCTGCCTGAGTTTTAGCAATGATTGGAAGCTTCCTCCTTCCAGTCCAGCAGAGTAACACCCTTGTCTCTGATTTGCAAGGATTTCTCATGAGTTCACCCCTGAAATTCCCAGCGAACGTCTCTGTACCCGCTTCACTCTCCCTGGGGGCCAAGGGGCACAGACATTTAATTATTGATTTAACTCTTAGGGAACACCTTTAGAAGCATGGGAAATCCCTTTCTCCCCATTTCCTGGTCTCAACTTCAGCTCAGGCTCTTCTTGTACTCAGCCCCTTCAGCAGCAAACAGGTCTTGCAGGAGCCTCTGGCCAGTGCAGAGTGATTTCTTTCTTGTTTTGTCACCTTCAGTGTGGGTACTCTACAGGCCCTTCAGGGCAGCAAACATCTTATGAAAGTTTTCAATTTTTCCTTTCCAAAGAGGAAGAAAAATGCTTTCAAAGAAGTTCCAAGATAAATAAGAAAGCAGAATGTAATAAACTCTAAAAAGAATGTATAATGTAATCTGAGTCTTTCAAATACTCAGATTATAACCATAATTCCTCTCTGATATGACACTATTTGTATATATGGCAGAACTGGAGTTTACCTTAACAGGAGGAATGAGAAAAATCATCTTAAATCAGATTTTAAACCCCCAAACAATATAAAAGAATATTGCTAATAAAATGAATTCCACACTATCCAAAAGAGGAGGGCAAGGGAAAAAAAAAAAATCATTGCACTTTGTGAAAAAAAAAAGAGGCAATGAGAAGTCAGAAATCTTTTCTTGCCCTCCCTTTCTCCAAAGAATGGATATGTATGTGCACACTGACTATTGCTAAAGGGTCCTAATGGAGACAAAGCCTGAGCTTCCTCTGGGGGGGAAATGTGAGGCCTTGATGAAAGTCTTTTCACTCTGGAATTGTTGTGGAGATGAATTCCCATTTCCTTTAATGCAGAAGCACAAAATGTCTGTAAATGGTCAGGAAATAGTAATGGCTGGGCTGGCTATTCCTCAGAAATGTAAGGGCCTGTAATAAGCACTGTAAAAATACAAAGATTTTTAGTCTGTTGATTGGAGGCACGAGCTGAATGGTTTTCTGAAGTCCACAAGCTTCCATATTGACTAAAAAACAATGTAGATGTTCATTTTTGGGCGATTATGGTCATCAGCATATTTGCCTAAACCTTAATTTCTCTGGAGAATATTGCAGCTAACTTTTGTCTATGACAAGAACAGCCAGGAAAACATCATAAATAATTCAGAAAAAAATCATCAAGGCTTCAAAAAGCCAGTATTTTTCACTAATGTAGTAAATAAATGCAGAAAAGATAAGAATTGTTGCAAAATAAAAAATGCATACACACACACACACACAGAGTTACTAGCTCTATTTGTAATTGCTCAGAGAAATACATAGACCATGAAAAATAAATTAACCAGATATGAAATCCAGACAGTTCATGTCATTCCTTATAGGCAAAGTATACAGAATGAGTGTAGTCTGAGTAATGTAAAAAAAATTCAAAATGTTTTTTAAAGATCCAGAAAGTAGAAACTTAATCCATTTGTTAGAAGTATAAAACAATATAACACGTGCATGTGGATAAATGTAAACCAAGATACTGAATGGGATACACTTTTCAAGAGTCACCAGGGTAGCAGGAAATCATCCTGCAAATCTCTTAGAAGATCAAAGAAATTCCTGATGAAATAAGTGGAGTCAGCTCTGCAGTATTATTAATATTATTAATCTGAGTAAGATCTCAGTCAAAAATATGGATGAAACAGGATAGGACCTTAAATGCTGTAATCAGGTCAGTGAAGACAGGTTGACAAATCCAAGTTCTTGGAAAATTGACTGTAACAAGCTTGACTAAGACAAGTCAAAGGTTACTTTTGAAAATAGGGGGGAAATGAATGATGAATTGAAAGACTGGAAAAGATCAAATGTAATATCTATTTTAGAAAGGGAGCATCCAAGGAACTGAACTAGACACTGCCAGTTACTAGGGAAAAAAAAATGGAGCAAATAATAAATATGTAAACCCTTCTAAGATGGTAAAGGTGAGTAGCAGTTTGTCAGGACATTGCATGAGGAAATAATATCCTGTTTTCTCCTGTGAAAGATTAACAGCTCTGGTGGATATCAGAAAAATAAAAATTACCAGAAATCTGAAACAGAAAGATGCCCTGGATTGGATTTGTTTCTGTGGAAAGCAGTAGAATGAGGGAAGTGTGAGAGCTCTCATAAGTGAAAGAGGATGAAAAGAAGGGAGAGGACTAAAACCAAACAGAACAAATATTTTGGACAGCAAGGGAGTTTCAGGGTAAACTTTTGTTTCCTAATTATGGAAAATTTCCTGCCAATAAGGTTATTTAGCTGTTGAAATGGTTTTACTGGGCTGTCTGTGGATTCTTCATCAATGGAAGTCTGGAAGAAAAAATTCAGAAAGACTTCTGGTAGGAGTAACAGTTTTTAGGTGAATGTATGTTTGATGTCTGGATGATCTTCTGTTTTTCTTCATAACTGTAAAACATTGCAAGTTTTCTAGTTCAAAGACCTGTGTAATTGAGAAATAATTATTTTCTGTAAATTCTCATTCAGGTGTAAAAATTTCAGTCTGTCACACACCAAAGATCAATAACTGCAGTTCTAACTTAGACATTCTCACAGCTGTAGTAAGAATTACCAGGGTAGAAAAGGGAGTTTTCTTGCAGGGATTTCCAGTCCCCAAATTTACATACATTGACTTCTAAGTCATTGTTAGCATAAAATAATTTGGGATTATTTACTGCTTGTTCACTGCTAGTCTGGTATGATGATAATAAAGTTATTTTAGAGTAAGAACTGGGCAAAATCCCTCACTAATTCAATCTATATTTTGAAGCAAAGCTGACTTTTTTTTTTTTTTTTGAGATTATATCATTTGCAAAATGATTGCATTGCAGACATGACATTGGGAGCAGGAGCTGGCACTGTAATGGCTCTGTTTGCCATTAAATCTGTCAAAACCAAAATAAATGGGATGGCTATCACTGGTATAGACTCAGTTAATTTTGTTATAAATGCAGTAGTGTAATAACCTTAATTTTCAATTCATCTGTATGGGCAGTTAGTCCTTTTAGTAAGATGCTATTTTTATTTCAAGTATTTCTAAACATGATTTGATCAATATTTATTTGGAATTTTCCACCCCTGGGGAAGACATTTGGTGCTAGAAGTCAGAGTTTCTGCAAGATTATATTGAGAATTTCTGACTGAATTTTTTGAGAACAATCCTGGTTTTCTTAAAAGAGAAAAGCAAGTTCTCTTAGTGCATTGTGTGGCATGTTACTTTCCAAATTAAATAACGAATATTTTACTTTGTATTTAATCAGGACTACTGAAAACTCCTCTTACTGCTGTCCATTATAGAGAAGAATAGAGAAGAATATAATATTCTTATAATATAATATAATGTCCATATAGAGAAGAATAAAAGTGTGAAAACCAGGTTTATTTCCTCTCAGAAGTTTGAACCACAGCAATTGAGCTCCAGAGCCACATGTATCTGCTGTTTGTGGTGTTCATACATTTGTTCTGAATTTTAAAATTGCAGGAAAGTGTTGTGCTCTATAACTGTTAGCAGCCTTCAGAACTGGCTATTAAAAATTTCAGAAAGTGCATGGGTACAACCATCAGAGTGGCTTCACGACAGAGATTTTTTTCCTTTTTCTTTTTGTTCAGTGAGGAAGAAAAGGCAGATGTCATTTGAAGGATTTATAAGGTACATGAACTCAGAAGAATGTTCAATATTTAAAAGCCAGCACAGGACCATCTATCAAGATATGACCCAGCCATTATGTAATTATTTTATTTCATCTTCTCACAACACCTACTTGATATCTGACCAGCTAATGGGACCCAGTCATTTATGGGGATATACCAGGTATTTAGACATAGTTTTTTACATTTTAAACATTCTTTGGTGTTTCTTTTTTTTTATGAATCCTAAGTCACATACAATCCTACTTGGCAAAAAGGGACAAAGCCATCAAAGATACAAGTTGAAAATGTGAGAGTGGTATTTTATTTTGTGTGTACACTTTTCAATATATTTGCCAAACCATCTGTCCATAGTCTGGAAACAATCTATTTTTTCACTTACATCTCAGAAAATCAACCTTGCAGCAAATGAAATCTATACTATGGTGTACAGTACATGATTAAATCAGTTTTTAATCTCAACACGCCGTGCAAAAATAAATAACTCCCAGAAAGAAATGTAAAATTCCGGGGTGAGCTCTAAAGTGTTCAATATACAGGATGTGTGTTGGAGTATGTCTGTGACATTTGTGTTCAGGGCATTTTGCAACGGGGGCAGTTTAGAAACAACAAAAACGACCAAAGTTGGGCGTCCAGGGAGGCAGCAGGGAGGGGAAGCTCTGCAGTGTTGTGTGTGATTTCAGGGGATGATGAGCAGGATGCTTCATTGCCAAGGCAGGGAAGAAGGAAAAGGATTGTGCAACAAAGGCAACACTGAGAGGGCAGGATGCATGAAGAATTAGAAAGAGATTTGTCCAGAATTCCCATTATTTGTACCACTTTGGTGAAGGGAAAGCAGCTGGAACCATCACATACCTGAAATCTTCTTCCTTGGTTGCTCTCTTAACGCTCTACACTGACTTGCAACCATCAGAAAAAATACTGAATTTCCATCAGTATTTAAAATTCCTTGATGTTAATGCTGCATTGCTGAAAGTAATTGCAAGGAGGGTAGAACCCCCCCTGTCTTTCCTCTTTATCTACTATTTGTGTGAGGAAAATGCTAAAATCAGCTAGAGGCACATTTGACATATTGTTAATGTGTGAAAAGCAGCATGTAAAAGACAGATTGGTAATTAAGTAAAACAGTTTATAAGAATGTTTCAGTTAATTGCCAGTCAAATATTATAAACCGAAGAATTTAAGGGATGCCACTAACATATTAAAATTAAAGCAGTAAAATCAAGGTGCCTGAGAAACTTTAGCACTCCCTCTTAGAAACAGGATCTGGGGAGAAGAACTGACTTAGGCAAAGACCAAATGCAACCTGATTCTCTAAGTGCAATGGATTTTTCAATGATTCTCAAAATTGCAGGCAAGTTTGGAACAGAAACACAAAAGATCATTTGAAATACTTGTTCTTTTAAGTGGCAATTTGCCTTTGTTCCAAAATTCCTTTATTGAAATATCTGACCTTCATTTTTACCTTTTTAAGGAAGATAATTCAGGTAATCCCATATTCTTTAATGCTCTAATAAAGTTTATTGCATAATACACTTAAAATAAACACCAGAAAGTATGTCTGTCTCATATATGTATACTTCAGCAGGATTTCTTTTTATTTATGATGAAAATGAAGTATTCTGTGCTTATAATCAGAAATACAGCAACTTGTATAAAAAAAAAAAAAAAAAAGTGTGGTGTCTTTTGGCTGTAAAATTGTTTCTCTTGTTCTCCTGAAGTGCTCTCTTAAAAGGATGTCGTTGCCTGGAGATTGACTGCTGGGATGGCAACAACAACGAGCCCGTTGTGTATCACGGCCACACTTTAACCAGCAAAATCCCGTTTCGTTCTGTGATCCATGTGATTGACAAGTATGCGTTTATGGTAAGTTCAGATCCATGCTTGGAGACACAAGTCGGTTACAATGTGATGGTGGCTTTAATAAACCAGAGACGTGGCTCTTAGAGATTCTCCTGGGTGAAAAAAAAATGAAACAGAGCCTGTGGCAAAGGGCATTGTTAAAATTAATTACAGAGCGATTGTGCTGTTTGTTCTTCATGTATTTGATAAACTTTTTAAAGGAATCATAATCATTTTTCCTGATAATGAATAGAAACCAAGCTTAGTGCAAAGGGTTCAGGTGATCTTACTCAGCTTGTTGGTGAAATTCTCACCTGAGATCATTTAAACAAGGACTGAATAGAAATTGGAGAACTAGTTCAGAATTGCTCTGATGTTTTTCTCCTTCTTTATATTTTTAAAGGTTTTTGCATCACTTATTCTTCTGCTGCTATCAATCTGTCTTATATCCTGCATGTAAATTTATGAAGTAGACAGAAAAAATTAGATAATAGATGAGTTTGAGGCTTTGTTTACCATTTCTTCTCATTTTATTTTGAATGTTGACCCTGATAAATGTTAGCAGCTACTGATTTTTTTTTGGGTCAGGTGACTCATCAGGGCAATGTTCCTTCTGCTATCTCTGGAAAAGCACTGAAATCTGGAGAGTTTTTGGCACTGTCTCAGGGTTTTGTATAGGATTCTGGCAAAACTCCTGCTCAAGGAGGTGCTGAATGATTATTAAGACAAATCTCAGAACCAGGCCAGCATCATGTATGGGAATATATACATCCATGAGCATAAATTTATGTGGATTTTTATACATATGTGTTTATAGCCTTCTCGGTGTTAATTAAAGTTCTGTTTTCTGTATAAAATTTAATTAGTCTCTGATTTTAAAAGGGAAATTAATAACATGATTTTATTCTACTGTATTTCCAAACCCACTGGGTATAACTCTCCTGTTCTTGCTAGTGCACAACATATTGTGCTTGAGTCAAATGCAAACTTTATTTCTCAGGCCCAAATGCCAATGAGATGATAAAATCACACCAGGTGATGGTTTGGTACCAGCTGTCCAGGCAGGCTGGGCTTTGCTAATCTAACATTCAATAACAAATGTAAAGATGGGAAAACATGAAATGGTGTTTTCCTTATTGACAATTTAGGTCCTGCCTCAGCAAACATTTCATTCATTGTGTTTTTGATGGCCACCACCATTACTGGCAACTCAGGAGATTTACTTTTATGTTTAAATGGATGTGCTTCTTTTGAATTATTTTTTAGTTTTTACTCAATTTCTCTTTTTCGTCTTTTACCTTTAATTTTCACTCAATTACCCTTGCCTGAGTGGTGTAATGAGCAAAGTGCAGACTGTCCCTAGAAAAGTTTGTGATATTATGAAAAACAAAAATATGCAAAGGCTGTCATTCCTGAACAAGGTTTGGAGAGACTATCAGCTTGAAAAAAAGTCAAAGAAACCTGTCATAAACAAAAGCAAAAGACATTTAATCCTGCTTTATGTTGTCGATTTTAATTTTAGGATCTGATTTTAACTTTTAAAACCAAAACAAAGCAGTTTTTTACACTTCTGCATATGTCTAGCTGTTTTAACTTTCTGAAGGTGCATTTTTTCTTTAATTGTGCTTTGTTTTTTCCACAAATATTTTTATTGTGTTACTAACCTGAAACCACTGATCTATATTCTGAATGTTTTGAAAACGAAGGTAAATACAGATTGCCAGGGGGACTTTTTAAAGATATTTTGGAGAAAGCAATTACTCATCTTTTTATTTATTAATAATAAAATCCTAAAATTATATTTCCAGTCCTCTGCCTATCCACTTGTACTGTCTTTGGAGAACCACTGCAGCCCTAAACAGCAGAAAGTGATGGCAGACTGCCTGAAAACCATTCTAGGTGACAAACTTCTTTCTTCACCAATTGGTGGTGAAGTAGAGATTTCTCAACTGCCTTCTCCTGAGGTAATCACTTTTCATTTTTCTCTATGAAAGAAATGGAAAAAATGGGGGAGGGGGGTGGTTCTTAATTTTTTTCTTTTTAATCCTCTGGAACTGAATTTATGGATCACATCTGGTGTCTGAAATAGACTTCGGGGAGTAACAAAAAAATATTTAAACAGCACAAAAATGCCACATGGAAAGATGCCACATGTTGGTGTACCTGATACCTGCTGATTTATTTTTCGTTGCTTTAATTGAAGGAAATTCCTGAAATTTAAACATGTTATTGAAATGGAAACCTGAATGTACATGTTTGGTCAGTACCAGCGGTGATGAAGATTTTTCTTTGCATTCTGCTACTGCAAATCAATTCTCTTTTTTTCAGTGTGTTTCTCCCTAAGACAGTGTTTCTCAGCTGGTGGCCAGACACCCCGGGGCTGTGGAGTCAGAAAAGGCAATTAGATGGGTATTGAACATTTTATTGCAAACTAAACCAAACAAATTTCCACTCTCCCAATCTTTGCACATCATTTTCTTTCAAGGACAAACATTTTTTCAGATCTCTTGTAGCACAAACGCGTGCATACAAACAAAATACTTATTTCAGCTTGTCACTCTTGCCAGTTGTAGCTATATTTTACACTTGGTTTTTTTTTTTTACACTAGCTAAAAAAAATGCAAATGAAAATGTGGGGAGGAAACACTGTCATGAGGAAAAACAGCACACAAAAGGTTGTCATTTTTAAAGGATTTGACAAGGAAAAAATATTTTTGAAGTGACCTGTCCAGATAATGTGCTAAAATATTACCATACTCTTATATTCCAATAACAATGTTGTTTTAAATTTATTTAATATTCACGTTTCTGTGCTTTTAAAATTTTTTTTATTGTAGCATTTTATTTTTTTACATCACGGTGTCCGATATAATTTTGAAACCTTGAAAACTGTTTTTTCAATTAGGAAAAAATAGAAACTGTACCAAACAGGAGGGCTCGTGTTAAAGCTTCTCAAAGCATGGCTGGATTCAATGGAGGAGATGTCCTCTAAAGCAAGCACAAAATCAGTGAACACGGAATTACTGACTCACACACTCTAAAATATGATTTTCTATGATATATGTCCCTTACCATATGGTTACTGTGATAGGGAATTCATATTTCCATAGCTTAGAGTTTTCATGAGTCAGCTCTGTAAAGTTTGTCTGAAAATGCATTTCTGTGTCTGCAAGTCTGGAAATGCTGTCAGGTGAGATTCATTCTCCTGAACTTTGAACATATTAAAGTATGGTGAGCCATGTTTCCCATCTGTGCAAGGTGTAAGGATTACCTAAATAACACCACTGTCCTCAGCTGGTTACAAAAGTTTGAATTTAATAAATTATTATCTTGAGAATGAGCATAAATTAGGATCATCTCCATTTCTCCTGGATGTTCTGATCAAGCATGTAAGAGAAATCAGTAGGATTTGACTTAGCAATGGAAATAGGTAGCTACGAGTGAATTTGTAAATTCTGTAGTAAGCTTGACTTTTGGCTGGCATCTTTTTGAAGAACCACTTTTGGTCCATGTTCAAACGGGGTTTAGTGACATCACATCTTTAAAGTTGGGACCATGTGCAGTTTCAAGGCCTGGATAAATTCATTATCATTTGAGAAAGCCAAATTCTGAATTTAGACTGCTTTACTTAAGCTGTGCAAAAGGGATGTTACAGAACCACAAATGGTGAATTTAAAATGCTCTTTGTGAGAAGGATTCTCAGTAAGCGTGAAAAAAAAAAAAAAAGCTGTTACCCTATATAATTTACTGCTCCACTTTTTTCAAGATGGAGCATGAGCAAGAATAGGGAAAAAAACACCTCAGTGTTCTTCAAGATCAGAAATAAATTATTCTCTTGTGTGTACATGAAGAGGGAAACCACACAGTTTCTCCAAACAATTCAGAGAAACATTTGCCAATTACGGGTTCCTTTTTGGCTTTGGACTTTTGGAGGCTTCCATGGAAATTCTTTTCTCTTATATGGTCAATCTTCCACTTCCTTCTTTAAGTAGATCTTGAGCTATACCTTTGTCAGCTGACATGACTGTGTGTGTGGAAGGAGGTTAAAATGAGGAACAAACTCACTCCCAGGGGATTCCTGACCACCTTTCAATGATGGGTTCTACCACTGCAATTCTAAGTGAAAATCACATGGAGGACCAGAAAATAAAAGTGGAGGATCACTGAATACTTCTTCTCTCTGCTTTTCCCAACACTTGCTTCATCTGAAAAACAAACCCCAGAAAATTTCAGGAATAACTTTTTTTTAATTCTTTGCCTTCAGGCACATATTCACACTTCCAGCTGACTATACTGACATTGTTAATTCCCTGCAATTCCTGTGTTCTGTAGCATCTCAACACACAATTCTTCCTCTACAGACGGAGGAAAGAGAAGATTTTTGCTTTGTTTCTTTCTTCCACACGTACCTTATCCCACGAGAAACTGAAGCTGCCCTTAAGCTTCACCTATCTATTCTACTTCTTTCCTGAGCAGATGTTTTGCCAGCCAAAGCAACAGACCTGATCCAGCTCTCTGCTCCTAGGCTTGTCCATCATGGTGCTTCTAAAGGGACTTCATGAACTTCCTCTAATATTCGCTGGAATATCAGGTGCTTGGAGTCAGTCCCTGCACTAAATTAGATTTGACACCACTGGCTGGTGCCAGCCATCCCTGCTGGTGATGTGCTGATAGGAAGGCAAGGAATGAAATGTCTTATGCAGCAATTTGTAGGTGAGCCTAGGAAATATCAGGGTGCCAGAAGAGATAAGGTTTTACTTACCCTGCTGTGTCCTTCCTCTCTAAGAAATTTGACAACAATTGAAAGAAATGTGGGCATCCAATATAACAGAGAGAGGAATGTAAACACATTGATGCTTTGGTGAAGGTTTGTTCCTCAATTATTTTGCACTGTAGTGCATTGAACTGCCTTACACTGCTGACTGGATATATATATCAGATAGTTAGGAAGTTTTTATTATTTGCAGGTTTCCTGTCACAAAGTTGGAATGAGATATTGATGTGTGATTAGCTGAAAGCAAAGTGGCAGCTACTGTGATTTTACAAGTTGTCTTTAATGTTTACCACACAGCTGCAAGATCAATTTCTGTATTGTGGTGCTTCAGAAGCATTTCTGGCCAGGATTGCCAAGGCTTCCCTATGGTTGTTAAACCTGTGGTGTCCAAACCAAAAGATCCATTCAATGATCTCCTTGAGAAAGATCAATAGAAGGTCTCCAGTACAACTTGATGGGCTATGAAGATTGTAAATTCTGCTATTATGGGGAAAACCAGCTAACCCCATAAGCCAGGGCTCATTCTCCCCAATTTTCTTCACCTTTATCAATTCAGTATACAAAGCAGCTTTCTCTATACACTGAGTATTTTCACTGAGAAATTCAAGATCAAGCCTGCTTTAGCATATCTAATTCTGTTGCTTCAGTTATGAGATTAATTCCTGTTTATTCTGACCAACAAGTCACATATGACCAAGTCTTTGCATCAGAAAGATCTTTGCTTCTTAACAGGTCAAAACATTTCTAGTCACTCTTTTGCCTTTCAGTCAGTCTATGGCATCTGTTCTTTACAGAAATAAGAAGAAAGATGAGAATGGGGTAGGTGTTGATGATGATGACCTCAAAAATAAAATCTCTGGAATCTCAAGGCTGTAGTGAGTACTTACATGAGACTCATCGAATTCCTTCACTATTTTTAGACATTGCACTCTTCTTGGGGGAGCATGGTTTTCCCAGAAATGTAGTGAACATGTGACAGTCGTTATGGGTTGTTAATTGCTTCCCTGTAGTGTAAAGCAACTTTAGGAGGTGACTAAAAACTAAATATTGCCGTATTTTATATCATCCCCCAGGTAGGTCTTGAGTCAATGGTTTATTTGGTGTATAAATATGTTTGGCAGGGTGTCTTGGATCACTGAACTTTGGTAAGGAATGTGTGCAATGAGTCTCTGAGCACACTGCATTAATATCCTGGCCAGCCTGGAGCCACCTTTCACTGCAGTCATCCTTTGGGTTTCTTTCCAATCCATCCTGACATTTCTTTGCCTGTGTTGAATATCATCTCAACTACAGCACAGCTGTTTAGCTTTGGACCAGACTGATCTGACATCTGCTCCAGAGCACAGCACAGAAGTGGAATTTTCAGGGTAGGGTAAATGTGTTGTACGAGAACTTTTTATGAGGTAGCTAAAATGCTGCTCCTGATATAATTACTATCTGTTTACCTAGAGCTCAGACACTGCTGGCAGTATTGATTTAAAGTATCTTGAGAACTGTGATTTATAAGGCTGCCACAAAGACATCCATTCACACTTCACTAAGTGTGATTCTCTTGAATTGTTAAAGATAGCTGGCTTTTTTTTTTAACAGTTGTACTTAACAAATCTTGTCATTGTCTCAAAACCTTTCCCTGTGTTAGACTTCACAAGAGGTGTTGTATCTTCACCCTACATCGGTGTTTAAGACAGCAGTATAAATCTCGAAATAGAATATTATGTAAAACTCAGAAGAGATTTTAACCTTGTTACTTAGCAAGATTTTCAGGACTTGATATTCCCCTAAGTAAGCACCTACAGTTGGTGAGGAGAGGAGAAGAGAGAACGAGCTAAATTTAAACAGGAGAAACTATTCTTTCTTTTTTTTTTTTTTTTAATACTTATGACTTAAATCCAGGGTTTATTCCTTACTTTTCTGAGGACTGAATTTTTACATTAATTGCAGTGGTCAATAGGTGGATTTGCCTGATCCAAAGTGCTTGGGATTTTTGTTTTGGAAACTTGGCATTACTTCAGCTGATTTGTGTTGTGCATCACATTAACCAGAATGTACAAGAAAAAAAGTTTTGTTCATTTAATTATGTAAATATTTGTTCCAGTTGATTGTACTTTGAGGCTTTTGCTTATGCCAGCCTTGAAGTCCCACTACGCTCTAGGGAAGTCCTATTATGTTTTACATATTTTAATTTTTTATTATGCTTGCAATTTATATAGAAGTAAAGAGCAAATTTATTTTTGACATATTTTGCCTTTCATAACAAAACTAGAAAGGAGCAGTTGTAGGGAATGCTCAGACTTTCAGCTCATTAAATGGCTTTTCAGCTCTCTTAGAGGACTTGGACATGCAGAGAAAAAGGTGTCACATGTTTAGCAGTGCTGATTGCCAATTAAAGATCCCAGATTTCACATCAGTGATTTTTTTAACCATGTCATTTTTTTTTAACCAATGTCATTTTTTTTTTTACTCTATGTTTCACTTTCAATGATTGGGGGTAACTATTTTTGGAAGTTGCTTCTGGCCAAAAAATAGCAAATTTTCGGACTGTTGGGGTATTTTTTGGTGACTCTTTCTAAAAAGAGCCATCATTTCAAAATGTTAATCTTTGTAGAAAACAAAACAAAATAAACCTTTAAAACTTCTCCTACCTCAGCGTGTTTACATTTTTGCTAACAGCTAGTCAACAGAATTTTAGAGACTGACTTAAAACATCATGAGCCATTTTTATATCATTACACACCTACACTGGGGTCTTTTCTTGCTTAGGTTTGCATATAGGAGGTAGTAATGTAAGCATAGAAAGTTTTTTCTTCCCTTGTATACCAGGAAAGAAATGTTTATGTTTTTGGTTTTCTTTCTCATTTGTAGAATTAAGTCTTCCTGTGAATAACGAAATACAAGACCAAAAGCGGATAGAATTGCTTTTAAATATTGGGAAATGTGAGCATGCAAAAGCAAATTCAGAAGTCTTTAAAAATATGAGCAGCATTAATCATATTAAAACTCTTCTAAAAATATCACAGGGGGGAAAAAAAAAAAGAAAGAATTTCTCAATAAGGAAGTGATAAGTGATCCCTTTTGTGAGTCAGCAGTGCAGAGCCAGGGCATGGGGAGAGGCTGGGCATGGGATGTCTCATCCCCCTGGCAAAGACAACAGCAGATGTGCAGAGCTAAGGGGATCAGGAGCAATGGAGCTTGCCAAGGAAATAAATGGAATATCTCTATCCTTGCCCATGGCTCTGGATTCCATTATAAACCTTTGGGTTTACGTGTTTCCATCATCCCTACATTCCATATTTACTTAATGGAGCCCTTAAAACACAGCATTGCAGTTTCCTTTCCTTTATTGTGAAATTATTTGTTCCTTGTTCCTGCCACTCCCAGTAGTGCAATTTTCCTATTCACTAGAGCATAGGAAATTTTAGGAATATTTTTGTGGATCACTTTATTCAGGTCCTGTTACTCACTGGCAGCTCCTGTGTACAGATGTAGAGCTGAATGTCTGTTACATATTAGCAGCTTTACTATTAATATAATTTTGTAAATCAAAGTGAAATATATACTCATAGGATTCTGTTGCATAGATGAAAGCAATAAAATTCAATGATGTTTTTCCTCCTCTATTTTATATATTATGGAGGTTGATACATGGCCATTTAAAAATAGAGAAACTGCTTAGGCAAAATCACCTGGCCAGGTGAGGTCAGCATAAGGATTTACTGTAAAATAACACAAGTTAAAAATCAAAGTTTCAATTTGGTACACAAGACAGACATGCACAAAGGCATTAATAGAATAACAAATTTCCTGCAGCTCAATGATAGATGAAAACATTCCAAATTAATATCAGACACACCTTTAAGTGTGTGTATATACATATAAATACATTTAGTCACAGTAAAAAACAAATACCTTCCTCATCTTGCCTGGCTATCACCTTTGGCTCTTACTTAACTTCTTACTTTTATCTTTTCATACTTTCAGCATCTGTGCAGCTGTGGTGGAGAGCAGGTTTTTCCTGTCCTGGGGTTAGATATTCTCATTCTGTTGTGTACTTTGATCCCCACATTCTGTTTGGTTTATTTGGCTTTGGCTTCTGCCTCACTCATGTCTATTTTCTTCATTTGTAAGCTCACTTCGTTATAAACTTTCATTAATAAACTTGGAAGAGAAATGGTAAAATAATACCAAGAGATGAAAACCTACATCATTCTAGTAACTATTGTCCAACCCCTTTTCTCTAGGCACTAAAATTCAAAGTTCTGATAAAAAATAAAAAAGTTGGGACACTTGAGGAAAGCCTGCTGAGGATGGAGGATGACTACCATGACGAGTCAGAGGAGATGTCAGACTCTGATGTCCAGTCAGACGACGAGGACAGAGAGGACATGTTAACCCTTCAGCCACCAAGGAGTCCTGCCAAGAGAAGAGGAGACTCTAGGCCTTCAATCCTACCTCAAAAAAAAACAAGGGTAACTTTTGCTTCAATTAAATATGGGGAATACATAGGTTTTTGTTGTTGTGGTGGTTTTATTTTTATTTTTTTTTCTTTTTAAGAAGGACTGTATCATCTTAAAATAGAGACTAAATTTAAAAGGGAAACTTGAACGTTACTAAGATCAGTGCATTTGAAAATTGCAAGCTTTAGCTCAAGTTTTCAGAGTTTTCCTATTATAAGACAAGTGAGACTGTACCCCATTTTATCATCCAACTAAAAAACAACTCCTCCCTGTGCTCCCATCTTGAATTTCAAGCAGATTTTCCTCTTTCAAGCCCTGTGCTTGTCCCAGGTGCTCAGTACCACAGGAGATTTAAGATGAAGTTACCCAAATGTTTTGTTGGTGCCATGGCCCTCCTGGAACTGTGCATGGAGAACACTTGGAGCAGTTCCTGATGACAACAGGCAGAGTTAATTATTTCTTCCCCAAGTCTGTTTTTAAGACAGATAGATTCTCCTATTTTCTTCTGGTTTTCTTTCAGATTTTTTGCATTAAATGAGGTGCACGCTCCAAGCTGTGCTGAAACATTTTTTCAGCACTTAGAATTGAAGAAGTATTTTTACATTTATCACGCAGAGACTTAACATTAAGCACTATTTCTGAAAGAAGTGTAAAAATTGGGTGTAATCTCCTTCCTGGAACTCAAATTGTCAACCAAGTATAATTCTCTACTGTGGAAAATCTGTTGCTTCATCAGGGTTGAAATTGCTTTGTTCAACTTTTTAAAGTTGAAACTTCACTTAAAGTTAAGCTGCTGTGTCCAGTCCCTCTTGCACATCCTGCTCTGATTTCCTGAACGTGGCTAAACTGGCCTCGCTCCTCAGAGCCCACCCTGCTCAGAGTCTCTTTTTTAAATGTGATTGGATGGTGAAAGTTTTGGGTTCTTTCACATCCCATCTGACATAGGGACATAAAAAGGAAAAATTCTGAGGAAGGATGGAGTGTCCTTAGAGCAGGAAAGGCCAACTTTCCAGGCAACAGGTTTCACGTGTATTTGTAGGACCGTGTTAGGGACGAGAATTCATCCCACATAAACAGCAACAACAAAAAAACTATCTGCTCACGTTTCACAGGCAGAAGAGAAAAGGGTTTCCAGCCTCTCTGTTGCAGTGTTTGTCTTGTCCCACTGTGTTGCTTTATGGGAGGGTGGGGGAACATTTGAACCTGCAGCCAAGATTCCAAGTGTTGGAACCCCGAGCACTAAAATTTTACCCTTCCTGTGCTAACAAGGACTAACCCCCAGGAGAACTCTGCATTTAACCTGGAGCTGTGCAGAAGACTTCCAAAATTAAATAATAAATCTAAAATCAGAAGTGTGTAGTTTAAATAAAAGGGTGCAATATCACATAGTGAAAAACTTAAAGTAATATATATATATATAAAGCAAAATGAAAGTTTTAAGACAAAATCACCTTCTTCTTCACGAGTTTAAGTAATATTGTGTAATTAAGTAGAAAAGTCTGCATTGCAAGCCACAGGTAGTTAGTTATTAAGTTTAAAAATAAAAATAATTTAAGTAGCATTTCATAATTAAGCAGTTTACCCTTAAAAAACCTTGTAAAAAAAAATACCATTTTTAGTTTAACTTAAAGTACTGTAGGACTCACAGTCTGTAAAACTGTAATATAAATAAAAAAACTAATAATCCTCTAAATCCAAACAAAAAATATCATCTCATACATTTAAAAAAAAAAAAAAAAAGGTCACAACACCCCAGTGATGCTGATTTCCTCTATTATCTTGTCAGAGGAGAATTTGCCTTCAAAAGCTGCAGTGGAATGCAAACATGACGAGCAGCAACCCCTCTCTGCCCCCAATTAGCTGACGAGTTATTCTAAGGGAAATGAAGAGGTCATTTAGTGCCTCGCTGTAAGGGAGGAGATCCTGCTAAAATTTCTGTCACTTTTGCTTCTTTTGGTGATGGAGCAAGACTCAATTCAGGTTTTGGTGAGAGAACTTTCGACCTTAATCAAGAAGAAAAGTTTTCCTCACTTCAGAGCAATGCTTAGAGGAACTTGCCTTTGACTAATTTGCTTGGCATAGTGTAAACATTTTCCTGTTAATTCTACATTTTATAAGCGAGTTTATGCTGTTGGTCTTTTCTAGTACTTTATATATTTATAAATAAAAAGTTGGAGGTCTGTTTTTAAGGGGTAATGTTAAAAAATGATGTTATTTTCCAACCAGTCTTAGAGGCAGGAAAATGGTAAAGCTCTCCAGAAGATTCTGCTAGGAAACATCTATTTACTCACCCTGTGATTATTATGGTAAACATGGACACAATAACCTCAGTTTTCTCTCAGTGCATCAAGTCTCACTATTAAAGGTCATATTTATTAAATTCATTAACTCTGACGTATTTTCTCATGCTTTATACATCCAAAACGATTGTTTCTCTGAGTTATTAATATTAATAACAATGAAATATACATTTTTTGTGACTTTTTTATTCACCTGATGGTTATTAGGTGAAGAAGACAAGGATTTCCCTTGCATTGTCAGACCTTGTGGTTTATACCAAATCTCAGAAGTTTGTGAGCTTTGACCATTCTCTGCAGCATCAGAAATGCTATGAAAATAATTCCATTGGAGAGAGTGCAGCACGAAAACTTGCAAAAAATTCAGGTAAATTGAGTTCATCAGTTGGAAGTTCCATTGTTGCTATGGCATTGGAAGGGTTAAAATTTTATGAATCACCTGCTGTATTATTTTATTTGGTTCTTTGTATAACACTGTTTTACAAATATCTTTTGCATAACTTTTTTTTTTTTTTTTTAATTTCTGTTGGTTTTGTGAGGCATATTGAAATTCAACTTTTTAAATTCCGTGTATTTTTATAAGAACAAATATTAACACGGTCTACAAAATGTATGTCTGCCTTTTGAGTCACTGTTTCCTGCACCAAATAATTTAGGGCTTGCAGTCAGTACTTGAAAAAGTGTGGAATAAATTTCACTGCCCTTCCTCCCTGCCCTTGCCAATATCTGGGTTTAGAACTGGGTGGAGTTGTCTGGGCAGTGCCCTGGCCTTGGTGAGAGCTGCAGATAAAACTCTGCTCAGGAATGGGATGGATAAAGCCCAGCTTGCCCCACTGGGCCAGACCTTTCATCCCAGCCAAGCTGGATTATTCCAAAATTATTCTGTGTTGGAGCATCTCCATTTGGTGCAGCCTCTGCTCTTGGAATTCCAGCTGCCTGAGGGAGGGTTAAGAAAATTCTAGAATTCCTCCTTCCCCTCCACTTAAATAAAAAAAAAAAAACCACCTCCAAATAACAAACCAAACCAAAATCAACCAAAGGAAAAAAAAAGCCCTAAACAAACAAAAAATGAGAGGAGAATGGAATAGATCAGAGAGATGACCCTGGGAATGCAGATTTTTGTTGAATTGCTGAAGAAGGAATTGTGCAGATAAAAGTCATCTGAAGTTTCCCACATCCCTGTGCTCCAAGCCCACAGATGAGAAAGGAGGGAACACTGCCAGCAGAAGGAAAAACAACGTGCATCAACAGTTAACATCTTCTGAGGCTTATTTAAGATTAATAATCAAAAAATCTGCTCTTCCCTGATCTTAATATAATTTAGTCATTTACTTCAAACCTCCAAACAGCAAACAAGCCAAGATCATCTAGAGATGATTTTTTTTTTTTCATTTTGAGCTATTACAGAATGAGGAAACTATTGTGCAGTTTCCTGTTCTGTGTCTTAGTTTCCCATGAGAACACAGTGGGCTTTAGTGTAGAAATGATCTGTTTACTCTCTAAAAAGGGGAAGAAACAGAATATTGCAGTCAAGGAATGATTTTTGGTCAATGAACTTCTTACAAAAATCTGCACTATATACAGAAATACTGTCAGATTGAAATACACACAAAATATTCAGGTTTCAAAATAGGATTTTAGGCATAGCTCAGAGTGGACCATATATTAACGTTAAAATAGAATACATTGATATAATATTGGGATAAAAAATGCTGGATCAAATTACTGCATTTTTATTATTCATTCAAATAGGACTTCTTTAACAACAAAGGTTTTCTTACCAAGATTTTATCCTTCTGTTTATCAGCTAAAGAGTTTATTTCACATACCACAAGATTTATTACAAGAATTTACCCCAAGGGAACAAGAATGACCTCTTCAAATTATAATCCTCAAGAATTCTGGAATATAGGGTGTCAAATGGGTATGTATCTTTGCAGAGATTATTGACTTCTAGGCTTTACAGGTACAAGAGTTTTTTGCTTCCTATAATATTTTGGTGGAATGTAGGTTACATATTTACCCCCAGGGGCATTATTTTAATTTTTTGTTATATAAAATTTTCCTTCAACCCACGTATCCCATCAGTTTTTCATCCCTAGTAATCATAGATATCACTTGGTGTTAAATAGCTGTTTCTTATCTCAGATAGTCAATTTATTATATTTTCCTAATTTCTTTAAACTACCTTTTTGGATATTAAGAAAAGCACCAATAACGATTCAACATTTTTAAGCTCCCATTAGTCAGCAATGGAAGTTTCTTCTGAAGGTTCTGTGGGTTTGCAGGAGATGTGAGCACAGCAATTGACAGTAGTGCCAAAAATTCCCAGAATATTCCCAGGATATCAGGATATGCTACACAAGGGAAAACTCAGACACTCCTGGTCAGCACAGCACCCAGGGGCTGCTGGGAGCCTCCAGACTTTATAGCAATGCAATTCACATCTAACATCTGAATTTCCAGTGCAAAACACGTTAGTTTCCTGAGCAACAAAACAATGATACCTTCTGCTTCTCTTCATTGACTGTTATTTCTTTGAATTTGTTAAAAATAATGGCATGACTTCTGTACCCAGCAGGCTTTGAAAAACCTCTCACCTGTAAGCATTTTGTCCTTTTAAATGGCTTTAGAGTCAATTTTACTTTCATCTGTTTGCTCTTCAGTTTAAAAGATTCTCAGTTTCAGAATATTTTTCTGTGTCTTCCTGCTGCATCTTCTTCAGCCCTAGGTAAAGTAGACACAATATATATATATTTATATATTCCACATGTATTTTGTGTCTCTGAGTGTTTGCCAAGGCCACCCGAGGGGACTGTGGGGTGAGCAGGGCACTTTGAGACGTGGCAGGTCTGGGTTCACCTTGTGATGTTCAAACAACACACTGAGCCAAGGACAGGCACAGATTTCACTCTGCCTGTAGGGCCCTGGAGTCACCTTTGCTCCAGCCTTCCTATTCCACTTGTTTCCTTTCTCCTGTCACAAGTTGCCTTCTCCATCCTGGCTGCTGCAGCGGGGTAGAGTTTTGCATAACTACACAAGGAGTATAAAAATTGCCACTTAGCATAAATTTTTACTTGTTTCTGTGTCCTTATAAATGCTTATTTTCAGTGCAGATTTAGACTTGGGCTGGACTATCCAAGCATCTTCTCATTACCACACTGTGTGAAATTGGTTGGATTATTTTCTGTCCTTGTGGTTCATCCACACCTGGTGTGATGTCTGCATTATTTACCTGCTGTGCTGCACTCTGTCATTGCTATCTACACTATATATTGCCATTAAAAACTAGGAAGTCTGTTTCATGCTTAGAAGAAGCAATTGCCAGAGGTCCTTAATTTAAAACTGAAATCATCTCCCAGTCTTATCATGCTGCAATTTTCTAGTTTTCTTTCTTGTCTGTAAATCTCCACACTTATCTCTGCAAAGAATATCCATTTGTTAGATCACAGGCAAGGCTGAAGACTTCCAAATTACTACACTGTTTACTCAGAGTGTACTTTAATGAGAAGTCATTCTAAACATTAGTATGCAAAACATATGACATTTGGTGCATGGGGGGTTTGGGGCTCTTCCTGGGAGAATTAAAAATATGCAGGAAGTGGTTATATCTGCCCTCTTGGTCACTTTATTTGCATCTTCACTTAAAACCCCCTCCATTTTTCACATGGGAATAGGCTGATTAAAAAATAATTCTCCACATATATTATTTCCAAGCTGTGTTAGCTCTGTTCTTGATTCCCTAATCTTTAGATAACTTTGGCAGAAATACAGCTGCTCTTCACAGTGCAGCTCCCAAAGTGAGTGGATCTCAGTGAATTTCCTGATGACCTTCCACTGATTTAACACAGATTTTGGATTTTTTATGTTTGCCCCAGGTCTGTATAATTCACACACCTTTCCTGCCTCCCTGCCTTTGTGCTTTGCAGCCCATGCACAGAAGTGATCCCTCCAGACCCTTTCTCCACTTCCCTAAAACTCTTCAAAGGACTCTCAGATTTCTCCTATGCCCCCTCTTCCCTTTAACTCCCTTCTCCTCCCCACACCTGCAAGTTTGCCTTTAAGCTCCTTTAACATCCACAACTTTTCTGGCTGGGCAAAGAAAATACATTCGTTTTTGTTCAAACCTACACATAATCCTGCCTGCCAGGCCCCTGCATCTTGTAATTATGAGAATTGAGTTACTCCTTCACTTCCCTTAGTGACTGACCCAAAAGAGTGTTCTCTTCTTGCCAGTACCTTGCCAGCAATTTTCTCTAAATTGCTTGGAACATATTAACTTGGAGCAGCCTGGCACTCAGCTAAAGCAAGATGAAATGGTCCAACACGCTCAAGATTTGTTGGGGCTTAGGATGAGACATGTAATTGTGTAAAACCTAATTTCCAGAGCAAGGCAAGTTCGAAAAAACCTCAGTAAAAAGTCCAGAGTTTCCACAAAATAGCTTTTGGATATCACTGTGCACTCTCTGAAAATTGAGACTCATAAGAACGGGAGGTTTTGTGGAAAAAGGTTTTTATGGAGAAAATCTCACACTTTTCATAGTCTGTGAAAATTAGTATGCCTTCTGCATACAACTGCAGTGAGGCACTGGAAAGAACTGGTTTAGTTGTATCCATGTCTCCTTTTTATTTAGTAAATAAAATGAAATGAAAAGATTTATGCAGGGAAAGAAAATTCAGGACAGTTATTTAAACAAAATGATATCAGCTGTTTTATCTCGACTGAGAAAAACAACCAAAAATCTGAAACAAAAGCAAGCCTTAGTGAAAATAAAAAGAGAAAGACTTAAATATCCTTTTGAATATGGCATTTCCATGCACTAGGAAACATTATACACTTATCAAAACTCTCTACAGGAATGACCAAAACATGTCATGAGTTACAGGAATGACCAAAACATGTCACGAGTGACAGGACAAAGTCACAGCGTGGCAGCTACAGAATTTTGTTTCAGAAGATCCCATATGTGCTTTTTGGAGTGTACATAAAATGAATGTGCTGCTGTGAAGGTTGGATTTGTAGGGTGGGGTTTTTTTCCTAACTGTAATGGTTTTTTTGGCCTGTGACACTGAAATGCAGCTTGGTCATTTTGTCACATCTCTTGTGTGGCTCAGTCTCGTGTGCAATGATATGACAAAATATGATAAAAAATAATGCATGAAAAGAGGAGAGATAAAGAGGTCTCTAACTGGTTCTGATTTTAACTTTTGGAACAACCAAGAGAGGAGAAACCAAGTGATTTTGATCTTGGTATGCCTCACCTGTGCAAACCAAAATGTCTCAAATCTGACCCTGCCTGGGTTCTGTGTCAATAACTGTTATTGCTGTTTTCTACTGCCTTTAACAGCCCAAAAAAGCCTCCTGAGCAAGTGAAAACTAGAGGACTCGTTTGCTTGTTTTTTTCTTTTTTTTAATATTATCCCTTGAATTTCATTGATTTGATCTTCACACAGAGCGACGTGTTCCAGCTAATTCATGTGCAGATATTTCATAAATAGGTGGGACACCACAATCCAACATATGGAGCTCCCCAAATGCACTCAGCTTTCCTTTGGAGTGGCTCCAAAGGCTGGCACTTGTTTTGAATGAAGGTTTCACGTTTCCTCTGCAGAAATGTGCCTCCTGCCAGCTTTGTGAAAAAGCTCCCGGGCTACTCTGTAGCCTGCTTTTTTTTTTTTTAGGCAGTTTTTGGTGTGTGTAATAGATACTGGAATTTCACTTAAAAGCCAAGAAACATTGAAATTCCATTTTATCAGTTTTTCCAGCTGTCTTCACTGCAGACAACCAATAGAATGGTAAATAATTTATGTGAAGTCTAATAAATTTTAAAGGAAGATGGGGGAAAAAAAACCAGCAGGAACACAATAGTTTCTGAAATCCTTGCTGATCTTGTTCTAAAACCTGTCAGTGAGTCAGACTGAAATAAGAAAGGGAAGTTGGTAATATTCACAGCTCTGCCAAGAATCACAAGTTAAATAAATTTGAAAAATTATTTTGGAAAAGTTTCAGGTGTAAAATTGGTCAAATGACAACCAAGAGTTGCTCAGGCTTACGCTGAAGTGTAACTTTCAGACTGACACATTAATTAGATAGCAAAAATCAATTTAGATTTTTAGATCTGATAATTTATCAGAAATGCTTGAGGTACTTTTCCCATGAGAACCTCACAAGAGAGGATCCCTACTTAAACCCTTTGCAGACACACTTGGACAATGGATGGCTTTTAATCACCTGCCATCTTTTTTTTTTTTCCAGTAGAACTACTTGTAATTAAGCAGGAACAATGTCAGCAATTATCAACTGTATGACTGAAGTCTTCACATTTCTAATAATGTCTTTAGAGCCAAAGTATTCAATTGGCCTAAAGACAAGACAAAAAAGACTGAGAGCACATTCTAAGCATGTGATGTCACACATTTATGCATTTACTCAGCTCTCACAGGAGCAATCCCTCTTCCTGTGGCAGAATCCCTCATGTTGCAAGTCATTCATAAATCATTCTATTCTGTAGAATAAAAACGACCATTTCAAAACGTGTAGGTGAAAAATAAAGCCAGAAATTATCATTAAGCTTAATAAAATTTGGAGTCTGTTAGGGGAGGGGAAAAAAAATACAGTTTGATCAAATTTTTTTTTTTTTTTTGGGCAAGGAAGAGAGGTGAGACTTTGTATGCCAAAATTTATACTCTCCAAATAAGCTTTCCCTGTGTTGTAAGGGAATATTCATTGTATATTTTATTTCTTTTCTGGTGGGGAAAAAAATAGGATTTTACTTTATTTTTGGTCTGGTAGACCAAAGTCCTTGCTCATGAAATTTGTGTAGGGTCTCACCTATTCACAGGTTTATTCTCTTTCACTTTGAAACCCTTTCCCCTTGTCCTGTCATGCCTTTGTAAAGAGTCTCACTCCATCTCCCTGGGAATTCTGAGCTATTCCTGGGAGTTTGGGCAGTGATGGGCTGAGTGCAGTGGGACCTGCAGGTGAGAAGAAAGCCCAGCCTGGAGTCCTCAACCCCAACCTCCCTGAGCCCTCCTGAGCACTGGCAGCACCCCAGAGCTCTGGGATCCAATCCTCTCCTCAGCAAGATTTCCCAGGCTCTGGGGAATTCAGCTCGGGTTTGGAATATCTAAGGCACAGATTTTGGTTGTGTTCATGGTGAGTGGCCCACTTTAATTGGAAAGAACTGAGAGGAAGGCAACAAGGCTGATAAAAGTGTGATCTATTATATCTCTGTCGATTCAGCTGAGTGAGGTAAATTATGGAGATAGGAACATTGGCACTGAGTGCTTTTTTGCATGTGATGTTTTTTTGAAAAGGCATAAAATTCATACATTTTGAGATGCATTTTTGAATGGCAAAAAAAAAAATGCAATTAAATAACTCATTTTAAGAAAAATTGGTCACAAATGTGTCCTTATCCATTTTAAAATCTTCCCATTTAAATGGGAAAATACATTAAATCTTATGGGTGTAATAGAGCTAATAGAACCAGGAAGCAAAGAGGAAAAAAATTTTAAAAAATTACAATTTAAAAGTCCCACTAAGAATATTAATGAGAAGCAGAATCACAAACAAAAGATTAGCAGTTTCCCTCAACTGCCTGCAAATCATAGTCACAGTGATCATGGTGGTTCTAAAAAGCTTTTGGTTTTGTCTAGAAATCAATGATGTCCTGAATGGTGGTGCTTATGGAAGGTGCTGCATATGAATATTTAAAATATCTTTAGTTGTGCAGTTAGTGGTGGGACTGATTTCAGTTAGCTGCTTGTGATACAGAGATTTGGGGTGGAAAAGAGTGTTCCTCTGTGGATTATGGACTGGCTCATCTTTTTGGAGCCAGGCTATTTCCTACCTTCCATTTGCTCTATGAAGTTATTTCCATCTGAGGCTTGCTGGGACAGCCATGGCAGCTTTGGTATTTTGCAAGATGATCTGAGTATTAAATATCGTGCTCTGAAGGGGGTTTAACCCCATGGTTCCAGGAATACTAAAATCCATTTCAGGTGCAGGAATCACACTGGGGAATTCCTTTGCTCAGGTTGTTCCCCAAGCCCGTGCTTTGCTGTGCCCCTTTGATTTTGATGTCAATATTCAAAGGCTTTTGGTGCTTAATGAAAGGACTGAGGAGAAAGTTTAATGTACACAGTGTTAAACTTCAGATGCCTTTACTTGCCCATGCAAACCAAATATTATGATTATGTACTGCTCAGATGGTTTCGTTGCAAGCTCATTTGGGCTTCTTTTCCAAAGTAACTGTTGGTTTAAATCTCTCTTCCTGCATTAAATTTGTAATGTTTCATAAAACAACAGTACAAAGGATGTTATTGACAGTTCTGCTCCTGAATTCAGCAAAGCTGAAATGGAACACTGGGTAGAAATTCAGGGTTGTTTGCAGAAAGATGTTGCTCAGCCCGTGCTGCTAGGCATAGCTTCTGGTTTATGATCCTTGCCATTTCTCAAGGAGTGTTAGGGCTGTAAGTGCACCTGATTAAAAAGAAAAACTGCATCAATGCACCATAAAGCAGTGCCCTGGGAGGCCCCAAGCAGCTATGAACCCTATCAACAGTTTTAGTAGAGGTTTGCATCTCAGAGATTATGACACAAAATCTCACATTTGCTTAATCATGTTGAAACTTGCAATACAAAGAAACCAGTAGGGTAAATTAAAACCACTGTTCCATGTGTTTTTAACTTGTTCTAAGGTCAAATTAAATAAAGTGAAAACACAGTGCTGATGTTTGAAGATATGAGCCCACAATAACATTGCCCTTCACTTGTGTTGCAAAAGCAATTTTCTTAATATGATAAACTATAAAGTATTCTTGTTGCTGCTGTTACCTCAGATTTTCCTGCTTAGTTGCCTATAAAGCTTGGTAAATTTAGCAATGGTCTCATTATGTGCAATCATGTAATTTGGTTCATCATGTGGAATTTGAAGCTGCCTGTTCAATGCCTAATTTCAGTTGCACTTTTAAACTCAGGTATTCTGAAAGTGTGGCCTTGGAATCACCTGAGGACTGAGAGATCCTGGGTTAGTTGTGGTTCAGACTTCCAGGGCCTTCAGGGCTGCAGCTCTTTCAGCACCCACTGCACATCCACAGCTTGATTCAGTGCATTCAAATATGGCAAGCATCACATTGCACCAAATTTGGGGCTGTTTCTGCATGATTTTTGTGTTGAGTCACAAAAAGCAAATGGGGAACCACTGCCAAAACCATACCCAGAAAATACTTACCCTGTTTAAAATGGGCAATATGAACACTCTGATTTGTGCTGTTAAAGGAAAAACAAATTTCCTGTGTATATTAATATAAAATCATGTCTGCATCTACAGTAACACTTGGTTCAAAGCAGGAGTGCATGTTGTGTTTTGCTGTTTCGGGGTTATTTTATTTGTTTGAGGCTTTTCTAGACAAGGTTTCCAGTTGTTCCTTCTTGCTGCATGTTGGTCCATGATGCAGAGCAATCTTAGCTAGCACAGATGGGATTCCTTTCACATTCAACAGATGATGCACTCTGGGAGCACTTCATGTATTCCACCCATTAATTGGTTTTGAGACTTTGGAACCAGGCTCGAGCTCTCCAGAAGTAACCCCACCAAAAAAAAAACAAACAAGTGTAGTGCAAATATCAGGTCCATTGTACCAGCTGCTTCATTCCTGTTTGTGTTGTTGGCTACAGAAAGCTTTAAAAGGATCATCGAAGCACTGAAGGAACAAACAATTTTTGCAGTGAAAACAATTTTGTGCCTTTTCTACTTGCAATAAGGAATTTTGCATTATGTCAAATGTTCATTCAATGCATTCATATTATCTCATGGGAACATGCAGTGGGGTCCTCTTCATGAATTATTATGAGGAGTCACTTGAACTGCCTAAAGTCTCCTTTTTCATTCCTAGCAGACCATCGTTTGAAGCACATGACTTCTGATTATTCTCTGTTTAACACATGTCATAGGTTCATAATGTCATAACTCATTGCTGATTTGACTTCTGCATTTTCTATTTTGAATGTGACAGGAAGCTCCAATGTCCTGGAATAGGGGAAAATTTCATTAAACAGATCTATTTCAATGTTGGCTTTGTCTCAGGAATTACAATATCCCGTTGATGAGAAGTTTGATATTTTATTATTGGTGCTGCAGCAAACCAAAAATATTTTGAGCTGCCAAGGAAAGGAAAATCTGTCAAGTGTATTCTTACAATAATGACCAGCACTGGAGGATTAAACTCCAAGAGAGTGTATGCTCACAGAAATTTCAGAACACTTTATATTGCCACAAGTTCTATAAATTTATATATATTTTCACTGAGTAGTCTAACTGTAAACTAAAGCTTCTTAATCTTCTGGGTGAGATGTTTTTGTGATGAATTCTGCACCATAACTAAGGTTAGATACAATCCCGTGGTTTTGGCTTCTCTAGCAGAAGTTTATTAGAGTGCAGGGTCTTGCTGCTGTAGAGAAATGTGAATTCAGTTGTTATGGAGAAAAAGGATCTCTCATTTCATATTCTCCAAGGTCTAATTTACAAAGAAAAGGGAAAACAGATATAGTAATGTAAAAAAGATCTATAGGGTAATTCTTAAATGGGGTGCAGTTCTAAATAGTGCACTGCTGTTGTGCACAAATAATTAGTTATTGAGTTTCACTTAATTTAGGGGAAATAACAAGATCTTACATATGAATTGAGAGCTATAGATATCTTTGCCTCGTTTGCTTTTTTATTTTTTTTTTTTTAATAATATGTTATCAAACCAAATTCACTAAAATCCATGTTGCTATAATTTTATAGTGGCCTTAAACTTCCAAACCCTGGGACCACAAATGGAATTGCAGGATGGGAAGTTCCTGGACAATGGAGGTTGTGGCTATGTGCTGAAACCTGCCTTCCTGAGGGACCCCAACAGCACATTCACACCCCGAAATGTGGGAGGATACAGCAAACCAATGTCTCTGTCCATCAGGGTAAGATCACTGAGGGCTTGCTTCGGTCCATAAAATGGGAAAACAAATGTTCTGTAATTCAGATGCAATTATGATATCTGGGTTTTTGGGTTTGTTTTGGTTTTGGGTTTTTTTTTCCATTTTATTCTCATTCCTGTTTGTTGGGAACTAATGTTTTCAACAAGATGATAAAACTCTCATCAACTATCAACTGCTGCTTGGGTGCTCTCCCATCTGGAGTTCATTTCTGTTTGCTGGAAATATGTGTGGGCTCAGAGCCTCTAACCTGTAAAAAGTCATGATTTTTCATGATGTTGTACAGAGAAATAGAAATAATGCAGCTGACAAATGGACCGGTCAATTTGACTTGTGGAAACTGAACTGAAAACGCAGAAATCAAATGTGCACTTTGGGTTTTATTCCTTTCAATATCAATAACACCACGTGTGCTATTATAATGCTAATTGACATATGGAAATTTTAAAAGATAAGATAAGAAGCTTTGCACTTCTTTTGTCTCATTATCTTCCCTGCATATAAAAAAGACTATTTATAACCCTAAAATGGTATAAATAAGTGTGAAAGGAGGGTTGTATTGATAAGTCTTTGAATTATTTCTACTTCTCCCAAATTATAATGTGATTTACTTCCCCAGAATACTAGAAATACATGCCATTTACAAATAAGTGGTTAGAAAAGCCTTTTTTTCTTAGGTCAAGTAGATTTGTTATAATTGTTCACTAATTAGAAAACTCCCTTTTCCCAATGACAAAGTAATATTTCTGATTACACAGAATGCCACTTGCAGAAATGCTATTTAATTTGCATATAATTAGTTGTAATTGCTATTTTGTTTCTTTCAGAGTAATAAATAGTGGAGATAAACCAATAGTTAGTGACAATTATAAAATACTTACATAATGCACTCACCTAATCAAGAACATTTTGGTGTCCTGACAATGAGCATCCCAATTGTGAGCAGACATTGCTGGATGATTTCAGGAAAACACATCACTTATTTTAGCCTTAATTTGCATGAAGCTGGAATTAGGATGAGGAGAAACCCCAAATTGTAATGCAGGAGACAGAAAAAAATCATTGTCACTGCAAAGGAAGTGTCTGAGTTTGGAAGGAGCTGGAGAAGAGAAAGGCAGGGGTTTAGACTGGGGATTTAAACTGAGACTTCAGGCTGGGCAGTGCAGGCTGCAGAGAAGCAATGGAATCCCAGTGGTGAGGGAATGAAGGGCACACAGAGCCCCATTCCTAATCAGCTCCAAAAACCAGGAAAAGGTGGCTGAAAGCAAAAGGAATTGGGAGAGGGAGTCAAAGGAAAAGCAGCTTCTGCTGAAAACTAACCAGGAGAATGGAGAAATGACTTAACAAAAAGTAAAGACATAAAACAGCTACGGGGAAAATCTCTCAGAATGAACGAATGAAGAACAGAAAAATCACACAGGGTCTGATTTTGCTGAATTAATTATCCCTAACCTGCTGTGCCCCCATTCCCATCGACAAGAGGCACGGAGCCTTTGGAGCACAAACAGAAACACTGAAGGTGCTTCATGCAGAATCTTCTCAGCCTAAAACAATTTCTACATCTCCTGGATGTCTGCTGCACTCGGATCTCAAGTGGATTGGATTTCTGGGTTTGTCATAGTGGGATTTAATGAACTCTCTCTTTTCCCAGCCCAGGGGAGACACAGACTGGCTGTAGCAGTGGGTCATGCAGGTCTTGGCAGCGGGTTCAGCACACGGCAGGGAATGTCCCAGGTTTTCAGTGGGCAGTGATTGCAAAACCTTCTGCTGAAAGCAGCTGTTCCCTAGGGAGAAAGGGCATCAGGGTTTGCCAAGCCACCACCCCTCAGTGTTTCAGGCTAGAACTTCTCTTGGAGCAAGGTGCTAGAGAAAATAGCTAAGCAAAACGTGGAATTTGTGGGTTTTGATTTTTTTGGGTGGTTGGCAGGAGCATTAGGTGGTTCAGGAGTCATTTCTTTCACCTGAGCTTTCAGGCTGGTATCTCTCTCTCGATACAGTTCATACACTGATTTCTAAAACTCTGATTACTGCTCAGATGTTCACTCTTTCCTAAGTGCCCCGAAATGTAGATAGAAAGCAGACAGAGCTGTGACTTTCATAAATCCTTTCTTAGGCTGGCTGCCAGATTACAGGGCAGTCTGAGATAAACTTTCCAGGTAGCTAACTAACTAAATGAAGGAGAAAACCATCGGGAAGCTCACTAAATGAAGAGTTTTTGTGTTACTGGGCAAGAGATGAGGCACAGCAGTCTGCTGCACACCTGCAGCACAATGCTCATGTCATGGTCTCGGTGCTGATCCACTCCACACAGATTTGGATTCATGAGCTTGAGAGTAGAAAATGTAAAAATCGCTGTAGACTGATTCTTCCAACGTTGTTATTTTGCATGGTAACAAAATGTAATTTTTATGTGCAGCTATTGAATAAAAAAACCTGAAAATTATTGTTTAAAATATGATATCAGTTACATTTATATTATTTACATTTACATTTACATTTATATTTATATTTATTTATATTTTTATTTTTATTTTTATTTTTATTTTTATTTTTATTTTTATTTTTATTTTTATTTTTATTTTTTTATTTATATTTATATTTATATTTATTTTTTTATTTTTATTTTTTATTTTTATTTTTATATTATTTATATTTATATTATTTATATTTATATAGAGGGTAGTAGAACACTGGCATAGGCAGCCCAGAGAGTCTATATGTGTCCCATCCCTATAACCATTCAAGGTCAGTTTGGACAGGGCTTGAAGCAATCTGATCTAGTTAAAAATGTCCCTAAACCACAGTATTTCTAAAAAATTATCAGAAAATTAAATTAGTTGGGAAGCACCATATTCTTGATTCCATTGTGTTAAATATATGTTTGATACACCAGTTTATGGCTGGTGTATATACTTAAAGTAATTTCTTGTGAAAGTTATTTCTATTATGGCTACTATATGGCTGTAGTGAATTGTTCATTCTTAATTTATTTCAATACAACTTGAATTTTCCAGCTGATCAGTGGCCATCAGTTACCACCCAGCAGCTCATCAAAGACCAACAAAGCTGACCCCATGGTTTATATAGAAATCTATGGCGTGCCAGAGGATCAAGCCAGAAAAAAATCCAGTGTTGTAAAAAGCAATGGTGAGCAACAATCTGATTCTCTTGACTGTGAACAAAGCACAACATTTATGAGGAATCACCAACTTTGGATCCCAAGGAGTTGCTATAGAAAATGCAATAATTTCTCTCTAGACTGGGATCTCCTGGCACAAAATCTGTAGCAGAAGTTCATGCTGTGTGCCATTTTCCTAGGCTGGTAGATTAAGGAAGCACAAACTCCTAGTTGGGAGCACTCTCCCTTTCTAAAGGAAGATAGAAATTTATTTTGCACACTGCTGTGGGCTCATCCTGGACAGCAGCTCAGCCCTACAGAGCTGCTCTCCCCCAGCCACATGGGAAGAGGGCTGGAAGGGCCAAAAAGAGAAAATCCTTGGCTTGAGAAGAAGACAGTTTAATAGGAAAAGCAGAAGCTGCACACACAGGCAAGGCAAAATAAGGGATTCATTCACCTCTTGCCACGGGCTGCCAGGGCTAGAGGCATTTCCAGGGAACGAGGCTCTGTTATGGAGTTTGCAGGTCCTTGGGAAGGCAGACAGTAACTCTGAGTGCCCCCTTTCCTCCCCAGGACACCCCTGCTCAGAGCATCCCTTTGGCCAGCTGGGCTCAGCTGTCCCTCTCGTGTCCCCTGCCAGGCCCCTCTCTGGGATGGGGACTCTGCTTGCAGGGGGACAAAGACACAAATCCCCACACTGTGCAAGGCCTGTTCTGCAACAGCTCCAACACTGCTGTGCACTCAGCGTTCTCTGGGGCAAAAATCCAAAATGCAGCACCATAGGGGTTGAGAGGAAGAAAATTAATCCTACCCCAGCCTAAACCAATACACAAATTGGTAAATTTAGACTTTTTTTTTTTTTTTTTTACTTAAGCAGTTGCTGTAACTTCATCACTTGTCTCATTTGAAGTCTCTAGTAGGAGTAATCCCTTAATTGCTTGACAGCTGAAGTGTGTACTCTTTGTAGCTGTCTTTGAGCACTCCCTTATCTTTATAATACAGATCTTCTTGATGTCTCACACTACAAGTTCCCTGTGATCTCCCTTTTTCTGTACCTCTGTCTTCTAGTCTTCCTTTTTCTTTTTTTTTTTTTTTATTTTAGATGGCTGCTGTTACAAATCAGCCCCTGAATTTCTTTCCTCTGTATGAACATTGCTAAAGACAAAGTAACCCCCTTCTGTTCCACATTCTCTTTTTGTTTTTCACGTCAAGTGAACGTTTTACTACTGAATTTATTTACTTCCAACACTGTCAAAGGAGAAACTTTGGCAAAAGGATGCAATTGGTATGGCTGTAGGAAAATTTGGGTTGAGCAGAAGTTCTTAATCTGGTTATCCTTGTCCCATTTTATTCTCTTTTAAGGGATCACAGCGACTGTCTTGGGCTTTTGCACCACTACAGTCAGTGGGAGTCACATTTATTTTCACAGGCACAGATATCTAGGGGAAAGAATGACTCTTTACCAGTTCAGACTAGTGATAGCAGCTACAATAATTCACTTATTGAGTAGAAAAAAAAAAAAATATCGTACTTTAATCCTGTTTCATCTCTCTTTCCATTAGCTTTGTGCCCTAGATGGAACGAGACATTCTCTTTTAACATCCAAGTTCCAGAACTGGCAATGATCCGTTTCTGTGTGGAGGATGAGGTGTCTCTGGTTAACAATGAATTCCTGGGCCAATACACTTTACCTGTGATGAGCCTGAACACAGGTAAGACTTTTATGGGAACCCTCTATAACAGCTCAAAAAAAAAAAAAAAATCTGCAACATTCCAGGCTTTTATTGTTCGTGTAGCATTGACAGAGTACAGCACCATGCCTGCTTCCTAGAGGAATATTGTGTGACTAAATGAATAAAAGGTACTCTCTGTTTTTTGAAATAATTGTATCCTCTGAAAGCAAATCCGTGATGTTGAAATCAAAACAATATTAATGGCAGGTGATCATTCCCACTGCAGTGCTCCATTCTAGAGGGAAAGTGATATTTGAATTCATTGCAAGAAGTGAGACTAGTCAGAACTGCTATGAAGGAAAAAGTTTTGTGCACTTCCTCCTCATAAAAGTTCAAAACCCTATACCAAATTAAACCAAACCACCAAAACTCCCTCAGGTAACCTGTCTGCAACTTTTCAAAGTGGAGAAACAATGGTTATAAATTAGGCAAAATATTTATGGCACTTTAGTTGCTGGAGTTTCTTTTGTTAAGCCACTAGAGTTCCTGGAACCTTTGTAATGAATAAAGAGCACACACAGAAGTCAACAGGCCAAGGAGAAAGGCTTATGTAAAATGGCTGTTTACTACACTGCCTTTCCAAAGCTATTTCTGACAAAACAAACAGCTTTTATTAGTGAATAAAGATGGGAAGGCAGAACACTGGAGCTGGCAACAGGCACTGGGCCTTTTTTATTAAGCTTAACAGGATTTTAAATGGCTTTTCTTTCCCTTGTGTTTGGAAGTCATAAAGCTGCTTGTGATTCTTGGTTGAGGTTGAAGAATTATACAAGAACAGAGAGATTACTCTTAGAGCTCAATTGTTTTTCTACAACATAAATTTTTTACACTGATAACTTTTTACTTTCCTTTTATTTGTATACTTCTGGATAATGAAAGAAAACTCAACCCACCAAAAGTCACAATGTCTGAGACAATTCAAATATCAGGCACTGCTGCTTAACAAGTGCTTGTAAAATTATTGATTGAGACTTTTTTGATACAAATTTTCAATGTGGCTCAATGTCTCTATAGGACTAATTTTGGTCACAAATGAAGGATTCATATTTTGGAAAAGTAAGAGCAGGAGATTTTCGAGGAAATATTTTCAGTGGAGTAATTCAAAATTCTAGGGAATGAGTCTAGGTACAGAAACTATAAATGATGCCAAACAAATTGCCCCAATTCCCACTTAACACAACAACAACAAAAAAGTAATTTGCCATCAGGGTGCCCAGAGGCCATAAATAAAATGCTTCTAAGAGGTGAAGTGATAAATAATTTCAAAATTTATTGCAAGCATTTATTATGAGACCTCTGAAAGCTGGTCTGGAACGATGGTTTTGCTTTAGGTACCCAAGCTCTCTAAAGAGTGAAATGGGAAAATAATATTCTTGCAGAGGGAGTCACAAGAAGAAGAAGAAGAAGACAAGGGAAGCACTGCCTAAAATGCTGAAGGGTGAGCTGGCATTTCATTCTTAGCCTTCAGCTCTCCAACTGCTTTAATCTGTACAACAGGACAGTCCCTCAGTCCCCAGCATTCACATCCCTGAGGTGTCCCTGAGGGCAAACTGCTTCCAAAAGCTGAGCAGTGCTTCCATCTTTTTCTTTCCTTTGACAGGCAGTGGGACAAAGTTGTGCCATTTCCTCCCTCCTCTGCGTTTTCTTTGGAAAGGATTCAAATCCATATCCACATTCCTTTCCCCAGCAGCACACTCCCAACTATTGTAGCCTCCACTGGGGAGGAATGTTTGCTGTCCAGCTGTAGCAGAATTTGATTTTCCATGTAGTGATTATATAGCTATGCTCAGAGGGGCAGAAATTGAGAGAAATTCTCTACCTGGGTGGTTAAAGGCAAATTAGGGGCGGGGGGTCCTGTGTTACAGTCCCTGTGCCAATGAATCTGCCATGGAGAATTACTAATACAGGACAGGAACTCAATTATTACCTCTGTTATCATGGGATCCAGGAGTAGTTAATTATTGAATGCAAATTGGAGTAATTTCAAAAAAAAAAAAAAAAAGTTTTACTTCTCTCAGGACACTTTGTAGAATATTCTGTAGGTAGGGGCTAGAACACAAATCTTCAGAAATTAATCTTAGTCCTTGAAGTGTATCTTTGAACAGGAAATCAACCAAGCCTTCCACATATTGTGTGCATGCCTGAGAAACTGATCTCAAATGTAAAACCAGCTTTAATATCTGCTGCCCAGAATCTGAACCTCAAACACCAGGGGAATTGCTGTGTAATATGACAGAACAAAGGGAAATGGCCTCAGGCTGTGCCAGGGAAGGGGCAGTTGGACATCAGGGAGAATTTTGTCACTGGAAGGGTTGTCCAGCATTAGAAAGGGCTGCTCAGAGGGGAGGTGGAATCACCACCCCTGAAGGTGCTCAAGGATGTGCCAGCACTTAGTGCCACATTCACAGGGGCTGATGTGTCAAAGGCTGGGCTCCAGGATCTTAGAGGCCCTTTCAAACCTCAACAATTTTATGATTCTGTATAAAAGAAGCAGCAAGAAATTCCAACCCCAGGTAAATGTGAGTCCCAAAGACTCCACAAGCATCCAGATAACTTAAAGAGGGATTTTGAAAAGTGCAGTCAGAACATAGATACTGATACAAAACAGAGACTTAATTAAATAACTGGAGTTATATGTACATAGATAGAATACAGAAAAATTTTTATTGAAAGTGACATTGTTTATTATTATGAAATAATGGACATTTAGTCATATAAAGCAATAGAGGCTGGGGTTTGGAAGAAGAGATTGTTTTTCTTTCTAAGCAGGTAAGTGAATTATGTTTGAAACAGAACTATGGCTTCTCCAAATGCTTCCATCAACCAGCTGAACACGTAGTTTCTGATGGCATGACTTCCCTTTGATAAAGTGCATTACTCAGATGAAACCAACTTTTAAGATGCCATGGCAGAAGATCTTACACTTCACTTTTTTCTGCCTCAGCTGGACAGTGCACAGCTGCTAAAACACCATTCTGTGGGCACTGTCACTGCTGATTCCATTTGCTGTCAGAACAATGTGTGCAGCACATACCCTGGCATGTAACAATGCAAGCTTTGCCCATGTTGAAGTATCACTGGGCTGAAAGTCTTCCATTTGAAAAATAAAAAAACAAACCCACATCCTAAAAAACAGACATTTTTCACTCTGTGACTAAAAATACCAGAATTGAAGTACTGCATATAGAGAGGAGAAAAACCAGCACCAATGGTGTTTGGGTCCTGTGTAATTTCACTTTATGTTAAAGAGCTCTTTACAGAATCCTAAATGATGCCTTGTTTGCATAGATGATCATACAAACACTCCATGATAATATTTGTGCTTGTGTTAATACACTAATAAAGGTGTTAATACACTAATAAAGGTTTTAATACATTAATAAAGGTATTAATGCACTAATAAAGGTATGAATACACTAATAAAGGTGTTAATACACTAATAAAGGTATTAATACACTAATAAAGGTATTAATGCACAAATAAAGGTATTAATATACTAATAAAGATATTAATACATTAATAAAGGTGTTAATACACTAATAAATGTGTTAATACACTATTAAAGGTATTAATACACTAATAAAGGTATTAATACATGAATAAAGGTATTAATACACTAATAAAGGTATTAATACACAAATAAAGTTATTAATACACTAATAAAGGTGTTAATACACGAATAAAGGTGTTGATACACTAATAAAGGTGTTGATACACTAATAGAGGTGTTAATACACCAATAAAGGTATTACTACACCAAGAAAGGTGTTAATACACTAATAGAGGTGTTAATACACTAATAAAGGTGTTAATACACGAATAAAAGTGTTAATACATTAATAAAGGTGTTAATACACAAATAAAGGTATTGATACACTAATAAAGGTATTAATACACTAATAAAGGTATTAATACACTAATAAAAGTATTAATACACTAATGAAGGTGTCATTACATTTGCAGGTTACCGTAACATTCCTCTCATATCCAAAGAAGGCACCAAGCTGGAATCTGCATCTCTCTTTGCTCATATCTGGTACTATTAGTGATGTTCTGCAGGAGAAAGTGTTCTGGGGGATTGTCCCCTGCTTCAATAAAATAGAATTTCTGGCTTTGTGACAGCCCAGTGGCCTGCTTGCCAGAGTGGCATGTTCTCAGTGATTTTATGGAGCCAGCAGGACTTTTATGGAAGGGGAATCCCGAATAAAGTCTGTTGTCCTTGGCACTACTGCTGTTTTTCTGTAGGAAAAGACTGGGTTTGAGAAAACCCAAGGAGCCTTGAAGTGCACAAGTCCATGGGGGCCGAGGAGATCCATCCACAGGTTCTGAGGGAACTGGTCTGAGCCACCAGCCATCACATTTGAGAAGTCATGGCAGGCTGCTGAGGCTCCCATGGGCTGAAAAAGGGGAAACATAGCCCAGATTTTATCAAAGCAGCATCAAGGGAGGTGATTTCACCCTCCTGCCCTGCTCTCAGGACATCCCAGCTGCAAAGCTGCACTCAGCTCTGGAAGATGTGCAGTGGGTCCAGAGGAGGCTCATGAAATGATGAGAGGTGTGCAGCACCTCTGCTGTGAGGAAAGGCTGGGAGAACTGAAGATCAGCCTAGAGAAGAAAAGGCTCCAGGGAGACCTTCCTGAACCTTCCAGCAGAAGGACACGCAGTCATTGGACAAGGTTGGGTGGTTTACACTGAAAGAAGGGAAGTTTAATTGGGTATTAGGAAGAATTTCCTTTCTGTGAGGGTGGTGAGGCACTGGCACAGGTTTCCTGAGAAGCTGTGGACTCCTCATCCCTGGAAGTGCTCAAGGCCAGTTGGGTGGAGCTCTGAGCAACCCACAAAGTGTCCCTGGCCATGGCATGGGGCTGCAAGGAGAGGATCTGTAAGACACCTTCCAACCCAAGGCATTCTGTCATTCTATTATTCTGTGATTATTTAAAAACAATTAATACTTTTATTGACTTTTTAAAAATTCAGTTAATGTCACTTGGAGCTGGTTTCAAATTTATGATTAATTATTGAGTGAGAATAATAGTCCAATATATATGAGAGACCATGCTAATTTTTCGAATATGAGCATGTGAAATGGACATTTGTATTTGTGTTGAATGAAATTTCTTACCATTGTACCTTTTCAAGGGAACAGGAAAAATTATACACACAATATTCCTTTTAAAATTGTAAACAGTGGGTTATGATTGGGCTATTCCTCTTTAGTGCCTATTGTCATTTTCTTACATGAAAATATAGTTTGGAGAAAAATAAGTAGTTCTTAAAATCATAAAAAATCCTATGCTAGTATTGGTACCTGTCTTTAGCTTAGTCCTGCTGCTAAAGGAAGATAAAAAAAAATCACGAACTGATTTGTAAAGAATCGTGTTCCTCATAGGAGCAGGGAGCTCAGGAAGTAGGAAACAGTTTTCTGAGGAGAACCAGAGAATTTTGGAAAAAGCAAGGGTTGATCATGTGAGTGAACACCTTTGAGGGCACCTTCTTGCCTGACAGAGCTATCAGTGTTACTTGCCCACAAGACAATTTCCCATCTTCCTTTCAGAGCTGAAGTATTGTTGACCTTCCACAAGACTGCAGTTACACAACTAATTGCAGATTTGTCACTCAAATATGATTTTTTTTTTTTAATGGACGTTACATTGACAAGTTTCTTTAAGAGCAAACAATGTCACTTAAGTTTGCAGACAGTTCTGATAATGTATTCTAATGCTCTTTTTATTTATTGCTATTCTAATGCTGTTTTATTATTTTATTATTTATTATTATTTATTATTTATTTATTATTTATTTATTATTTATTTATTATTTAGCTTGCTCCAAGATGGAAAATCAGGGAATGTGGTAAACAAGGGTGAGAAAATGTCACAGGAAATAACACTGCTAGAAAATTGCATTATAGTTTTAATAAGGAAACTGAGACAGTAGACTAAGAGGAATCTAAAATCAATATTGAACTGTAAGGTCAGGTAATTTAATATCTTTGTAAGCTGGTCTCAATGTGTTTTCTGTGTTTGAATGGCAAGGCACTTGATTTGTTTCCCAGGAGAACCTACAGCATAAAATGTTTGGTGTCCTGACCTTTGTAATGATGATATTTTGTGTGCCAGCCACTATCCCTTGCATGTGCTAAATATTTGACAATTTTTTACAGTTCTGAATAACTAATAACTAATAATACTAATATTCAGAGTTCCCCTCACCTCCCCTTACTGAGGAGGAGCTTAATATACCAGATTGATTGGGGAAAGTATTTTCAGATAAAACCTGGTCGAGTCCATTGGTTTGATGCTGAGAAAAACTCCAGCTTATTTAATTTCCTAATTAACACTCCAAGTCCCACTTCAGGAGCTTTGTACAACTTTATATTCTGAAGATGGATGTGAACATCCTTTGGGAGAAGGAGGCAATTATCTTCAATTCTGGGATTATTACCCCTCTGCTTTCCCACCTGGTAGGACAAATGTCAGATCTGTCCAGTCTGTGGTCGCTTAAAATTTACACCAGATCAGATCACAAATCAACCCATCTCCTGTGCCTTAAAAATGTGCCCCAGGTCCTGGAAAAGTTTATTTACATGGTCAGTGGGTGTGGGCAAGAGTCTGGCAAGGATGGACAGCTCGCTGTGGCTGCTCACATGGCAAATGTTTACAGATTAAAAACTTCCTCAAATTAGAGAAAAACAGAGCCCATAATTAGCATCTGTGAACTTACACCAACCACTCATGTTCATTATTTAATATAAAAAGATATCTTTTATAGCCCTGAGGTCTACTCAATGCATGTATTGACTTGAACCCCTTATGCAGCAGTGCACTGCAGTGTGGGAAGACTGCTAAACAAATACCTGTGGTATCATGATCTGAAATAAATCCCCCACTGAAAGCTCACATTCAATCTATTCTCTTTATTCATGAACATTGTCTTCTCCCTCCTTCTTTCTTCACACAAATGACCAGTTAGATCTGCCTCTTGGATGGCAGAATAAAAGAAACAATGACAAATATTACAGACAAATTAATATCCCGGATTAAATGTTCCATTGTATCAAAACTTTGAAATTTCTTCAAAAAGCAAAGTATTGATTGGGTAAGATTTAATGTGAAATTTGCTGGACATCTGACATGTACTGGCAGGGAACCATCCCATGGTTTCTGGGGAACCCATCACATGCAGTGATGATAAATGACATTATCAGCATTATTTCAACACAGTCAGTGGAACTGATGGGCAAAGAATGAGGCCCAACACACTGGTGTGTGCAGAATTCAGTATTTGTACAGTACTATTTCATATTAACAAAACCAAGCCCTTCCTTGCTGCCATAAGAACCTCCTGCATGTTGTTTAGCACGTGATTCCTTAAACTCACAGTGCCAGCAATCCATGGCAGGAAGATGCCATGACAATAAATGTAAGACAATAAATGTAAGACAATAAATGTAAGACAATAAATACCTTTATGGTCAGGATATGTGCTCAAGGGCAACTGACACAAAATGGGAAATGGGGTAAAGAAACATTAGTGGGCAAAGAATGGAATCATTTAACATTTAAATGACACAGTTTCCCAGTGGGTACCACTTTTCTTCATTTAACTGGACACTGCCCAGTTGGATGTTAACAGCTCCCACCAATGTTCCTTTGCTCTTCACAACCAGCTTCAGCACACGGCCTTGGAGCTCTGTGACTCTGGCATACACAATCTGAAATAATACACAGTGGAACAGAAAAATCATACAAGTTTGTTAATCTGGTTGACAGGCAGAGCACTTCAATGCAGCATTCAGGATGATGATTAATCCAACTTTGTGATAATTGCCTTAAACTTCCATCCAGAATAGTAAGTTATTAACCATGAGCCAAATTCACAACTTAGTGAATTTACCTCAGAAATACATTTGACCTTATCTAGTTTATAAAAAGAGATTCTACCTTAGAATCACGAGCTTGGGCTTGTGAGATCTGATTATCATTTTAAAATAAATTTGAAATCTGTCTTGAACAATGCTTGAGAGAAAAAAAATCAGTATTCATAATTTTCCAATGAAAACTGGAAAAGATTGGACCCAGTTTAGCAAATGGAAGTTAATAAATTTAAATGTTTCTGATACTCCAAAAGTGCTGTTGAGATTTCTCAAAATAAATGAGACAGTAGTTTAGCATCTCTTAAAAAATTACTAATGCCTATAGATTTAAAATAGCTTAACACTATGAGAACACACAGGGATTAGGTATGAAATGATAATGGTGTATTTTTCTGAATTTAGAAAAAAAACCCAAACAATCTAGAGCAATAGCCTAACAAGAATAAGCTGCACTCAGAACAGATCCCCATGCTTCAGTCTTTGCATTAATCAAAAACTGCTGAGTGAGCTGCACGTGGGCTGATAGAATGGGAAGGAATGTTCTCAGTGCAGGCTGGAAAGGTGAGCTCCCTTAGGAGAAGTTCATTCGATCTAGAATTTGTGTGGCTGGTTTTGCTATTTTAGTTGCAATGGAAAAACACTTGAAATTTGAATCTCTCCATGCTGTTTAAAAAACAAACGTGGTGACGTGGTCTCACTTCAGGAGAATGGGAAGCTCACCCTGCCTAGCAGGCATTTTCCTGCTGGGATTTCCCATGGAATGGGAGTGCAGGCTGCAGCTGAGGCTCGGAGGAGGAGGAGGAGGAGGAGGAGGAGGAGGAGGGAAGGCACATGAGCCCCTCTAGCCTGGACCTGCAGGAATTTCCCAGGGAGCAGGGAATGGACAGGACACCAAGACAGCCCTTACCAGGGGGTTAACATTTCCTTTTCTATTTAGAAACCTTTGGAAATAATAATTTGGGAAATTTTCACCTGGTGCTTTTTTGGTTTTCCTGTTTCCTGTGCCTACTTTGCCAAACTGTCTGTGAATTACAAATTCCACAGCTTCTCTTCCCCTCACAAAATAAAAGTGAGATTATGAAGAAAATCTGAAAAGCAAGGACAGGCACAGTAAGCATAAAACAATTCAGAAGAAATCTGTGATCTGCTGCTGGGGCGATGCCAATGTTACCAAAGAAAGCTGCCTTGTCTCTTTGCCAATTTATTAAAGGTACCAGCTGTTGCTTTAAATCACCAAAAACTACAACTATCAGCTGTAAATGCTAAGAAATTGAACCGGGCTATTGAACAACTTTCAATCTTTGGACAAAAAGAGGCTTTAATCTCTGAGCAATGACAGACCTGTGCAGTGCAGGGTGGGTGGTTTTCAAACGATCCCAGTGAACTCTTTCTAAAATGGTGCTGCAAGTTCAGCTGCAGTAAAGTACACATTATCCTCAGGATGTAGGGACACAAGAAAGGTCTGCCTGAATTAGCATGTGGACAGAACAAATGCCACCTGCCAGAATTTGGGAACAGTGAAATCCTGCAATGACCGTGCAGTGAGAATATCTGCCTGCCTTTTACACAGAGAATCAGCTGGAGGTGAGTTACACGTGGCCATGCAGCAAATCCGTGGGACAGTTTGGGCTGGAATTCAACTATTCCTGGCTCCAAAAAGAGAAACACTGGTGACCTACAGGAGTCTAATGACATTTTAATCACAAATGAGGGACAGTTGCTTCTCCTTAGGCAGCCATGGCACAGTTCCTGGGTTTGGTAATTAATGCAAGGTGGTTTGGATGCGTGGTGCAGGAGGGAGTGGCCGTGGCTGCTGCTGCAGTTCCCTTCTTTCCCTTCCATTCAACTGGCTGGGGCTGCTTCCATTTTTCTCCTTTTCTTTTCTACCACCACTTCTTGACACAACATAACATTAACTACCGTGAATGCCACAAGTTCCAAAATCCAAATACAGGCACAAGAGAAAAGGATTTGTTTGCTAAAAGCAACTGCAAAACATTTGCTGTAACTCATTTTATTGTCAGTCCTCCTGGACTTTCACATCTTCAGTCTCACACACGAGTAAAAATCAAACACAAAAAGCAGTTTTGCAAGGTTGATAATTTGCTGTAGGCAGTCAAAAGCAATAGAAGTACAAAAACTAAAATCAAAAATACCCAAGAGAAGCACATTTCAGATTTTTCTCAGTCTGGAACAAAGAAGGAAATTAATATACAGCTTCCTTCCAGCCATTTGGCTTTAATAAAAACTTATGAACTCATAAAAAAGGCTACTACATTTCTGTACACAGCGTTTTGGACAGTAACTAACTTAAGAGACAGCTGAATTATATTTTTAGTACTTTTTTCTTCCCTGGGGCAGCTTCTACCTCAGTCTACCAGCCTTGGACAAAAAAATGCATCCAGAATGACATCACATATGGAGGAGCAGAGCTGCTGAAGCACAGGCATGGGGCTGCAAATGGCCAAGTTCAGTGGAACCATATGTCCCCACTGTGTTCAGCACTTCCCAGTGAAGAAGACTGAGCATCTGGGAAGAGGGCTCTCTGTTTTGATTAAGGACATTAAAGTCTTCATGGAATTTCTTTTACTGGCAGTGGAATACTCGTGAAGCACAATTAAATCTCCTCCCAGTGACTAACTGCAGACAGGATTTTGGATTTCCTTGCATTCAGAGGGATCTAAGAACAATTTGAAAGATAATTGTCTTCCTGGCTGGCTCTTATCTGTTGTCCATTTTGGATACCTTACAATGAATGTTATGATATAATCCTATTATGTTCCTTTGCTTTATATATCTTTCAAATGTAAAGGAATTTCTTTAGACAGATTACTTAGATGCATTCAGCTCTGATAGCAAAAAAAGAAGGAAAGAACAAAAAAATAACGCCTAGCTCCCTGTTATTCCACTGCAGGGAGGGAAATTTGTCTGAGCAGCAATACTGCTCAAGGAGACTCCTTACAGAACACTGGGAGTCATCAGGGTAAACAGGAAACTTTTGTAATTAACAGATGTGGGAAAAGAGAAATATTAGAACTCCAGGATTGAGAAACTAAGAGATAAGCACTCAGACTCTGCTGACTAACCTAAGCTACATCACATCAGCTATGAAACAGGGTGGAGTGGTAATATTCTCCATGCCTTCTACTTTATAGACTGCTGAAAGAGCATTTGAAAATTACTTTGAGGTCTTGAGAAGATTTGTTACATGTAATAATTAGAATCTCCAATCCCACCTACTGTTTCAATCTCATCTCTCCTTACAAACGAACACAGTTGATACCACTTCCCATCCTGCCATAAATGTTTCTCCAAACAAATGTTTCCTTTTACCCCAGAGGCACGAGCACTTCAGTGGTGTGTGAAATAATCAAATATAGCTGTGAGCTGATGGCATTTTAATATGAAAAGAACCTGGCTATTTATTCTTGTGTTATCGTTTAGGACAGTGACAACGAATTTCCAAATGTTAATTGGAATAACAGCATCCGTTGAATGAATACTTTCCATGCTATTGTGCATATCTGCACTCAGCACTGCTGGGTTATGGTGCAATGATGCTTGGTCTCATTTGGCTAACATGCAACTGTGCTCATGGGCTAAGACAGAGCACTGTGAAAAATCCAGCTGCTTTCCTGAAGAGGGAAATAAAAGACACCGTTTCACTTCTGAGAAAGATGCAAAGCAGACAGTTCCCATTTGTGGTTCAGCTGATGACACATTCCTTCTTTTTGGTCATCCTCATTGCAACAGCTCTAAAAATGCTGCATTGTTGTTTTATTTCCAGGGTGGGCAAAGCAAATAAAACAAGCTGGCCCTGTGTGGGCTGTGGGTGAGCTGCTGGGAAGCAGCTGTGCAGGGAAGGACTGGGGGTGCTGGTGGGCAGCAGGCTGTCCATGAGCCAGCCCTGTGTCCCTGTGGCCAAACAGGGATCCTGGGGTGCATCAGGAAAAGCATTACAGCAGCTGGAGGGAGGTGATCCTGCCTCTCTGCTCAGCCCCGGTGAGGCACATCTGGAGTGCTGTGTTCAGTTCCAGCTCAGGAAAAGCAGGGAACCACTGGAGTGAGTCCAGTGACAGGTTCTGGAGATGGTGGGGCCAGGAGAACAACCTGAGTGAGCTGGGCCCGTTCACCCTGGCAAAGAGAAGGCTGAGACATCCACGGGTGCCAGTGTCTGGGGGGGTCAGGGGAGGCACCAGGCTCTGCTCTGTGGGGCCAGAAATGGGGCAAGAGGCAACGGGAGGAGCTGAAGTGCAGGAGGTTCCACCTGAATGGAAGGGAGGAAGAACTTTCCCTGAGCAGTGACTGAGCACTGGAACAGTTTGTCCAGAGAGGGTTTGGGGTGTCCCTCACTGCTGATACCCCAGAACCACCTGGACACAAAGCTGTGCCCTGTGCCCTGAGCCCTGTGCCCTGTGCTCTGTGCCCTGTGCCCTGTGCCCTGTGCCCTGTGCCCTGTGCCCTGTGCTCTGTGCCCTGTGCCCTGTGCTGTGCCCTGTGCCCTGTGCCCTGTGCCCTGTGCTCCTGTGCCCTGTGCTGTGCCCTGTGCCCTGTGCTGTGCCCTGTGCTGTGCCCTGTGCTCTGTGCCCTGTGCTCTGTGCCCTGTGCCCTGTGCCCTGTGCCCTGTGCCCTGTGCCCTGTGCCCTGTGCCCTGTGCCCTGTGCCCTGTGCTGTGCCCTGTGCTCTGTGCCCTGTGCCCTGTGCTGTGCCCTGTGCCCTGTGCCCTGTGCTGTGCCCTGTGCCCTGTGCTGTGCCCTGTGCCCTGTGCCCTGTGCCCTGTGCCCTGTGCCCTGTGCTCTGTGCCCTGTGCCCTGTGCCCTGTGCCCTGTGCTGTGCCCTGTGCTGTGCCCTGTGCCCTGTGCTCTGTGCCCTGTGCCCTGTGCCCTGTGCCCTGTGCTCTGTGCCCTGTGCCCTGTGCCCTGTGCCCTGTGCCCTGTGCCCTGTGCTCTGTGCCCTGTGCCCTGTGCTGTGCCCTGTGCTCTGTGCCCTGTGCCCTGTGCTCTGTGCCCTGTGCCCTGTGCTGTGCCCTGTGCCCTGTGCTGTGCCCTGTGCTGTGCCCTGTGCCCTGTGCTCTGTGCCCTGTGCCCTGTGCCCTGTGCCCTGTGCTGTGCCCTGTGCCCTGTGCTCTGTGCCCTGTGCCCTGTGCCCTGTGCCCTGTGCTCTGTGCCCTGTGCCCTGTGCCCTGTGCCCTGTGCCCTGTGCCCTGTGCCCTGTGCCCTGTGCCCTGTGCTCTGTGCTGTGCCCTGTGCCCTGTGCCCTGTGCCCTGTGCTCTGTGCCCTGTGCCCTGTGCTCTGTGCCCTGTGCCCTGTGCCCTGTGCCCTGTGCTGTGCTCTGTGCCCTGTGCCCTGTGCTCTGTGCCCTGTGCCCTGTGCCCTGTGCCCTGTGCTGTGCCCTGTGCCCTGTGCTCTGTGCCCTGTGCCCTGTGCCCTGTGCCCTGTGCTCTGTGCCCTGTGCCCTGTGCCCTGTGCCCTGTGCCCTGTGCCCTGTGCCCTGTGCTCTGTGCCCTGTGCCCTGTGCCCTGTGCTCTGTGCCCTGTGCCCTGTGCTGTGCCCTGTGCCCTGTGCCCTGTGCTGTGCCCTGTGCCCTGTGCCCTGTGCTCTGTGCCCTGTGCCCTGTGCCCTGTGCCCTGTGCCCTGTGCCCTGTGCTGTGCCCTGTGCCCTGTGCCCTGTGCTGTGCCCTGTGCTCTGTGCCCTGTGCCCTGTGCCCTGTGCTCTGTGCCCTGTGCCCTGTGCCCTGTGCCCTGTGCCCTGTGCTCTGTGCTGTGCCCTGTGCTCTGTGCCCTGTGCCCTGTGCTCTGTGCCCTGTGCCCTGTGCTGTGCCCTGTGCTGTGCCCTGTGCCCTGTGCCCTGTAATCTGCCCTGTGCTGTGCCCTGTGCTGTGCCCTGTGCCCTGTGCCCTGTGCTGTGCCCTGTGCCCTGTGCTCTGTGCCCTGTGCCCTGTGCCCTGTGCCCTGTGCTGTGCCCTGTGCCCTGTGCCCTGTGCCCTGTGCTCTGTGCCCTGTGCCCTGTGCTCTGTGCCCTGTGCTGTGCCCTGTGCCCTGTGCTGTGCCCTGTGCCCTGTGCTCTGTGCCCTGTGCTCTGTGCCCTGTGCCCTGTGCCCTGTGCCCTGTGCTCTGTGCCCTGTGCTGTGCCCTGTGCCCTGTGCTGTGCCCTGTGCCCTGTGCCCTGTGCCCTGTGCTCTGTGCCCTGTGCCCTGTGCCCTGTGCCCTGTGCTCTGTGCCCTGTGCTGTGCCCTGTGCCCTGTGCCCTGTGCTCTGTGCCCTGTGCTCTGTGCCCTGTGCCCTGTCCCCTGTCCCCTGTGCCCTGTGCCCTGTGCCCTGTGCCCTGTGCTGTGCCCTGTCCCCTGTCCCCTGTGCCCTGTGCTGTGCCCTGTGCCCTGTGCCCTGTGCCCTGTGCCCTGTGCCCTGTGCCCTGTCCCCTGTGCTCTGTGCTCTGTGCTGTGCCCTGTCCCCTGTCCCCTGTGCCCTGTGCCCTGTGCCCTGTCCCCTGTGCCCTGGGATGGCCCTGCTGGAGCTGTGGCCACCGGGGCCATTCCAGCCTGACCCACTCTGTGACTCCATGGGACAAGAAAGGCTGGGAGGAAACGAACAGGACTCACAAGTTCATTGTAAGTAGGGTCAGAGCCTCTTGGAGCTGTTCTTGTTTTCCTTCTGCTGATCCCACAAGGGTCTGGCAGAAGATGAAATTCAGCGTGTGCACTGGGGGCAGAGCCATCTGGGAGGTGCTGGAAAACAAGAAGGTCATAAATATGAATGTCCATGTTCTAGCAAAGAAAACAAATAGAAAGTACCAAATGAAATCTGGGCTTTTAGCAGTCACAGAAACATGTTATGTTCTCAGTATTCTCTGGGCTAAATTGAAGTGCTGGTGGAATAACAAGAATAATTAGAATTCAGCTTAAAACGGAATCAGGAAAATAAAAAAGAAATAATACAAAGAGAAGGTAAAATAGTCTATCTTTAGTTTTTCTGTTGGAAAAACCCTTAAGCCTCGATCTACTCTAACTCAATCTGATACAAAGTCTGGCCCTTCCACTTCCCAGAGCAAGGCACAGAAACTGCATTTATGGATTTATAGAAACAGGAGACAGTGAGCTCCTATTGATTTTAACCCCTAAGTATCAGTGTTGATTTTGGGGAGAACTGATTGTTTCTAAGGGTGTTTCATAGAACATATTACTATAAAAGAGCCAGGAGCATTTCCTGCAGCAATATGAGCAGAACAGGATTCTTATAACAGCCCTTCCAATCTCACCCACCATCCAGCTGCAATTCTTTAATTTTCCAGTTCAGATTACTGAACAATATTCCAGATATTCCATTTTATATGGCAGCAACTCGAGATCAGAGACAATCTATTAACCAGGCTCAGCCATCAGCCAGTGCTGGTGGGTGGAGAATTTTTTGGTAACTTCTGAGGAGCTGTAAAGTTATTCCTAAAGCAGCATTACAGCTACTCAGAAAACACATTGCATTACTTGAAAGAACACACAAGAAACATAAAAATGAAAAACTATGGAGCAGGTATCCTGCCAGCACGTGCCACTTAATGCTTGGCTTATAATTAAGTACAAAACCCTTGTGTTGGTTACACAGTATACAGTCAGAAAGCACAAAACGGGACATATCAAAATATCATTAATTTTAATCACATAATCTGCATCTTAGACAGGAAGTTTATCTGCCAGCTCCCAGGCAATCCAGTGACAGGATGAAAATAAGAATACAGACAAAAAGAAGAGAACTTAAAACACTTGGAACCAATGAAGCCAGAGGATTATACAGGTACTTGCATTTATATCTCCTGTTGTAATTTTACACCTGGCTCACAATGAAGTCATTTCTCAGATTTTGATTATTCACAGTATGTGTCTGGAAATATGGGGCTTTCTACAGCATCATCAACAACACATCCCTGGGACAGAGGAAACTGCTGTCTCCTAGCAATAAATAGCTCCTCTATTGGGAAGGAAAACACTGCTGGTGTGTGTGAACAACCAGTCCTTGCACAACAAACCTCTGGTTTTTGTTCTCTGAAGCGATCCTTCAAGGCAAATGATGTCGTCAACTGCAAAGCTCATTATTGCTATCATTAACAGCAGACAGCATCAAAGGATGCCCCACTCAAGCCATTCCATATTGTCAGCACCACGGGAGTGATTAATATCATTATTGCTAAGTTCCCCAAAGCACTTCTGATTTAAAATACCCACGGGATTTAGATAAATGGGGTCCAATGGCCAGCACAAGAGAGCCATTAAAGGGCAATGGAACTAAAGGGTATTTTCCTGGGACAGGTTGCCACATCGTTAGTGCAGGATTTATCATTTACACTGGCCACTTGAAAGCCCATCTCTGTTGATCTAGGACTGTGCTAAAGCTTCAGCTGAGGATTACAAGTAGCACTAAAGTGAGCATCTCTTATAAATCAGGGGGGAGAATGAAATGCAGCCTTAAGTACCAGTCCAAGCAAGCAGGATCCTAAGTGCAATCAATCTCTTCACTTCTCGATGATTAGGTAAACATCCCTGTAACTTGAAGGTCAACTGATTTTAGGTGCTTCAGACAAAGAAAGGAGCCAGGCTGAGGTGACAGGCTCCAAAGGTAACAGCACCTGGGTGTCCAGAAGCAGACGTGATTAACTGAAAAGAAGTCAGGTAAAATTGTCACTATGCCTTGGAGCTGTTCTTTGTCATGTTACCTTCCCTTCAGCCAACTAACCTTCCTCTGGCAGCTCGTTCCTCCCAAAATTTAAGGGGGGCACTTTGCAGGAGTGTTTTGGCTCTATGAGATGGACTGAAAACCATTTCCTCACTATCCCATTAAATGCAGCTAAATCTGTGTGGAAAAGGGTGAGTGGGAGGAGAGGGTCAAGGAGAAAATTAAAAAAGAGAACATTCTAGTGATTCAGACCAGAAAACTCAAGGGGAGAGCTGTTGCCCTGGGATATTTCAGAACTAAAATAAAGCCACTTTTCATGAATAGTAGCAATCAGCAGTCAGACTGTTAGAGGTAATTTGATGTGCAGCCACCTGAATTCCCAGCAGACATGGCAGTTCTGATTGTTGGTTTTTTCTCCCCCCACTTTACAGGTAGCATTTCTCCCCTTCCTCTTCCCTCGCTGAGGAAAGGCAAACAGGCCACTCCAAATCCCACTGTTGTCCCAATTCTCCATCTGCAGTGGCACTGTTATGCCCTCAAACAATCCAAAAGCTTCAGCTGAGCTCCCTTCCACGAGTTCCACTTCGGAGCTGCCCTCCCCTGGCTCCTGACCTGACACAATCCACTGAGGGACTCCAGCTGAGACAGACTCTGTCCCATCACACACCAACAATTCAAAACTCCAGAGGAAGAACAGCTACAAACCAGCCCCAGCCTTGCCAGAGCAGAGTATGGGGAGCTCGTGGGACGAGTTCATGCTGGTTTCCCTTTGGATTGGCACAAGAGATGAATTTCTTTTCTTGTGAAGAACCTGCTTAACCATAGGGTTTCCTGAGGCAAGACTTGCAGTGGAAGGAGTTGTACTTTGCTGGCAGGAGTAAGGAGTGAGAGTGGCACTCTGACTGTAATAGTACAAAACCAAGACTGGGATTAACATGACAAAAATCTCTTCTTAAATCATAACTAGGTGGAATTTGAAGTAAACTGTTTTATTAAGGCAAGTGACATAGCAGGCAAAAATCCCCCAAGTTTTGGGCAAACTAATCCTTTCCCAGGGCTTCTGAGTGGAACACTGCAATGAAGGAGAATGGAGAATAAAGGAAAAAATGGAGGAAATATCCGAAATATTTTCCTTACTGAGGATTATGACTTCTGTCATATTACAGCATCCCATCAATGATCACCTCTAACTCAGAGTGCACTGCCTTATTTATAAATGTGGGTAAACACGAGGAATCCCTGCCCCAAACCACAGGACCCCAGGTGGGGTCAGGCTGGAAGGACCCACAGTGGTCACTGCTCCCAGCTCCAGCTGGGCCATCCCAGAGCACAGGGCACAGCTTCGTGTCCAGATGTTCTGCAACATCTGCAGCGAGGGATTCTGCACACCCCCTCTGGGCCACCAGAGTAAAGAAATCCTTCCTCATGTTCACATGGAATTTCTCTCTTTGCACCAAAGAGTTGCTGTTCTGGTGAGCTCATTACAGAAACACAATAATTTTCTTAGCAGGCTCATGGATAGCTCTGAAATCCAGCAAACCTCCTCTTTGTTATTAATAAAGGATTAAATAAAACCTCACTGATTTCTGTCCATAGAAGGACAGAAGGAAAATCAAAGGGTACCTTGGGAAAGCCATTTTGCACTTGACTCTGCAAAATCTTTATAGCTTGAATGCACTTGTGATCAAGCAAACAGAAAAAGCCTTTTTCTGTTGCAATTAAAAAAAAAAATTAAAAAGCCTTTCAAGTAAAAAAAAAATAAATTGAATTCTATTTGTGTTTAATTCTGTAGTCACTTCACTAGCCCAAAAATAAAGGATTTTTACTTCCTTCTGAAGAAGTTACTCCCAATTTAAACGAGTGTCTTAAATCTTTTATTGTGTTTGCTTGCAAATAAATCCGAGCTATAAAAATCTGTAAGGCTGTAAAGGTATAAAAGCAAGCTCCCAACAAAAATGCCATAAGTTCTCTTGATATGCTTATGGACAAAAAACCCACAAAATTCCCCAGTGATTTTGATCTGTCAATAAAGAAATCTGAATTTAGAAGTTGGCTCAAAATTGAATTTAGAAACTGACTGTATTTTCTTTCTTCAAGTACAACCAAGTGATGACTGAACAATTTTCTCAGAGAATGACCAGCACACTTGACCTTGATAATGACCGATGGGTTTTAAGGAACTCAGTTACAATTGCCTGTATTTATGTAAAAAAAAAAAGGGAATTTACTTTGGAAATGTTATTTTCTTCTAAAGTCAGGCAGAAGGTAATGAAAATATTTAAGAATGAGGGAGAACGAGGGAGAGAAAAATAATACTCTGGATTTACTTATTTCCATATCTCTAATTCAATACTGAAAGCCTCAAATACACAGCCTGTATCTATTATGACTGTGCTCCATTTTCCACTCCAGTTTTATTTCCAAAACCAAAAAAAATAAAGTTGATATTTGCTTACAGAAACCCACACAGAGAGGTTATATCCTATATAATCTAATTTTAAATATAGTAGCTGTGGCTGGGAAATAATGGATGAAATTCAATTAATTTTTCCACAAGAAATATGTTATCCTAATGACTTTTCTCCCCCGATCATTACTAATGATCCACAACTCTGCTAACACAAGGATTCTTTGTTAGCATTACTACTGCAAAATTTGCCATATATTCAACTATGCAGTGATTTAGCTCCCAATATGAATATTCAGCCATACTCACATGATTTTTAAAATACACACTTTAAGGATAATTTATTGTAAAACCTTTTAAAACTCACGTCTTCCTAAGCGACATAAAATTTCTTTTTTAGGTGACTTTTGCCTCCAGTTTCAATCATGTCATCAGTTTCTGTTAGTGTTAGACATGCAGATCACCTTTTGTCCTAGGGAGGAGCAGATTGATGGCTCCTGAACATTTGATAGTTCCAGCTGCTGTTCTCTTTTCCCCATTTTTCATTTTCAACAATTTTGACAGTAAAAACTAATGATCATCTAACTTGTATTAACTAATGACATCTTTCCTCCTCTATAAATAACTACTTTTCTCTTTTCTTCCCCCAAAAATTAATTTCCTTGACATTTTAAAATTTCAATTTCTCTCTTCCTTTTCTTCAATGAAAAAAAAAAAAAAGATAAAAAAGATATCCAGGCATTAGAAAGACTCCCATTTCAGCTACTGCCCTCAAATAAAAATAATTCACTTTGTCCAGCAGTCCTCTTAGTCTTCCCATCCTTTACTATCCTTATGTTCTTCTCTTACACTGCTGTGAGAATTTATTTCCATAGTGAAGAAAGGGCTACAAAATATTCCTTAATTTGGAATATTGAGACATCCACACACCTTTGGAAAGCAAACCACTTTAGCAAGTGGTTAGGAAAAACCTATATATTATGTGTAGACATTAGGCAGATTTGATTATTATCCAATAAAGGGGGATTAGAAAAAAAAAAAAAAAAAAAGAAGAAATCATGCTTGCAGTGACCTTTGTGAATCAGTGGCTGCCTCTAGACTGAATTTAAAGCATCAGGGAGTGGGGGAGCCACCACTGCTGCTGCTTTCCCTTCCTCCCAAGCCCTGAGCAGGGCAAGGCTAAAGCCTGCCCTAAAAGCTGCAGCTTAATTAGCAAATCCAGCCTGTGCCTTAGGACAAAGAGAACGTCCTCTGGGGGACTGCTGAGCTTCCAGAGCTGAGAAATGAATATTACAGAAAAAAAGAGGTTCCTTCCAAGGCAGAGTGATGATTTATAAGGAAAATGGGGTTGCTGTGTGAGTGGCTGCTCGTGTTGCTGCTTCCCAAATCCCAACGTGGTGTCCAAGACCTTTCCTTGCTCTTCCTTTGAGCTCTGCATATCCCAAAGCATGAACACCTCTAGTCCACCCTTTCCATTTGCCTCTCACAAAACGGCCCCGAATTGCTGCGAAGAAAAGGAAAAATAAAATCCCATTTGCAGGAATTAAATAATAATTACAAAGGAAGTTAATCCCCTCTGCCACTACGGTGCACCCTGCACTGTCAGCTATTGGCAAGACAAAACAGGAAGGGAAATGGCAAAAAGTAATTGCACAAATAGGGTATTTTTTTTGCCCCCCAAACAACCATCTTTTTCACCTAAAATTTGAAAATATTTAACTGCTTCTCTTCAACAGCAGTTTACTTTTAGTACATTTCCTGATCCCAATTTTTTTTGGGTTCTCTGGGTATGCACATAAGACAGAAGACACACTGACAGAGATCACTGCTGTGGAGGTCACTGGCAAGGCAACCAAAGAAGAAATTGCATTTATCTCAAGTTAATGCAGGGCAAGAAAAATATTTTGCTGTCAGGGAAATTCTGGAAAGCATTTTTTTTTTTTTTTTTTTGAGCAGGCATTATCTACCTTTTGGAAATCTGGCAGTGTGTGCAGAGTGAGCCTCCAGATGGCTTTGTCATTTACCACGCTGAAAATGCAAAGATGCTCCATGCACGTTATTGATGTGAATATCCAAATATAACTCATGTCCAAGAGCTGCAGCATCCTCATCAACCTGCCTGTGCCAGAGTGGCCAGGACTGGATCAGCAGCATTCCTGGGCTGGAAAAATAGGGTTAGAGCTGTCCTGAGGGATAATTTTGAACCAACAACCAACCCTTTCCAAGCTCTCCTGGCTGTTAAATGGAAAATAAATAACCCTGTCAAGGAGGAGAACAGCCAGAGACCCACCCTGGCATATGGGACATCTCCTGCCTTGGCTTGGTTAAATTGGCCCACGTTGGTGCCTGGCCCCAGCTGAGACAGATCCTGCTGCTTTGTGTCACCACCAGTGACAAAAGGTGTTTATGGAGCTGGAGATTGGACTCCACGGGAAAATGGAACGTTCTGGGGTGGTCACACATAACTCGTGGTATCCAAACCAGCCAGGATCAGGCAGAGGATCCATCACATGGAGATGGAAATGTGATCCCAGCACATCCCAGAGAGAAGAATCTCAGTGTCAAACTGATCCCAGGGCACAGAGACAGTGGGATTTTCAAAATGAACAGGAATTATTTGTTAACTATTTTTAAAAACCCAAATTTGAAATTTTTGATTTTTTTATTTATTTTTAAGGAGAGAGTTCTGGAAAGCAGAGTGGATCCCAAGAGACTCAAGGTATTCTAAGAATTATGCAGAATGCTTCTGATCTGCTTCAGTCATTTAAGAGGAAAGCCCATCTATCTCTCACTGAAGTAAGTAAAATGAAAGCTGGTCTAGGATACCCAAGGGTCACAAGGGTTTCTCTCCCAAGCCTTTATTTCTACAGAGCTCTGAAAACAGAAAGTTGAAGAAATGCCCTGAGATGTCTCTCTGATGCCCTGTTGACAAAGAATAATTTATTGATGATCCAGAAGGAATTGTGTATCAGGACAGACTCAATCCCAAATGGAGTGGGGATGAGTTTGTGCAACCACAGGACCACAGGACTGTAATTTCATGTAAAACAGGACCCTGGCTTTTAGAGACCACTGGCAGCAGGCAAGGAGGAGGAGAATTTAGCTCCATCAAGGAATGACACAGCCTTGTGTGTGTTTATTACTTTAATTAATTAATTAATTTATTATTTATTGTTTCTGAACAAGCAGCAAAGAGAAATACATCACAGAATGGGCTGTGTCTGTACCCAGCTCACTCAGAGCTAAATTCCAGCTCCTGAGCCTCACCCTTCACTGATGCTTGGGACTGTGTGCTCCACATGGGCATAAAAAAGTTACCAAGGCTGAAAAAATAACATAAAGCAGAAGTGGGAATGTATGGAATAAACTTACAACTCCCAGTAAAAGATCTGAGTGACAATCATGTTTTTTTTTCTGAAAGAAAAGGCAATGAGTTCTAGATTTCTGAGCCACGTGCTGTATTACTATCTTTAAGACAATTAACTCTACTTTTTTTTAATTGTTGTTTTTTTTTTTTTATTTCCATAGATGGGAGAAATCAAGGGTCAGTCATGCTTTAAACCTATATTATCCTGTGGATAAGCAATGTTGGTGCAGGGTGCAGAATGCAGAGAGGTTTCATGAACAAGTCTCTGTAGCTTTTCAGAATTACCACCAAGCCCATAAAGAAACTAAACCCTATTGCTTTCAACCCTGTATTATTGTTGTGCTTGGAACACTTAATTTTCAGCTGAGTATTTAGTCACAGAGTCCATGACACTGGCTGAGATAAGAATGATCTTGTTCTGACCCTTAGAAACACAGATCCCAGAATTTCTTCTTTTGAATAAAGTACAAAGGAGAACAAATTCTTAAGACAAATCCCCATTTCACTTTCCTTTTGAAATCACTCAGGATTAGGAGCACTGCTGCCTGTTAGAGGGCATGAAAGGAAATTAGCCTTTGAGGAAAGAAGTTGTTGTGTTTCTCTCTTTTTGCCACATACAAATTCTTTTCTCTCCTTGCCTGGGCCCAAATAATAAGTGAATATAAAAATGTGTAAAGAAACAGTGAGATTGTGATCTGGTTTTGGTCTCAATTTCTTAATTAGTTAAAAAAAATCTGTATGTGCCTATCTTGAATTTCTCCAACTATACAGTCTCCCTGCACTTTTCTTTCAATTATTCTACAGCATGCCATCTCCCTGTGTAAGAAAGCATTTCATTATATGAGCTTGCAATTTCTGCTCCTTAATTAGCTCTCATTACTTCGACTTATGCTCCTGCTCAATGGTCTCAATAATTCCTCTTGAACCTTCCTGTCTTCTCCCTTAAATATTTGCACAATTGACTCGTGTCCTTGTTAGTCTGTTCTTAACTAAGTTTTAGTAACAATAAATCACTCCTGAAGAATCAATCACTCCCCAGCAACCCCTACTGAGAGCTGTTCTTTGAACTTGCATTCTAGTTAAAACAACATCCTGAGAGGACTGGTTTGCAATCAAAGCCTTCCAAAGATGAACTGCTTCATTTCTGCCCCGACACAGGATCTGCCCTTTCTCCCTGGCATCTCTTGTAGCAGCCTCATGTTTCACCATGGCCTTGTTTCATCTTCACATTACTGTGGGATAGAGATCTCTTCCCTCCCCGAGGAAATATTTTTCATTTGTCCAAGCTGGTTGTAGTGTTCTAGAAATTACTTTTATTCTCTTGATCTTGCTCTGTCTGCACTATTATTTTTAATGTTTTCTTCATTTGCAACCGGTGGCAAATCTAATTTTTGTTCACCTTCATCTCCCAGATCACTCATATTATTAAACAGAGCTCACTGTTTGTTGGTTGTTTTTTTTCTCTTTTCTTATTCAACACATATCAACTATATAGGGAATTACTTATTTAAAAATGAGCAGTTAGAATTTAGAGCTGTGGCAGCACTGTGACTGTGACAGATTAAAGGGTTTAACAAGAAATAATAACAGAACTTTCAGTACAACATATTTGTCAAACACCTTTCAAAACCAATATGTTTGAATCCAACAGCAATTCCTGTGCCACAAGAGCAGACCTCATCTCTACTGCTGAGTTGTAGGACTCTTTGTTTAGAGGTGTTCAGCTCATTTTCAGTCTCCAGGAGAACATAGCTTATCTGAGCTAATTTCCTTTCACTTTAAAAGAATTTTCTATGAATATAAAATTAAATCCAAATTCTTTATAAGCTACAGTTAGTACAAGAGCTTTCTTCCCATGGCTTTTTGTTTTGCTTTCCTGTATCAGCCTAAGGAGAACTTCACCTGAATGTTCCTCCCCCCATCAGCCAAGCTGCTGATTTAATTCTGTCACTGATACTCTCTGGATAACTTTGTTCAGCTCAAAGTGATTTTTTTTTTCACCACTTGTTTTCCATCCCTGCCTTGCCTACCTGTGCACCTCCACTGCAGTCCCTGTTGGCTGCAGTAAGGAAAGCAGTACACATTCATAACGTCCTGAAAGGATAATGTGGCTTTTTATTTCACTGGCAGGCACTGTGCTGTTGGCAGGTAGTATATATTTCCCATTTAAATCTATATAATGAGAGCCATAAAGTGTAAAAGTTAGTGAGCTTGTGAGAGGAATGATGGGAACCAAGTCAGACTGAACAAAGATCCCCAACCCTTCCCCAGCTGAAGCTGAGAGAAAACGCAGCAAAGGCAGCAGAGCATCCACCTGTGCTGCAGGTGGGACCATCCCCACAGCCCCGTGCTGCAGCCTTAGACTCCATCCCTTTGGATCTGGGGAGGATTGGCTCCCACTTTTCTTCCCAACACATTTAAACCATCTCATCTCACAAACATTTTTGGAAGCGATTTGTACTCACATGGCACAGGACATGAAATGGAAAGGGGCTGGATGTCTGTGTGAGCCTAAAGCTGATTACTAATTCATCACCCACATATCAGCTATCCCAGAATCATTAATCACCACCAGTGCTACATGACAGCTCCCGAGCTTTTATAAAAGAAAAGCTGGAAGAACTTTTGCAAAGAACTGTAGGAGTTTATTTTTCTCCCAGCAAATTTTTTCCCCCCTGTCAAATTGGTTCCGAATTCATCGCCCACGCACGCTTTCCTGAATTCCAGTAACGTTTTACATTGACTGGCACGAGGCTCAGGACAACTTGGCTTTGTTTCTCCTCCCCTCTACCCCTGAGGAGTTCCTCTGCCCACAAGAAGTAAGGGGCAGAAATGTCTGGCAGTGAGGATTGAAAGTTTAGTGTTTATCTCAGGGAGCAGGGCACGCCGCAAGCCGCGGCGATGAGAGCATGGCAGGAGCAGCCTCCTCCTGAGCCAGGGAAACCACTGCTCCCTCTGCTTCTCCACGAAACAGGCGAGGAAATAAGTTAGAAACCCTCGTGTGGATGCCAGCACTGGCTATTCCTGTCGCCTCTGGTGGCTTTTTGAGGAGTGAGCAAGGCCACCAGCAGGAAGCCTGGCAGTTTCTGCTGTGTGGGGCTAAAGCAGCCCTGTGTGACACCTGCTGGGCTCTGACATGTCCCGTTCTCTGTGCTGGTTAATGAAGGTCAACAGAACTGCACTTGAACATTTCAAGTTCAAAACCTACATGTGGTTCAATTTTCATAAACCCATCTCCACATCTGCAGAGCAGCATTGTCCCTGTGCTCCTGCTCCTGCCCAGTGCTGTTTGTTTGGCCACTGTGCTGCCACACTTGCACTATTCTTGTTCTGAGCTAACAAATCCTCTCAGAGGCCAAAACAAAGCTCCCCTGGGGCTCCTTTGTATTCCTCCTACGGCCACTCAGTGCACTTTGCCAGGTACTGGGCTATTGTCTTTATAGAATAAGCCTGCCCTGTCTCACCCCTCACCTGCCACATCCCCCAGGACTCCAGACAAACCCTCCAGGCCCCTGAGGTTTTCACCTCTACACAAATGTTTCCTTCTAGCCCAGCCTCGCTTTATGAAGGCAATATTGCATAAAGTGCCCAGTGTGGCACTGCCTACAGCATTTGGGAGGAGCAAGCCAATAAGCTGACTTCAAGTTATGTAATATACATGTTTGGAAAATTGCATTTTATTGGCATCATGGCTTTTCTATATGTGAAAATTGAATTGAAAGTTATTTTCCTCAGCAATCATGGTGATGCCATTCAAATTGTAAGTAGAAGCAGTGAGCCACCTGACTTAGAGAATCTCAGGATTCAAATGCAACTATGGATTGCTGAGGGAAATCTTGAGAGTGAAACATTTTTAGTATCTTATAAATATCTGTTTAACAGAACTTGTCTTCATTGTGCACCCACAGCCTTAAAATGTAGGCAAACATCACCAACCAGTCTTAACATCTCTGTGTTCAAACAGTTTCCTTGACTGCAAGTATTTCCTTGGCTCAAATATACAGCTTTTTCTTTGCAGAAGGTTAGATTAGATTAATGGCCCTTTCCAGTCACCAAATCCATAAGGCTGCTCTCTGTTGTTTGTCTTTGCAGAAATTTTGACAGAGTTTTCTTCAGGCAGGGCTGTCTGTCTTTACACAGGAGTGGGAAGTCAGAGCAGGGAGGGAGAGGATGCTCTGCAGCTGATGCAGGGCTGAGAGCTGGACCTGCAGCAGAGCTGCCACGTGGGGATGGATGCATCAGATCCACAGGGGAGTCCCTGCATGCACCCACATGAACCAGCCCTGCTGGGTCTGCCCCACTGCTACAGCAGTTTTATTTTCTCTAAAGCACCCCCACGTGAATGGGCAAATTTCCTTCAGGAAAAAAATCCCTGCAAAGTTATAGCACTGCAGCCTTCTGGCTTCCTCCTTTAAAGAGCCACTGACACCTGAGAGTGGCTGTAAAAAATAGCAGCTCCTTAGGGAGTCTCTTGTGCATTGTATATCAATGTAGGATCTGCACAGCAGGATCGAGGTCTCCTATTAAAACTCCTAGAAGTAAACTCACACAAAGACTAAATCAAATTTATTTATGTGGATCAAAAGTCTCTATCACAATTCCTGTCAGTTCTGTGAAGCTACATTTGGGATTAATTTGGCCTACTACAATTATTTTCACATCTGAACACATCATAAAATCTCTTTATAGAGATAAATTAAATAGGGAAGAGCAGAACAAAAATTATTTACTATAAATTATGAAATAAAACAAGATAGCAAAGTAATCTCAGCACAGATGAACCACTAAAATATAATTAGTGAGACTCTGCAAAAGACTGAATATACCTGAAATAGCTTTAACATGTCTTGAATAAGATATGATCTTGGCACACTTTTAAAATCCCTGTTCAGCTCAACCAAAAAAAAAGAAGAGGAAAGAAAAAAGAAAAGAGAGCACATCAGAAAGATTGATTTATATGGCCAGGAAGCTGAGAAGATTACTAATGGAATAAAGAACCTTGCTGTGATAGGTTCCTGCTCTGAAGGCAGGCCAGCATCACAGTCCCTGAAGCACCACTTCGTATTTCAGATCAGATGACAAAGGATGGATGGCCAGGTGGAAGGAAGGAATTGGAAACCCAAGATTTAAAAACGTGATTGCTTAAGTTAGGCTGCCAAAACAATGACCTTATTTTCAAGTCATGAATCCTTGTTAGTCCTGCTGAACAGGACTCCTACCACTTGTCTGGAAACTCACTAAAATGGGTTTGATTTAAGTCACTCTCGAAAGCAACCCAGTAACTTCAAGTTGTTCTGTCCCTTTCCCTGATGAAGTGAACTGACCCCTGGATTTTATGTTTGCCCTACCCAGCTATCTATGCTGTAATTTACTTTCATTTAATTAAATTTAATTAAATGGCTGGAACTTCCTAAGAACACAGGTAGGAGCCTACACACTCAAAATAATGGAAACAAGGAGAAAAGAAGACTAATTCCAGATGTGTGCATCTCCACATGACCTGCTTGAAGTCTTAATGACATCATCTGCATGGCAATCACTTAAATATGCCCCTCCCACCAATCAGAGCTTTATAAAAGTTCATCAAAGTCACTTAGATTTAAAAAGCTCAACAGAAAAAATAAAGAGGGTCTTGTGCTACATCCTGAAGGTAAAATCTGTATAAATTGGACCTGTCAGCAGAGGCTGATCTCACCTGTCAAAGTGGCACACAGGACACAGAAAACAAGTCTCAGGACAGAGATGTATTGAATGTCATAGACCAGGATGGAGATGCTTGAATTGCAAATGAGAAGCCAGAGCAGTGTAAGCCTCGTGTGTCTCACAGCACTAATTAAACCATCAGCCTCATTTGATTACTGCCTGGTGCTCACAGTCTGGCCCCATTTAGGAAAAGGGATTGCAATCCAGTTTGGGATGGAGGGGGCACAGAGAATGCACTGAGAACCCACAATAGTTAATAAATAGTTAATAGTTAATAAATGCTCTAATCCCCTGGTCTAGCTGAGGTGATAGGCCATGGGTTGGACTCGATGATCTTGGAGATCTCTTCTAACCCAGTTATTCTGAGATCCCCTAGCTACACAAATAAAGGCTCTCTTGCCACAGGCATTGCTTGGGACGTGAGCCTTGGGAATTCAGGCATGGGATTCACCATGGAGCAGCTGCCATGTTCCTGCAGGGACACATCACACTTCACACACTGCCCCAGCTCCACGGCTGAAGTCACCCTCAGCCAATTCCAACAGCAGGGATCCCATCCTGCAGGGATCCCGTGCTGCATGGACTCAGTGCTGCAGGGACCCCGTGCTGCAGGGACCCTGTGCTGCAGGGATCCCGTCCTGCAGGAACCCAGTGCTGCAGGGACCCCGTGCTGCAGGCATCCCGTCCTGCAGGGATCCCGTCCTGCAGGAACCCAGTGCTGCAGGAACCCAGTGCTGCAGGGATCCCGTGCTGCAGGGATCCCGTGCTGCAGGGATCCTGTGCTGCAGGGACCCCGTGCTGCAGGGACCCAGTGCTGCAGGGATCCTGTGCTGCAGGGACCCAGTGCTGCAGGGACCCAGTGCTGCAGGGACCCCGTGCTGCAGGGATCCCGTGCTGCAGGGATCCCGTGCTGCAGGGACCCCGTGCTGCAGGGACCCAGTGCTGCAGGGACCCTGTGCTGCAGGGATCCCGTCCTGCAGGGACCCCGTGCTGCAGGGATCCCGTCCTGCAGGGACCCCGTCCTGCAGGGACCCCGTGCTGCAGGGATCCCGTGCTGCAGGGACCCCGTGCTGCAGGGACCCCGTGCTGCAGGGATCCCATCCTGCAGGGACCCAGTGCTGCAGGGACCCTGTGCTGCAGGGATCCCGTGCTGCAGGGACCCCGTGCTGCAGGAATCCTCCCCTGCAGGGACCCCGTGCTGCAGGGACCCAGTGCTGCAGGGACCCAGTGCTGCAGGGACCCCGTGCTGCAGGAATCCTCCCCTGCAGGGATCCAGTGCTGCAGGGACCCAGTGCTGCAGGGATCCTGTGCTGCAGGGATCCCATCCTGCAGGGACCCCGTGCTGCAGGGACCCCGTGCTGCAGGGACCCCATCCTGCAGGGATCCCATCCTGCAGGGACCCAGTGCTGCAGGGATCCTGTCCTGCATGGATCCTGTCCTGCATGGATCCTGTCCTGCATGGATCCTGTCCTGCAGGGATCCCTGCCAGCTTCCCCTCCTGCAGCCTGCCTCCAGGAACACCCAACATTTGCCTCACAGCCTCCTGAGTGTTAGAGAGCTGAGCATCACACCTCCAAATGCCACTGCTCCTTAAAATACAGCACTGCTCCCTCTGCTGAGCTCTTCCCTCCTCATAAACCGGCTGGACTAGATGGAATGTCGGGATAATCAATCCACAGTGCCAGGCTGACACGCTGCACAAAGTCATGCTGCTGCACGATGCTTTATGTCTGACTGCTATCAAAATATGTCAGCTGAGAGGGGCAAAACAATATCAAAACTGGTTTTCTTGGAAAAGACCATTACCAGCCATTAAGGAGACCCAGTTTCTGTACCTGCCTCACACCTGTAATCATACTGAGCGAGCTCCAAGGGAAAACCAATTGTTAAATCATGACAGAACAGCACTACCATTACTTGGAGCTGAAATTAGTTATCCCAGAAAGGCTGTTTGGAGATTAATGTTTTCACAGTAGTCTGCAAATGCAAGGATTTACGAGTTCAACATTCTGATAAAAAAATACTCACGAGGTTCCTCATGTGTTTCAGCATTATTGTCAGACAGGTGTTCTCGTAGGATATGACCAGTTGTACTCCAGGCTTGTGGCCAGCTGACTGAGGACCTAAAAAAAGTCCAGACAGATTGATTTTTTTTAGTTAACAGCTCAGAGGAAGTAGATGTGTAAAATATTGAAGTACACATTAGCTGACATATAAAAACCTGCTGCGTGCTTAAATCAAGGTTGAAATTAGAAAACATGGATAAGGAGTGTGATGGAAGCAAGGGGGCTGACATGCAGTGCTCATTTCTTTCCTGTTTGTGAACTGCCAGTGAGATTTTCTGTTTACTAATTGCCATAAATCTGAAATTCAGTGGGAAATTTATGCTTGAGTGACAAATAATTGGGGTGGTTTTTTTTGGCAGTCACTGATGACACTATTCATTATTGTTGCAGTTCTGTCTGGTTAAAAACACTGTTTTGGTTTTTTTTTTTTTTTCCAGTCCCCAAGAGAAAGAACAAGAAAGAAAAAAGGGAAAAAAGAGCAAATTTCCTCACTAATTCCAAAACAAGTTAGAGAAACAACATCCTATATAAATTCTCCCTTCCTCATCCTGTACTTTATGTGTTCCAGACTGGTTTTCATGCAACCCATTGCTTTCATAGATTTTTCTATTCAGATACACTTTAAGAGTCTGATACAATTCCCACTGAAAAAAAAAAAAAAAAGGAAAAAAAAGGCCATTTCTCATTTTCCAAGCAAGAAGAATCAGTCTCACAACGAGGAAGAAATAACTAAGCAAACCCTGTCACACCCTTCTGCTGGAGGCACCGAGCCAGTTCCTCTCCATGGCCACAAAGGTGTGGCTTTAAACTGGGTGAGTAAATGTGCTTCACCTGTCCTGCAGAGGCAGCAGGGAGCCCCAGCAGAGAAAAGCTGTAAATGAGGCAGTGGTGAACACAGCCTGTGCTCAGAGTCCCTCTGAGCTCCTCATTTTGCACTGCTCCACCTGAGCCGGGCTCAGGAGCTGGGCTTGAGTCACCTGGTCACCAAGGACAGCCCAGACACTGCCTGGGGGATTTAATCTGTATTTAATTTAATACACGCAATGATGTAATAATTCAATTAATCCAGACCAAAGCTGTATTACAACCACTGATTCACCTGAAAAAGCAAGGACTCAGTCCTGCTAAGCTTCCAACACAACGAGGATGTCCCATGAGCAAGGCTCTGCTCTCCCAGCTCCCCTTAGAGCAGCAGCTGAGCTTGAGACCTCAGGCAGAGAATTCCTGTTGTCCTTCCTGCCCCTTGGGACCTGTCACTGCCACACCAGCCCCGAAGCCACTGCAGCAGCACAGACAACAACACAGCAACACGGGAAATGCAGAGGAAATTCATTCTTTGCATGGAAACACTTCTGAGCAGCACAGGCAGAGGGGAGGGATGATGAGAATGTAAGAACAGAGTCCTGCGCTGCCACAGGAGGGTTTTTAGGGAGTGCCACGAGTGTCCCCTGGGTTCCCAGGTGTCCCTTTAGGCTCAGCAGCCCCTGGGCACTCCCTGCCTCACTCCAGCCCTGTCCTGCCCGCAGCTCTCAGCCATTCCTTGTCCTACAGGCAGGAATCAGCTCCCTGTGCTCAGCCCTGCCTCCTGCCTCAGCAGAGGAGGTGGCACAGGGGCTGGCACAGGGGATAAAACACGCTGGCTGGATTTTTCAGAAGAAACCAGACGTGTAACCTCTGGAGCAAAGAGAGACTGAAACAACTGCTGAGCAGACACAGTGACAGTGACACTGCAATTGCCATTTATCCTAAGGAAGGGAACTCAAATCAATTAGAAATAACACAGTGTGCACATACAACTGCCACAATGTCATTTTTCCAGGCAGCCTGGACACCAACACTACTGAGCTGTTGATGCTTGGAGTGGAATTTCAGAATATGAATCCATCTCCAATTTCTCCGCTTTAGAGCCCACAAAAACACATTTTTAATCACATCCCAACTAGAGAAGGGCCTGAAACGCTGTTGAAGAATTGAAATCTCAGGAAGAAATCACTAAGCTGGGACTTAGAAGACCGAGCAGCAGTTCATCATTTGTTATTCTCCATTAAGAATCTTGACAAATCACTTGGCAAGACTGTAGCTTATTTCATTTCTTGTGGTGGGCAAATAGGAACAGGGAGGGACAGGGGATGAAAACTTCCCGAAGCAGACAATGCTGAGTTTTTTCCAGGGTAAGAAGCAGCTCATGAAATTAAATTCCAATTTTTTTTTTTTTTTTAAATGCAAAACCACTTTACCATTTTCTTTCCTCGAGCTGTGAGTCCTTTTGCCTTGAATTTGCAACAGGAAATGTAAAATTCTGGACTATTACACACAGAGTAACACAAGGGCAGTTGTGTTTTAACATAAGGGCACGATTGACTTGTGGGGCTCTGTTAATTCTGTGAATTGCAGTGAGTCACCACGTGTGGTTTAGCAAGAGCACCAGATTTCGGAGGTTAAATGACATCATGAGAATCCAGCTGATCACAGTGCTTCCCTTCCCTTTCCTACCAGCACCACCAGGGCCTTTGCTTTTCATTAATTCTTACAGTGTGCTGCTTGTGTCCTGTGAAGGAATTTCTCTGTGGGATTTTTCCAGGGTTTTTTTTTTTTTTTTCCTTGAAAGTAAGAAATGTAAATAAGCTTCTAACAAAACAAAACACAGAAAATAAAGGGAAAATGCATTTCTAATTGAATATATAAACACATGCTACAGGCACAACTATTATTAAAATATTTGCTCTTTCTATGCAGTAAGTTGAGTACTATTGGGAAAAAAAAATAAAAGGAAGGAAATAAAAAAGAACAGAGCATGGGAAATGTGATAAACACTGAAGAGTCCACTGTTGCTTGTATTGCATAGCAAAACCCAGTTACTGTTAGCTACACTCAGCTGTATATTTTCAGTTTTCCACACTCAGTGCTAGATCCTCTCTCTGAAGTTCCTGGTGATTTTAGCTTCAAATGATAATAGAATACACATAAAATAATGATAATAGAATACACATAAAATAGTGATAATAGAATACACATAAAATAATGATAATAGAATACACATTCAATAATGATAATAGAATACACACACAATAATGATAATAGAATACCCATTCAATAATGATAATAGAATACACACACAATAATGATAATAAAATACCCATTCAATAATGATAATAGAATACACATTCAATAATTGCTTCCCATCTTCCCAGCTTGGACTGCAGCTCAGGTCCTGCATTTTTGGGCAGAGCCCTGCTCTGTTCCCAGCCCAGTTTAGGCCAGGACTAAGCTGCAGGTACAGGACAAAGCTGCACTGAGCACAGCTGGAGCAAGAGGGAATCCATCCAGGGATGGATTCTTCAGCCTCTGGTGTTGGTACAAAACCTGTCAAACACCAAATGAGGAGCCCTGGAGCATTTGTAGTTTTTTTTTTTTCCTATCTGATTTATGCCAGTGTTCCAGGTGGAAGTCACCACCAGCCCTATTACAGAAAATCCCAAATACTGCCAGTTTATAATCTCTCACTGAGGAACATAAACATGAGAAATCTGTGGGTCCTTTTGTTTTTTTTCAAATGAGGAAATGAAGGTAATTAATGTTCAGATTTCCACTGAGGGAGAAATGATATTCCCAGTACTCAAGAGTGCAGTTCTTTGCTTTATCTGGATGGTCTTTCCTGGCTTGCTGGAGAATTCCCACTCCACATTCTACCATTTCTGTAATGTTTTCCTCAGCAGCATTTTGAAACAAGCTCTGCATTACACTGTCCGCAAGGTTTGACATTAAAATGTTTTTTTTTAATAGACTTTTCTTTCTCCCTTCCTTTTTTTAAAGGGCTTTTATAAAAGTCTGATTGTGAAATCATTCCTGATATCTGCTCTCACTGCCTTGCAGTGAGCTTGGTATAATGAAATGCTGACAATATCCAGGATAATTCAGAATCCACCCCACTGGGAGTACTGATTCAGTATTCATGTCAAGTAAATTTTACACTGATTTCTAATCTCTCTATTGCTGGGAGCAGAGTACACATTCATAAATTTTAATTTTTATTTTACTTTAGTAAGTGTAATTACCTACAACATTTATAAATTAAAGCAGTATAAGAGAAAGATGCTGGTTTGCTCAAAATTCATAACCTGATCCTACTGGGCATTAATCTTATTTTATATTGATCCTAACCAAGAGAGAGATGATTTTTTTTTTTGCTTGAGAGAGAAGTTACCAGACCCATGCAAAGCTACAGCCCATATTAAACTCGAGTTATTTTTCAAGCCAGACAAATATTAAGACCCCTATAACCTCAGAAAGCAATGAAATTTGTGGGGAATAAAAATGAATTTTTTTTTCTTTCTTTTTTTTTTTTTTCATGGCAACCACCTCTTTCCTGCAGGCTCAGTGAACTGAATTCCTCCCCAGGCTGACTGTGGCATTACTACAGGATTTTGCCTTCAAATCAAGATTGTTTGGGGGCACCTTTAGCCAGCAAGAACCTCTGGGGGCAATTTTCTGCTCCTTGTGTCTGCCTGGCACCTTGGCATGGGCACAGCCCTCCTCCAGTGTGCAGAGTGCCAAGGAACAAAACCTGAGGGGAAGAACTGAAACATTCCTGTGGAATATTCCTGTTTCCATAGGTGGGCAGCCAGCAGGGTGATGGATTCTATAAATCTGGAATTTTGGGGCTTTTCTGTGCTCCCAGGCACTGACCCCCTGGAAAACACTGCTCTGGGCCTGAAACCTTGGAAAAAGCTTGGAAATATGAATTATGAGCTAGAAATCACCAATGTGCAGTGGGTTAGATGTGTGTGTTCTCACTGGGTGATGGGTTTTAAATTTGGTAGATATGAAACAAGAGAAACAATTTTGGGTGGTGTCTTTTTCTCTGTTCACCTTCTTCCATCTTCTTCACGAAACTCAAGTAGTAGCCTTTAGTTAATCAGTCAAATGTCACTCTAAAAGTGGTGAAAATCTATTATTAAGTCAAAAGAATAAATAATGTAAGTGTTAAACTTGTATTAGTTCGTTTAGCTTTAAAAAGTCTTAAAACAGGCTCAGCTGGAGCCATTTTTCCTGCTTCTAGCAAGGAGCTAAAAGTGCTGTCACACTTTCTGTAATTTCTAATAAAATATAATAAACATAATAAATATATTGTATTATATTGTATTGTATTGTATTATATTGTATTATATTATATTATATTGTATTGTATTGTATTATATTGTATTGTATTGTATTATATTATACTGTATTATATTATATTGTATTGTATTATATTATATTGTATTATATTATATTATATTATATTACATTATATTATATTACGTTATATTATATTACGTTATATTATATTGTATTGTATTGTATTATGTTATATTATATTATATTATATTATATTATATTACATTATATTACGTTATATTATATTACATTATATTATGTTATGTTATGTTATATTATATTATATTATATTATATTATATTATATTATATTATATTATATTATATTATATTATATTATATTATATTATATTATATTATATTATATTATATTATATTATATTATATTATATTATATTATGTTATGTTATGTTATGTTATGTTATGTTACATATAATAAATAAATATAATAAATCCAAGCCCAAACACGAGAATCACCAAACTCGTGTTTGCACCTTGTGTGCTGCTGCTGCTCCAGCAGTGAATGACAGGGATCCGGTTTTTAGGCTAAAAAGAGCTGCTTTGGTCTGTGGTTTGGGTTTATTTTGCTGCTTTCCCCTGTGTTAAGCAAAGGTTTTGCCCTAAGTCTAGAAGTGGAGCATCCAAACTTTAAAAGGCAGAGTGAAACACCCCGGGAGCAGCAGGTGGGGTGACCTGGCACAGCTTTCCTCAAACACCCCCTGGACACGTCCCTGCTCTGCTGCTCCAATCCCTCCCTCCACTTGGCTGTCACTGACAACAAAAATAGATGGCTCATCCTTCAGACTGGACTGGCTCAGGGCACCTCTGCAGGAATTACGGTGCTGCAAGTTATTTCTCGATTTTATTCTAGGTTCACTTTGCGATTTCGCATAAAACTTTTACATCCAGGTTCTCTGTAATAATTAGGCAGCTGAAAATCAGTGACATAATCAAAATTATTCTGGGGTTTTAACTGCTCACTCTGACATCTGCATCTTTGCTCAAAGACACCTACAAGAGATGCAGCCCATGGATTGCACGTTCCTAACACCCAGGGCACCTTTGCTTTATCTCCTTGATCCTCTGTAAAAGTTAGAGCAGCCATTCGTAATTTCCAATATTCATAATGGGTTTAATATGATAATGGCATGCCCTAATCAAATAAACTCCACACAGGGGGAATCTTGCAAAGCCTGAGAAGCCAGAATGGGATTTATTTTGTTCTGATGGATTAAAAAAAAAAAAAAATGGTCCCAGCAAAAGAGATAATGAAACCTCTGTCTGCAGAGGGATTAAATTAACTTAATGGACATGCAAACTAAATATGCAGAGATCCAATCCTGTCTGAAATGTGGAAAACTGATGATCTTGGAAACTCTCCTATCACTTGGAGCACATAACAACCAGCTGAATTGTTGTGGTGCAGAGTGCAGCTGCAGACTTCCTTTATGAGGTTTGATTTTGCCTAAAAACTGAGTACAGAAGATTATTATCAGTGCAGAACGAAGGCAGTGGAAGACAATAAACATTCCGAGTTTACTTCTTATGGTTTATGCTTTGGCTCTTAATGCTGTAATGCCAGAAATTAGATTAAATGAGGAGCTGGACAGAAGAGGAAAATGGGTTAAGTATTTAGATAGGCTAAGGGAACAGTGCAGCATCTCATTTAGCAAGAAGTGAATTACCACAGTCATTAATAATGTATGCCCAAGCATTAACATAATGTTCTGTTATTTACTTGCTCCACTCATTGTGAAAATTACTTTAGAAGTCACCCCTGATTTTCTTTGCCTGTGCAAGCACACATTGTGCTTTGTCATGGCTCACATCCTTTCCTCCAAAATCTTTGAATATTTTGTTTTGTAAAACAAGAAACTCGCCACAGTTTGTGTAAATAAACTTTTGTTTTGCATATTAGCATGCTTATTCAAAAAGAAATGAAGCAAGGCTGAAAGGAATCCGAGAGAGAGAAGGAAATTTACAGGTGGCATTAGTAACACATCTTCAAAGATCTTAAGAAATCAGGAATTATTTTTTGCTATCCTCGTATACTAAAAAACCCCAAACCATCTAAACACCTTTGCATAATACCATCAAAGATTATCATTTCTTAGAAGAGAAATAAGATTGGTAATCCACATACCTAAGGTCAGAGATGATGAATCTTCTGCCAAGGTATTTTTGGACCAATTGAGGAAGAAGCTGAGTACAAGCTCATTCTGAAAGAGAATACAAACACAATCAAAACTGGGTAATGTGAAATGTAAACTCTGCTCCCTGTGTCATTCCCTCCAAGAAGCTGGCAGGTCATTTTTGATGGAGTCAGAAACAAAGGGAGCTTTCCCCCTCTGCCCCTGAGCTGGAGGGCAGGGAGTGAGTCCTGGCCAGCCCTGGGAGGATGATGGTTCCCAGGTTTATTGGAGGAAGGCTCTGGCTGCACCAATGTCCTGTTGGGAGCTTTGATTTGGGATATGGGGCTGGCGTGGGTTCATTGGGAGGACAGTTTGTCCAGTCCGGTGGTTCTTCTTGCTCTTTCGTGGGCTCCAAGAAGTGTCTTCCTTCCCCTTCTTATTGCCAGAAGCAGAGCTGGAATCTTGCTTTTCCCGGTGTGCTCTGCAGCTGGAGCTTTTCACAGAGGGAGACACTTTCATGCTCCTGATGCTCACTTTGGAAAGGCTGCTGGAGGGGCTCAGGGGCTCAGCATCATTCCCCTGAGTGGGTTTTAGAAGACAGTTGCCTTCTAAAACAAAAGTTGTCTTCTAAAACTGTCTTTAGCACAGTGTCAGGGATGCTGCACTGGTGCCTCCCAGGCCCTTCTGTCACACCCTCCCAGACAGCAGTGGGGGCCACACATTTGTGCTCTTGCTCCTTCTGGCTCAGGATTTGCATCAGCAAATGCTTTGTCCGAGCAGCCCGTGTGTGAAATGAAGGCAGGACACGCCTGTGTTTGCTGGGAAACCTGCCCTTGGCAGGGGCTGGCCCGTGTGTGCCTCCCTGGGGCTCAGCAACTGTGCAACTCCCGTGGCAGCCTAATGGACACCCGTGCTGAAAAGCTCCATACTCTGTTAAATCCTACCAGAAACCCACAGGGAGTGAAAGGCATGCTCATATTTCACCATCCTGTTTAAAAGACTAATCCACCTTATGTACTGCTATAACTTTTATTTTTATGTACTGACCTGTGCTGCTCGAGTGAACATATATAACAGGTAGTTACATTCAGCTGGAGAGAATTAAAACAATAAACCAAATCCCCAGATTTCAGTATTTTGCAAGGTAATAAAAATGTGACTTCTTAAATGGACTCTTATGACTCTGAATCAAAGCTGGACAGTAATTGCATTTTATTAGCTTTTCATAAAGCCATATTTCAGAATGGCCACTCTTTAAGATGGTTGGAATTGTTACATTCCTGCTGATGTTACTTGGACTGACACTGTAATGAATGGGTAGGACAAGAGACTTTTCAGATTCCAGCATTAAAATGTCACCATTGTTTTTTTCCAGTCAGTGGAAAATAACGTGTCTTTTATCAGCCAGATGTACTTCGTGTAGTGTTTGTGTTGTTTCAATTTGACAAGATGTAGCAGAATTTCTGCAAGGAAAAAAGGAAAGGAACAGGGTAGTGACAAAAGCAGCTAGTGAGGAGTTAACATGTGGTTACAGCAGACAGAGGAACAGATGTGTATGTTCATTGCAGAGATAAGATTTAGAAATCCAGATTTATTTTAACAGTCGCCTTTCATTTTTCACTCTACTGTTTGGACTTTTTCCTCCTACACTGATATTTTCTTTAAAAGAAAAATCAGGGAAAAAAAAAAAAAAGAAAAAAAAAAACCACACCAGAAAAAGAAGACGAAAAGAAAGAAAAACCCAACATAATTGTTTGCCTTGAATTGAATGACAGATCCTTAAGTTATTAGCAGTGGACTGCCAATACACGTTCCAGGCTTACAGGGGAAAGCCCATACAGCTGCCACAGCTGCCAGCAGCCTGAAACAGCAGAGTTATTCCCTTCCCTCCCTCTCCCAGCACAAGTCCCAAGTGCAGGAAATCTCCAGGGTTGACAGCATATTTTTGGCAGCCCAGCCTTTATTTGACAGCATGAAAAGAAAGCTGGGAGAAACTTAAGTGGCCCTATGAGTTCAAAGATCTTGAGAGAAGTAGGCAGGAGGTGGAAATAAAGATACACAAACTGACTTGAAAGAGAAATAAAAAATTCCACGCTGAGCAGCACGGCATTCTTTCTGCTTCCTCTCCACCTACTCTTTCTGCAATAAATGGAAATGCAGGAGCCAAGAGGTTTGTAAATAGGAGGTGCAAAGATTGTTTGAGGCAATAATTCCAAAATCTCATTCTAAAGGAGAGAAGGCTGGAAAAAAAAAAAAAAAAAGACATTTGGTTTAAGCAGAGAAGTGGAATAATGCAGAAAGAGTTTAACAAGAGGCATGCAGAGGACAGGCATGGAGCCTGCTGGTGCCACAGCTGATGGCAAAAGCTTCCCTGGCTTTTTCCAACAGGTACTGAAGCCTGGGGGAAGCAGCAAGGCTGGAATGCAAGAACTGAATGGAGCAGGTGGTGTGGCAGGAGCAGGTGAAGCAGGCTGAACAGGGCAAGGTGATGCAAAACCAAGGGGTGGATGTCTCCTGGGTGATTGTGGAGGTCAGCATTTTGCACAGGTATTTAAAAGCCAGCAGTTTCCCCCTGACCTGTGCTAATCTGCCTCCTGCAGGACTCCACCACTTAGATTTCCACCAGAAAATGTGTAAGTGCCTTATTGAGTTCCCCCTTTTCCAGCAGACCTCCAAAAACCACACTGAGCTTTCAGGTGATTCCCAAATCTGTGAGACTTCCATCAGCTGGGACTGAAACACAGAGCACCCAAGCACAAAATAAATAGAATTTCATTTTGCTACCTAGAAGCAGGCCTATCAGGGCTTTGAACAAATGTATGAGCTGCTTTAGGGTGGAGAGAGTCCATTTCTAAGCCAGCAGCTTTTGTCACACAGAAGTGGCTGTGGGTGGGAATCCCAGGGAGCCAGGGATGGTCCTGGCAGAAAGGAGGATGACCACAAGCACTCACTCACCCTTTTCCCCCTGGGATTCTTTAAATCAACAAATGGAAATTCCCTAAAATCACGCACACTTGAGGCTTCTCAGGAAATCCTCCTGTCATTTGTCTAACCATTCTTACCTCACACAGTGATCTTCAACAGGTAACTCTGATATTTTTGCAGGTCACTCAGCACATCAGCCCAAGCAGGAGCAGACTGGTACGTGTGGTCAGCCTGGTTAGAGCTCACAAACCATTTCCCAGCCATTTAACTCCAAAGGGACAAATCCCACCTTTACCTGCACTGGGATACAAGTTAAATGAAATATTGGAGTGGCCCTGGGGGGCTGGCACAGCCCTGCACTAGTGCAGAGTGGCAGAATTTGTCTGCTGCTCTCCATCAGACTCTGCAGTTTGTGAAACACAGCCAGATCTCAAGCAGATTTAATTCCCATGGAAAGAAAAGCAGCCTCCCCTCTGCTTTCAGCTTTCTTTTCAGCCGTGCTGGAGTAGATTTGGGGTCAGAGAACACCCATGCTCCTGTTAGACTTTAACGGGATGGAGGATCAGCAGGAAAGAAAGGAAGCAGAAAAAGCTGTGATCACTTCAGCAAAGGACAGGGGAACAGAGGGCACTTTGAACCCTGCCCATCTCGGCTCTGCTGGATTCTCTGCCCCAGAACTCTGCAGTGCTGGGAGATCCAGGCACCCACAGACCCTGGGAGCACTTTGTTCCCAACCTTGGGTACCCACACACAGCCTCGTGGGAGCTTTCTCCTCATCTCTGCAAATCCCAAGGAGCACCAGCAAATAAAATGGAAATGAAATATGGGAAGCTCTTATCAAATGGATTACTTTTACAGTAAAACATTAGTCACCCTAAACAATGCTGTGGTCCTGGTTTTTACTGTGTGCCTGAAAATGAGTGAGCATAATTTACAATCATTTCCATTTACATCCTCTTTAAAGTCCTTTTACAAAGCCTATAAGTCACTCTAAAGCTGTTTATAGGAACTACCCCCAGCTGAAACATCATCACTGTTTGCTTACCTGCCTGCACAAGGTTTGCCTTCACCTCCAAAGTCTTCAGTTAAATTGGATGCTTAGAAAATCTATATATACTCAAACTCTATAGAGACTCCAAAAGACTGTTTTCTTTTTTTCTTTTTTTCTCTTTTTTTTTTTTTTTTTTTTTTTTTTTTTAACTAAATAATCTACTGTGCACCTGCACTTACTATTGTGTTTGACACTGGGGCCAAACCCTGTTTTTGAGTCCCCAGGTAATGCACAACCCTCCTAGAATTCAATCATAAAATGATGGGCTGCCCTAATTTGTATTATGAGATTTGGGCTGCAGTTTCCATCCAGCCCATCACTCAGTTGGAACTGAGTAAAACAGAGAAAAATATACCAATGGCCAGCAGTAGTGTCTTTTGTCACACTTCCTTCATGCTTTGAGAGCATAAACTTTTTTCCTCTTCCATGCTATCAAACTCCAGTACAACGTTTCTTGGTGCTTCACCTCTTATTGGTGACATCACTTGGTTGTTTTGCCATTTAATGGAGCAAAGCTCAAAGATTCTGATGGCTGTTGAGAATTCTGCCCTGCAGATCTAAAAACCTCAGGTATTTCAGTGTATGCAGATGATGAGTCAGTCAGCAGTGGTGCAGCTGGCCCAAAACTTAAATATTCTTTTGCTGTGATCAGAAATATTTGGTTCGGGACAAGTAGAATGAAATTAAAAATAATAAAAAAAGGTTAGTGATTGATGTAATGAATACAGCTTGCTCATGAGCACAGTCTGGTGAAGGAATTATTTATAACAGTGCTAACCTGAATTTAAGAAAGGACTCTTATTTAGGCAATTCTTCAATAAAAGTAACTGAGTGAGGCTTGTGCTTTAAGTAAACCACAGACTTTAAAAAAATGCCTTGAATAGGGATGGACATGAGCACATTTAAGCGTTTAAAGTGGTCCAAGAACAAATATTTCCATCAACTGATGTTTCTGCATTTACTGGATCTGGCACTAAAATTCGGAGATAAAGTTTCTGTTCATTAAAGAAGGGTTTGAAGAAACACTGAATTCCATTTGAGCTCCAGTGCAAATAAGGAGGCAGCTGTTTTCCACCTCTCCTCCTTTGTTCCAACCATCTAGCAGAAAAGGTCAGTGACATTCTGACCTGCTCTTAATTATAATAAAATTTTCATAATCAGAACTTAGTCTGGACTAAAAAGCTTGCACTGAAGGCACGACTGAGGAAGGAATTTGGATGTAATCTGATTCTTCCTTCATTTCTAGGATTTATAATTACTTGAGTGATAGAATCAAGCATATATTCAGTCCTGGACTAAATTCTTCAGAGCAGAAAATGGTGCCTAGTCATTTAGGGTAATGTGTTTATGATGATTACCAGTGTTACAAGGGTATTTTATAATGAAATAAAAGCTCTTCTCCCTATCTCAGGCAACACTCCAGCCCACTCTACAGCTACAATACATTACAGCTACAATTCAGCATAAAGAAACAACTGTAGCAAGAAAGGAAAAGCAATTCTGTTCTACAGGCAACTGATCTTCCTAGTTTTCTTCACAAATTTATGCACTAATTATTTACTCCTACATGGTTTTACTATTTTACAGGAAAGACAGTTTGAAAATGCTTGAGAACTGACAACTCACTAAAAAGTTTCAGCCAGGCTCCTTAACATTTCGAGAAAAAGGACAAATTTGAGTTCAAAGTTGTCATAGGCACAAAAAGGGACAAAATAATTGCATTTATTTTACCAAGAAAGCCTCCTAGCTTGGCTTTATGCTCAGATTAAAGCCCAGATGACACCACAATATTTTTAAAAGAGTCATACCAAAGTGAAAAGTACAAAAGAAGCGAATACAAAGGAAATTACCCACCAACTGGCCTCCTTGTTCTAAGTGGGTCAGAACACGTCAGTATTTCCTAAATTTCTCCCACCTGCCAGCAGGAGAAGCATGTTGAAGTAAAAATAATGATTCAAAGTGTAAGGAGAATCAATAACTTTAAAAATTATCAGCCAGAATTGCAGGTTAGCTGCACGGGGGCAAGCAAGATGATTTCCCACGTGCAGCAGCATTTTAGGGATGGAAACAATCTGCTCATTGCTCTGTTTGTCATCCCTTGCCCTCCAGGGCCAGCACAGCCCTCACAGGTACAAATTTGCTTTATTCTGCTTTATTCTCCTCCTGCTTCAGCCAATCCAGGCTGGAAAATTGGGCTCATTGAGAGGCACAGCAGTGGCTGTCCCTGGGCAGGTGTGTCCAGAGCCAGCTCCAAATACCCCAGTGATGGCTGGGCTCCAGGGCTGGCAGGATGTCCCCAAGTGTGCTCCAGGGATGGGAGGATGTCCCCAATCCTGGTGTGTCCTCCAGGGCTGGGAGGATGTCCCCACTCTTGGGGTGTACTCCAGGGCTGGGAGGATGTCCCCAAGTGTGCTCCAGGGCTGGCAGGATGTCCCCAGTGCAGGAATGTGCTCCAGGGCTGGGAGGATGTCCCCAAGTGTGTTCCAGGGATGGGAGGATGTCCCCATGTGTCCTCCAGGGATGGGAGGATGTCCCCACTTCTGGGGTGTGCTCAAGGGATGGGAGGATGTCCCCAATCCTGGTGTGTGCTCCAAGGCTGGGAGGATGTCCCCAGTGCAGGAATGTGCTCCAGGGCTGGGAGGATGTCCCCAAGTGTGCTCCAGGGCTGGGAGGATGTCCCCACTCCTGGTGTGTGCTCCAGGCCTGGCAGGATGTCCCCAGTACAGGAATGTGTGCTCCAGTGCTGGGAGGATGTCCCCAATCCTGGTGTGTGCTCCAGGGCTGGGAGGATGTCCCCACGTGTGCTCCAGGGCTGGGAGATTGTCCCCACTCCTGGTGTGTGCTCCAGGCCTGGCAGGATGTCCCCAGTGCAGGAATGTGTGCTCCAGAGCTGTGAGGATGTCTCCATCTGTACTCCAGGGCTGGGAGGATGTCCCCAGTGCAGGAATGTGTGCTCCAGGGCTGGGAGGATGTCCCCATGTGTGCTCCAGGGCTGGGAGGATGTCCCCACTCTTGGGGTGTGCTCCAAGGCTGGGAGGATGTCCCCATGTGTGCTCCAGGGCTGGGAGGATGTCCCCAATCCTGGGGTGTGCTCCAGGGCTGGGGGGATGTCCCAGTGCAGGAATGTGTGCTCCAGGGATGGGAGGATGTCCCCATGTGTCCTCCAGGGCTGGGAGGATGTCCCCAGTGCAGGAATGTGTGCTCCAGGGCTGGGAGGATGTCCCCAGTGCAGGAATGTGCTCCAGGGCTGGGGGGATGTCCCAGTGCAGGAATGTGTCCTCCAGGGATGGGAGGATGTCCCCAGTGCAGGAATGTGTGCTCCAGGGCCATAAAGGAGGAGGGAGGACTCTGGGAATCCCACGGGCAGGCAGCTTGCTCTGGCTGGGCACTGCCCCACGGAGCAGGAGGCACAGCAGAGCTCCCGTGCACGACTGGAAATGTTTTTGTCACTACCCCAGGGCTTCCAGCACTCGAACTCTTCACCTGCAGACGAGGCTTTGCACAGCAGTGCTCGGCCCCAACTGGAAACCCATGGAGCTTCCAGCAGTCCAGAGCACAGCAGAAAATTCTGAGCTCTCCATTTCCAGGTCATGGGCTCAGATCAGCTTTTCCTCAGCTGTGAGCCAAAGGTGTTAATGTAAAATAAACACTGAACATGTAAAATCAACCCTAATGTGAGGCTCAGAAAGGAAGCACAGAATCCTCAGGGTTGGAAGGGACCTCTGGAGATCATCCAGTCCAACCCTGCTGTAACAGTGGTGGTGTTTTACACCACTTCGTTAGTGGTTTGTCTCAATTTATTTTGCTGTCACTCAGAGCCAGGATTAAAAAATGCACGAAGGAAATGGATTTTATCCTGTTTGGGATTGTTTTTTTTTAAATCTTAGCAAAAGTACAGAGAGTTCAGCAGCACTTGTAGCCATCTGCTAGAAGTGAGGAAAATGGAGCAAGATCCAGCTGCCACAAAGCTAAAGAGTCCAATAGAGAATGAACACCTCCATTATTTATCCTTTTAACCCAATAACTAACTTCCCATGACCCTCAGTGTGACACTGACTGACCAACCAGAAACCACAACCTGAAACCACGAGGAAGATGAGCACCAAAAATGACAGCACCCAAAATCCTCCATCTTCCATCCTCCATACCTGTTACTGTATTATAAAAACCCCAAATTCCAAACCCTTCACCGTGTGATATTACACACTTGTATTTCACTCCACACCCGTGATTTTAACCCCATCACTCAAATTTGGAGCCTTCTCCAAGGGCTCATGTCACAAGCAGTGTTCTGCAGGGGGTCAGTGCCTGACAGCACAGAAAACTCAAAAAATCTCAAAAAAACCTCAAAAGGTTTGTGGGATCCAGCACCCTGCTGCCTCAGCAGGGTCACCTGTAGCAGGTGACACAGGAACCTGGCCAGGTGAGCTGGGAATGTCTCCATGACCTCCCTGGGCAGCTGCTCAGTGCTCTGCCACCCTCAGTGCAGAAAATCCCTTCCTCGTGTCACAAGTGTTTAGTCACTGGGTCATAAGTATAAATAATATTGATGTTAGTTCTTAATTAGATTGTTTGCCTTTAAAAAACCTTGTAAGGAGCAGAATACAGCTCCATTTTAACTTGTTAGCTAAAAGCACTAAAAAACTCTCTATACTATAAATGAAAATTAATAAACAACCAAGTCCAAACACAAAAATCCATCTCTCGTGGTTCAATCCTAACTCTAACTAAAAATAAACAAACAAGCAAACAAGAAAATAAGCATTAACATGTAGCACCACTAATACTCATGTTGAGGTGAACCTTCCTCTGTTTTATTTGCACAACCATCTACCCAAACTCGAGCAGATTATTTGGCAGTGTCACTCAAGCACCCAAGTCAGCTGTTCATACCAAACACGTGTAACTCAGCGAGACAAAACCATTTTTATCCTCTTTGCAAAACTCAACTTCAACTCAAGGCTCAGAGTTTGTATTCATATTAATAAGAAAACTCCTCTTTGTTTTGCATATGGATCATTTCCTCTTTAATCTCCATTACAAAGTCACATCTGGCATGGGAAAGTTGCACAGTTAGGCAGCAAACTTTTTTTTAACATTTTTCCCGGGCTGCCTGTGGCCCCTGTGCTGCTCCCAGCCCTGGCCCTTCTGCTGCTGAGGTGCACAAGGCTTTGTGCTGGCACAGAAAAATGAAAAGTCAATGTTTGTTACCACTGTGACTTTCCATTTTTAAACAGGGGGACAAAACCTCAAACCTCAGGAAACAATAATGAATAAAAACTGAGAAAACACCAATTTTAATGGACACAGTGCATCATTCTGATGTTATTGAAACATTCTGGGTTAGGTCTTATGTTTGCAAAAGTTTCTTCTACCTGTTAAATACATTTTTGAAAAGGGTATTTCTGGGCTGAAAGAATGGAACTTTTCATTTAACAACTGTCAAAACCAGACTTTTCAATATTTCAAAGCTTACTTCTTTTTTTAGACATTACATTCTTTAGAACATACTCTTTACTGTCAAAAATTCAGTGAATCACTACTTTTCAATGGCAGCAAAGGAAGGAAAGTTTTTTTTTTTCTGAAAAATGCCCTACCAGGTCTAATAAACTACTTTTCAGTCATACTTGCCTTTGTCTTAAATTTTGATGAATGCTGCAATGACTCCATCTCAAAATGCATCATTAGAAGATGTGTCACTTCTGGTTTTTGGCTTGTTCTTTTTTTTTTTTCAAAACAGCCAAAATGGAAAATTTCCCGAATCTTTTTGATAAAATGCTACTAGAAATCATGTGCAAATAAAAGAAATGCTGGAAATGCTCACATTAGCCACTTTCCTGGAGCCACTTAATAGCTGCTTCAGGTAGAGGTTCAAATCCTTCACTCTTTTGTGCTCAAGATCTGTGAAAGGCAAATGCCATGAGTGGGGAAACCTGCAAAAGAAGAACATTTGTAAGCACAAGTCTTGTACTGTATTTGCTGTAAATATTTCCAGCTCCACTTGACAGAAGGGAGGTTTTGAGGTAAGAGGTTTTGCAGGTAAAGGGAAGGAATTCTTACAGGGTAAACTCACAGGTCACATTACAGGGATTCACTTTCTCCTAACAATTCCTGCTCAATTATTTCATGCTGAAGCACTTTTTTTTTCCCCCCTCTAAATAACTAATTTTAAAAAGTGAAGTAAAGAAATAAATCCTAAAAGACACTTCTTTGCATTTTATGGTCTCTAATTATTTCTAAGTAACTGGCCCTTTATGATCCCAAGAAAAAATTGCCTTTTTGCACAGCAGATCCCTGATCTCAGCCCAGAGTTGACATATTCCTACCACAGAACATTGAGCACCAAAGCCTTACAGCAACAATGTGACATTTGATGAACATATCATTGCTTGCATTTTTGCCTCAGCTATTTAGAGTGCAGAAAAGGTTTTTGGAGTAGGTCCTGATCCCATATCTAATTTCAGGTACTGGCATAATAAAAAGAATCTATGAAAACAAACAATCATCATACTAACAAAATCAATCCCAACAAAAGCAATAACAATATGAATAAAAGTAATGTTCTTCTGAATTTTTATTAAGATGAATTTAATTTTGGGTTAGTGAATAAATTACTCATGCATAGAATGGCCTTACGTCAATTTTCAAATACTTTGGTGGTTGAAAATGTCAAAACCTCCCATTTTTTTTACTTGAATCATCTTTGCATCTGAGAGACAATGCATATTAGATCATTCAAAAGGTTAGAGTTTTAGCAACACACATAATCAATTTATATTAACCTTGCCCTGACACGGGGTATTTATCTCCCAGGCTGAAGGAGCATTAGAAAAGCTATCTGTGCTAAATTGCACATAATGGCTTTTGTGATATGGGTTGCTAATAGCAGGATTCATAATTAACATTCTGCTTTATGTCCTCTAATGTATGAGACACAGAGAGGCAGAAGTTTTGATCTGGCTGTAATTCATGTCCCACCACAGTAAACACCCAGGTGTGTCTTGTTGTCTTGTTCACAAATCAATTTTTTTTTTTTTTTTTTTTTTTTTCCCCTGCTATGAGCTTTTTTTACCCACTAGATACCAACAGGTACCTGAAGGGCTCAGGGAAAGGATCTGTGTAGGTGGTGACACACTGGGAAGGGACAATTGGAAGGCAGCTGCAAAATCCTGTGGGGAAAGATCAGCTCTGGTGGAGTTTGAGATCAAAACAGCAGGACAGGGGAGATGAGCAAAGCTCAGCTCAGGTGGAGTTTGAGATTAAAGCAGCAAGACAGGGGAGATGAGCAAAGCCCAGCTCTGGGAGTTTGTGATCCAAAACAGCAGGACAGGGGAGATCAGCAAAGCTCAGCTCAGGTGAAGTTTGAGATTAAAGCAGCAGGACAGGGGAGATCAGCAAAGCTCAGCTCTGGGAGTTTGTGATTAAAGCAGCAGGACAGGGGAGATCAGCAAAGCTCAGCTCTGGGAGTTTGTGATTAAAGCAGCAGGACAGGGGAGATCAGCAAAGCTCAGCTCTGGGAGTTTGTGATCCAAAACAGCAGGACAGGGGAGATCAGCAAAGCTCAGCTCAGGTGGAGTTTGAGATCAAAACAGCAGGACAGGGGAGATCAGCAAAGCTCAGCTCTGGGAGTTTGGGATTAAAGCAGCAGGACAGGGGAGATCAGCAAAGCTCAGCTCAGGTGGAGTTTGAGATTAAAGCAGCAGGACAGGGGAGATCAGCAAAGCTCAGCTCAGGTGGAGTTTGTGATTAAAGCAGCAGGACAGGGGAGATCAGCAAAGCTCAGCTCAGGTGGAGTTTGGGATTAAAGCAGCAGGACAGGAGATGAGCATTCTGCACGGCTCTGGAAATGCTGGGGATTCCTGCCCGTGGCACTGCAGGGTCAGGGCTCTGCCAGGGGCTCACGGCTGGGTGAAGAGGGGACCCTTCCCTCACAAAATGTCACCATCAGGAGGGAGAGGTGACAGGACCCTGGTCCACGGCACAGGAACTGCTCAGGTACATACAGAGCCCAGGTAACCGGGCACACAGAGGCAGCCTGAGAGTGCTCTGAGGCACAAAGGGGCTCTCAGAGGGCTGGGACAGGAGAACTGCTTGGGAAGAGCTTAAAATGAATCAGTCAGCACCACACAAAGAGAGGCTGTGGCTGGAAAAAGCTGGAGATGCATCCAAGGCACAGTGGCCAAGCAGAGGACAGAGAATCTGCTGATGGGACTGCTGCAGGGGAGGACAAAAGGAACCTTGTGGTGGCACCGAGCCCTTCTTTCCAAGCCCTTTGTGCTCCTGATGGATCCAGTCTGTGCTCGGGCTGCTGAGCTTCCCAAACTGATGCTTTGCATCTACTTGAAAAATAGAAATAGAAAAATAGAAACTTGCTCTGTGTGCAAATGTCCTACACAGCTCACTGCATTTCCTACCTGGGCATTGCTCTGTGCATCAATGATGTCACCTCCGTGCTTTGCTGGGTGAAAAGATTTTGGGCACTTTACAAAATAATAATAATTAAACACAAGTAACACCCCCCTGAGAAACCAAATGAGAAGGGATGGTGCTCAAGTGCAAGGGCTTGCTCAGGGCAGCTGTGCTTCTCACTTTGAAATATGGGCTGAGTGGACACTTGTAAATAGAAGAAATTCAGATTCTGAGAACTCTGAGCTTTTGCCATTTGTTTCTTACAGTGCACCCCATATTTGGCACTTGTATGAAGCACTCTCATATTTCATTGTTTTCTCCTAATGAGACATGACTATGTACAATTTCATGGAATCATTACAGAGCAGAAACCAAGTCCTTTCTGTTAGCAGTTCCAATTATTCTAGCAATATTAAACATTGAAATTTTTTAATCAGACATTTTTAAACTGATCTTGTGATTACATTGTGGAACGAGGCTTTTTCCTTCCTTTGAAGCATCTCTGGCATCAGCCAGGGTTGGAGCTTTGTAACACACAGGCAGACTAATGGTCTGATATGGCATGGCAGTTTCAGTAATAACTTCCTATAAAGAAATAATTAGGTTTTTATTATTGGAATAAAATCTGGGATACATGAAAAACCTCAAATTAATGAAGTTCTGTTAGAACACAACGCAAAAATTTTAACATTAAAAAAAAACCCCGTTCCTATCGAAAAGCATCATAAAATAAATTGTTTTAACACAATCTTAGGTGACAGGACACTGCTGGGACTGAATTATGGCAATAAAGCACTGGAGCTCCTAGAGACAGCCTCAGTAAATGCAGATTAACCCTCTGTGAGGTCTGAAGTGCTCTTTAGCAGTGAAAATGTTGCAAAGGGTTTTATTAGAGATAAATCTATCTGAAAAATGACTGGGACTATTTTTGAAATTCACTACAGGCTTTCTGAGGTTTATGTGTTTCTGAAGAGAAATGTATTTTCTTTCAAAGGGCTCTGCTCACCACAGGAAAAATTCGTAACCAGGTACTTGTTAAATATTTTATTTTACAACCTAATGGTTAGCCTGCAAGAATCTCCAAATCAAAGCCACCATTCAAGCAATTTCAGGATTTGTTTAGTGAAATTTCAGTTCTCACCAGCTGCTGCAAACCAGTTCATGTGAGAAAGCCATAATGAATCAAATTGGAGTCAATAAAACGCCCTCAGGCAGCAGACAGATTCTCTAGAATTAACTCAACTTAGGCCATTTTTTTCAGAGTGCTTCTCATGAGCTCGAGGGAATATCAGCTTTGGAGCTGAAATTCATGGACTTTAAGTTCAAACCGAGTTGTTTGTGCCTATTTACTTCGTGCCAAATCCAAAGACTTTTCTCTTTTTCAAGTGTGTCACTTGAATCTCAGCTTGGTTCGAGTAAGCTGCTGGTATTTTAGGCCAGTTTATGGTTTTTTTGTAAATTGAGCTTTGACTGCTTGGTACTCACTGGTGTCTGCAGTATAATGTATATGATATATGTAGAAAAAAATCACTCCATTTGTATTTCTGAAGCCAAGGGCAATCGTTACATAAGGCAAAGCTGGTTTATATAAGACAGAAATAAACCATGGGACTCACTACCCCAGGAAACTGTAGAGAAATAACATTCAGAAAATGAAAAGCAGGAATGGACATGCACAAGGATAGAAAGCAATATTCAGAATTGTTGCAACTAATGACAGCAGATTTTTCCAAAGATATTGAACAGAATGAAGTGAGGCACAAAGTGCTGGGCTTGGGGGCAGGACAGTACATGAAATTATTTCTATTTCTCACTGGGGGTAGGTGCTTTGTGCTGTAAAAATGTTCATCATGGTGCTAGAGTCAGAGATTTCTCTTCTGACCCACTGTGAACATTCCTACTTTCCTTTAACTTATGGACTGGCCACAAGTTTTGATAAATATCATGAAGAAAACTGAAACTATTAAAGGCACCTTTAATGAAGTCACCACCACTTACCCTTTCATTCCAGGAATAGTTTTGTCAGGCCCAAGCTGTTCCCCTTTTCTCCTCCCGTTAAAAAAGGAACAATAAAATAAAAAACCGAAACTGCCACAATGGTCTGTGATTCAGTTTCTTCTGGGGCTGAATAGGAGGCTTGATAGAAAATGTCACTCTGCCTTTGTGTTTCTAAAAATACAACTGCTGTGAATATTCTCACAGGTTTATCTGAGCACAGAGGAGAGAACCACTTAAGAGCAGAATAACATTCCCTAATATTAGTGAATACAGCTGCCTTACTCTGGCAGGGCATGGGATGGGAATTGCTTCTGGAGGTTGCTGTGAAGTTTTGAGAACTGCTCGAATGATTTTTCCACGAAGGTGACCACACTGCAGGTTTGCACCACCTGGATGAGATATACCTGTGTTGGGGGAAAAGGAGAGGCAGAGCAGAGAAATGATCAGAGAGGAATAAAAAAAAAAAAAAAAAAAAAAGAAAAAGAAGCACAACAGAATTTATAGGGTGATTTTAACAAAGAAAAACCTTCCTTTAATGTAGTGCCAAGTGCCAGAGAATTCAGTTTGTAATTCACAGAAAGAGAAACTTGCCTGGGTAGCAAACAACTCAAACCCTGAAAGATCACTGCAGTGTGTGAAAACGAATAGTGCACCATTAAAGCATCATACAGCAGCCTCCACTTTCTATTAGGCTTCCTCATTTTGTGCCATGCTTTCCTTCTGGATGCTTTAATTAGCTCTTGATTTATTTTTCACTACAGGGAATGAACTGCTCCCCTTAATGGCTCCCTGCAAATATCAGTCTGGTGTTTTTGCACCACTATTCATCCCATGATGCTTTTAATGTGGCACAAGCACATCTCCTACAAAGGAAGAGGCAGAGTGGAAGTTTTTGAGAGAGTCATTAACGATCCAGGCAAACGAGGGCAAGGAACACAACACGTACAGGCTCTGGCTTTTTGCTGAATCCCAGAACGGTGGCCCTTGCAATCGAGCCCTCCGTGTGCAGCACCAGCCACTCCTGGGGGACAGGCTCTGGGGCCGGGGGCTGTGCAGAGCTGCCCACTGCCATCTGTGCCAGCGTGTGCATCAGGTTGTTGAGTTTCACAGGGAAGCACTCCAAACTCTCCTTTATCTTCCTGAAGAACGAACAAACAGAAGAGGTGCTATTTATTTATGCACTTTTTTTTTTTTTGTTATTTCCACTCCTTGACCCCTCTTTTTATGGATACAAACCCCCCCAAAAAACCCCAAATTCCACAGCCTGCCCCACAAACCCAGCACACACACCCCAGCGAGTGCTGCTGGCTCTGCAGCACATGCAGCCCCTGGGCTCTGCTGCTCGCTGTGCACTGCCTGCCTCCAGGATTATCCTGAGCAGGAGCTGGGTGCCAGCCTTCCCGCAGGCATCAGGGAGCAGCAGAACATTTCCATGTGTGTTCTGAGGAGTCCCAGGGCTGCACAGCACGTGTGCATTCTGCTGAGCAGCAGAGGAGGCGCTGCTTATGATTATATTTATTTTTGGTTACGCTAACCTCACATGGGCTTACACGTGTTTGCACAGGGCTCTTGGATTTAATTTGTGATTTAGCTGAGCGTGATGTGTTGCTAAATCCTCTACCTAGTTCTTAAAAGCTCTATCCCTGTGGAACTGCTTAAAATGAATTAAAAAAAAAAAAAAAAAAAGAGAGAGAAATTTCCTCCCGGTATCTCCCTCCATCTCATCCCTGTGCAAGGGGAGCCAGAACACTCTTTTGATTTCCTAGTTTTGAGATCTCTCATCAGAAAAAACACAATGGATTAAAAATCCATAGATGAACATGTAGATAGGCACTGCAAATGTGAAAGTGAACTCGACTTGAGAAATAACACTACAAGATAATCACAGGTTTTTGAAGAGTGAGATGCAGTTTTCATTAGAAAACACCTGCTCCCTTGAATTCAGCTGCTAATTGAATGTTTAAGACCTATTCACTTCTGATGGAAATTTTTTTTTTTGTTTCCCTGCTTCTAGAGCTCTCTGAAGATAACCTATATCTGTTCTGATGTTATAGAGCAACAACCCATTAATTTCAAATCGTATGGCAGCAAATCCTCTACCTAATAGTCAGGGGCTTGCTGTGCTCTCTTTTTCCTTTTTCTTTTTTCTTTTTCTTTTTCTTTTCCTTTTCCTTTTTCTTTTTTTTCCCTCCCAATTTTGGACTCTATCTAACTAGGTTACAAGGGCTGACAACACCCTTAACCACCTTCATCAAGCCTTGTTCAAAGCTGAGCAAATGCTTCACCTGCCATTTCAAATTAGATTTTTATTCATGGGTTTCTGTGAGTGGGCTGGAATGTGCAGTGCAATCATTTGAAATCAACTCCATTTATCCCATTAGCCTAATTTCCATGATCTCACATGCTCTGGCTGAAGTCTGTTGCTTCACAGATGGAAACAAACTGGAAAAATAAGGAATATTCTACCTACAGGCACCTCCCCAGTTCACCTCCCTGAAATTCAGATTTTATTCAAAATAGTGTGTGAATTTATCATACATTAATTAGCCAGAGTAAACTGAGGAAAGATGTATATGTTCTTTTAATGTAATACAAGGAGAGGTACCTCAGAATTGATTTGGTTCATTTATCTTAATTATTAATTACATTCTTCAGAAACAAACTATTTAATAAATCAAACAAATTAACACCCTGATGTAAAATAAGAAAACAAATCTCATTTCAAAATATTAGTACAAAATCAATTCAGTGATGATCAACCAGGCTGCATCAGAGGTGAACTCTTCCTTTTTTAACTCCTGTGTATTGAATTTAATGTGTAATTTAAACACTTCCCACATCACTGAGACACGAGGTTATGGAATCTGTAACTGGCCATGTTACAGCAGAGCAGTTAGAGAATTTCCCACATTTCTATAAGAGGCACGTTAACTTTGCAGCTGAACACACTGCATTTTAATTTACATAAAACAGGCCTCAGCTTGTAAATTAGTGCTAATTCAGACATCATCACTGCACAGAACTGCCTGACAGCAACAACTATTCCTTCCATGGGTCCATTAGGCTTCTAAAACACTTTTAAACCCCAGATTTAAATCACATACTAATCACATCCTTTAGGTCTAAACAGAGCCTTGTGCTGTCAGCGTTGCAGATTTTTCCTGGGAGTTTTTTGAAATTATTACATCTAAAACCAAACGAGAAGAGAAGTATCAGTTGTTTTCTCCTCCTCCTCCTCTCTGTTTTGCCTTTTTGCAGCCCTCTTTGCCAGGATAGAAAACCTCATTTCATGTAACCCACACAGAATTCTTTGCTTTTCTGGTGCCACCTGAGAGCATCTCCCCAGCAAGGTGGGACAGCCCTGCCTGTGCCTCTCTGCACTTTCCTCCAAGGGCAAGTTGGCCCTTAATTAAAGAAACTCTTTTTTTCCCAAAATCTGGTTCCTGACTGCATATGGAGCAATGGGGTACATCAAACCCACGTGTCTTCTCTTTTGGGGATTTTTGCAGTTTATTTTTGGCCTGGGTAAGTTCAGTGTCCCAGTTTATCACATGGTGGTACCTGGCTGATTCCCCTTTCTGCTGGCATTGCTAAAGTTCATCCTGAGGATCAGAGGTGGAAGTTTTTCCATGAACTCTCCCAGACCCCCATACACCTTCTTTTCTCCACAGCCACATTAAACTTAGCAATAGTTGAGAGAAGTAAGATCATTTTCTTTGTAAAATCCCTTCTCTTGCTCCCTGGCCATTGTCACCTTTGGCTGTGCCTAAATCTGGCTCTGCTCTCACAAAGATGACCAAAAAAAAACCCCCCAAAACAAACAAAAAACCCCAACAACAACACCACAAAAAAACCCCAAAAAACAAAAAAAAAGAAAAACACCCCCCAAAATCCAAAACAAACAAACAAACAAAAACAAAAAAACCCCAAACCCAAAAACAACAACAACAACAACAACAACAACAAAACATCCAATTAAAAAAAAAAAAAACAACAAAAACCCCAAAACAAACAAACAAACAAACAAACAATTCCTCATTTATTTCAGAGTTCTGGAAGCCCAGGCTGCACAGAAAATGAGTGCCTGATGGTCTAGAGATAGCTAAACTAAGTGAACAGTACAAAAGCACTCAAAGCTCAGGTTAATCAGAATAAAACAGGAAACTGTCATTAACTAGAGGAATATTAGCAGTGAATCCAAATGGTGCCAACAGAGTTTTCAGAGAGAAAAATGCTATTTTCCACATGACAATAACTGTTTGCCATGCAGATTGGTGTCTGACCCAGTTCTCAGAAAAAGAAAGTTAAATATCTGGCGTTATTGGAAAGTAATGACTTTCTGCTCTCCACCTGCTGAATTGACTTTGAATTTCAGATTTGGCTTTGGTCTTTCTACAGAGCTGTCAAATTACAGTATCAGGTAAAACATGAACAGACTGCCTGGCTGCTTGTGAAAAAGGAGATGGGTGAAAAGTTTGATTAATGTTTTCAGGAATGACTAGGGGTAGTTTTTGCCACTTTAGTTTTAGGAAACAGCCATTCCTTATGGGAATTCCTTATTCTGAGTGCTTAGATTTTTAAGGACACACCAGCCTTTATACACAGCACATACAACCATTATTATGGACTAGTTATTAAGATTTTAATCTTGGTAGATATTTATCTTTCTCCATGGTATCCTGCTTCTCATTTCCATCTAGGCCTGAAAATCACTTAGAGCATAATGGGCAAAATTTATTTTCATGGGATTCTCAGATGTTAATGAGAAATGTTTCATTTATATTCCACATTTCCATCCATGAATTTACCAAGCTCCATTTTAAGAGAAGTTGAGTAGTATGCCCCCATATTAATAGAGTTTTCCAGACTATTACTGCTTTCAGCAACAGACCTTTTATAATATGAATTCCTCAAAAAACCATAAATTCAAGGAGGAAGTCTGCCTCCTGTTCACACATACACCACAATCTTTACAAAGTACTTGGATATCACTGAAATCAAATTTAATGTTGTAGTTTGGTTCATTCCCTGTCAGATGCCACCAGCTTTCACTGTGTTTCACCTGTTTGGGAAATTTCTTGCTGAACTACCCTCAGCCATCTAAAAAAAAGAGATTGGCTGATCAGTTTGAGCTCAGCAGTTTTGAAAGGAATTTTTGTGGATTATCCTGCTGGCATTTGTGCTTTGGAGTGGATAGGTTTGACCTGGGCAATGACAGGTACCTAAAAAATGAGTCCATTAATAAATAAACAAAGCACCCTGTGCCAGGCTGCTGAGGATGTGCAATGTGCAATTGGCAGATCCAGCATCTCTTATTCATGGCTTTCCATGAGTGGATCAGATTGCACACTGCAATCAATTGAAATCAACTCCATTCATTGCATTAGGCTAACTTAAAACCAATTTTAAATATACATCCCTGTGCAGGCACCTTCAAAATGTCAGGCAGCCTGCCACACCATGCTGACATTTGAAGACATCTGCAGAAAACCATAGAGGAAATTGATATCCAGGGGAAAGATGGGTTTCCAGTTTCTGATAAAACTGTGCTGGGGAAGAGGGAAGGAGGGAGGGGTGGTGTGGACACACACGTTTAGAGAGCTGGGGAATTGCAGCTTGGGAATTCTCTCCAGGCCTGGATTTCTCCTGACTCTCAGCTCCATTCCCAGGCTGCCAAGCTGACTGCAGCTTCAGTTAGGGAGGAGTGTCCCAGGGTGACAACACGGTGACAAACAGAGTGGAATTCATCACCAACATTAACCCCTGGTGTCTTTGCCGTGGGACACATCCTGAGGTGCTGTCCCAAGGATGTTTTTCCCAATTGTCCAATGAGCTCCTGTCCTGTCCTGGCTGCACTGACACACTTTAAACCCGGGCTGTCTGTACAATAAATTGGCCTTTTTTCCCCAAAAAGCTCCGTGTGTGCTGCTGTTCTTTCTCTCTTTCTGAAGTTCAGTGACCACAGGGTGGGGATCAAATTGAGTTTCAGGGATCAAACGGAGTTCAGGGCAGATGCTGGGGAGACGAGGATGTTTCACTTGGCAGGAGGTGCAGGGGGCTGAGCAGCAGACACAGGAACTCTTGTTTTCCTCTCAGCTGGAGCACCGTGGGATGCTCCATGTGAGGGGCTGAGCCCTGGGGGACACACGAGTGACACAAGGGACACCACAGCCTGCTGCACGTGCCTTACAGCCAAAGGAGACCCCAGGGATTCAGCCAACACAGAATGCTTTGTGAGCCTGCAAGGGGTCAGGGCTCCCCACAGCCCAAACCCCAGCACAAGTGTTCTGCTGGCCCAAAGAGGGGATGGCAAAGAACAAATGAAAATCTCCTGCCAGGAGCGTTCTGACATCATCCAGCATCTCGTGGTGTTCCTAAACAACACCAGGGCCAATGTCAGCGTTATTGCTAAAACAAACTCAGAAAATTGCTAAAAGCAACCCATTCCTAGAGAAATACAGAGGAATACTGTTCTCCTGTTCCCACTGCAGAAGATTGGGATTTTCAGCAGACACATTATATGATTGAATCTGGAGGATTACAATAACCACCTTGTACTTAGAACAAGAAACAACTTTCTGTTGGCAGAGTTTAACATTCCAATGACCACACTCCTTGCCTAGAAAAGAGCTTTTAAAACAAAATGAAGTGTTTTTGGAAAAAAAATATAGAGAAAAACGAGCTACAAATTGTGAGGCGTTTGAGAACTACTAGAAGTTGTGCTAATAATCAGAACTTCCAATTTCCTTGTCCTTCATGAAAAACAGATACAGGAATAAGCCAGAGATTGACCATGAAGTCTGTAACTGGATTTTTTTGTCATATCATTATTTTTTATAACAAGGAGATAAGGAATAAAGATGATGTAGGCAACACAAAGCTCACAAAAATCTTAATATATTTCCATTCCTAAAGCCAGCTTGGAAAGTGTTTCTACAGACAGTCTCTGCATGGATCAGGCCATCCCAAAACCTTTATTTTGAAAAGTGCCTGCATACAATTTCCAGAAGTTAAAATCCTACTAGACATGAGGCCTGATATTACCCCCATGTTCAAACATGTTGAAATGTTAAAGCATTTTTTTGAGTTAACAGAAATAATGTTCAAATGAATAGAAATTAGAATGAAGTAGAAAAGAAGCACCAAGAGAAATGAGATCCATGGAAATTCATGAACTAATGTAAAGGGATTTTCTTCTTGAAAATGAGCATATATAATACAAACATATCCTAAGAATATTAATGAATAAAATATGCACTCTAGCAATATCTCTCTTTTCTATGTGATGGAATGATGGAAAATAACAAAGCTTCAGCATTTTGAAGGAAATTGGAACAATAGCTCTGGAGTTCACAGAATACATTTTGGGAGAAAATGCAGTTTCAAGTAAGAGCAGAGCCCACAGCAGAGATACTCTGTAGGTGTGCAGGAATTGAGTGGAATTTCCTTCATTTCCTTCACACCATCCCTAACAAGAAAGGAAAATGTGGGCCCTGAGTCCTGCCTTTAGTCTCTGTGAGCTGCATTTCCTAAGCCTAACACAAACCTCTGCCAGGCAACCGAGCACACCAGCTCTTCCAAAGAATGCAATTTTCACTCTGAAGACTCAGATTTTCCTCCTTGTTTTCTATGTCCCAGCCCATTTTCACTAACTCAACAAATTGGGTGTTTCACCCAGGAGAGACAGACACAACCACCTGAACTATTTGACAGAATCAAGACTTTTGCAGTTTAACTAGAAACTTTTTGAAGTGGAAATCTAAGTCTGCAATTTGGGAATATGTGAAATTTTAAAGGAAAGGATAAGGTAGGAGTTGATGGTAAATGTGAAGCTGTAAAATTTTAAAATATAATGATTTTGCTAAGGGGCAGGAGTGAAAGCATATTAAAAAAAACCCCAAGTGTTACAGGAAAAGGAACTCAGTGCTATGCTGTGTGTAAAGTCAGGGAACAATAGTTTGGTTTGACAAGTTCTTCTCTCTCTCTTTTTTTTTTTTTTTTTTTTTCAAAGGTCACCCTTTAATTCTCTGGGTCTCTGCCCCAGCCTTCTCCAAACTTGCTGCCTTGGTTTCCTCAGACTGTGGCAGATTCTAGAACATGGAAAGGAGACACAGAAACAGCACACTTCTAATTTCCCAAAACTTTCATGAGGTCAGAGAAGTCTGAGTTGTTTTTGCATGTGCAGAAGGTGCCCAGGGAGTACAAACTCAGAGTCCTTGGGAAAGGATGCTGCTGCTCAGGGCACGCTCTGGCAGGGAGGTTTTGCCTCCTGCTGTGCCTGGAATTGCAGAGTGGGGCTCCAGCTCCAGATAAGGCTCCACTCATTCCATCCACATCGCACATCAGCACACCAACAGCTGGAATTACAGCTGAAACATCAGGACTGGGGGGCTTGCATTGACTTTGTGCACATCAGCTGCAGCTCCTCCTCATTAATCCCCAGCAATTACCACCAACAGGTGAAAGGTTTCATTATCCTGACACAAATGAAGCTGTAAATGTACCTGTATTCACACACAAGGCTTTTCTGTGACTGATCTGGGAATTGTTGAAAAGCAAGAGCCAGACTGTTTGGAAATGGAGAAACATGGCTAGAAGGTCAAAAGAGAAAGAGAAAAAGGAGTAAAATGCAGAAATTGAAGGCTCTCACTCAGACTATTAACAGGTTGAACATCTTTAAGGAGTCCAAATCTGTTTGCATGGAACTGCTGCATTTAAAAGCAGAGAGAAAACATTAAATACAAATCAGGGTGCTTTCACCATGAAAGGCTAAGAAATCTCCAGCCACTGACTTGTTATGAGTGTGCCACAAATGCACAACTGCTTCTTCCAGAAATTTGAGGAAATTGGTTATAACATGCATAAAGAAAGACTTCTTAGAAGTAAACATGTGAAGACAAATTATCTTTTTGTGTCATTTCCCTGATTAAGCTTCTTAACCTGAGAGAAAAAATTGCTTCATGCCTGAAGAGGACAAGGTTTCTAGATTATTATTCTGGTTTCACCTTGTAAAGTAGCTTGTAGCCTGCAGCTCTGAGTCCTGAGGACGGAGGTTATCATACACATATTTCAGATCCTGGAGGCTGCTCAGCTCAGGCAATCCTGCATGCAGCATCTACATGGAAAGCAACATTAGATCATTAGTCCACTGTTCTACTGAAAAGAAATTGCAATTAAAAAGGCCTAAGTGAGAGAAGAAAGGTTTTTACACCAAAACATCTTGTAAAACAGTTTTGCTGATCTGAAAAGTGGCTCTGATGCTAGAGCAATGCCTGGAATAATAAAATGAATATATTGCACTGTAAACCTTCACACTGAGGCACCTGGAAGAGGCACGGGCCAGAATCAACGACCCATTTTAGTTATTTATTTTCTCTTCAGAGATGCCATAACCTCAAAGTGTGCATTGCTAAGCCTCCTTCAGATCCTTCTAATGGTGATGAAGGGAAGGTGACCAAATTCAGCCACCTGAGCAGTAGGAACCACGTTTCTGTTTTGCTCCCAGGGCTGTCCTAGCCCTAACTCAATTTAACCCGACATCAGCCTCTCATCTGTAACTCCTGGCTCCTCCTGCAAAGGGAGCACAGGTTCCCTCAGAGGAGGAGAAAAATTCCTTCAGAGCCTGGTGGATGCAGGAGCCCTGGGGTGGGGCTGAGGGCTGCAGGGACAGAGCTGCTCCAGCTGGGCAGCCAAAATAAACTCCGACCCCAAATGGTGCCAACATTCCCCTTGCAAAGCCAACACTCGAGGAGATGAGGCAGCTCCGTGGGTCCAACTGCCCATGCAGCTCTCTCCAGGCATTTTCAAATGTCAACAACAACAACAACAATAACATTTCCTCACTTCTAAACCTACTGATTTAGCTCAGCAATCACAGCAAGTTAGGAGTGATGCTTTTTTTTTGTGTGTGTGTAATGCAGAAAAAATATCACTCCTTCAGATGGAAATGTAGGTGAATTTGCAGTCACTGCTGGGTATTCTTCACTGATATTTATGTCTAGCTCAGACAGAAAGACCCACTGAGTTTTTCAAGTAACAGCAAAGAAAAAAGGAAGCACTGATTTTATTTTAAGATTATTCCTTCAAACATTCTCAGCATTTGTACATTGAGTTTTGGCATTATGAAGAAAATCTTCCTCAGCCCCATTCCCAGCTGCCACTGGACAGTCAGGCTGCTGTCTTGATGGAATTTTGGCTGGCAAGGAACAGAGAAGCAGAAAGCTCAAAGAGGTGAATTAAAGGGGGTTGACAGCAGGGATAATAACAATATTCAGCACTGAAGGACACACAGTGCTATCTATCAATATACCTTCAACCCATTTATAAAGATGATAACAACTCCTTCTCCCTTTGGATTTAAAAAAAACCAAAAAACAAAAACAAAAAAAACCCCAAAAAACAAACAACAACAACAACAACAACAACAACAACAACAACAAAAAACAAACAGGAAAAAGAAAAAAAAAAGAAAAAAAAAAGGAAAAAAAAAGGGGTTGTTACAAATAAACATTTACCTTGCCCTTAACATTACCTTGCCCTTCACCAGAACAAGGAGTGATAACTTTATATCTCCTTTAATAACTTTCTATATGAAAAAAAAAACCAACCTTTATTACAGTGGAGTTTGCATTTCTCTGAAGCAGTCAGAAGGTGTCTGTGTCCTGCCACCACCCCCTTTATAGGAGTTCACATGGAATTTTCAGTGAGGGCAGAGCAGCTGAACTGCAGGCAGCTGAACTCTGCTGAACTCTGCTGAACTCTGCTGAACTCTGCTGAACTCACAGCAGACTCGTGGGGCTCCCACACGGTTCTGCTTTTGAAAGTTTTGGAAACTTCATGGATTATTTCTTATTCCCAGTAGCAAATGTCAGGACAGTTTTAGAGAGATGTTGCTCACCACCAAGAAATAACATTAATTCCCAGACTGGGCCAAAAATCCCTGAATTTCTTCATAATCCTGTTTTGTAGAAAGTACTAATTGTCACTGATCACCCAGGGCACAATTTACTATTCTGTGAATATTCTGTGCATTCAGTGTCATATTCTGCAAAGTGTTCTGTTTTTCAGAAAGTCTTTTTCCCCCCCTTTTTTTTTTTTTTATTTTTTAACTATGTTTTACAAACAGAATCACAGAATCACAGAATGTGGGAGTAGAATTAAAGATTAATGATGCAGGTTTCCAAACAGTGAGAGAAATCTTTAGACTTTCACTGATACAAACAAACAGGGATTAGTTCATCTTATCCCTCCATGATGACATCTGAAATTCTGAAATTCTGTATGGAAATGAATTCAAAGTGGAACTTCACAGTCTATTTATTTTTTTTTTTCCAGAGAAGACCCATGGAACTGAAACATTTTGATATTTACAGTTTCTGACCAACACTCCAAGTGCAGAAACCGACTCACCTTTCCAAATATTGTTGGCAAAATCAAGGTGCTCCCAAACTGGCCTTGTTTGTTTAATTCCTTTTTTTCTGTGGGCTGTGAGTGTGCTGCCAGTTATTTTTCAATTTTGAAGTGCAACACCACGGACTGAGCTGCAGCCACTGACAAATATTGAGACATGTCTGGATGCTGACTGTGAGCTCAGCTCTATTACCTCTGCTGCAAGATCAGCAGAAACCAGAGATGCAGCATGTCCTGAGTACAGACAAACTCAGCTTTGGCCAGGCTTAGGAAAGAAAAAAAATTACTCTCCTTTGTGTTTTTAATCCAAACTCTAATATAAACTATAAATAAAAGCCAAACCAAAACAAAAAACCCCACTAATTAAATACTAGAGTTAACCCTTTTACACCAGAGATGCAGCATGTCCTGAGTACAGACAAACTCAGCTTTGGCCAGGATTAGGAAAGAAAAAAAATTACTCTCCTTTGTGTTTTTAATCCAAACTCTAATATAAACTCTAAATAAAAACCAAACCAAAACAAAAAAACCCACTAATTAAATAGCACAGTTAACCCTTTTACACCAGAGATGCAGCATGTCCTGAGTACAGACAAACTCAGCTTTGGCCAGGCTTAGGAAAGATAAAAAATGACTCTCCTTTGTGTTTTTAATCCAAACTCTAATATAAACTCTAAATAAAAACCAAAACACAAAAACCTACTAATTAAATAGTAGAGTTAACCCTTTTACACCAGAGATGCAGCATGTCCTGAGTACAGACAAACTCAGCTTTGGCCAGGCTTAGGAAAGAAAAAAAATTACTCTCCTTTGTCTTTTTAATCCAAACTCTAATATAAACTCTAAATAAAAACCAAACCAAAACAAAAACCCCACTAATTAAATAGCACAGTTACCCTTTTTACACCAGAGATGCAGCATGTCCTGAGTACAGACAAACTCAGCTTTGGCCAGGCTTAGGAAAGAAAAAAAATTACTTTCCTTTGTGTTTTTCATCTAAACACTAATCTAAACTCCAAATAAAATCAAAACCAAACCAAACCAAAAAACAAATAGCACTAATTAAATAGTACAGTTAACCCTTTTACACCAGAGATGCAGCATGTCCTGAGTACAGACCAACTGAGCTTTGGCCAGGCACGAAAAAAATTTTTATCCACATAAACCAAAAAAACCAAACCAAAACAAAAACCCCACTAATTAAATAGCACATTACCTTTTTACACAAAGATATTCTTACAACAACTCATTATAGTTATAGTTAGTAAAGAAAAAAATTACTCTCCTTTGTGTTTTTAATCTCAACTCTGATATAAACTCTATAAACAAAAATAAAAACAAAACAAACAGCTTTTGACCTGAGGCAGTGGAGAAGGCTTCCAAAATTGGGTAATGGAACTAGGATCATGGGTGTTTAATTTGGATAGAAGTGTGTAACATCACATGGCAGAAAACTTGGAATTTAAGGGTTTAGAGCATAGCAAAAAAAGCAAGATGATGGTTTTGGGGTGGAGGTTTTGCCTTTCTGCTCCACCTTCTTCTTCATGAGTCTGGGTGAACTTTTGTGTTTAAATATAAATTTCTGCATTGTGGGTCAAAAATAGTTAGTTATTAAGTTAAAAGTAGAAATAATTTAAGTGTCTGTTCTTAATTGGACAGTTTGGCCTTAAAAGGCCTTGTGAAGAATGCAATATGGCCCAAGTTTTAGCTTATTAGCTAAAAGTACTATAAAACTCACTGTAATACAGAAAAGAATTAATAAACATCTAAATGCAAATGAAAAATACCGTCTCTCAAACATTTAATCCCAACTCTAGCAAAAAAAAAAAAAAAAAAATTCCAAAAAACCAGAATACTTCACTGTGCACTGCTTCCAGAGGAAATTTGTGCTTTATGATGGGAATGCAGTTTTGCTGCACCTTTGTGGCTACGAGGCAGCAAGTTCAAGAGATCAGGAGCAACCCTTCCTGCTGCATGTCAGGGAATCTCTCCCTGAACTCCTGCATGAATCCATGGACCAGCTGGAGGAGGCAAGGGGAGGAATTCCTTCATTTCTGTCACCTTCCCCCAGTGCACAGGCTGGAGATGATAAAGAATTGTGTTCACTGAGCTGCTCTGTTTATAAAAGGCCACCTCGATTTTTTTTTTTTTTCATGCACACACCACTCCCTTAGGTCATGGGGCCCTGCATACGAATTTGGGATTGATATCTTAGCCAAGCATCTCAGTAAATATTAATTAATGTCATATTCTCGTTGTATCCATGCAGGGGGAAATCATTAACCTTTTCCCCCACAAGTAAACAGAGGCATAAATCAGACATGGAATTTGCCACATGAATCAGTAGGAACACTTAAGAATAAAAACTCCTAGAGGCCTTAAAAATCGACACAAAAAGAACTAAAAAACCCTGTGTCAGTATGGGCACTGCTCTTTCTTTCCTGTGTTTGCCATCCCAAGAAAGGACTGTGGAAATGTGCCAGCCCCTCCTAAAGGCACCAGGGCAGAGCAGGGCTGCTCAGGACTGCCAGGTCACCCACCCCGTGAAATATTCAGCTTCATTTGTCCTGCAAAGGTGAACAGAAGGGTAAAAATGAAGGCCTAGAAACTGGGCTGACTGAAATTCCTGAATGCAAAACTTGTACGCAGCTTCTTTTGCAGTTTTCTGCTGTTTTGTAAAAAAAAAAAAAATAATAAAATAATGCATTATAAAACCACCAAGCAGCTTGGCTTTCCTTTTCTCAGAAATTGGTTCTGAGGGGACAGGAAGAGCAGCACCAACGTTTCCAGCTCTGCACCTGAGACCTGTTGAGATCACGGTGCAGCAAAAAAGGGAACAGAACCCCAGAGAAAACTGATTTTTGGTTTCACCCTGGAGCTCCTTACCATCTCCAGCAGGTTCAGGAGGAGCTGGCTGTGTCTCCTGACTATGTTATAAGCTCGACAACAAAGCTCCACAAACTCCTGGAAACGCTGGGGGTTTTTTCCACCCTCTGTTATGAAATATTCCATCTCTGATGTGAAGATGAAGGGAGCTCTGTCCCTGCAAAAGAGAGCAATTACCTGAGAAATTCCATCCAAAACAGCTCATCATGCAAGACGATATTTGTAACTCATTATTCACATTTTCAGTGTTTTCCCGTGTTGCTTTCTTTTATTTCACCTCTCCCTTTTCCAATGTGGAAATCTCTATTGCTCTGGTGTCACTGACTGGGAGACAGACAGGTCTGACAGCAAGAATTTCTGAAAGAGAAATCTGAACAAATGCTTTCTTCTGGCTCTCTTTGCTTTTCTTTTTAAACCCTCGTTGCTTTAATTTCTTGACTCCATCCTGAAAGTGAATCTGGAAACAAGTTGTCTGTTGGCAGTGAAATATTTAGAAGTTGTTCTCAAAGAGGGTGGGTTAAATATCGACTCCCTACTAGGCAAGAAGGGAATTTAAGAGAAAACCCTACACCTCCACAATCCAACAACAACAAGAAAACCCCACGATACGATGCTATCATTAAATACAAACCATTTTGAAGAGATGCTTTGACTCAAGTTAAAAGGGAATAGAAATGATTGTCTTGTTTCCTGCACAGTTACTCTGTGTTCAGCCTTGGTGCACAATCTGAAAACATGGCTTGCCTTTTTTTCCTGATCACCAGCGTGGTTTGTGGCTGTGGCATGTTACTGCAGAAGAAAACAGATTAGCCAGGCTTCTCCCAACAATCCTATCATCCAACAGCTCCAGCAAGGGCTGATAAATTCATCCTGACACAGAAAAACCGACTGCATTTAGCATCTCCTCATCATCACAACTGTGTACACACAGCCATGTAAACAGATTAGAGGGCTCTATTCCAAGGCAATACACAGCGTGTTAACCCTTAATTCAAAATAAATTTAAATAAACTCGGTGTTCTTGGTCAGTTCAAAAGCAGAAATAAATCTCAGGATGTTTATTTCTTGCTAAAACCTCAAACATGGGCTGAGTCAACCCATTGCTTCCTGATGGATTCATAAATGAGACAGATGAGCTTCCCTGGGAGTTTTCCTCATCCTCCCAGAAAAGTGCCTGCCTTACATCACTGCAGAAAGAAAAACAAGTTGTCACAGGTTTATATACAGATTATAGGCCACAGCTGGAGGTTTAAGTCACAATAAATGCTCAGGTGGCCTTCCCACTTTCATGTTTGGAAAAGCTCCCATGGCAGCTGACTTTGAATCTCCCTTGGTTGTTTTTCACCTCCAAGCAGTCCAGGCCACTGGGATGTTTTTTTTTTTTAAAAAATAAATATTCAATTCAGCAAAGTAGTACTGGAAATGATGAAGGTCCACAATAAAAATTCTCTCCCTCCACATTTTTCTCTGTGATACAAGATGTGAGTGCACATTCAGAGGGTTATATTAAATAGTTATATTATTGTAGTTTTGTGCTGTAGATCCCAAAGAACTACAAACCTGTGTCTATTATTGATTCCTCAGAGTTCAGGTTTTCCCAGAACCTTCTTTCACTCATTCATTCATTTGTCTTTTGTCTTATTTTTTATCGGTGGTATTTAAAATAGACACTAAGTGTTAAATAAATTAATACAATTAGAATAATGAAATTCAATTTGTTGAAGCCCATAGGAAAGAGAGAGAGATAGAGAAAATTATCAATGTTCACATCTTGATGTGTATGTGGCTAGAGGGCCAATGCAAATCCTGATTTGAAAGCATTTTAGCATCTCAAGAATGTCTAAACACCAAATTTGTTCCTGGGCTAACATAGTCCAAGTCAAAAGTTACCTCTATAAATATGATGCATTCTGTTCAAAATTCGTATTTGATTTCTGATGTCCAACTGCATCAAGGGACAGAATTACACCCTGAAAACACAGCCCTTTCTGAGCTAGTCCGAGTCTCCCACATTGAGCTACTTCAGCTGAAAATAGATCCTGCAATCAGAAATTACTTTACTGGAAGAAATATGGTGTTTAACATTGCTGGGTTGGGCTGTGGGCCAACTTCCCCATAATGTACTGACTGCAGCATTTGTCATTTCCCTTCCTGCTGTTCCTAAAGGATTCTGGGTGAACACACAACTGATATCTTAATATTTCCATTATTTATTGATTCATTTTCCTTGTGGGATGACTGAGAACGCTTTTAAAAGGTTCTTAAATTTCTCAGTATCTTTTGTGGATATGTTCTGGGGCTTTAGGCCAGTCCTCCCTTGTCAACATGCAAAATATGATCTAGGAATTCGATTTCTCCAGCTCTGTTTAAGGTCTTTTGATATCAGAGCCTCTCCCACAAGGTAAACCCTGCAACCCCTGGATGCTGAAGCTCCAGTAAATAAGCTGGCTGTTCACAAAGGGAACATTTTGCAATGTAAATTTAAAAAAAAAGCAAAACCAAAACAAAACCAAACCCAGCAAAAAACAAACAAAAAACCCAAAAAACCAACCAAACAAAAAAGCACACAAAAATAAACAACCAAAAAAAAAATCAACAAACAAACAAAAAACCCCAGAAAACCAACACCAAAACAAAAGAAAACAACCTCACATAAAGCCAACTGAGAATATGGGAAACAAGACCCACTAGGTCCCACAGGGCCATTTCTCACAACAGAATTATAAAATAAAGTTTCAGTGGGAAGAGATGCTTGCTCCCTGAACAGAACTTCAAGGATTCTGAAAAACCAATTGACAGGATGAGTGTCTGTGCCTTGATATAAAATGTTCTTGCTGCTTTCACAAACTCCTTTGGATAATAATAAACTAGAAGGGAGTTTTGGTTTGAAAGACAGGGGTGTGCTAGGGAAAGCAGGGCCTTTCCTTGAAATGGAGAAAGCAAACCCCTTCTCTCTGAATGAGTAAAATTCTGAAATTCCCAACAAAGGGAAAATTCTCCAGCAAAATGACGAACAATCCAGTCCAGTCCCTGCCCATCGTGATCATGGAAAATGCATAAAATCGACAGCAGCAGATTGGGGCTGTTTGAGGCTCCAGAAGGAGAAAAGCAAAGGTGCCCCTGTGCTGCAGGAACCACACCCTGGGCACAGGGACCTCCCCCTGGTGCACGGGCTCCGATGCTGTGCCTCACTCAGGACTGTATTTTAATCAGCATTTTCTGCACTTTCATCAGTACCTAATCCTGAGCAGGCAGCCTCTTCTGGGGCAGAATGCCGAGGTCACATCCCACTCTGGCATTTATCCAGAGGATGAGCAGTTCATCCAAAGGCCTTCCCTTGGTCCTCTCTCCATCCCTTTTTCACATGATCTTATCTAAAAGTGACAAACATTAAATATTCCTTACCCCAAACACCCCAAGATCACAGCTGAGGTCTGTGGCACTTTACATGCATGAGATATTTGATGACCAATGACTGTAATGGGACAAAACCCCCCTGGCCAAAAATCTGGATTGGCACGACTGGCTGCCTCCATCAAACTGAAGAAATGCCTGGCATCACTTTAAAAAAAACTGGTGGGATGAAATACTTTCAAGTAAAAGCCTTTTTCCATATCTCTGTAGACCAAAAGCCTTTTTTTTTTTTTTTTCTTATTTATGGTGTGATAAAGAAATATGGAATTGAAGCATTGCTGAATGACCTCTATTGTGTAATTCTAGTGTCTGGTACCTTTATTTTTAGAAAAGAAAAGCCTCACTGAGACAACTAATATGGCTTGAGATTGACCAGATGTACAACCCCAAATCATTAAAGTTTATCACATTACCTTAGCACATCTTACCTACTCTTTTCTTTTTTCTCCTTTCCTTTCCTTTCCTTTCCTTTCCTTTCCTTTCCTTTCCTTTCCTTTCCTTTCCTTTCCTTTCCTTTCCTTTCCTTTCCTTTCCTTTCCTTTCCTTTCCTTTCCTTTCCTTTCCTTTCCTTTCCTTTCCTTTCCTTTCCTTTCCTTTCCTTTCCTTTCCTTTCCTTTCCTTTCCTTTCCTTTCCTTTCCTTTCCTTTCCTTTCCTTTCCTTTCCTCTTTTTTTCCCCCCAATGAACCCTTTGGGGTTTTATAGCAGAAATCAGTTAAAAAGCCAATACTCCTGTTTGTGACAGAGTCTGACTGCAGTGCTGGATTTTAAAGACAAATATTTTACTATGGCTGTGACCAAAGAGTTTACTCAAGCCATTCAGTGAGAAACAAGGATATTTTATGGGGGTTTTATTTTTATTTATTTATTTATTTGCTTTCACAGATTTAAGATTTTCATGTGAATGTGTTTTGCAGTTCCTCTGGAGATTATGAATGTCTGGGTGATAAATCATGAGAGGGGAAAAAAGAAAGGAAACCTCAAGGAAATGAAAAGATCATCATGCAAAAATGAACTTGGTGTGGGGTGGTGGGAACATCTCCTGGGATTTCACTGTGGGCTAGAATTGTGCTGCATTCCAAGAAAACCAGTGAGGACATCAGGGTTTGTTATGAGACACCAGATGTAAACTGATTAACAAAGTTTGTGAGGTCAACAATGGTTTTCGTTTTTCCTACTCCATATCTCACGGGATAAAACATTTAAGAATGATACCCTGACTTCTTTTTCTATTAAACAGGAAGAGCATGTGAGATAACCAAGCACCAGTGACCTTTGCTCTGATCCCATCTAAGCTTCCCAACGGTGCATTTATGGAAAAGTCCCAGTCACACACATGAATGCAATGAGATCAGATCTGTTATAATCCAACTTTTCACATGGACAGTGTGTGGGAAACCACACAGAACTCTTGGCCATTTAAAAATCAGCTTCCCTGCCTGCTTTAAAATCATTTTGGCTGAGTCAAGAGTGACTGGTAATATTCAGCATGACTTTGTGGAATTTAGATGTATCCAATAAAATAGGAAAAGCTTTTAGGGAGTGCTTGACTGCTGACATCCTTTGCAGCAAAAGCCAAAAACTTATGGAAGAACACAAAATAAATGAACAGGAGTGCTTATTTCTCTAAAGCCAAGTGAAAATATTTAATCACAGTAATCATAGACATTTGTAGACACAGTAAAAAACCATAATCAATGGCACTCCTTTTATATATTAAATAATGAACCAGGGAACAACCACACAGCACAATTCATCACCAGCAAACAGAAAGAAATATGCCTGGGCCACAGGAGATTCTCCATTTTTCTTCTTATCAGGACAAGATCATAAACATGCTTCTGGGATTCTTATTTAGCCTGTTCTCAAAGATTTTTATGATAGAGTTCTTCTCCAACCTCCCTATCAAATTTCTGGTTTAGGATGCTCCCTCACAGCATTTTTTTCCCCTAATGCCTCATCTAACTCTTGCTGTGCTTTCCTCTTATTAATTCTTGCTCTTTCCTAAGGGGACATGAAGATTCCATCTTGCTCACAGCAGCCTCTAAAGTATTTGCAGACTATTATTGAGTCTTTTCTCAATCTTCTGCAGACAACTGCTTCCTCCTTTTCTCACAAGTCTTGTATTCCAGATGTCCAATGATTTTAATTGTTTGGTTTTTTTTTCTGGACTCCTCGTAATTTCCCTGAGCTCCTTATCTCCATTTTTCTAAAAGTAAAATGTTAAAAATATTCCAGGGGAAGTTTTCCCAGTGCAAAGTGAAACAACAGGATTACTTCAAATTTCAAGCTTTTCTATCCAATATCTTACCATCAACTCATATATTTGGTAAAACTCTCAAATCCCTTTGTAAAAAAACTGCTACTCCAAACTTTCACCACAACCAAGACCTTGCACAAAGGGCCTCTACCCAAAAAACGAACAAACACCAAATGAAAGGAGCATTTTATTACTGCTAAACACAAACAAAAAATTCTCCACCCCATCATCCTGGTTACTAATGCAAATACTGAAAAATGCCACATATAAAGATTAGTATTTATTAGTAAATTATCCTGGTTACTAATGCAAATACTGAAAAATGCCACATATAAAGATTAGTATTTATTAGTAAATTCATACTCTGCAAAAACTTGTAAGATGTCACTAAACTGGAGTGAGCCACCAACATCTCATGGTGGCACTTGCCTGTGAGAAAAGGCTGAGGAACCTGGGCTTGTTTATTCAGGAGGTGAAAGGTTTTTAAGAGGCCAAAGGGAATTTTCTTCTATTTACAGGAGGCTCTAAAACAGATGGATCCGGACAAGAATAAGAGAGAAAACTGTACCAGCTGCATTTCTGATTTTCTGTAAGAAAAAAATTTATTCACTTTTGTCACAGAATTTATTCACTTTTGTCACAGAATTTCAGCCTTTCCCTGCAGTGAGCTGATGCTGAGCTTTGGGAGATTCCTACAAAGATTCTCCCAGAATGAAGATCTGCTCTGCTTTAGGAACAAACTTGTCTTGAGTAGTTTCAGACATTGTCCTGTCCTTCCTAACCAGGCACTGGCAGGTTAGGAAACTTCCCTGTGTCCAGCCCAGGCCCTTCTTAGCTGGGCTGGGCTCAACCCTGACAGACACACACGAAGCAGCCTGCACTCAGTCACCAGCAGACTGCAAAAAACATCTGGTGGAGTTCAATTTCTACACTTCACCTTCAGTGCCCATATTTAGGGGTTGTCTGCACTACTTGATTAGTGGTTTGTCTTTATTTTTTTCTGCTGTTACTCAGAGTTAGGATTAAAACACGAAGGAGATGAATTTCTCGTTCGGGTTTTGGTTGTTTATTAAATCTTATTTAAAGTACAGGGAGTTCTGCAACACTTCTAGCTACCAGATAAAAGTGAGCAAAATGGAGGTGAAACTAGCTAGTTACAAGGTTTTTTAAAGCTAAACAGTTTAATAAAGAGCTAACACCTGTATTATTTATACTTCTGACTTAATAACCAAACGCTTGTGACCTGCACTGTGGATTTTTTATCTAACCAAAAAACTACTGCCTGAAAGCATGAAAAAGGAGACAGGAGGAGGAAAGAGACAACACCCACGAACCTCCATCTTGTCCCAGACCTATTACTATATCATAAAAATCTCAAATTCCAAACCCTTCACCATGTGCATCACACACATTTCACTATGGAGCAAGATCCAGCTGCTACAAAGCTAAAGAGTCCAATAGAGAATTAACACCTCCATTATTTATCCTTTTAACCCAATAACTAACTTCCCATGACCCTCAGTGTGACACTGACTGACCAACCAGAAACCACAACCTGAAACCACGAGGAAGATGAGCACCAAAAAGTGACAGCACCCAAAATCCTCCATCCTCCATACCTATTATTGTATTAGAAAAATCTCAAATTCCAAACCCTTCACCATGTGCAATCACACATTTCTATTTCACTCCACACCCGTGATTTTAACTCCATCACCCAAATTTGGAGCCTTCTCCAAGGTCTCAGGTCACAAGCAGTGTTCTGCAGGGGGTCAGTGCCTGACAGCACAGAAAACTCAAAAATCCCAAGTTTCAGGGTTCCAACAGCCATGTTTGACAGTGCTCAGTGCAGCACTCCCCATGCCTTACACCATTTTCTGAAACTATCTCATTTTCTGTGTTTGTTAGGGTTTATTACTAACCCTATTGATAAACCACTGGAGAGTTAATTCACAAGGAGATTGCAGCAATTCCTCTTGTTAGCAGAGGTTGTTGGACAATTGCTTTTTGTGTCCTGGCTGGCCCTCAGCAGTGAAAAAGATTCTAAAACTGGGAACCTAAAAAAAGAAACAGAACAACTTTATGTGCCCTACCCACGGAATATTCAGCTAACAGGCCTTTTCAGTATGAGATGGATATTTAGAAAACACAGTAATAGATGGTTGCAGGGCATTTGTATATCACCAGGCAAAATGCAGAAATCAACCAGTGATGAAGAAATTGAATTGCAAAGAAATTCCTCGGGGCAGGGGATGAAATCCTACATGAATTAAATACATCAGCCTGCTTTCCAGTTAAGGATGAAGGACAAAGGCCTAGTGTGCAGAACAAGCAAAAGAAAAGAAAAAAAAAAAAAAGAAGACCAAGAAACAGAGATTAATTTAAAAGTGCTTGATGTATACTTGCCTGTGTGTGAGAACAGCTCCCCCTGAATATAAATGTATGTTTGAGTGAGAACAGCTCCCTTGCACATAAAAACGTGTGTACAGAAAGCTTTCAGAGGAAGGGGTGATACAATACAGTGTTTCTGATGGGAGCCAGGAGGAGAAAATGCACATCTGTAAAAGCAGTCCCACTTGGAAAAGGATTCCAAATAAAGCCATTATCAAAATGGACAGTGGCCATGATGTCTTTCCCCTCTTTTCTTTCTGTTTTATTCTTGAACTCCCCATCTCTAGAGCCATATCCTACAGAAAATCTCAGGGTGGCTAATAGAAGGAGGAGGGAGGAGGAAAATTTGATTTAAATGTCTCATGTGCAGCCAGGCTCCCACAGCAGAGGGAATTCTGGAAGCATCAAGGAACTTGTCCAGCCCACAGGATTGTTAACAGGAATAAATACCTGATAACTTCTCCAAGAAAGTGAAGACAGGAAAGCAGTTTATGCCACCCTTGGAGTGAAGGAAAAGCCAAGGAGGATTCTGAGAGCTGCAGCAGACACGAACTGGTTTCCAGGAAATTCAATTCAACAAGAAGAACAAGGCTCTTGCATGAACAGAACTGGATATGGTCAATCCACACAGAAAAGGTATGGAACAAACAGCATTGCCTCCCCCAATTGTCTGAGTACTTGGAAAAGGATAACCAAAAAAACCCTGAAGATGTGAAGTGGGCACTGAACAGCATTTACTCTGATTTCAAAGCATTGCACTTGAATTCCCTCCACAAGAGGCTGTTACTTAAACAAACAAACAAACCAACCTAAAACCCCCAAACAAGCAAAAAAAAAAAAAAAAAAAACCCCAACCAAACAAAGAAACAACAACAGAAAAGGGCAAACTGCCATCCAGGCTGAAAAATCAGAGAAAGCACCAGGCCAGCAAGAACAAACCCCTACCCTGAGGGCAGACAAAAACCAGAGCAATGAATCTGAGCCCCTGACTGCACCTTGTGCTGCTCATGGGCTCTCAGAACTTCTGCTGCTCAGTTTGGGACAAATTCGGGCACTTGACTTTCAAAAGTGATGAGCTTCTTCCCTGATAAATTCAATTTTCACCTACAGGGGTTTTTTTGTGCATATTTCCCCTTTCATTCTTTATTTTAAGCAGCTGTATAATCGTGTTAAAATCATTTGGGCTACTGAGGTGCTTTCAGTCATGAAATTAAATCTTTCCAGGGTTTCAGTCAGAGATTTTTGGGTACACAGGAAGTGCTGGAAGTGAATAGTGGCAAAGAATTAGGAGTTACCATTTCACAGAAACCAATAAAGCCATACCCATCATGGCAGAAAAATAAACTCCAGAGAATTAATTCTTAATACTGAAAATACCCTCTGAAATCTTGCTGCAACATCCGATACAGGTTGGTACAAGTTTTTGTGCACAAATTTTAGAAAACAAAACATTTGTTTAGAAAAGAAATTTAGAAAACAAAAAAGAATTTAGATTATGCTTTCGAGTTTTTGACTCTATATGAGTGCTCTAACTAAAAATTTTAAAAGTAAAAAGAAAGAAGTAAAATCTATTATTCTCAATTCTTCCTTCTTCCCCATCTTTCCTTCTTTTTTCTTTAAGGAAAAAAGAGAAAAAATGTAGATATAATACAATCAAAAAATGGAGATAGAACTTATTTTTCCGTGTCCATATGCCAACATTTCTGTTCTAGAAAGAAATACCAGAATTTTATTTATTTTTTTTTTTAAATCAACACTTCTAGTGAGATATTAACACACTTTCTACGTTATTAACACTAAAGATGAAATGTATTTCTTTCAAAATAAAAAGAGACACTTCTACATTTCTATATACTCAGATGTTCTGAAACGCTTCTCATTATCATAAAACACCAACCTAGGAAGAAAATGTGGGAAACATAATTTTCCCATATTTTTGGAACTTCCCTAATAAGCAGAATTTCCCAAAGGAATAGTTAGGCTGTCTCTAGTAATTAACTTGGTAGAAGAAAACCAGCTTAGCAGATTTAAATCCTGGGAAAACCACGCCAAGAGCCAGGATTAGTTTGGCAAAGGGACAGGAGGGTCTCAGCTCAGGGAAATGAAGAGTGAGTGCTGGAGGAAATGAGGATGACTGGACATTTACAGAATTTACCACTGTTGGTATCAAAAACTGAATTTCCAGTGTGCCATCAGCTGCACACTTCATGTCTTGCCACCGAGTCTCACGCCACACATCCCTGACTAAAAAAAAAAAAAAATTACAGATGGAAGTGCTGGAAGTGATTGGTAGTGGGCATTGACTGCTGAATTTTGGATTAGTTCAGTTAGCACAGGATTTAAATAAATCTCTTGCTGCTTAATTCACCAAGGAAGGAATGTTCAAAAGGAGCTGGTCAGAACTGAAAGGAAAAAAAAACCCAAAAAACAAAGGCAAAGCATGGCAGGTGAAACCATGAGCCAGAAGCTTCTTCCAAACCACTTATGACTGCCCTAGTCCTGGATAATTCCATTACAGATATTTATGTATAAGTGGGTCTGATTACCACAGGACACTCAGGAGTGAAGAATGAGGCAGTTATAGGAGGAAATTCAACCAGAAATATGAAATTAAACACGAAATATTTCTGTGTACCTTTGTGTGAAGTGTACCTGCAGGTTTGCCTGTTTTGGGGGAATGTAAGGTCAAAAGTGGAGGCTGGGTTAGAGAATGAAAGGAGCATTTTATTACTGCTAGAAAAAGGTGCCATTCAGTGTGATTAAAAAAAAAAATAAAATAGAGAAGATAATGAAATCTCATGGTTCAGTAGGGAAGTTTCCTATGGGACTTTGGGAATTATTCTTGTGCCAAGCTCTCTGTTGTTATGCTTTTGGTTAAAAAGTCATAGGACTCCCCCCAACACTTGTGAAATATTAGCTCTAGACCCAAGGAAAGAAGAGGTATCAGTACTGTTTAAAGTATTTACTGCACTGTGAAGGCACAGGGAGAAAGTTCCTAATTCCTCTCCCCTCTCATATCAGGAAACACTGAATTTGAAGCTGGAATCAAAACTGAGCAGAAGTTTTGGATATCATTTAAAGATGAGGGCAGGGATGAGGAAGGTTTACTAATCATTTAAAGATGAGGGCAGGGATGAGGAAGGTTTACTGATCCCTTTTTGAGGTCTCGTGCAATCAGGAATGTAAAAGTGAGCATGACTGGATGAACCATGTCAGCTTCACGCTGCTGCTTTTCAATTCTATTTTAGAGTGTGGTACTGTGGGAGTGCAAAAACTCAAATAAAAATGGAATAAGAACTCAAAGAAAAGTACAATATAAGAGCTGTTAAAGAAACCAGAGGCCAAACCTGTTTCAGGACTTGCCTGGTGGCAATGAGGGGAAACAATCAGGACTGAGAGCTTCAAATTTTGAGAGAGCCTGAAATTTGTGACCTGTAAAAAAATGTGATATCCCCGTGTTCCTGTGCTCCAAATAATGTTACATTTCATGGAGGTGCACACGACTCATAAGAAAAATAGTCATTAATAATGTGACTAATAGATTTTAGTGATTAATAAATCACTAAAACATTGATACTGTATCTGCTCAGTTGCAGAGGCAAACAATGATTGCCCCGTGGTGTTTACAACCTGCTCTTAGGTGGGAGACTCAATTTTCCTAAGGAATCCTGAGGGCAGTCCAGGAATGGAAATTGTAAATGTGTGATTTTATTCTGTAGTTTAAAAGCAGCACACTGCATTGAGAAACAGGAAAAGAGGCTGCTGCTTGTGGAAGGGACTATACTTTAAATTTTCACAGACTTAATAAGAAGGTGTAGCATAACTGAGCTGCAAAACAGCAACATTAATATCTATTTTTATTATTGCTATTACACCATTTAAATTTGGTTGCTGTGTCCCCTCCTATTTTTCCTTCATCCTGTCATTCACTCAACTAAGTGATTTTTTTTTTTTTTTTGTTTATATAAAATTACAACTCGAGGAAATTCCTGCTAGGTTCCAACAGGAGGTTTGTTGTAGAGAAGGATGCAGCACTTGACAAGGAGTGTGCATGGGTGTGTTTTTATTACTCTGCTCTGATTTATTCTTTCCACAGCAAATAAGGAGGATTAAGGGTGCAGATCTTGAATGATGGATGATAATTCTAAGCACAGCAAGTAAATCTTTTGACTGCCTGACTTAGAAGTGCTTATTATCCTCATCAGCTCCCTCATATCAATACTCCCATGCTGTTCTGTCTGTCTAACACACTGAGATAGTCTAGTGCAGACAGAGGCCAGCTTAACTAAAAAAAACCAAACAAACAAAAAAAAACCCCAAACAAACCCCAAATTAGCTCAAACTTAATTCTGATACTTGTTCTAGCAATTTTTAGAAAATAGGGATGAAAGGCAGACACGCACTGCTCATCTGGCCACTGAAATGGATCATTCATCCATTCCTTACTGTGCCCTAACAGCTCCTCTGTGTTTTGGACATGCTGGCACTATCCTGTCCTTGTTCCCTTTCAATTCATTCCTCCACAATATGTTGACATCAGGAACTGAACTACATGATCACACTGCTTTATTTCTCTTTAGCACGACATAGCTCCATCACACCTACCAAGGTAATCAGGTATTTGCAAAACAACCCCTGAGCTCAGTGTGGTTTGATGTGGAACTTCAAAAGGTAATGAAAAAGTTGGCAAATTTACCCACAGAGGCATAATTTAATTATTCTCCATGTCTACTTGGAAACTTTGGTTCCTTCTCGGAATATGAGAAGAAAGTTGTCAATTAAATAGATATATGGACTTAGATCCATTTTAGAAATCCTCTTCTGTTGGGGAAAAACAAAAAAAAAAAAAAGCAATGGGCACCACCAGAATTCTTCTGTTCTGGTCACTACTGAACTACATCATTCAAATTCCTGACCAAACAAGGATTTAAATTTTTCTTTTACACTGAGAAGGGATCTCCAACATCTTTTAATCCTTTTCCAGTCATTCTTGCACTTTTTAGAACTTTCAAGAAACAAGAAAAACATGTTGTTTTGGAAAATACAGGAAGAAAAATAAAGAAGAAAGCATAATCTCATTTGTATTTTTTCATGGGAGTTGATAAAGTTGTGAAATTTCAGACCACTGCTTTAAAGCTTACTGTGTGTTCTATAGAAACCACAGAGATACCAACCTTTTAATGCTTCCAAACATCTGTGCATGACCCAGAAATCGTCCAAAATCGATGTGGAACATGTGGCCAGCTTTGGTCAGCATTATGTTGTCACTGTGTCGATCACAGACTCCCAGGATGAAGGTCACAACACACCAGCCAGCACAGGAATAAAAGAAATTCCTTATGGCCTAGTGAGCAAAACAAAACCTCTTACATGAAATATCCAGATATATTTTTGATGCTAATTTTTTTTTTTTTTTTTTTAATAGGATTTTACAAATGCTATGCTATTTTAACAGGTTAAAATTGTACCAGGCAATTTTGAAAAAAGATTCACGAGACAGGTTCTGAGTAGGAATGGTTTAGGGATGGCACTCAAACATTTCAAAGTTCCAGCACGAGAACAATTTTATGCATGAGGTTTTCACCTTGTGTTCCAAAGATACCTGGAAGCCTAAAGAAAACTTGAAGGCAAAAGGTGCTTAAGAAAAAAAAAAAACCTCCTTGGCAGGGAGCTGGCATTTTCTGTTCAGTGTTCTGCAGGCATATTGCAAAAACAACTGTTAGGAAATGATCTGAAAATGCACAAATTTAACCATTTGCTTTGTAAAGGATGCAGGTTGTTCTACATCCAATGCACTGCTTGGTACTTACATTAATTTATTTTTTTTTTCTCCAGAACTCAGTTCATGTCCCATGAATCTAAATCACTGTGTAATATACATTAATCTAAACACAATCTAATAATCTAAATACAATATAATATAGAAACCCAAACCCTCCTAATCTGGATCTTACTATTTTTGGGCAAAATTTAGAAGGCAAATGAGTATTTAGGCTTTCAGGAATTCCCTGTGGATGCAGGGTCCCACCTGCAAAGGCACAGCTCAGGACTTGGCTGAATTTTGTGTCTAACTCTGCTACTTATTCACTTTGATGACCTTGGATTAAACATTTAAGCTTTCTATGATTTTTGTTCACCCAGCTGTAAAATGAGGATATTAAAGCTTGCTCTGGACCAGTTTTCTGAGCACCTTAGATCCAGTACTGTGTGAGTAAAAAAGTATGAAGGAGTTAAAAAAAGAGAAAAGTTCATTCACTAGCAAGCACAAAGGGAATGCACAGAAGTAATTTTATGCATACTCTATGTAATCAGATCTGACTGCATTTTATATACTTTAAAAATTGGAAGAAATTGGATAGGAATTGGCTTTAGAGTATTCCACATTAATGGTATTGTTTACAAACAGCAGCAAGAAATCAAGTTTTCAATCAATAATTAGCAGTACCTCACTTTTGAATTGAAATGCTGTCTAAATGTTCTACCACGAAACTGTAAACACAAAAACTTTAAAAAAAAAAACCCCATTCTACACAGATTGTTCCTGTTTAATAGAATCAAATGATCTATGAGGAATTCAAGTGTTCATAAGCAAAATGTGAGTGAGAAAAATGCCTTTGGAATAATTACAAAATCACTAAAGTTTACCAAACATATTTCTAATACACATCTACTAACAAACTCCTCTAAAAGCATTTCATTCTCAGGGTGCTGAATGCTCAAAGCATTCCTTTAAATTTAAAATTTTGGCCACTAATTTATTGTTTGCCTGGAAAACAGATTATAAAGACTGTTCCAGAAACACAAAAATTGAAAATTTGTTCAGGGGCCTCAGAACAAGCTCACCCAACGAGGGATTGATAGAAAGATTTCCTTGGAAAACCTTTGATTCTATAAATAAAATTTCCAATTGTTAGGTTGATGCAGAACACCTATTTTCATCAAATCAGGTGCCTTACCTGGGATCCCAGAGAACATGTGATATAAAAATCATGATCTTCTGTATTTCAGCTATGACTAGGTGGTTTTGATAAAGCAGCTTTCTGAAACTCTAGGTATTGGCATGGTTGTTCCTAAATACAAGAAATCTGCCAAGACTTTATATGATTTATATAAAATTTAAAAAAAAAAAATTAAAGAGTTGACCAAAAAAAATATTTTTTCTGAGTTCAAGACAATTTCTCTTTTAATTTCTCTTCACTTTCCTACTAAATTTCAAAACACCTCTGTAACACATTTTATGGAAAGTGCAATACCATGCACCTGATAAAAAGCAATATTCCCTTAGACAGAGAGAGGAATTTAAGTGGATTCCCTGGTTTCTCTGCATGAGACTTGTTTGTCTCATGTCTGAGCCACTCGATTTTGCTGCCTGCTGTAATTTGGTTCTTTTTTTTTCCCCCCCCCCCCATGGCATAGCATGAAATGTGTAATAAGCTTCATGATGATGTTACCTCTTGGTAACTCGATTCCAGAGGATGGTGATGGTGAAACCATTTTTTAATTGTGTTTTCTTTCAGTGGTCCTATCAGCCCAGACTCCCTGTGGATCTTTGCTAGTGTGGTAGCATCTGGCACCATCTGTACCAGCCCTAATCAGAGGGAAAAAGAGTTTGCATGAAAAATCCTCAACTTTAAAAACACAGGAAGTCAATAAATGCATATTGCCTGTTGTTTGATCATTGCACGCAGAAAACAAAGCAAAACCAAACAAAAAAAAATTAGTTAAAAGCTTTAAAAGAATGAATGCTGCAGAAAATATAGATGAGTATTGTTTTACTCTTGCTCTTTGGAATTAGAGATGAAGGGCAGTGAGTGGAGAGAGGCAGTTCTGTGAAGGAGAAATAAAATCATCAATAACAATATTGTGGATATAACTGTCTCAAAGTACCAACAAGGTGAACAATTCAGCGAGATTCAAAGTGGGTAGAACATGTACAAAACGAAAAAGAAAGAAAAAGCAGGATCAGATATTTACTAATATCTATAAAGTTGTTTAATACACTTCTATTGTCTAGAAAGGTGCAGAAATTATTCTGGAGTTTGTGATGCTGATCCCAGCTTGCAGAGAGGGTACAGGGCAGTGCAGGAATGATCCTGATGCAGTTTGTCACAGGCTGGGGCTCTGCAGTGCAGAGAGAAGCCAAGCCCTTGGCAATGCTTCACCTGAGTCCTCTGTCTCTGCTGCAATCCCTTCATTCCCTTTTTTTGGTCCTGAGACCTGAATTTCCAGCCCTCTGTGCCTGTCCCCACGTGTGCTCCCCTGGCAGAACATCCCTGCACCACAGGGAGGACTCTGCCCAAGAATTTCACTTGGTGATGGGCTCCTCTAGTTCCCCACGCCTGGAAAGTGCAATTCTCCTAATGATTTATTCAGCTTTCACTGAATTTCAGTGACAAGTGATTTCTGTGATTGCATGACCACGAAATTATCATCTCCCATCCCCCTTGTGGGGGAAAAAGTCATCACCTAGGACTTGGAAAACCTGTGCACCCAAACATGTGTCCTATGTGACCACTTGTTCTTTATCCCTAATTATTAACTCTCAGTCAATTATCTTAACACTGGTGGAAACTCATGAGGAAAATCATCTGGAAAAACTGAGAGACAATTTGGGGGATTTTTGCTGCTGTGATGCTGGAAGGAAGAGACTGTCAGGGGCAGAATAAAATTTGCAGATGGTCCCTGCATCTCCCTTGGCAAACATCAAATTAAGCATTCATGTATAGAAGAGTCTGAATATAATGTCATGTCCAGAAATAGTATTCTTGTATTATCTGCCTTTGAAGCAGAAGCTTTCAAGCTTTGATTCCCATCCCTACAAAGAAGGGAGGAGTTTTTTCCAGGTCACCACAACCACATGCCTTGTGCCTGAACTCATCTATACTTTGCTCTTATTTCCTTTAGATCGTTCCTCCTCTCTCATGTTCACTTTGTGGCTCAGAAAGCAATGATTTTCTTTTAATTTTTCCACTTTAATGGCTTTTGTACAGCAGGTAATCTGGATACATCAGCCTTCTATCTGAGCTAGGATTATTTCCAGTAGAAGATTTGGTCAGGGAAATAAAACCAGCTTACTGCTGTCAGCAGATTTCTACAGCAAGCAATTGGTGTCCCTGCTCCAGCTCTGCTATAACAACCATAAAAGAGAGAAATAGAGCTTTCAGATGAGTCAGGCCTGCCCTAAGCTACATAAATCACAAGAATAATATTTCAAAATCAACAGCACAAAGCTGTCATCACTTGTCTGCAGGTCCTTTCTGCAGCCACATGCATCTAGGCTCATTTAAGAATCTCTGTAGGACCACACTAGATTAAAATTTCAGTGGCTGTGGCCAATTTTCTCCAAAGCCCTCTTTTTGATGTGAATTTAAGAATGTTTTGCAAGCTGACAGTGTCGAGGCTTTTGGAAAAATCACAGCCTAAGTTGCTGTAAAATCCAAAGAGTTCTAGAGAAGCTGAAGGAATAAATTTTATACACCAGTGTTTACATGAAATATGAATAATGTAATACAGGCTCCTTTGGAAATTTGAGACTGACCTTGTCCTTTCCCTGTAGATAAACACCTATAAATGATCATTTGCATATCCAGTCCCTCTTGGAGCCAAATGTTGTCCATCACTCGAACAATTTGCAGAACCAACATGTCTTGACGTAGATCATCACCCATCTGAGAAAATTGCACATGAAATTCAGTTTTCTCCTTCAATACCAGACAGAAATAATGTCCTATTTCACTGGGACTTTTTAGGCCACCAAAGCAGCTGCATTCATTTCAGGAACTCTTCTTGTTTTCCTTCAAAGTTCTCAATTATCTTTCTGTGTCAGAAGAGGACAGAGTAGGTGGCACACACAGGCAGGAGCAGTTTTGAGATGGGACAATGACAAATGGTACAAAACAAATGATCCCTGCTTAACTTTGGCCTTTGTGCTTAGAATTCCCATGTAATTATTCGAGTTTGCAAATTTAATCCGGAGGTAGGATCCTAATTTAGTTACATTTTAAAGTCTGCTTAACGCTAGATCCCTCTGCACAAATGACAGGGTTTGGCTAACACTAAGCCTCCCAAGTTGGGATTTGCAAGGGAATTTTATCACAAATTTACATTTTATCCATAACGTGATTCGTGTTCAGTTCCAAGCAGTGATGACCCCTCTCCCCATGGAGTTAGTCAAACAATAATCTCAGTGAAATGGGGCTTTAATTATAGCCATAAGAATTAATGAAGAGATTCTTTTCACCCATGGCTGAGTAAATGCCCTGTGAAAACAACAGCCCTGATTTTTTGTTTCCCCATATCCACTCCATGTAAAATACATAACTTTGATTGTTATTTTAAGTGCTTTATTCTTTCATTACATTCTTTTTACACAAGCATTCCAATCTACAGCCATTCACTGCCAGGGAAAAAGAACTTGAGGAGACATAAATTCATCTTAAAAAAGACAAAATATCTGAATCTATTTTTCTCCCAGCAAAAGGTAATCTTGACTCCAATTAATTCTTCTTAGCAAAAAAAAAAAATCTTATTCTCTTATTCCACTTACCTTCCCTCAAATATACAGTGGGAAGACAATTTAGTGAGATACCCTTATCATTTATTGGGCTTCTCATTTCTGTATGAGTTATCTGTCATGAAGAAGCAATGGAACAGTGGTACAAGTAAAAAATATTTTAACACAATGTTTCACTGACAGGAGGAGGTGACAGCAGCTTTAATAATTCCAGCAGCTGGACAATGAGTTGGCTGCTGAACATCACTAGGTAGGAAAAAAAAAAAAAATTTGAATAGGACCAAGGTCATTGTTTAAAAGCCCCATGAGCAGGTGTTTGCTCAAGTGGGTAGGAAGCTGCTACTTAATATTGATTCTCAGCTGGAACAGCATATGAACCAGGTTTCTAAATGTTCAGAAAAACTTAAAATTGCTGATTTCTCCCCTTAGCAGGCCTGGAAAGTTTACTTCTGTTTCTGAGAATCACAGCTGCTCGAAAGGGTAAGTTAATTTAAGATGGCTTTTTTTTGTTTTGTTTTTTTAAATTATATCAATTTTTAAGATTTCTCATTTGGAAAATGATTCTGCAAAATATCTAAGAATATTGTCATTGGCAACCAACCATTTTGTATCCATCAGCCATTCCATGAACTTGTATTCTCTAATTCTCCAGTTTCCACTTTCAGGGAAAACTTGCTCTTTTGAAAGAGAACTGACTTTAGAATGCATGCACTGTCCTTTGTGGCTGGGCTGTCCTGAACTCTGAAGCTTTTCTAGGTGACAAGTGCAGAATAAAGCAGAGTTTATTCTGAGCCAGAGTTTATTTGAGCTCCTCTCCTCCACCCTCCTCAGCCCATTCCCCCACGCTGGCTGAGAGGGGCAGATTTAGGTTTGTGTGGCAAATGAAGCCTCTAAAATCCAATATTTTGGGGTTTTTTTAGAGACAAATGGACAAGGAGAGTTCAGTCACTCTGATCTAGCTCTTCTCTGAGACTTGCCCTCTGACTTTGATGTCATGAATAAACTAGGTTTCAAATATGAGCTTTATATTCTGGTCTGGTTGTCTTCACTAAGGAAAAAAAAAAATCTGCCATAATTTGTTTGATTCCCTGTTGATCAGAAAGGTGACACTTCAGTGTGTTGCCTCAACGTATTTCTTTACAAGTTATAGTGTCAACAATAATAGAGATAAACAAGCAGCAGAGCTAAATCAACTATTCTCAGGCTCAAGGTTTAAATCACAAATTAGGTAAATTTGAAATGATCATTTCCATACCAAGAGAGCTGAGGATCAGAGGAAGAACATACCTTAAAAATAACATCGATGTTTCCACTTGGAGCATTCGCATTGATGAAGGAGATTTTCAAGGGAAAAGCATTGGATGTGAAATAAGAACATGACTGCAGGGGAAAGCAAGATGAGACAGAAGAACAACAGTGTCACAAATCCAAAACAGCAGGCCAATGCAACACCAATGAAAAAAATGCCAGCTTTAAACACTGCTCAGTAGCAGTGGCAGAAAAAAATAAAGAATTCTTGATATTGGTGACTGTTTCATTGGGTCTGAAAAACAAGCAATTCTTTTCCCCAGACAACTTGCTTCACTTAGATATCAGGCCATATGAACAGATAATATTTTATGTACTAATTGTTTCTTCATTTGCACCCAGGCCTATCAACAATGAGCTTTGCCTGGAGCTGGGTGGATGAATTATGTAAGATTGATCTAATGAGTCTCAAAGCATTGAAAAGCCTTTGGTCCCATTGTTTTCTGAAAAAAAATCCAGCCCTGGCCAATCAGCCATGGGAACAAAGAACCTGCTCATTTCTTTGGTGACATCCCCCTGTCTGAGGACCCAGGAAATTTTGAAAATAATGCTCTATTTTATGTGGAATTTATCTTAATTAAGCACAAACTTTCAGGAGCTCTACAGCTCCTTCCACCTGGAGATCTCAAAGGGCTTCCCAAAGCATGAAGGAGCCAAGCACTGCAAATCCTGTCAGAGTTTGGGGTGGAATTATTGCCCTTATTAAAAACATCCCAGGAGGGGTGCTGGGGATACCCCTCAAACCCAGCTAAGACAATGGAGAATTCCTGCTCTGGTTCCTGGGAATAATGAGCACCCACAGGAGCTGCTGCTGTCCTTGCAGTGTCAGGGAGGATCACCTGAGCTCCACCAGACACAGCTGCCTAAGCTCTTCATCTGAGCATCTCAAAGGGTGGCACAAACCTCCAAATATTGCAAATATTGCAAATACTGCAAATGTTTCAAATATTGTCTGAGCCACAGCACAGCTCTGTGATGGGCCAGAGCCATTTTCAGCTATGAGATCCCGACCCCACAGGGAATTTTGCAGATTTAAATGTCTCAGTTTGCAGATTTAAATGTCTCAGTTGAGTGCTTGAAAAGTTCCTGTGGCTCTGGTAGAGCTGGGAGCAGGGCTTGCTACTGGTAAAATCAATAGATGACACCAAAATGAATTAAATTTAGGTAATTATAAGCACTTAAAAGTTCTAATTTGCATGATTATACTGACGTGTACAGTCCAATCAAGAAACGACATGTATTTATAGAAAGATAATGGCTTATAATGATATAAGGAAAATGAAAAGAAAAATACCTGCTCAGATATTACATTGAAACGTTTTTGTATCTGTCCAGCCAAGCTGGTGCAGTATAAATAGCAGGATTTTATGGTGAGATACCTTTCCATTAGTCATTATTTGCAAAAGCCTGGAAGCAGGGAGAAGCAGCAGGCTTCAAATCCTTCTGACTTGCATCACACACAATTCCCCCAAGCCCGTGGGGTGCTGCAAGACTTCTGTTCTCAGCCAGATCAAGGCTGAACTGCAATTATTTGCAGAAACACAGGTCAGAGGCAATTGAAAGGATCAGCACCTCTTAGAATCAGGTCTACTATGGATAATGAGCCAGAGAACAAAAATAGAGCACAAATTGCTGTAATTAGGCAGTTAGAATTGGTAATATATATGGCTGCTCAGGTTTGTTTTTTATTTCATGCTGGATACATTTTCCTTCTCCAGAGATGAATCAGCTTACTCCTGGCATTATGTTGTTTATGAAAATATTTTTGAGCAATGAATAACTGAACCTCAGTGCTGCAGTCAAAGTCAAGTCAAGTAACACTGAAGAGCATTGCTGTTTCCTTTATCCTCAAGTCATTTTTAATAGGGGTCGTAGGCACAGATAAGCTGGTGTGAATATTTAATACGGTAATATTTTAGCAATTCTCAGCAAACAGAGAGCTGGCTCCAGACTTTCTGCTGCTCCCATCCCTGACACGGGGGAGTCTTGGATGGGAAAGCACTGATCACCAAGGGCTACCTGGTGGGAGCCAGCTCCCAGCTCCCAGGTGCCCTTGCCATTCCCAGCAGGGCAGCTGGGTTGGGAATGGGGTGCTCAGAGAAGAAATCTCTGGCTGGGGCGACACACAGGCAGCACCTTCCCCACCCACCCTGTCCCCTCTGCCTCCGGCTTTGGAGGAGTTTAGGCTGGTGGGATTTATCCTCAGTACCACTGTGACCATTTCCCAGTCGAGGCAGGCATTGTCTCCTTCTCCCCTTTATGCTAAAACCCCCCAAAAAATTGCGAATGTAACTGGTGACAACTTACCTCTGCCTCTATGCCCTGCACGACGAGCGCGGGGCTCAGGGGGAGCCGGCAGAGCTTCACCTGCTGCAGGAACTGCTGCAGCCTGCTGAGCTCCAGGTGCAACACCTCCTGCAGCACGGCAAACAGGAGAGAACGCCAAAAACACCTTGTTTATTCATTTAGCTAGTTATTTATCTATTTATCTATCTATCTATCTATCTATCTATCTATCTATCTATCTATCTATCTATCTATCTATCTATCTATTTATTCAGACTGCCTTTCTGGACTTTAAACAAGCAATGCAATTTCCCAAGCTGGCAGCATCCGTGTGGCCTTAGAGCAGCTAGTGAGGTCACACTGGGGTATCAGAAATAGGAATTGCAATTTTACTCCACATTGATGCTTTTTTTTTTTTTTTTTTTCCCCTCCTGCCCAGATGTGCTGCCAGCTCAAAGCCCCGTGGGTTCAGATGGAAAGAGTCAGTGAGAGCATGGAGTGACAGGAAAGAGGAGAGTGGCTTCAGATTGAAGGAGGGAAGGTTTGGATTGGGTGGCAGAATAAAATCTCTACCTGTGAAAACAGGCTGGATGGGCCAACCTGGTCTAGTGGGAGGTGTCCCAGCCCATGGCAGGGGAGTGGGACTAGAGGATTTTTATCAGGTCTCTTCCAACCCAAAGCATTGTGTGACTCTGTGGTTCAATGCCCTTCACTGGGGTTGATCAGCCTTGTATTGCTCTGCTGTATCCCAGGGGGTTTATTGCCTTCCCTAAGATCTTCCCAACTTGCTGCTTGTTGCCTCAACACTACAATCTCCCTTCCTAACTCAAGTGCAAGGTTTGGGAGCTTTATCACAGTAACTGCAGCCTTGAGATTAATCTCTAAAATCTGAATTATGCATCACTGATGTATAATGTATTACTACTATTTCTTTCTCTTTACATGGATTTTCCTTTTGCAAATATTTTTGTCTTTTTACTTCTGTGTTTGCTTTGCTGATCTCAGTAGCAGCACTGAGAGGTTTCTGAGAAACCCTTTGAAAATCTTTGAATCCTTAACAAGGCAGAAAGATTCATGAGACCATTCATGATAACCAGCAGTGGCAAGTATATTTTTATTTGGCTTTCTGCTCTGCCTTGCCGTGATTTCCACAAGAAGCAGTTTTATACACCAGGTAAATAACAGCAGCTGTCCTGGAAAATTAACAGTTCTGAACTGGAAATGCACTTATTCAGTGTAAAAGCTGCACCCACTGCAGAAGACAACTGCAAGTTTCTAATGCCCAGGAGGCAGCTCTGCAGATCTCAGTGATCACTGCTGAGAGCTGCATTTGAGATTTTAACCACATTCCACTCTGCTTGTCCCTGCTGAGAAATGAGGATATGTCCACCCTGCCAAGAACAACTCTTAGCAAAGCTTTCAAGAAACACTGCAGCTCTACAGGAGTCAAAAATCCTGGGGTGAGGTGCTGAACGTGAGCATTCCTCTCAGTGAAATGATCATCAGCTTTGGTGCCATTATTTCTGGCCACCTCCAAGTCCATTTGAGAAGCCACTGATGAAGGAATTGAAATGGCTTCAAAGAGCTGCAGACCTCAAGGGTTAACAGTGATGAGAGTTGTCCCATTAAATATCTGTGTTACCTGCTTTCAGAGCAGAAAAATGTGTATAAAGTTCAATCTTTGGTTTCTTTATGTAAAGGGTATTAAAAGAAAGAGGAGTCACCTTAGAAAAACTAAAATTGCCTAGAGAAGCTCAGAAGGAAGGGGCAGTATTTTCTAACACACCTTTCTTTTTGGGTCACTGGCAGCTTTCACTTTTGTGGCAATGTCTTCCAGAATTCTGAGGAGTTTTTCTTCCTTAGAAAACTCATCGTTCAGGGCTTGTCCAGCACAGAATTGGAGAGCAGCCAGTAGTTTCTTATACCACATTCTGAAATGAACTTCGTTCTGTGCATTCTTCAGCAGCCTGAAGGAAGGAGGGGGAAAAAAAAATAAATCTGTGTATCTAAAAATGAATTTTATTATATATCTGTTCCAGCAGGAACAATAAACTCCAGACTAATCTACTTTTGGTCACTTTGGGCAGCAGAGAATGAAAAAAAAATGTTATTGCTTGTAGGCAATGAGACTCAAGTCCCATTTGATAAATAATGAGATTCCAGATATATTGAATCAACAGGAAAGTGTCATTTCTAAGTGTCATACATAGTGGAATGCCTGTATTGCTTCTTATTTCTGCAAGAAAAGTCAACAAAGTGAAAAGAAGTGGCATTTTTGAAGTCCAGTGTTAAATATATATCCCTAAATATGTCTTTCTCCTGCTAGTTCATTTATAGCAGCAGGCACATCTTTCAGCTAGGAGGTGCATTTAAAGACTGTTTTAGTCTCAGATGTACCATCAATTCTAGAAACTTTCACTATTTTAAGCTGAGGAGACATTTCTGAAATTGCCTATACTGCTAAAAAGAGTGAAACGAGCCCATTTTATTCTGTTCTTTACTGGTAAGTGCTGGTCTAAAGAAAAACTCAGCTTTTAGCTCTTCTGAAGCCTGCAAAAGCTTTGGAACTGGAGTTCCTGTCAACATAAAAGTCAGAAATAAAACCAATCCCATGCTCTTTTTAATAATAATCACCATGCAGTCTAATTACACATTTATTTGGGTCAGGAAAGCTGGGGAGTTTAGAGGGTTTTTTTTTTTAGTTAATCAAATTGATCATTGGGAAATGTTTTCCTTATGTGGGCCAGAGGTTTTTTTTGCACACTGTTTGATTTATTTTTGCAGGTGTAGATGGAATCACCAGCTCTGTGTTGTTGTTAGAACATCCTGCCCATCACCTGGGATTTCCCTTGCTTTTGTGTGAGAAAAATCAGCTTCATCATTAAGGACATCTCAAACCTTAAATTCCTCAGAAATGTCTGACTCTGAATGCAGTTTCCCCGACCTAAAAACTAATGCTACTTTTGACAGGACAGAAATCAGAGAAGCTCTTGACTTTCAAGGCACGTCACATGAATGAATGTCACATATGAGTGTCACATAACAAAAAGCAACAAGAAATTACTCGAAGCACTGATATTTAAGGGTGAAAAACTCTAATTCCTCTCTTCATCTCCTTCAAATTATAGATAAGGCATGACAGTATTTCTACTGCAGCACATGCCTCTTCTGGTGATCAGGGATCTTTTAGGAAGCAATGATTTTTCTAGCTCCTCTTCTCCTATATAATTCAAGGCAGAACAATATCACCTACTGGTTTCTGAAAAGCCTTTCCAGTTGCACAAAACCTCTGAACATGTGAGGATTGAAAAATCCTTAAAGAATGAGTGGTGTTTCTATCAGAAATGCCTAGACATGAAAGGGAAGTGATATGAGAAGTTTATCATCAACTCTCTATGAGAAGTCTGAAATTCCCCTGAAATTCCCTTTTTTTTTTTTTTTTATTTTTGGTCCCCTGTAGACTAGCAAAAGCAAATAATTACAAATACAAGCTGTCATTGCAATGCCTGGTGGAAGGCAAAGCTCAGCACACAGAGGCTGCTGTGCTCTTACCCTGAGCCCTTCCCAAACTGGGGAAGGCTGAGAGCACCTGCACCCATGGCAGTGTTTGATAAACATCTTCTTTCCTATTTCCATCAGAGTAAGTCCAAGATTCCACAGGATGGGGCTCATCTGTGTAAATGTCAGTAGCTCACATCATTTCAGACATCGCAGGAAATGCAGGTGCTGCACTGGAAGGGATGGGTGCAGTGCAGGGAGCAGCCCTGTGTGTCACTGCCATGCAGATGTGGCAGCCCCTGGGCTACCAAAACCCAGCCTGGGCTCAGCACACCCTGCACTGGCCTTTCAGCTCTGCTGCAGGCAAACAGGACCACGGCAAATAAAACCAGAGTCCACTCCCACAGCACGCCAGGGAGAGGCTTCCTGATTATCTTTTAAATAAAAGCATCACTGGTACAATCCAAATTGTCACCCGGGCAGGAATTTTAGTTTAGCAAAGCAAAGCCCAGCTCGACCTCAGTCCAGCCAAACATTGCATTTTTCAGGCACACAGTCAGATGAAACTTTCTGTCCTGCAAATACAAATGCCCCTGAACTACCACTGAGATTTCTGTTTTGAACTGGACCTCTAATGCTGGTGCAGAGCCTTGTCTGCACTGAGGCTTGCACTGGAATCAGCTCCTGAGTATCTAAACCACATTCATTCACCTGCTCCATTTTTAGTGGTCCATATTTAGGGAATCCATAAAGGCTACCTCTCCATGTGTGAGAGAGCCCTTTAATCTTCTCAGATATAGAGAACACTAAACCAGCTTTTGTTTCCCTAAAATGAAAGGCTTAGGATTTCACATACAGGAAGCACAAAAGCAAAACCAAAATGGTTTACTATTTTAAACAGAGCTACACCCTGCATAACACAGATCAATGTAGGAAATCCATTTTTTTACTACTCTTGGGGCTGATTGTTTACAGAAAATAAGCTTATATGCATGCATGATATAATGATTTCATTTTCCTTTCTGAGCAAGGATTATGGGCCAGATTCAGAGAGCTCCTGCATAAGGTGTCCATGAGGACAGAGGGTGAGTGGAGTCTGAATCCTCCCAGGAGTCCATGGGGAAAGCTGAGGCAGTCACGATGCCACTGCTAAAATCCACATCCCTGGCAGCACATCCCCAACCTGAACACACAGGGCAGCTTTTGACAGTGCAACACAAGGGATTTTATTCATAAATCATCCAATCAACTAAAACCACGAACCTAAAACATTCTTTCTACACCTATTATAACTTAATTCTAAAATAAGAAAGTAGTGCCAGTTGTTACACATAATTTACACATACAGTTCTATCTATTCATGTAAATACTTCTATCTGTTCTATCTAGAAATGCAAGCAATGCTCTGCTATGTTTTCATTATATCTGGAGCTAAGTTACTGAACTTTAAACTAGGCTTTAGGGATTTTTACTCTCTTAAGGCACTTAAAACTATATCCCCACTTACTTAAAACTGAGACATTTCCACTTCATATCTCTGTGCTAAATAATATTCCTACTTAAAACTGAAACTTACACTTTTACTTCATGTCAGTGTGGTTTCATATATTTTAATTTCTCTAAAGGTTTTAATTCAATCCCTGCATTCTTTTCTCTCTCTCTCAGGGACTCAGAGAGGTTTCTATTTTAGACACTCCAACAGGGCTCTACACTCAAAACATGTCAAAGAACTGGTACAGCAACACGACTTCTCTGCCTGCCCACTGGGGCAGCTGGGCTCCTAAAAGCCTGCAGAGCTTCCCTTGCAAAAGGATTTGCACTAACTGGGTCTGACTTCCACGTCCATTTTATAAAAGTGGTCCCAAAGAGGATGCAAAGGACGGATTTTAATGTGATGGCTCATTGTGGGCTCTGCTGAAATGTTTATTCAGCAAATGAACGAATATGTTGTTGCAGTTCTGCCTTCCCAGCTTGCTGGCACACACATCTTCACCCTGCCGTGGTGAGAACTCAGAGGAGATGGGAAAATCTGCAGCTTCTGAAGCTGTGGGATGGAGAAGTGCTCAAGACACTAATGAAATTTTCAAGTTAGAACAGGATGCCTAGCAGTGACAGAGGAAGACAAAATTGGAATGATTTAAAGCCCAAGGCTGCCAGTAAAGAAGCATGTGAAGTTGTTTTTTCCTGATAATATTCACAGGATTCTGCAAGGCAGAACTCAGTATAAAAGCCTGGCTTTATGCCAGGCCTAGATGGAGCATCTTGCTCCTGACAGCAGAGAGGCTTCCTTACCCCTCAGGTTTGTGATTTGAGACAAACACTCTCGTTCTCAGCAAGGGCTGCTCTTGTCCCCGGGTCACCTTTGTGAAACAGCACAGAAGGAAGTTCACCTGAACTCTAGAAATGGAGTAAGTCAGGTAAGCCTTGAAAAATATCTCTGCCTCCTGCTGCTCCTCCTTTCTGCCCCACCTGCCCCACGTCTGCAAGGTGGCCCCAGCCCCATTTCCTGGCACTCACAGCCCCGGGTGGGTGTGGGGGTTTTTTTTTGGGTGCAGAAATGCAAGAGGGATGGGGAGATTTTGTGCCACGGGAGAGAAGGGAAGGTGGGATTGAGGCAGGCTGCTGTGTCAGAGGGGGAGAACCAGGGCTAAACCTGGCAGCTATAGAGAAAAGGGTAATAAAGGAAAAAAAAAAAAAAAAAAAGGGGGGGAAAAAGGAAGGAAATTGGATGGATCTGGGTAGAAAAACAGGTGAGCTCTCCCTCTGTGGTGCTGGGAGACAGGGCAGCTGACACAGCCTGCTCTCTGAGGAGGATTTGGCACACAGATGAAGGAGTGAGGTGGCTCAGACAAATCTGCTGCTGCTTGAGCATCTGTTCCTTGTCTCCTTCAGAAAGGGGAGCAGGGTGACCCGGAGAGTGATGCCTGACACGACAGATTTGCTCACAAGGAGCCTGTCAAACCACATGGTAACAAAAAAATCCAAACAACCCAACCCCAAGAAGACAAGTCCAGGATTTGCAGTATCTCACTGCAGGTTTAGCACCGAGCTGTTACAGAGGAGCAAGGCAGTTTAACTGGGTTATTTAGACATGATATCAGGATTATTTGTTAATTATTAACATGTTCATAATTGTATAGAGGAGCAAGGCAGTTTAACTGGGTTATTTAGACATGATATCAGGATTATTTGTTAATTATTAACATGTTCATAATTGTATAGAGGAGCAAGGCAGTTTAACTGGGTTATTTAGACATGATATCAGGATTATTTGTTAATCATTTGTCAATTATTAACATGTTAATGATTGTAAAATTATTCATATGTTAATACTTTGTTAATAATTAATCCTGTTAATCATTTGGTTAATTTGTTTCCAAGTGCTCTGCTGGCATTTGTTACACAAAAGTGGTGCCCACCAGCACACACTTTGTAAACTCTGCAAAAGGATTTTTGAATTCAGAGCCACTCCAAGAAAACAAAATGCCTCAGGGCTGTGAGCTGGGTGCTCGGGTACCTCCTGCTGCTCATCAGGCTTTGCTAAACCCGACCAAGGAAGTCAATGCGCTCTGTTCTGAAGGTGAATTTCAGGTTTGTTTTCTGTTTTGCTAAGTTGGAGGCAGGACAAATCACAGAAGAAGAAAACAGTGGAACAACACTGCTGCTCATTATGGCACTAATTACTTTAATATTATCCTCCCCAGCCCTTTGTATCAAAGATTAGCACACAAAAACACTTCTCTACCACTGAACAGCTCCTGTGGCTGAGGCTGCCATCTGTCCTGACTATCCCCAGACATCTGCAAAACCCCTGACCTGTCCTGTCTGCTGTATTGTGCTTTAATGTGCTTTAATGTGCTTTAATGTGCTTTATTTTGCTTTATTGTGCTTTATTGTGCTTTAATGTGCTTTTTTTTTTTTTGCTTTATTGTGCTTTATTGTGCTGGGGCACACGCCTGAAGCTTCTCACTGCTTTCATTTTCCACTCCTCCAAGAAAACATTTTACTGTTTGTATTCTTAAACAGGAGGATAACAGGGCTGGTCTGCCTGCAGGACTTCACGGAGGCTTTGCAGCTCCTCCAGTCTCAGTGCCAACTCCCCAGAGACACACGGGTGACAAAAATGTCCAGCTGGAGATGAACTCCATCTACTCTGTGACTTGGGGATGAGGGGGAAGCTGCTGCTGATAATTAATTACTCCGTTAATTAAAGTAAAACCTCTCTTTGCTTGTTTATCTCCTCAATAGCACACGGGACAACCAGTCCCAAACTCTAGAAAGGTGTTGATTTGTGTGCTGCAAATCAAAGAAAAGGAAACAGAAACACAGGAGCAACAGCTCCATTGTGGGTAGAACTACTGGGACACTGCAGGCAACAAAAGAACAGACAAAAAAGTAAAAACAAGCACTTGAGAAGCACAAAATACCTGGCACTTGAGAACAATTCCATTTCTGCAGGGGAAAGTGGGGAGCAAAGTCAATGAGGCAGAAGTTAGTGTACAGGAAGGGCGGCAGGGACACCGCAATTCTCCCTGTCTGCAACACTGAGCATTCCCCGTGGATTTACAGAAACGCAGGGCAAGGAGATCCACTCGAGTGGGGGGATGAAGACTCAACTCCCTTCTGCTCCCCCTGCCTTTGACCAAGCACAAAGCCAGCAGAAAGGGAGAGGCACAAGGGGCAAAGCTCTTTCACCTTTATTTCTACTCCAGAACAAGGAGAGAAGGAAAGTTTGCGTTTCTTGAGCTGACTGAGCGAGGTGTGGTACGTTTTCTCTGAATCTTTGTGACCAGTAAAAAATCCCCAAGATGAAGAAACAGCAGCTGTTCAGTTCCCTGGAGCTCCTGCCCACTTTGGGCTCTTCAGTCTTCTCACACAAGAAACCTGCAGCCAGTTCCACACGCTGCTTCTCACAAAACAGAGCGGCTTTTATCGACTCATTCTTCAAAGCATTACCCCTGAACAGAAAATAACTCTGCTTAAAGTGGAATTGTTTTCTAACACACCACGTGAGTACTTTGCTTTTGTTTTCCTGATCCTTTCTTTACAACATAGAACAGAAATCTGCCACATTGATCTCCCTTTGATGACAAAATCTTGCTGAAAACATATAAAGTCTGGGGGTTGGGCTTGAGGAACACAACACTGCCATTATTTTCTAACCCCTCTATGTTCTTTATGAACACAACACAATTTGCATTCAGACAAACCGCTGGATTCAGTAGGTTCAGTCAAGGCAGCTCCTCCCACTCCCACTGAATGCCTGAAGTGTGGAATTCGTGTCCTGCTGACTCACAGAAAAATTGCCAGATCAGAGAAAACAACGGCTGTGCCACACTGTGCAGGGCAGGTGCCAAACCCTGCAGAAAAATGTTTTATTTGGTATGTAATATAGTTGGCTGCACACACTTTGCATTAAGAAAATGAATCCCAGCTAAAACTGGTGGTGTCTGGAGGAGAAGGAGCTTGAAAGTGAAACAGAAATGAAATGAACCTTGAAAATGAACTGCATCAAGAATTAATTCGAAATTATAATGATGCACAGGTCCCACTGTCACTGCCAGAGATAGATGCTGCTTGGTCTAAGGTTTAAGCAGGAAACAATCATCCTCACAAGGTCTTTTCCCATTTGTGGAATGAATATGATGACATCAATATAAGTGCTACAAGGATCACCTGGTAAAAAGCAGTGCTAACAGTGTCTCTTTCTGCTCCAGTTGGTAAAAAATAAAAATTAAAATTAAAAAATTGTTACCAAAGTCTTTTGTCTTTTTCTAGTCTGCTCCTCCTCATTGGGTAGGCTGTGAAAGCAGGAATTTATTAACACACTATCCCAAACAAAAAAACCCATTTCCAGCAGAACACCAGCACACCAAAATTTAGAGGTAGTTTCAAAATGCACCTGTGTGCAGCAGCAGTGCCCTCAGATAACTCCAGAACCTCTGAGTGGGGTCCACCAAAGATGCCACCCTAATAAAACTTCACTCCAAAGCTACAGAAATTAAAAACCTTCACTCTGAATGTCATTAAATACCAAGGGGGACTTCAGCTCAGACAACAGCTGTAGGCTGGACTGCTTTTAAATATTAATAAAAGAAGTACCACCACTGCCTCTTTAAAGAGAGTGATTAAATCCCCTCTCCACAAACTGCATTTGGAAACAAGAAAATAGAAAAGAATCTTGTTTAACAAAGGCATTGTACTTAATATCTTCATGAACATTATCAATTGGATATTGGTATTATTTTCCATTCAATGAGAAACTTGGCATTCCAGTCTGGCACTAATTTTGAAAAGTCTGGTTCCATCTTTGCCAGTGCCTTCTCCACGTGCCTGAGCACGTCCCTGTCTGTGCTTTTCCCAAAAAAAGCAGATTTTCTCCTCAGAACAAATGACGTTTTGTTGTCAGAATTCCATGCAGTATCTTACACCAGCATCAGCAAGGCTGAAACTGTCCAACAATCTGTCACTGTGAGAGTTCAGAGTAAATCCATGCACAGGAACTGAAATGAGCCATTCATTCCAGGCATAACAGAAATTGTTGTGCTCTTCCCAGTGGGTGATGCACTGGGAGTTAGCAGTGAATGGGATTAGATGGGATAATCACCACTAAAATAAGCAATGCCTTTATTGGGATGCTGTCCAATGTGCCAGCAATTACTTGAATCCAGGAGGTGACTAAGCTACTCTACTTTCAAACTGTATAAATAAAAATGCAAAATTAATTCAGATTGAAGCAATCCATGAGAGCCAATGGACTTGCAAAGCTTTGTACAGTTTCTGCATTTAGGCCACAGTTAGCACAGCAATACACAGAGGAGAAACTGAAAATGTTTTTCTTCAGCTGCCTATTGTTTGGGTAGTTTGTGTCTATCAAAATGGCTTTGGATAGCATCTGTGGTTCCCATTAGCTTCACAGCTGAGCTAAAAAAAATCCCCCATGACACTTTAAAACACGATGTAAGACACAGAACTAATTCTGTATGGTTCTGCATGCACTGGGCAATCCAAATATACACAAAAACACAGAATTAAATGAGTAACACCACAGTACTTTGGTAACTTTACTTTGTTGGTTAATTTAAAAATAAATAATAATTTATATATATATATATTTATATATATATATATTATTTTTTTTTTAAGTTCTGCTGGTTTTATCTGGGGTAGAGCTTATTTCCTTCCCAGTAGGTGATATGGGGCTGTGTCTTGGATTTGTGCTGGACAAACAGTTGATAATTCAGATGTTTGAAGAGCCAAAACCTTTTCTGCTCCTCACCCCAACACACAAGTGAGTGAGCTGGGGTTGCACAAAAAGTTAGAAAGGGACACAGCTGGGTGAGCTGACCCAGCCCATGTGGATCCTGCTCAGCAAACAAGGATGGGGAAGGAGGAGGAGGAAGGAGGAAAATTTGGGCTGATGGTGTTTGTTTTCCCAAGTGCCCAAGGTGGATGATGGAACACCTGCCTGCCCCTGGGGTGTGAAGAATGAATTCCTTGTTCAGCTTTTGCTTTTCCTGTCCAATACCTTCATCTCAGTCCATGAATTTTCTCTCTTCTCTAATTGTCTGCCCCATCCCACCACAGGGGACAGTGAGTCAGTGGCTGTGTGGGGCTTGCTTGCCCTCTGGGGTTAAACCATGACATTAATATACTAAGTCAGAACTTGCTTCAGGGAGAAAACTGAAATTGTCTTTCTACAAGGTCATTAAAGCCCTTGGCTGCTCATAACAGGAGCAGTTCAGATTTTATTCATACATTCTGAGACAGATCTTTACTTTATAATCCTAGAGTTTTCAGATTACTTTTCTTTTTTTTATGACTCTGGGCACGGGAGAGGAAGAGTTTGGTTTAGAGGGGTGGGGAAATAGGATAAGACACTGACATTGTTTTTCAAATATTATGGCATTCAAAAGAACCTGTTCTGCAGAGCTGCTCATTTCCCTGTTTGTTCTGCACGGGCTTACAAGGATTTGCTTTGTTTAACAATGTCTACATTCATGGCTGGTCTCTTTCAAGTAGAGTCTCAGATTTTCAGAGACAAGGTGCTCAGGTGTCAGCAGCAGAGGAAGGACGTATGAGATTTGATATGTTTCAAACACGTGGGGAGCTCATGTTTCTTTGAAGGCAGCATCCCTCGTACCTCCCCGGAAGAACCTGTGTTTTAAGCACAGGTAGTACAGACACAACAAGAACTGATCCCACATTATTTCCTGACATGTCTGTCTCCTGGATCTTTACTTTCATCCCTGCTGTAGCTAGCAGACCAGCTTATCTTATTTCCCCAACATCTATCAAAGGGAACTTTATTCCAATCAGTGCCTAAGAGGAACAGGGATGGAAAACGAGCCTCAGCAGGTGAAACGCTGCTCTAAGTGTTCCAGCAAGGCTGGAACTCAGTGCAGTGACAGGATTGCACGATGCTGTTTGCAGTGGTGCAGCCCTGGAAAGGGCTTTTAACCCTTTAAATGCAGCAGAAATAAGATGCACAGCTACATGGGTGTCTGTCATGATAGAAAAGGCCAAGTTTATTCAGAAACACACTTGGTTTTATAGCAGGACTGCAACTCCCAGAGCAGAGAAAAGGGGATTGGTTCAGAGAGAAGACACCCCATGGCCAGGACCTGGGCACACACCACAACAGGGGTTTGATTTTGGTATTAATTCCTTTTTATTGTGACCAAATTATCACCCTGGGAGAAATTCTCCCTGGCCTTGAGCTGGGCCAGCTTATCTGGGAACAGAGCTGAGAAGCTCCAGCCTGGAATATTTTTCAGGCTGTAATTTTCTTACTTTCTCAATATGTGTCCCACTCTCCTCTCCTCTCCTCTCCTCTCCTCTCCTCTCCTCTCCTCTCCTCTCCTCTCCTCTCCTCTCCTCTCCTCTCCAGCCGTGGAAAGGGCTTTTAACCCTTTAAGTGCAGCAGAAATAAGATGCACAGCTCCATGGGCGTGTTTGATGATACAAAGAAAGAGCCAAGTTTATTGAGAAACACACTCGGTTTTATAGCAGGACTGCAACTCCCAGAGCAGAGAAAAGGTGATGGGTTCAGAGAGAAGACACCCCATGGCCAGGGCCTGGGCACACACCACAACAGGGGTTTGATTTTGGTATTAATTCCTTTTTATTTTGACCAAATTATCACCTAAAATTCTCCCTGGCCTTGAGCTGGACCAGCTCATGGGCTGGGAACAGAGCTGAGAAGCTCCAGCCTGGAATATTTTCTGCAATTTTCTTTCTCAATGTGTGTCCCTGCACAGTGGCCCTGTCAGAGCTGACAGAGGCTGATTTCAGGGGGATGTGGAGGCTCCTCGTTGTGTCAGGGCTGTGTGGCAGCTCAGGGCTGCACAAAAAAAGGATGCACAGATCAGCCTGGGGGGTCACAGAGCTCTGGGAGCTCTGCCTGGCTCACCGTGCCAGGAGAATCACTGCAGACAACTGCCATGGCTCACATAAAGTGGCACCATGAGGCCCTTTGTGCTTCAACAAGAGCTCATTTGTTTTCAGGGAATAGGAGAGAGAAAATCGGAATTTTCAATGGGGGAGTCTTTAGAGCCCAAATCACACTTTTTCATCTTTTCATGATTCTGACTCCTTTAAGGGAGAAATCTCATCACACCACAGCTCTCCTTATGCATGAGGCTACTCTGCAATGTTCTTCAAATAAGATGATATCTGCCAAGTTTTAATTTACTTAAAATAGAGGAGACCATGAAAGATGGTGGCAGGAAAGAAGAACAAGCATTTACATGGCAAAGAAGAATATTTTATCTTCATACCTTTTCTAGACCTGTTTTATTTCTTCCTCTCTGGTTTTATTTCTCTTCCTCTTTTCTTGGCCTCTCTTAATTTTTTGCTCCACGTTATATATAGCAATAATGTCTCTTGCAAAGGTAGAAGAGCAGAGCAGAGATAGAAATAACTTTAAATTTCTCCTTTTTAAATACTGACCAGGTCTGATTTTCCTTCCATTTCACTGCTTTATTGCCACCAAATATTGGCTTTGTAAATAAAGAAGTGGGGATTTGAAGTTAAGCCCATGTAGCAGGGAAAGCTTGCTCTAAGACATTAGTAAGAGAAAAATCTTTCTTTTTTAGATGGCCCAAGGGTATTTTGCTAGTCGACAGCTGGCCTAGTTACCATGGAAAACAGGAGAGCTGGAGGGCAGGCACAGTAGGAAAATGAGGCAGAGACCTACACGAAATTGGGTTGGCTTGGTTTGCAGAGCCTTGCTGAAATTAATCTCTCACTTCAGACTCCTTGCTGCTCTTTCATTGCTGGGAGTAGACTTAGGGTTTCATCTGGGTTTAAAAGACAGGTTCAGCTGTGGGACCAGATCTGAGCAGACTTTTGAATAAAGTGAAATCCCTTCGAATGAACCCCTAAGCAAGAAGGTGTTGCCTTTACCAAAGAAATCTTACACCAGCCTCTTCAGATTAAACTGAATTTTAACCTCGGGGTTAAAATCCATAGATTTTCATGTCAGAGGAATTTAAGGCAGACAGAAGAACCAAAATCCATCCTGAATTTTATTTGATAGGTAACCTTGGCGAAATTATTTTATTTCTCTGCCCTTCTGTTTTCCTTTTCAAAAGAGGAGAGATTGATTTCTCATAGGCTCTCCACAGAATGCTGTGTTTGTTTCTAAGCTGCTCTTATGCCAGAGGTAAATGCCATGGCAAATAGGTCTTTTTAATAACATTGCCACCTCCTTCCCACGTGGCAACCCATCTTGCCAGCATCTTTCAATCATATGGGAGAAAATAACAGCCCCAGGCACATCATTTGCTCATAAGAAAACAGAATTAAGATTCAGCTGTTGTGATGAAAAGTCCAGGTCTGGCTCCAAGATTCACAATCACATTTGTGGAAGTATTATTGCAGCAAGCAGATGTCATATTTCCATATGTCCTGAGTCAGGTAAAGAGTGGAGCAAGTGCACTGGCAGAATAAATATAGCTCAGCCATCTGACACACAAAGCTCCTGGGACTTTGGAGCTCCCTGGCTCTGCTGTTGGCATCTTCCTCACCCCCAGAGTCTGTCCTTGGCCATGTGGGGATGCAGGACTGAGATGCACAGCTCCCATCCCATCCTCTCCTCTCCTCTCCTCTCCTCTCCTCTCCTCTCCTCTCCTCTCCTCTCCTCTCCTCTCCTCTCCTCTCCTCTCCTCTCCTCTCCTCTCCTCTCCTCTCCAGCCGTGGAAAGGGCTTTTAACCCTTTAAATGCAGCAGAAATAAGATGCACAGCTACACGGTCGCCTTTCATGATAGAAAGGGCCAAGTTTATTCAGGAACACACTTGGTTTTATAGCAGGACTGCAACTGCCAGAGCAGAGAAAAGGAGATTGGTTCAGAGAGAAGACACCCCATGGCCAGGGCCTGGGCACACACCACAACAGGGGTTTGATTTTGGTATTAATTCCTTTTTATTGTGACCAAATTCTCACCCTGGGAGAAATTCTCCCTGGCCTTGAGCTGGAGCAGCTCATGGGCTGGGAACAGAGCTGAGAAGATCCAGCCTGGAATATTTTTCAGGCTGTAATTTTCTTACTTTCTCAATATGTGTCCCATTCTCCTCTCCTCTCCTCTCCTCTCCTCTCCTCTCCTCTCCTCTCCTCTCCTCTCCTCTCCTCTCCTCTCCTCTCCTCTCCTCTCCTCTCCTCTCCTCTCCTCTCCTCTCCCTGTGAATTGCCCTGGATCAGCCTCATCCCTCCCAAGATGTGTGTTCTGACAGAGCAAAAACCTGGGCATGCCAAAAATCGGATATGGGTAAGTGTCACGTTTTTTTCTAGCAGCAGCAGTCATGGGGGGCAGCCATGGGTGAGCCAGGCAAATTATTGTTCAAATCACCTTTAAATCGCTGCTCTGAAAACTCCTCATAACAAAGCTAGGCAACACCTGAAGACAGCACGTGTCAGCTTTGAATTGATACAAAAAAAAAAGGTTAAAAATGAGGCATCCTTTGATTGAGGCTCCATTTTCATGCCATGACCAAGCAATGAGTGCCACACACAAAAAACCACTGACAGTTCAGGAGTATTTGCCACCAGGGCTGCTCCAAATCCCTTCCACAAGCTGCCCTGCCCACAAAAAAAAAAAAAAAAATCTCATACATGAGATCCAAGGGCTGTGTGAGTCACTCAAAAGCTGCTGCCTATAGAAAAGTTTAATTAAATTAAAGTGCTTTTCCTGATAGAAATCATCACCCCCAATGACTGACATTGTGGAGCAGGTTAAGGAGAAGAATAAATACTGGCTTTTAATACCACACTCAACAAAGGAAATGCTACAGAAATGTCAAAATCTTGTTTAGTGTTTCACCTTCCCCATGCCCAGTGCTCACAGGATAATTTTTACAAATGGCAGAGCCTTTTTTCCCTGCCAGAGCCCCACTTCCCTTGCTGAAGTACAAACAAGGTCTTCCCTCAGTAAAAAATGTAAAATGTGTCACAGCACTCACGATGAGGGACTGTTCTTTCAATTAATCCAAACCAATGAGTTTGACTCTGGAAATCCCTGCTCAGTCCTTTCTCCATTAGCCAAGATGGCAGCTGCCACACTAAAGCTAATGAGCCTAATTAATATCAATTCAGTAAATTAAATTTTTTTTTCCCGACATCATAATTTTGTACTAATCCAGACATTTATACCGATTTAATATCACCTGACATAACATAATTTCTCATTTAACACTAATTGAAAACTACTGGTTTCTTATTCTAAAGAGCATTTGCTGTCACTTGTGACTTATGGCTTTTTATAAAGCTATCTTTCAAATAATATCATCATTGAATTTTATGTTTTTTGCCTAGCTGCAGAACCTTTATATGCAAGCATATATGGTGATGTGGGCAGAATGGAATAATCAGGTAATTTCTTTTAAAGGTATTTATTTTAACAACTTTTCTTCATGTTTTCCATTATATAATTGTAAAAGGACTGACTGAAACAAATGAACAAAGGAAAAAAACTCTTCATTTAAGCAGTGTTGAACTCAGCCCCTCTAGCTATTTTTTTTTCCCCTCTTCTAAATAATTTTGGGTTTGTTCAGCTTGCCTTCAGGCTTGGTTTCTTCAGATGCTACAGAAGAAAGAGCAGATCCCTATTCTGTGCCATTTGCTGTGGTGGTGTAAAATATCCCCATCCTGTGGGTTCCACCACAGCTCAGCTGAGCATGACCAGTGAGGAACCTACAGAAAACCCCTGGTGAGAGTCTCCATCCCAGAGGTGGCACCTACTGCCAGACTGGTTATTACCCACTGCCAAACTGGTTATTATTTACTGCCAAACTGGTTATTACCCACTGCCAAACTGGTTATTAACTTCTGCCAAACTGGTTATTACCCACTGCCAGACTGGTTATTATCTACTGCCAAACTGGTTATTACCCACTGCCAAACTGGTTATTACCTACTGCCAAACTGGTTATTATCTACTGCCAAACTGGTTATTACCCACTGCTAAACTGGTTATTACCCACTGCCAAACTGGTTATTACCCACTGCCAAACTGGTTATTACCCACTGCCAAACTGGTTACTACCTACTACCAGACTAGTTATTATTATCTACTGCCAAACTGGTTATTACCCACTGCCAGACTGGTTATTACCCACTGCCAGACTGGTTACTACCTACTACCAGACTAGTTATTACCCACTGCCAGACTGGTTATTACCTACTGCTAAACTGGTTATTACTTACTGCCAGACTGGTTATTACCCACTGCTAAACTGGTTATTACCTACTGCCAGACTGGTTATTACCCACTGCCAGACTGGTTATTACCCACTGCCAAACTGGTTATTACCCACTGCCAGACTGGTTATTACCCACTGCCAAACTGGTTATTACCCACTGCCAAACTGGTTATTACCTACTGCCAAACTGGTTATTACCCACTGCCAGACTGGTTATTATCTACTGCCAGACTGGTTATTACCCACTGCCAGACTGGTTATTATTATCTACTGCCAAACTGGTTATTACCTACTACCAGACTGGTTATTACCCACTGCCAAACTGGTTATTACCCACTGCCAGACTGGTTATTACCCACTGCCAGACTGGTTATGACCTACTACCAGACTGGTTATTACCCACTGCCAAACTGGTTATTACCTACTGCCAAACTGGTTATTACCCACTGCCAGACTGGTTATGACCTACTACCAGACTAGTTATTACCCACTGCCAAACTGGTTATTACCCACTGCCAGACTGGTTATTACCCACTGCCAGACTGGTTATGACCTACTACCAGACTGGTTATTACCCACTGCCAGACTGGTTATTTGGGGGGCACTGAGCAGCCTCAATCCTCCCAGAGGTAGCAGCACCCCTTCTGCAAACCCTTACACCTGGGGACTGTCCTGGAGTGGAGGATTGAGGGGCTGCAGAAATGGAATAGTTTAAGGAGCAGAGAGTCACAGAGAGCCACAGGATGCACTTGCAGTGCACAGGAACAGGTAACTGGTGTCAGCAGGGACTCTGCAGGTGCCCTGGGCTGGCCCCTGTTCTGGTCACAGGTTGGAGGTTGGATCTGATTTGGGATGGGGCTGTTCAGAGGGGCTGCCCTGGGCAGGGTGGGAGAGCCCCTGGGACAGCAGAAGGAACAGAGGACAAGGAACAGAGGTGCAGCTTGGCCACAGGATGGTGATAGATGCTGTTCTTGTTCACACCCAGAACAAGAGGTGTGAAAAAAGACATGACCCAGGGCCAGGAACACGAATAAATGTGCCAAGAGCTGCTTCTCCAAGTTCTGAGTGTCACTCTGCTCTGTCCCATCACCCACAGAAACTGGAGGGAAATTTCTGGCAAGCACTTCAAGCCAGGGGCCAGCTGGCACAGGGACAGCAAATATTTCAGAATTCCTGTGATATAGATTAATTTCAGGGTAAGAAAAAAAGACTCCACGTTTCTCTTTGTACTGACCAAACCGTGTCTGCCAGAGCTGCATCTGTGTACAGAACAGCAGAGATTGGGGTTCTGCCCATGGCACTGCCTGGACAGAATCCTCTTAGGAGTTTGCAGTGCACACAAAGTGAGGGCCCCATCCTCTGAAGGAGCAGCTGAATATTTACCACTCTGTGGCTCCTGGCCCTTCAGGTTCTCAGAGAAGTTACCTCAGGCAAAGCTCAGTCAACATCAGGATCTGTGGGAAGTACAAAAGTGTCCAGGGGCTTCTCCCAAAGCAGACCTGATGTCTGTTTGTTTTCTAGGATCAGTAACTCAGCCAGAAACACAGGGAGGTTCCATTTCCAGGCACAAGGGTCTTCAAGGGAACATAAAGCAATGCAGGAATCCGAATTACACTACACAGGATGAGTAGAGAGTAACACAGCTTCTACCTGGGAATAATGCTTTTTTATGGAACTGGTTTTAGATCTCCCAGTTCTCTTGGGAAATCACCTGAATCTGAACTGAACTGCTGGTAAAAAGTATTGTTGGAACACAACAAATCTATGTTACTTACAGTACTAATCATGTCTTTTCCTTTCCTGCTTTCCTGCATCCTTCCTCCTATACAAATATTTTGCTTGCTGTCCTTTATTCCCTCAGTTGTCACTCTTTGCTCCTTTGCCTGCCTAAAGTGCCTTTTGTGTCACTTCAATCAGGGCAAACACTGCAAACTTGGCAGCAATTTCCTCCTTTCCCAAAGCAGTGGGGGCTGCTCTGACCTCTGCTTTTGGGAGAAGATTTGGGATTCTGAAGCAGAAGAGACAGAAGTGTTTTCAGAGCAGGTGGAGGGAATTCCCAGTTCCAGCCCTTCCCAGAACAATGCTACTTTGCACATAACATCCTCTACCCACTTCCAAGGGAATCCAGAAGAGTCTTGGGGCTGAAGTGGAAGGAGGCCTTGGGGGAACAGTTATTTTAATTTCACTGGATGACAGACTGTGAACAATTGCTGGGGGAGGCTGAACATGAAAACTGAGCACTTATGTAAGGAGAATTTTTTTTTTTTTTAATCTACTTGGTTGTAAGCCTTGCTACACAAGCTAGAAAAATCAAGTGTAAGAAGCATAAAACAGGATTTTATTGAGAGATATGTCAAAGGTGGCTTTGCTGTTTACACTGAAATACTTCAGAGCCACCCTTTATGTGTAAGGATTTGTACTCCACAAACCACTTATTAGATAAGAAAGGAAGTCTCATTTTGTGAAAGAGGGAGGGTTTTTTACTGGCTTGAAAGGATCATCCACCTGTGTACCTGCCACTGTTTCTCTATTCAAGTAAACACTTAATAACTTATGTCACTATGTTATTATAATACCTATACTGCCTCTAATACTGACAAAAGACTTTATTGGCTTTATTTCTACATCTGTTTATTCACACAACAGAGCCCTCACCACTCTAGAGCTGCTCCACTGTGCTTTGCTTTCACAGCTTGCAACCCCTTTTGAGTCAACAAGCACTCAGCCAGAATGTTATTTTTCCACTGCCCACCAAATCCTGAACCAGAAAAAAAAATCCTAAGCAGAAAAAAAGGAATGAATACGAACAAAATTGCAATCACCATTTAAAATTTTCAGTGGAGGTAATTTGTACTAGCTCTTTGAAAGACAGACAAATGAAAAACAATAGCTACTCCAGCACTGAGGCTTTGATCAAATTTACAAACAAAGAATTTCCCATATCCGTGCTGCCAGCAGTTTATCCCACTTAAAACCCACGCTCCACTTCGAAACACTTTTTTTAAAGTTCCTTTTCATTTTTTTTTTTCCTTAGCATAAGGTTTTTCCCTCAAGTAACAGCCAGCAGTGAACTGCAGCCAGGCAACAAACTGCAGAGGTGAGAGACCAATGGTATTTCAGAAATTCCTCTGCCTAAAGGATGGTGTGCTTTCAAGCTAAGAAATAAAACAATCTATTAATGGGTTGGGATTGAGCAACTCAGGTGAGCACCAAGAGAGGAGAAGCACCTGAAATTACAAACTTTGCATCCAGGATTGTCTTAAAATCTGCATTGTAGCTCTTTTAAGTGAGTTGGAAGCTTGGTGTAGAATGGATGGGATGATTTACAACCATGGGGAGGGGAGGAGAAATTGTTCAAAAAACAGCTCAACGTGGCACTCACTGCGTTACCTCAGCCACAGTCTCTGCTCTCCCATCCCCAGTGACAAGCAGAATTAGGATTTTTTGACACACCATCTCAATGTTTCCACTTAAGCTCCATGTTTCTCTGATTTTGATGAGCATTTAGGAAAAAAAAAAGTCAGTGAAAAATTCCTTGCTACTGTGCATTACTCTGTCAGCCACCCACCATTGATGCAATATTGTGAAATGTATCTCTGAATGCCTTTACACAGGAATAAAGGCCTTTCAGAGGCAAAATTCAGTTCTTGTAGCCTGATTTTCTTTCTGAAACAAAAAATAAGGTGCTGAACTTTACCAAACAGAGTCCTGTGTGTTTGAGAGACACCACAGAGAGAACTAAAGGACAATTCAGCTTTTTCTGTCTTTTGACACAGATGCCTATGGCTTGTATGACCCATTGGGAAGAAGAATTTTACAGACTTTAGATTTGGAAGGAATCTTAATTCTTTGAGATTCACTGGTCACTTTCTGTTGTTGAATTCAAGGGTCCAACACACATCAGTTCCAACCACAAGGAAACACTGAAGGAGACAATGTGACACAATGGTCCCCGGAATAATTCTCCTGCTGAAAAGGAGGTTACTACAAAATCACAGCAAAAGAGCCACACAAAGACAACTCCTCTGACAGCTCCTCCTTTCCTCTCTCAAACAGTTTTTAATTTGGTCCCCATCCAACTGACATCATTCTGATGACTGACTAATATACCATGGAGAATGGGGGAGCATTCTGAAAGCAATTAATATTTAGGGAAACATTCTCAAATAGCAAGGGCTTTATGACTTAAATCTTGAAATGGTCATCGTCTGCAAACACCTAAAAATACTGAATTATAGAAATGGGGCACTGTTATCCTGACACAACCTTTTATCAATTAAGCCCTAAACCCAGAGCAATCTCCACACTTACCCTCTCCTACCCAGAAATATTCTATTCTATTCTATTCTGTTCTATTCTATTCTATTCTATTCTATTCTATTCTATTCTATTCTATTCTATTCTATTCTATTCTATTCTATTCTATTCTATTCTATTCTATTCTATTCCATTCCATTCCATTCCATTCCATTCCATTCCATTCCATTCCATTCCATTCCATTCCATTCCATTCCATTCCTTTAAAATGTGTTAATAACTATATTTGGGTTTACATTAAGGAATTATTTTCTAAGAAAAATTACCCCAAATTGAAGAAAAATTACAAAGACATTTTCTGCTATATCATGCACTGCTGTAACATATTCAACAATGTCCAATTCATTACATTCATTTCTTCTAAGGTTTTAGCTATTTAGGCAAAGGTCCAAGGCCCAGTTTTTGTGCTGGTAGAGAGTGATGACTAAATCTAGAAATATTAAGCACAGGAAACACACAACTGACTGCAACATTAACTTGCCAATAACTCATCACACTGGATGTCCTGTGTCCAATTGAAGCCTGTCTCTGATTATTTATACTTTTCCTAAAGTCCTCACTGCCTGTGTTCAGAAATAAAATGATTTACAGAACTCCAGCCTGTCAGACCAGGCTGTGATCAAGAGCCCAACTATAAAAACTCCAAATACATCCGTCCTAGGAAATCAGGGCCTGAACTGCATTTATTCAAGTCATCAAGCAAAAACTTTGTGTTCCAAGAAAAATGGATTAAAAAACAACTCTGAAGTACCTCAAGACAATTTTTGTCAAAAATTGGTTCAAACAGCTATAGTTAAAACACAAAAGCTCTCTAAGCTGGAAAAAGACCTATAACAGAGTAAGACTTATAACACATTTTACATAATGTGATGCAATTGTGAAACATCTGCAGACTCATTTTGAGTACAGTAATTGCCATTTCTAGCAACACAAAAGTTTCACACAAAGGAAATAAATTTATTTCCCCCCACCCCCCGCCAAATATTCACAAAACTCAAAACCTGAAAGTGAAATCATGCAATGCAACTAAACTGATTTTTTTTTTTAGATAATACATCTAAAAAATTTGTATCCTGTATTTCACCTGAGCACTCAGGATCAGGAGCACCACCAGGCTGCAGCACAGAGGAGCCCTCTCAGCTGCAGGGCTGCTCAGGGTGCAGAGGCAGCATTTCCCCATCCCCATTTCCCATCCTCATCCCCATCCCCATTTCCCCATTTCCCATCCCCATTTCCCATCCCCGTTTTCCCATCCCCATTTCCCATCCTCATCCCCATTTCCCATCCCCATTTCCTCATTTCCCCATTCCCATCCCCATTTCCCATCCCCATTTCCCATCCCCATTTCCCATCCCCATTTCCCCATCCCCATTTCCCATCCCCATTTCCCCATCCCCATTTCCCATCCCCATTTCCCCATCCCCATTTCCCATCCCCATTTCCCATCCCCATCCCCATTTCCCCATCCCCATTTCCCATCCCCATTTCCCATCCCCATTTCCCATCCCCATCCCCATTTCTCATCTCCATTTCCCATCCCCATCCCCATTTCTCATCCCCATTTCCCATCCCCATTTCTCATCCCCATTTCCCCATCCCCATTTCTCATCCCCATCCCCATTTCCCATCCCCATTTCCCATCCCCATTTCCCATCCCCATTTCTCATCCCCATTTCCCCATCCCCATTTCTCATCCCCATCCCCATTTCCCATCCCCATTTCCCATCCCCATTTCCCATCCCCATTTCTCATCCCCATTTCCCCATCCCCATTTCTCATCCCCATCCCCATTTCTCATCCCCATTTCCCATCCCCATTTCTCATCCCCATTTCCCCATCCCCATTTCTCATCCCCATCCCCATTTCCCATCCCCATTTCCCATCCCCATTTCCCATCCCCATTTCTCATCCCCATTTCCCCATCCCCATTTCTCATCCCCATCCCCATTTCCCATCCCCATTTCCTCATTTCCCCATTCCCATCTCCATTTCCCATCCCCATTTCCCATCCCCATTTCTCATCCCCATTTCCCCATCCCCATTTCCCATCCCCATTTCCCCATCCCCATTTCCCATCCCCATTTCCCATCCCCATTTCTCATCCCCATTTCCCCATTTCCCATCCCCATTTCTCATCCCCATTCCCATTTCCCCATTTCCCTTCCCCATTTCCCCATCCCCATTTCCCATCCCCATTTCCCCATTTCCCATCCCCATTTCTCATCCCCATTCCCATTTCCCCATTTCCCTTCCCCATTTCCCCATCCCCCCATTTCCCATCCCCATTTCCCCATTTCCCATCCCCATTTCCCCATGAAACACCCCCAGCTGCTCAGCTGAGACCCACAGGAGATTCTCTCCATGCTGTTCAATTTCCAAGTGAGTTTTTATCTGTGCAATCTCATTACAATCTGCTTTGGGAATTTGCATCATCCTTAACTTGTAGCTGTTCCTGTTATTTATGATTTGGACATTTGAGGTCATTGAAGTTGGCCAAGTATTGGCCAAGCCTAAAGAAAATTTCTGGGTAAAGAAACTACTTCTAGGATTAGATTCAGGCATCTTTTTCCAGTAGCTTTTCACAATTAAAAAAAAGTAAAAAATAATTCTGCATCCTTCAAATTAATGACTGAACATTATCCATGTGAAGCCACAGAGACTGATGAACGTTTGCTCAAAAATTTCCCTGACATTACTATTCTGGTTTACATCCCTCTGGGACAAGCAAAGATTCCATGAGGTATCCATCAGGAAAGATTTTGGTTCCCTGTTTTGTTTGTGAGAGAAGCAAGAATAAAACTTTTCTAATGGTAAAAAAAAAAAAAAAAAAAAAAAAAAATAAAATAAAATAAAATCGCATATCAGGGACCAGAGGCCACCCCAAAGCTCTGTGCCATCCTTCCACAGAGCAGATCCAAAAGGCAAACCCATCTTTCACCTCCAGCTACACAATTGCAGGGGTCAGGACAGATATCACTTGAAGCTCGTGGGGAGTTTTCTGGCATAGCTGAAAAACCAGATTTGTCAGCTCCAGAATTTTTAACTGTTAAAGGAGCCAAATGCAAAAGAAATCAGACAAGCCATGTTTGGAAAAACAATGAACTGCAAAACGTTTTCCTTGGTGCTACCTTCTAAATGATGAAGCAGCTGAAAGAATGAAAGTTTTGCAGAGCTCTGTCCCCATTTCCAGTTTATCTCTGCAGCTCTGAGTGGCTTCACTTGTGCACATACACAGTGCTGTGGTTTTCCATTACAGTAGCCTGCACTAATAACTGCCATTTACAGACTTTTTTATGCTTCACTTGACAACGTTAATCCTCCTTGAATATGACTTTTGGCATGGAGTTTCCTTTGTTCCGAAGGTGGGACACACACAGACTTATCTCTGTGTTCAGTAACTTATTTAGTGCACTGAATATTTGCCTGTACCAATAAAATTAATGATGCTTCACTCCATGCTCACACTGATGTGTGATCACCAGGGAACTTCACCTCTTCCCTTTTGTGCTTGCACAGGATTTGGAAAAAGAGCCACCATTCCTCAATTTCTCTCAGGAGCACATCCACTCTACTAAGAATCATTAAAATAATTAAAAACAGACACACGCACAACCATGCTACTTGTGTCCTTTGTCAGTGACTCACCAGAGTTTCTCATACCCACTAAATTACAAAAAGGCATAACTTTGTGCTTTATTAATTTTTAAACAGATTTCTTTTTTAAAAAAGCTGGAATTTTTAACAGCGTGGGAAAACAAACTCCCTCTTTATATTTTAAATGTTAAAATGCCATACTTAGATTCTTTGCTAACCTTTCCCTGCCGTGTTTCCAGTTTGATTTTTTCATTCTTTGGAATTTATTTTCGTTTTCCTTTTTGTTAGAATTTGGAAAGTTTAAAATGTGGTCTTGCCCCACAGTCCTCTAGTCCTCTAACCAGTTCCTCCTTTTATCAGTTCCAGCTGAGGTCAAAGCCAGTTCACTCCTCTGTCTTTAGACACACCAAAAAGTGACTCTAAAATGCTAAATATTTTTCTTAAAACCTAAAATGTGTTTAATTAAATATATGGTTTTGATGATTTAAATATACTGTTTTCTCACTGAGTCTGTAACTACTAAAGGTCAAACCCAACAGTTGTTACTTCTGTACAACAATCTCTTTTATTTCATTTGACATCGTCTTTTTCTAGAACTAGAGTTCTGAGAAAATCGAAAGTCTGTAAATTAGGAAACAAAGTAATTATGTGTCTGTTGTACAAGGCAATAACCCAGGCTAATAATGAAGCCCTTAGCACAGAAGTTGGCTGAATCATTATCTCACACAAATAATGCTCTGATGGTGCCATTTGCTGGACCCAAAAGTAACTAGAGATTAAAAAAAACCAAAAAAGGTCTCCAAATGATTGGAGTTACATAAGCAAGAATTATAATTTCAGAACTTGAATCCCAAGGTGTGAGGTTGAGGTTCTCTGCAGCCCAAACCAAAATGATCACACCAAGTTCCCTGAATTCCAGGGAGATTCACAGTCACCACTTAGCTGAACCAAACCCATCCTCGGGCTGGCTATTCCTACACAGCTCTAAAGTTACACACACCATTAAACGTTCCTTTCATTCTGCTCACAATTAAGGAAGGACCAAATTAGTGCAAAAACAGGAACAGGCGTCTTTTGTATTTACATTCATCTGATTTTAATGGCCTGGGGTTTGCAGCCTGCTCTGCACAGCTATTTAGGAAGTTCATTTAATAATTAGCAGGCTGGATAACTTCTGACTGTCAGAGAAAGATATGATAATGCAGGAAGAAAAAGATCTGGAGGATGGTCATCTGTTTAATGTTCAGATAATTAAGAGTGCTGGACAAATGAGTATCTGCTCGATTTATTCCTTCTTTTGAACTCTTTAAGTTATGATTACTGTTAACACAGACCAGTTTTGACAGGTAAAAATAGATTTCCTTTCAGAAAATATGAAGCAATTGTTGCAATGCTGGAGTTCTGAGTGAAGCAGTGATAATCATTTTGGAGAAGAAGGTATTGAGGCACAAACCTCCTGAGATCAGAAAATATAACTGGGGCCTTTTTAAACTTTTATACATTGCTATGTTCTTTTTGCTTCTTACAATTCTTTTTCTCTGTATACAGGAAAAAAATAAAAAAGTGTTCTAGCCATGAAATCGATATTCTGATTCACATTATTTCCAGTGTGCTGGATTCCACCAAGTTCCTTTCTAATCTCACATTCTTACTTTTCTACAAGACGTGGACTTGGAAAAGACAGACCACTCCCTTTTCTCTTGTGAGTCAACCTGCAGTTCAGAAATGCCAAAAACTGGGAAAGTTCTCCCAAGTTAAAGTGACTTGGGAGACAAGCTACACAAGGACATTTTGTCAAAAACTGGGAAAGTTCTCCAAAGTTTAAGTGACTTGGGAGACAAGCTACACAAGGACATTTTGTCAAAAACTGGGAAAGTTCTCCAAAGTTTAAGTGACTTGGGAGACAAGCTACACGAGGAAATTTTGTCAAAAACTGGGAAAGGTCTCCAAAGTTTAAGCGACTTGGGAGACAAGCTACACAAGGACATTTTATCAAAAACTGGGAAAATTCTCCAAAGTTTAAGTGACTTGGGAGACAAGCTACACAAGGACATTTTATCAAAAACTGGGAAAATTCTCCAAAGTTTAAGTGACTTGGGAGACAAGCTACACAAGGACATTTTATCAAAAACTGGGAAAATTCTCCAAAGTTTAAGTGACTTGGGAGACAAGCTACACGAGGACATTTTATCAAAAACTGGGAAAGTTCTCCAAAAGTTTAAGTGACTTGGGAGACAAGCTACACGAGGACATTTTGTTTTCCAGAAGGGTTTTCACCTGTTGTTTTCTTTTCTTGAGCTCAGCCAACCAGGTTCCCGTGCCGTGGCAGAATTTACAAACGCTCCCGCTCCTCCGTGAGGATGGAGCCTGCTCCCCAGCACCACCTTCCCCTGGATGCTTCCCCCCGTTATTCAATCCTCCTCTGGAAGGCAAACCGTGTGTGAAAAACCCTCCTGGCCACCTGCTGCCCCAGCCAGCTGTCCCCATCCCACTCTGCCACCTGTGACAGCAGCCAAAAGCCAAAAACACTGGGGCAAGAGGGAAACCTGGCAGCACGCCAGGCGGATTAAAGCTCCAGCACAAAAGCTGACAAAAATCCACCTGTGTGTCAAACATCAAGGAGATGAACGGTGGTTTTCAGCCAGCAGAAGGGCTGAAGGGTTTCTTCCCCCTTCAATAACTTTTTGTGCTTTGCTAAAATCAGTTTAGCTCCAGGGAATGGGGAAACTTGCTCCCAGGAACTCTGGTGGGACCAGCATCAGAGAGAATGTCTGGAAGGTAGGGGGGTAATTCTCCGTGCCTCATGGACATCAGGAAGTCCAGGAATAAGACTGAAATGGGATTTAAGTGGCACACGAGTCCTGTGCTGGCAAATTTTAGTCTGCTTGGGAAGGGAAGGGCAGCCAGAAGTACCAGTGAGGAGGTGAAACACTGATGGATGCAGATGGCCCAGATCCCTCAAGAATTTAGAGAAGAGAAAAAGATACAAATGACAAGAAAAACCTCAAACATTCAAACAGGGTGTAAGATCCTTCTCATTCTCAACAGCAGAAATAATGGAACAAATGTGCAACAGATACAAGCAAAGAACAGACTGAAAATATCCTGACAACAGCTGAAGATATTCCCATGAATGAACATTGTCTCTGTTCTGTCCACTTTTGCCAGTGAGTGCCCCATAATTTTTAAATAAAATCTTCAGACAAACTTATCACTGCTTGATGAAAAGGAATGAACAATTTGTCATCCAACATTCATATTAAAAAAAGTGATGAGATGGTACACCACTGTTGGGTAGCTGCTTATCTCTGACCTGCAGGGAAATGGAGTCAATTTGAAATAACTGACATCTTATTGTAAATAGTATTTGTCATTAAAATAAGTTACAGTGTTTCTAGTCACCTCCTTTTCTAGTAATTTCTAAATTTACAATACTATTGTAAAACATGGAAGTTGAAATCAGTTGAATTCTCCCCTGTGGCTCTGAAACCACTTCACCAGTTTTCTATATTGCATTAGCAATATTATATAATATTACAGCCATCTCTCCCAAATTTTATTTTGGGCAGGTACAGCATGCACATTGTTGTATTATTTAAGAGTATTTTTATTGTAATGTCACTCATTACAATTAAAAATAAATGAAAAAAAAATTACTGAAGTTTTTTTTACCAGTCCTTGCTTCTTGATAGTTAATTTGGTAATGAAACAGAGAATAAAATGTAACCTAATCACAATTCTCAAAAGAAGTTATCTGAGTGTACATGCACACACGTGCTCCCCACATTATTGAATCACTGAACTTCTTTTAAAAGTCTCTTTAGAAGTAAGTGGAAATGAACCTCTGCTTTCCCTTACTTTTAAAATGACTGAAATTCAGCTTGTGAAGGAACTCTTTTATCAATTATTTAAGATTTGATTAATAAAACCCACGAAACTACTGGTAAACTTTGTAAGTAGAACTTATGGCTTGGGAAACTGCCTTTTAAACTACAGGAGCAGGACTATGAGTAATTACATAAAATGGAATATGAGGTAGAAAACAATTTACTACAGAAGAACACGATGGAGCAGAGTAACCAAAAACCCCCTAGAGTGTAGATGATGAATGCAAGCACTGAATTTTAAGAGATGTTTGCCACATTTATGTTCTCAGTTTAGACTGTAACATGTGAACTAAACATTTAAATGGTAAGCTGTATATAAAATAAATTTATTTTCCCACTTTACATTGCACTGTGCCAGATAACCATATTAGCCTGATATCCATATTCAGGATGGAATCACTGCTCTGTATTACCCAAGATTATGATTTTAGACAGCTTGAGCAAAATTTGGGAGGAAATAGGGATTTGCACTGGAAATTAAAGAGGAAGAAGACTGTAGACAGTAATTTTTCTTCAGAGAAGATAAGAGAGGAGTTAAAGAAAAAGCAGGCAAACTAATGATGTTCCCCTGTCCATTGAACCCTAGATATAATTTCTAATTTTACAGGAAAACTACCAGCTCTTAGGGCATATTTAAGAACTCCAGAATGGATATTTTATATCCAGTATGACTACATTTAATATTAGTGGAAATTGTCTCAGGCATGTTTCAGGCACTGTCGAAAAATGGCTCACTAAATGTGGTTCCTCTTTATTTGAAAGATATGCTCATTAAGCACATTATCCTACTCATTTCAGTAAAACAAACACATTAATAATTCTGTTTTATCCCCACTAACACTTCCAGAGACCATGCAGGTATGAAAGTATTATTTATGCTCTGCCCAACCTCACACTTCATCAACCAAATGACTACAATTCAAATTATTTTCTTTCCCACTACATTTCTAATTGTTTTCTTTCCTTTGTAGGGAGGAAAGCTTTGGTTTAAGGGATCTGAACCAGTTGAACTGTAAATGAAAGCTCAATTCATCCATCATTACTAAAGATGAGGGGGAAAAAAATGAAGAAAAACACACAAGAGTTTGGTTTCCAGATCACAGGGCAGATGTTGAGACATCAGAAAACCACATTCTTTCTCAGAGAGCCTTGAGGTAACAGCACAGCAAACAGAATAATTCAATAATACAATAAGAGGATCCCTTATATTGGAGGTAAGGGGTGAATGGCAGTTTCTGCCAGGCCTGGTGCATCTCCATAATCCATCCACAATCTCCATAATCTCCAATCTCCATAATCATGAAAAGGAACTGTTGGAAACTCTACCATCACAAATCAGACTGATACAAAAAAATATGGGTGAGGCATTTTGACACACATGAGAATTCTGACAGCTTCAGGAGAGGTCAGGGAAATCACAAAAGCAGCTAGCCTCCTTTGAAAGTGAAAAATTTTGGGAAAGGCTATTGTTGGCTCAAACCAAAAGATGCTGAAAAACCCAGTGGTATCTTACTTAAGGGAGCAGAACTTGTCCCTCTTCCTCGTGCCAGGGGCAGGATGAAGGCAGGGATAAATGGGTCTTTTATTCAAGTTACCCATACTCAGTGCAGAAAGGGAAGGAGAAAAACGTAGTTTTCCTGTTGATTTTGTACCAGAGGAGGGTTTAGCACCGATGGAATCATGGATAAATGTCACTGTGACAGCAAAGGGCAGTGGTGGCAAAGGCAAGTGGTCTTACCAGTAAAGCTGGTGGGCAACTTGGATGCTCTGCAGAGAACGATGCAGCAGGAGCTCCACCAGAGGGCTTTCAAGACTCCACTCAAACTTGAGCACCTTCACAGAAAAAACGGCAATCAACATCCGTTTCGTGAAAAACTAATCAAAAAGAACCCAATGCTTGGTTTGAACAAAGCAATCAGACACGTGGAGCTGGCTCTAGCTATGCAATGAGCAGAGGAGCTTCAGTTCACAGGGACCTACCACCGCCTGTGAGACAGACAGACAGACAGACAGCACCTGTGAGACAGACAGACACCACCTGTGAGACAGACAGACAGCACCTGTGAGACAGACAGACAGCACCTGTGAGACAGACAGACAGACAGCACCTGTGAGACAGACAGACAGACACCACCTGTGAGACAGACAGACAGTACCTGTGAGACAGACAGACACCACCTGTGAGACAGACAGACAGACACCACCTGTGAGACAGACAGACACCTGTGAGACAGACAGACACCCCCTGTGAGACAGACAGACACCTGTGAGACAGACAGACAGACAGACAGCACCTGTGAGACAGACAGACACCTGTGAGACAGACAGACAGACACCACCTGTGAGACAGACAGACAGCACCTGTGAGACAGACAGACAGACAGACACAACCCTGTGAGACAGACAGCACCTGTGAGACAGACAGACAGACAGACAGACACCACCTGTGAGACAGACACCACCTGTGAGACAGACAGACACAACCCTGTGAGACAGACAGACAGACAGACACCACCTATGAGACAGACACAACCTGTGAGACAGACAGACAACCCTGAGAGACAGACAGACACCTGTGAGACAAACATCACCTGTGAGACAGACAGACATCACCTGTGAGACAGACAGACACCACCTGTGAGACAGACAGACAACCCTGTGAGACAGACAGACAACCCTGTGAGACAGACAGACACAACCCTGAGAGACAGACAGACACAACCTGTGAGACAGAGACCACCTGTGAGACAGACAGACATCACCTGTGAGACAGAGACCACCTGTGAGACAGAAAGACATCACCTGTGAGACAGACAGACAGACAGACAGACACCCTCATTCTGTGTTAACATGGCAGCTTGTCTTCCCCCACTTAAATCTATCACTGCTATACTGAATTTTTTTTATCTGATTATCTGGTTGGGAAAATAAACTTATTTTAGCACGGAAGCTGTGAAGGTGCCAGGGCACAGGAGTTTGTGGATGCTCTAAAGCTGAGAAGGTTCTGCTGCCTCACAGCAGGGGGATGACATGAATAAATTCACAAATGCATAGAAGAGGGGTATGTGTCTAGATAAGCAGATATCACAAACACAGTACTGGGAGGTGAGGGGATGGAGATTTCCAAAGTTCCTGCTCAGCCCCAGCTCAGCATCTATCCAGTCACCAGGGGCTTTGGAAGCACTGATTAACTTGCAAAACGTTAATTCCCAGTGAAATGCAACGTCTGTCTCTAAAGAGACAATTCCACACCCAAATGTCCACTTCAGTCTGTGCTGACAGTGGTTTCTCAGTATCCGTGGTTGTCTTGGGGTGACTTTTCCTTTTTTTCTCCCACTTCTCTCCAATTTTTTTCCTTTTTTTCCAGAGGGACCTCATTCAGAGGTTTCCTCCCAAATTTGTCCTAAACCAGGACAGTGGTCTATTAAAAAGCCAGTGATTTGTGGCAACAGCATTTCCTTCCTCGACTGCAATGAAGCCCTGACACCTGAGCAGAATTTCTCTTGTTCAGATGCACTTTTTAACTTTTTTTTCTTACTTGAAAGTACCTTCACGTGTTCTACATGAAAGCCCAACCAGAATTCCCAAACAATTCCATTCTCTGAGTTGGAAAATCTCTCCCCCAGCCCCGTTTTTAATGCACTCATTGCATCAATTGACAAGATTTACTCGTTCCTCTTGCAATATCTTAACCAACCTGAAAGCATCAAAAGTATTTAATGAAGTTATTGATCCGGACTGAAGACTTCCTTGGCTATCACTTTCCTCCTTACCTGCACCAGCTGTGGGAGGTATTCCAACAATTCATCATTTGACACATTTTCTATTTGCTGGACTGCTGCCCTGCGAATATCTTGGTCTGGAAAACTAGAGCAAAACAAATAGATATCATTAAGAGCTACCAGAGCACTGCAACTCTCCTGAGCTCTCCCTGATAGAAGATGTAAGAAAAACCGATTTACTCTCAAAATGGAACAGGGGGGAAAAAGAAAAAAAAAAAAATCAATTAATTTGCTTTATTGTAACAAGAAACACAGCACAGATGACTTAATTGGATTGACTGTTACAGTGCAACACAGGGGGGGAAAAGAAACGCCAAAAACCTGATTTTCAAATACCTTTTTGAATCTGAACTACCACATACTGCAATTTCCCAAAATATGAAGCAAATTACAGATCTCTTGCTGCTCTTTCTTACCTGAAATAGGAAATTTCTGAGCCGAGTGAACTTTTAACAGTCACTTGAAGACTTCATTTGTTCTGAGCAGCAACACAAAAGCTTGAAATTTCCCATACAAAAAGGGTTCATTTCAGATAATTTACTCCCAAATCAGCTCTTCTGTTTTCTGTCATAACACAATCCAAAATACTTTTTAAACAAAAGCAATTTTGAAATTGAAAACATGGGTTGGGTATTTTTAGGATTTTACTTTGTGAAATTTGGTTAAAAAAAATAAAAATATGAACACCTTCCCCAGAAAAGCTCCAAGTCAGTGAAACAGACATTTGAGAACTCGGCATAAATGACATTCTCAACTAATTCTGGCTGAAACCAGGGTGGCTGTAGCCTGGTATGGGTTTTGTGATGGAGCTCTCATCATAAAAATGATAAAAGAGGAAAACATGGCGTGGCAGCAGTGATTATGCAGAAAAAGAAGGCTGGATAATATACATGGTGAAAACATTTTTCTTTAAAGAGAACGAAATTTTGATGTAACCTGATTGAACTAAACTGACTCTTAACAAAACATTTTCTCTCTTCTAAGAGAAAAGTTTAAGTGTCTCTTTTAATATTTGAAAGGCAAAGTATAATACTTTAAGAACTTCTTTTGAAAATATAAAAATCATTTCTGCCTTTTCACGTTTTGCAGTTGTGACTTTGCAATTTTTCCAAAATTGATCATTGAAAGTTTGGACTCGATGATCTCAGGGGTCTTTCCCAACCTCCATAATTCTACGATTTTATTCATAAAATTCTACACAGAGAATTTCACACACCCCAAAGTTGCCTAGATTGGTTCACATGTGGCCGATTTGCTGTAGTTCTGCCTTAAAAAGGAAAGGAGCAGATGTGCTCTTCTGTGCACATCTGCTACACTGTGGGAACCCCGGATATTGAGAGTTTTGGGCTTTCTGTGCTGACACTCAATAAAACATTGCTTTTGACCCGAGGCTGTGGAAAAGGCTCCCAAAACTGAATGACAGAGCTGGAATCACTGGTGTGTAGTTTGACTAGAAGTGTGTAATGCCACATGGTGGAAAATTTAGAATGTGAGGTTTTGGAATGCAGCAATATATGGAGAGAATGATGAAGGTTTTAGGGCAGAGGTTTCTTTCTTCTTCACCTTCCTCTTCATGGGTCTGGGTGGGATCTTGTTTAATTTTATGGAAAAATCCACACTGCGGGTCATTGGGTTAAAAGTAAAAATAATTTAGGTGTTAGTTTTTAATAGGACAGTTGGTCCTTAAAGGGCCTTGTAGAGAGAGAGATCCAGCTCCATTTTTAGTTTGATAGCTTGAAGTGCTGTAGCACTCACTGTACTATAGATAAGAATTAATAAACATCTGATTCCAAACACAAAATTCCGTCTCTTGAGCTCTCAATCCCGAGAAAAAAAAAAAAAGAAGATAAAACGTGATACTACATGGTGTCACCCTTATTTGTGTGTCAGTACTTGCATGTTGTCCTCTGCCATCCCAAGGAGATTTTCTGTCTCCACCTGCAGCAAACTGGAAATGGTCGTGGAGACCTTTCAGTCACCAGGGTTGCCAGAAGGGGCAGAAATGTCAAATATCAAACAAAGAAATGTCAGATAAAGAAATGTCAAACAGCACCACGGTGCTCAGATGAGCTGCTGGGCTTTGATCCAGCTCCCTGAGGGTGAGCACCTACCCCAAAAAAAAAAAAAATCAGTGAATCCCCATCCTCTGAGCTGATATGGATGATGGGCTATTGGGAAAGACCTCTGATTTGGCACACACAAAAAAAAAAAAAAAAAAAGACGAAAGGATAAGGGTTGTTCTGTCCATTCACCCCGAGGAAAGTCCTTGGAAATCAGAGCCTTCAAGCATGGCAGGAGATGCCACAGGCCACCAGTGTCACTGCTCCAGGAGCCCAGCACAGCCCAGGCTGCTCCCTTCCCACCTTCCCTGCCAATAGTGCAGGAATGAAAATCCCAGGGGAAACAGAGGAGGCAGGGCCGTATTTGCAGCAATGAGCACTTGTTGCTCTCAAGATAAAAAGAGAGAAATTATAAAGCTAAGTGCTCAGCACTATAATGGCACCTGCTGCTTCAAGCTTGAGCTTCTGACTTCAATAAAACCAGCTGAAGCAGAACAGCATGTACACTTTGATCACAGAATTAACTAGAGGCCATCTAATAAAAACGGGGATATTTTGATTTAAAAAAAAAAAAAAAAAAAGGTGAAAAGTTGCACTTGATAAAAATGGTTTTCAAGGCTGCAACCAGCTGCAACCTGTAACACTTTCCAGCACCCTTTAGCAATGTGGCTCAGGGCTGGTTTTACTATTTGCTTGTCTGTTAAGGCACACATTTAGTGACATTTCTAATATGGTTTATAATTCTTTGTATACTGCCAAGAGGGCCTCGATGGGGAGAGGAGGAATGCATTATAAATAAATTATCATCCTGGGTCCAAATTAGATCTTTTGCAAGGCTTATTTTTTCACTTATTTATTCCAGGCAACCTATTAGGAATGAGAAGTTGTCACTTTAATATTCACATAGCTATTTAGAACAAAACATATTTGAAGGAGGACTACATATTTAAAAAAAAAAAAAAAAATCCTTTCCATATCATCTTATTTTCTAATTATGCAGTTGCTGCAAAGGGTTGTGTGCAAGCATGTGCAGATAATATGGAAATGAGTTTTTCCCTTCCTCTTCTTGCCTGGGTCAACAGGCTACTGAGCAGTGAAAATACACAGGCACAGGGTGAAACAGAAAAATGTTATTACTCAGTTACAGCTTGTCCTTACCAGCAGCCAAGATCTGAACACGCCATGCTATGAGGAGAGAAAATCCTATATTTTGGTTCCAGCAAGACAAAGAATGAAAAAAATATTTGAATCCCAAACTTCCCAGAAAATTCAGCAGCTAACGTTTGATTTATTTCGAGTTGATTTGAGGTAAGACAAAAGCAGGGCTATGTCTAAGTTCCCAGCAGATGTGATTAGAGCAATGACAGGCACAGTGGGGAAATATCTGCAGGGCACTTGGCTTCAGGAAATATGGCTCTTGTCATTCTTTTGGAATCACATTCTGGTAATTTGTTGGTTTTAGTGACTAAACTGTTCCCTTCAGCTTGTAAATCTTGAGGTCAGCTTGAGGCTTAGTTCAGCCTTTTGAACAGAATGGGTAATTAGCACGTTTTTAAATTACCTGAGAATTTTTTAATCCCTAGATGTAATAGCCGTTGCTCTTTTTGAATTTCAATGTTGTTCAGGGCCACGGATACAATATCGAATTTCTGTTTATAATTCCATTTGTTTTCCCCCTTCCATTTGTATTTGAGCAAACATTTCACATCCTCAGAAACACTGGAGTCACAGCAGACTCTTATGAACTCCACTAGTATTGCTTGTGCTATTTACACTTGCATACAGCAGATTATTTGCTAGAAGCCAATAAAAGGGAATGGTTTAGAAGCAGATCTGAGTAAAAATATCCCTTCACATGCCTGTAAACTGTACCATCTTGTAGTCTGGTACTTAATTAGGGCTGGAAGGGTTTTTTTGGTTTTTTCCCAGTGAATAATCTTGCAAATGTTTGAGTTGCATCAAATATGATTTTAGTAATCCATAAATTAGTCTTGATTAGAGGAAAATATATATTTTTTTTTTTTTACTAACTCAATGCAAGAGAAATCACTTCAGGCTTAAAAAAAAAGAGCTTTATAGTCTGGATATTAGAGGAGAGCTGATTTCCAGGGCTTGCTGCAATGAATATGCAATTATTTATTTACACAAGCTGAAAACTCTGAAAGTGGAGAAGGGAGACAACTCTATCACAACAAATTCAATATTCCAGCCTTGAAGGGGACACTCCTCAGAACGAGGAGCTCATCTGGAGCACAGCCTGTCTACATCCATTTCTGGAAGGATTTGAACTGACAGAATTCCTGACATGTGGCCTCTGACTGTGGCTTCAGAAAGGCAGGAACTTTGAGAACTCCTCTTCCCTGTCATTAAAACAGCTGAGAATTTAACTAAAAGAACCCCAGCTTAAAATGCAATCTTTTAACAATGCTTGTGAGATTCTTTTATTGCAGTTTCTAAATGCTAAGTGTCATCCAGGTTTGGGTTTCTACTCACTTATAGGTTTTTTTTGTTGTTGTGTGGTTTTTTTCTTTTTTTTCCCTCCATGAACAACCTATTGGTCAATAAATTCTTCACTGAATTGTGGTTCTGGTCTCTGTGGCTAGAGCCAAGGTGTTCCCCATTTATTTGCCTGGCTGCACTGTATTATCTTGCAGCTTTTTTCTTCTGGCCAATTTAATTGTTCTCTCTTAGGGAAATGAGTATTCCACAGCCATGGCTTCTTACACATTTGTTCCAGGTTAGCACACATCAGAAACATCACAGGCTCCACCAAAAAAATACAAACAATATGTAAATTATAGTTGTTGGGTTTAGTCCTCAGTCACCTGTCACACCTGCACATCCCCTTCTCAGATTCTCCATAAGTTATGAAATTCTTTTCCTCTCATTAAACCCTCACCCATTTAAACTCAACACCCTTTTTGCAGTTTTGCTCTTCCCTCTCTGCACGATGCCAGTGACTGACAGCCACCCATTTTTTAACTTCCAAGCAGATTATCACATCCCCCTTGAGACTTCAAGATGTTTTTGTAAAAGTTCAATTACGAGCTGGATGAGCACAGATTGAAATTCGGTTTAGAAATAAGGACAGCTTCCAGTCTTTGATTTTTTTGTACAGGTAGCCAGGCATTTACCTTTCAGCTAAATCAGATTCACACAGAAATCTCAGCACTGCTGAGGTGCCCTGTGGATCTGTGAAATTCTCCTGAGATTTCAGCATCTGCCAGTGGTGAGCTGACTGTAAATGAGGAATAGATGTGCATTTCATGTCTAACAGTTTCACTGTTTTAATTTTATTGTGCTGCCTCAAACAGCCCAGTGCTGGAATACATTTGTCAGGTAAGTGAAGCTGCTCAGTTCTCTACATTTTCTGGCACATTTTGATTTCTGAGGAGAACAATGTAGCCTTTCACAGGCCTTCTTTTAACCTAGAGCCTTGTATCATACCACTTATTTCTGCATTTCCCTTCCCATTTTAAGTTCTGTTGCATTTTCAATGAAGAAAAGCTTCAGTCCATGAAATTCATGTTATTCAGTCTGGCAGAAACAAGGAAACCTGAACTAACAAACCCATTGGAAGGAGGATTCCAGCTGAAAACAAAACACCCTTTGAGTGGTGCAGGATATCATGGCATTGGTGGATGCAATGGGCCAGGAGAGAAAGGATGGAAGAAAGGTTGAAAAGAACAGAAAGGGAAGTTTTGTGAGGCAGTGAAAGTATTTTAAGAACAGCTGGACAGGAAGAGGGAAGAAACTACCAGAATAATGATTAAGGTAGAGTTTTAGCTTGCAGATTTCTCTTTGTGATTTTTTCATTCCTTTGAGGGCTTCTAAATAAAACACCATGTGAGTTGATGAAGGTTAGAAAACGGCAAGGACTAAAGGAAATTACAGAAAGATAACAAATGCCATCAGTAAAAAGAACACTGCATTTTCATAATTTTTTTTTTTTTTTTAAAGAGAAAATTCACTCCTCACTGTGAGACATCAGGTGAATCCTTCCCAACCCCACACATTGCAAAGGCCAGGTCCCATCCACTGGCTTTTGCTTTGGGTGATTGATTGGCAGATAGAATCTGTTAAATTTACTCACAGAAAAGATACTTTCAGTGATGCTCACAGAGATTTTTCTACGAGAAATTCTGACTGAAACAACTAAGAATAAGTTTAAGATGTCATGGAGACCATATGGTGAACCATATCCTAGGACAAGAGTAGGAAGAAGTTAACAAGAAGAAGTTTCCATTTGAAACTTGTATGATCTAGAAGGTTCTTCCCACCCCGGAGACAAACTTCTCTGTTACATTAAAACTAAAGATTAAACCATGGAAAACATGATTATTTAGATTAAGCTTCCTGATTAGAATGTACATTTATGCACAGAAAGCATGAAATATTCTACATAGTTATGTATTTGTCCTACCACAGCATTCTGCTGTAGAAGCTCCATATTTATTGCCAAGAAAGCTAAAAATGGTTAAAAGCAGTTAAAAATAAAAAAAAAAAGAATTCATCATGTGCTACTGCTTAAAAAGACTTGTCTGTTCTAGCAATGCATAATCTCCATTGCAGTTATCACTAAATTTCGTGTATATTAAGCACAAGCAGTTTTAAAGCTTTATCAGTAACACGTTCTGTACATCAAAGTATCAAATTAATTGTCCTTATCTTATTTCTCTGCCTAAGCCTGTGTTTGCTGCCCACATCGATGCACACCTACAGCCAAGGCACAGGATGCAAACAGGCAAGGTGTGCTCTACCCCTACCTGGTTTATGAGTACTCTGCTGGGAATTCCATGGTGAGCTCCCAGGGAACATGTTCAATTCTCCTTTTACTCGAACAATCCCAATCTGATTCAACAATTCTAAATCTGTTTGGCTTTCAAAGGTATAAGAACAAAGTGTGTCTTCAGGGTATCACATTTTATTGTGATTGCTGGTTGGATACCTGAACCTCTGAAATGCAACAGCCACTCTGCTACATAAAGTGAGAATCCAGAATAATGCAGTGACAGCCACAGGCTGAGGGACACTAAAAGCAAAACTGGGTCTGACACCCCTGATTTGGATCATGGCTTTAAAGGAATGTCCTTTCCTGTGCCCTGAAGGAATTACAATTCAGCAGGGAGTTTTTCTAGGCAAATCTTTAAGCCTAGCAGGGAGGTTCCATCTTCACCTCCACAAGATACTTCAGAAGGTTCTCTCTTCAAAATGGTTGCAGCCATGCACTGAGCTGGAGAAAAGACACACCTTCCATGGCTATTTCCTGATTCTAGCTCAATTTCCTCCTTCCCAGCCATGAAACCTCACAGGGCTGCAAGTGCACTCAAATGGGCCAGGAAAAAAAACAAAAAACAAAAAGCAACCAAAAAAAACAACAGAAAAACAAAACCAAAACAAACCAGCAACAACAAAAGAGAAGCTGAAGAAGACATTTGCTGGTTTGATTAATGAATATTCTTGGACTTTCCTTTGCAGTAACTTGAATAGCAAGATAACCTGACTAAAAATTCCCAGTTATGGCTGTTCTAAACATACACAAACCATTGGCCTGCTAGCAAGACACCACAAATGATGGCACTGCCAACCCTGCTTTGGCTTCTTTCTCTCATGAGGAAATTCTCTCAGTAAATGAGTGTACTGGGGTTATTTCCCTGGCTACTGTGCCATGCAATGTGCATGCAGCAAGAGGAACTCTAACTCACTAAAGCTTGGCTTTTTACCAGACTCAATAAGCAAAACCAACAGCAAAATGCACAGGGCACCAAGAAGCTGCTCTGAGTAGGAGGGACCATCTCTAAAATTCTGCCTTAAGGATAATTTTATATTTCAGGCAACAGATTATAACCATCCTTCCCTGAAATTAGAGATAAGAGCGTAAAATCTTTTTCTACACTTCCCCCTCCCATCCTCTCCATCACATCTTTATTGATTAAAGAAACATTAATGGTTCTTTAAATTCCTTTTTGTAAGCATTGGCTTGTAGGGCTCTAAGAATCAATGCACTTGGTCTGAATACTGGATTCAAGGGTGCAAGTGAATTTATCAGTGAAATGTGCCACGATTGTGTTTTCCATTTGTGAAAGCTCTTCCTTTCCACTGTACAAATGCACTGCATGCCATCATTTGCCTGCAAAGTGGAAGAGCATAAGAGAGACACTCAGAGAACAAGAAACATCTGTTAAAGGGCATGTTTAACTGTGGGGTGAACAAAACAATCAGAAATTGCAGAAAGCTGCAAATCCAGTTCAGATTCCTGATAATGGGGCTTGATCTGGTGGCTGTGACACCTCTCCCTAAACTCTGTGCTGCTGCCTTCTATCCCAGGCTGTGAGAAAACCTCTCCAGTGGTTTTCATTTCCCTGTCCTCACTAATGGCTGGTGGAGTTGAATCAGCAGGACACATGCTGCTTTTTTTTTTTTGCTCTGGGAAGAAGGATAGTTCAGTTCCCAAGCCAAGGCTTCCAGAAATGGTTTTAAGAACCTTTTGTAAAGAGTGAGCACATACCTGCAGCACAGATTCAGGTTCTCCTAAAGACACTGCAAACTCAAGTTCCACCAAAGAAAGCATCCACAATCTGGAGTGACTGGAAACTCTTGGTCTCTTTTATGGTGTTGATAAATTGTGGTGCACAGAAATAACACAGCACAGAGCTCAGCTGCAGATCTCCTTGCTTTAGGATCTACTGTAAGCTGAATATTTATGCAGAATCAACTTTAATTTGGGAAAAAAAAAATCAAGAGGGCTCTTGCAACAAGAAAAGAACTCTGAGGAAGTGTCTGAGCTGCAGATGACTGAAAGCTGAGAGAGAAGAAGCAGTGCCACTATGTTTGGCCCCTTTTCACTGTGTTCCCTGGCTGGCTGTTGTTGGTCACCACTGCAGAGAGGATGCACTACATCGAATTTTGGGCTCATTCAGTGCAGTTGCTCCTGTCAGCAATACTTGTAGACAAAGATCAGCTCTAATTCATTTTCTTTGCCCGTGGTTTGATAGTGATGGTAACACAAGTCCTTAAAATAGACATGAATATGTGAAGAGCATTTATTTTATATTCTGCTCATGTTTTATATGAACTTGGATCTTTCAGCCGTGTCTTAGCAATCACAAGAAATCAGAGAGCTGTTTCATGGATGATAGAAGTGAGGAACTGAGTTGATGAGTTGTCAATGCCAAACATAAAACAGGATAGAGCTGAATGAAAGTTCAAATCCAGCTCAGTTAAAGAGCCTGTGATCCAAAGTCACTGAGGGGAAGGGGGAAGTAAGGCTGGACCCCAGCCAGTGTTACTGTACTTCTTTCAAAATGACAGAAAACTGAGAAATAGAGAAGTAAGAGAAGAAACTTCAGAAATCCATTTATATGGAAAGTACTCCTCTCCTTCAGCCCACTCTCTCAATCTGCATACATCCATGTGTCTCAGCAGTTCAATCAGCGACCCAGACACTTTTGAAAGCAGGCATCTTTAGGAAGTGCAATCTCTGTGTTTCTGAAGGTTGTTCATGCACCAACAAAATATTGTGGATATGAGGAGGACAGATTGTTTTTTCCTTAAGAGGATTTGTCCTGTGATCCAGAACTTCTTTCTGCAGCATTACCAGGAAGCAAAACATCTGGATTGATGTTATCTTCTGTGAGAAACTAAAGGGACAAACCATCTAAGATCGTGATCAGGAGAGAAGTTCTTGTTCTTTGGCACAGCTGCAGGTGCCAGCCACTCCCCATGGTGGCACAAGAGGCACAAAGGGGTGACATTTCCTCTTTTCCCTGCCAGCAATCTTTGTGCAGCCAGGATGAACACTGGGCACACTGCACACCCATGCAGGCTGAGAAGTTGGGGGACAGGCTGGGCAATAGGAAATATTCCCTGAAGCACCTGAAAGAACTGAAACTCTGCACCACACCCTCCTGCAGAGCTGCATCTTCAAAGAACATTCGAGCTCTTCCCTTGCAGAAATGCCACCCAGACACAGAAACAAAATCAGGCAAAAGGTCTGATCTAAAAGCCTGGCATGCTCTGACAAACCCAACCACCTTCTCTTTCTCCTCTGAAGGCTGGAAGACAACACACTGTCCATATACTCATTTCTACACAGATCTTTGATAAATTAGAATTGGATCCTAATCATTTAATAATGATAAATTACAATGTTATGCTCCAGATTCTGATCTGTCAGGATCTTTGCTTCCACTGCATTCCCACTTCACATAAAAAAGACATGTGAAACTGCTAATAGTTCAGACAGAAACCTGGGATACAAGTATTCTTAGGAAATTGCACCCAGAGAAAATACTCAGATTTAGATTATTAAATATCTATTTTTAATAATATGGCAGTAAGTGTATCAAGCCACAGTGCATTTCCCAAGGAGGTTTAGTTTTTTTCCCAAGGTACAGCATGAAACTGAGATTGCAAAACTGGTGCAGCTCGTGCTTACCCAAGACAAGCAACGGCTTGATAAAACAAATTTGCTCAAGCATTTCATCTGCAGGTGTAATGTTTTTACAGGTCACTTAATGCAGAATGCCTCCCAAGTTTTTGGAGGGAATGTAGCTGCTGACACAGGCCCTGACATCTCTGGCACATCATGGGTAGGAATATCTCCCCATCAGTAAAGTTTCCTGACAAAAAATCAGCTCCCAGTGCAAGGAGAGGGCGTGGAACCCAAGGCACCACCACAGAATTTATTCAACTGACTTCAAAGTTTCAGCCAATCTGCTTGAGAAAGCCGGTTTACACGTGGGGCTGTGTGCATTTACACAGATTATTGTATCATCTAGAGACACATCCCAGCCCTCCTTATCTCCCAGTATTCACCTCGTGTCTGCACAGCACTTTGGGGTTCTGGGGTGATGTGTAAGGGTGTGACTGATCACCTGTTACCAGAAACTGCCTGAATCTGTTCCAGGGAATGAAATTCTCTTGTCATTATCCTGAGAAATAGAAAACCTTCTCAGCCAGGAAGGCAGGGCTGGCACACTCGAGGTCATCACAAGAGCTGCAGCTCCATTTTCACTTTGACCCAGAGAGAAACAAAAGCACCAAAACAAAAGCAAAACAAAACCAAAAAAAGCACCAAAACCAAAAGCCAGTGAACCAAAGCTGGACAGTGAATTAAGCAGGATGTGATCCTGCCCTTCATCCTCATTTCCTGCTTGGCAGAGCTCCCCTTACCTGAAAGTCAGCAGCCCCAGTGCCTCTAGAGGGTGAGAAAATGTCCATTTCCTGAGCAGGGTGTGCATTTCTGCCACGGTGGTGCTGTCCCAGCTGGGTGCACTGCCCAGCACCAGGGGCAGGGAGCAGCTCTGGCTATTGCAGGAGGAGCGAGAGAACCACAGGATCCTTCTCTGCTGCTCTGAGAGGCTGCAAAAGAAGATTAGGAATGCAGCTTGAAATTAAAAGCACCCCAAGCTTTGTGTAGCAACAAACTTTATTGTACAGAGTCACCCAGTGCATTGCTGTTCAGCTGAGTGCATGTTTTCTTTGGGGTAGGAGAGCATTTTCTGCAGACCAGCCTTTATAAGAAAAGTGATATTTATATTCTGGATCTGTCAGCCTCAGGTCATATAAAAATGAAGTGTCAAAAGACACACACACACACATATATATATATATATATATGATTATTTCACATTCCAAGCACTTTCAATTTTCCTCTCTGCTGTCTCTATTGTTGATGTTTATTTGTTTGTTTTTACTGGTTGGATTTTTTTAATATTTTTTAGACAAAGATGGTACAGCTGTCACTGGCTAAATGATTGTTACATCTGTCCCCTACAAATTAACTTTCCTAACTAGATACACAACACTGAGAGTCACAGCTTTCATTCCTGCCCTTGCTTTGACTCTTTAATGCAGGTGTGTCTATTTTTAACATATCTGCTTTTACAATAAGATTTAGGCACATCTATGCCCATACACAAAACCATGAGCACAGGCACACACATGCAGAGTGTGATTGCCCCTAGTGCTGATATGAGTTTGGAAAAGGGAAGAAAAGCTCCCAGGAACTTCTATATTTATTTGAAAAATCTAGTTTGCCATGTTTTACTGTACTCAGAGAAAGAAAAAAAAAATAAAAATAATAATAAAAAAAAAGATATACCAGACTCCTCACAGAGATATTAGATATCTAAATGTCATGTTGATAAAATGATCAGTCATCACACCATATTTCACCACGGTGAGAAATGCCTCAGAATAATTTCTGCCTTATATCATCTGATTTGTCAACAATTCAGATGTCTTTGCCTTGTGCATATTAAATCTCAGGTTTTGACACATCAGAAAACAGGAAAATAAATTTCCCTGGAGAGACAAGCTCAGACAATAACCTTAATTTGATATCAGAGCCTTGAAAAGCAAACTCTGAAAGAGCAAACCGATCCCCAGTTCATACAAATAATTACTCAAATCAGGCAGAACATTGGTTTTCTTGGTTATATTTGACCAGGCTGGTGATGCATCTAGTTAATAGCATAACACAACTGTGACTTTAAACAAACTTAAATATTTCAGAATGAGGTGTGAGGGATCTAGTAGAAGGCAGAAAGCAAATAGTTTGCTTCCAGACAAGCATTTAATTATCCAGATGTGTAAACAGGGCTCAAACTCCAAGCGTTTACATTCTTTCCAGGGTTGTCTTCCTTCTGTTTGCAACGTTTTGGGACATTCTTAGCCAAAAAAAAAAAAAAAAAAAAAAAATCTTATCCCCACTCTGTCAGGATTGTGTCATTCTCAGCTCATAGAAATGAGTTCCTTTGGCTCTGTAGGCACTTGAGAACTTTTTTTTTCCTTTGCAATTCTGAATTACCAAGTGTTTAGGAACAGAGAGCAGCAGCACAGAGCTGGGTGTGTTTTTTCCAAAGTGAATTCATTTCTTGCCTTTGGGAGAAGAAGTTCATAAATGAAGATGAACTTAATTGTGACACCAATCCTGACTTTCAGCAACCCGTTCAGGAAAAGCATCATCGTGGCAAGGGCTTCAAGAAACAACTCCACAATTCCCAGCGTGTTTTCTGTGACCACAGAGAGGAGATGATGCCTTTGTGGTCATGTGAAAAAGTCACACTCAGAAAAAGAGATAAAAGATAAAAACTTCCCTGCCTGCCTGGTTATTTAATGCATTTGGATGACATTCTGCAGGACAGCTCAGCTAAAGGACTTCTTTTAAATGATAACTTTAGGCAGAGATTTCAGCTTTCAAACAGCATCCTCCAACCCAGACAATCTGTTGTTGAGATTAAAGCAGCTAAAGCTTCTCCTGAGCTTGCGAAGGGAGATAAGAAATCAATCCTTGTATCATGTTTTCTAAAGAACAGATTTCTCCCTCTGCCTTTACTCAGAGGCAATGCCATTTTCTCTTTACATGCTTTAAAGATCAGAGATGAAATGAAGGGGTGGGTGGGGCAGGAGCGTCTTAAGTTTTGATTTTAACTGTCTTAGTCGTAACAAAAGTTTATATAAACACGAAATGAGACATTTAAGATGGTAAAAATATTCTGCATACATGCAGGATCTGAAGATTGTTATGCAATTAAGGGCATCTCTGGGTCAATAGGGTTAAGATGCTATTTAAGCCTTTTTTTAAAATAAAAGTTAAGTTTATAGTTTTTTTGGTAATGGTGTATCTAAATTTCCCACCATATGAGATATATATTAAAATATATAGCCTTCTGCTTAACATTAATTAAACCAAAACAACTTCTAACAGGGACAACCATGCAGACAACCTGGTTTTAACCACTCTCTCTTCATTTTCTGTCCATTCACATATTCCCTCTGCTTTCAGCAGGGTGAGCTGAGGGATCCTGACACACAGAAAGGTTTCTTGTTTCTTCTGACCACTGACACCCACTTATTTCAAAGTCATATTTGAGGCTTGTAAGCCTGAAGCATCATCACAGAGTGATACTGCCATTAAAAACCTGACTAGATTCCTCTCTTTTTCTTGACACATGGAAAAAAAGAAGAGAAATCTTAATATATCATGGCAATAATGTGTTGGGATACAAACATGTTGCAATTTTTTAAGAGAAAGTATCTCATGAATGAGAAAGGTTAAAAGAATTCCTCTGATACAGATACAACACAATTGTATCTGACAGATTCCTCTGGATTACAAAGTACCAAAAAATGGAATTGCTTAATTCACACCCCAGATATGTCACCCTTCCCCTTGATGATTCATTTACTGGACCAGCTTTGCCTGTAAGGTAGGAGAACAGAAAACAACAAAATATGGAAAAAGAAAGGACATTACCATTGCTTTTCCTCCAAGGACCTGAGACTGAAGTTAGCTCAGCCTTAACTCCAAACTGGTGACTTCCAGTGCTCTCTTCCTTCCATATTCCCACAGAACCCAAAATTGTTGTGTCCTGGATGTTACAGGATCTCCCCTTTGCTGGTCCTTTGTAAAACCTATTCCTGAGCCCCTGACCCGTGAATTTGAGTTTAGCCTTCATGAACGTGGTGCTGTTGTCATCTGCCTTCACAGCCTGGTGACAGCAGATTTTAAAAGCTCACCACTGACTGCCTAAAGAACTACTTTATTCCATTTGTTGATAGTTGCTTTCCTACTTTTTTCATTGAATGCCCCTAAGTTCTGTAGGATTTAATGAGGCATTTACCTTGTCCATCACTGTCATGATTTCACAAAAATTAATTGCACATACACAGACATGCTCTAGTCTTCTCTCCAAAGTGCAGTCTCAGCCTTTTCAGCTTCTCTTGGTCAAAGAGCTGCTTCAACCCTCTCATGGTATTTCCTGGTCCTCTCTGCACACTTTCCACATCTACTGAGTCCTGAAGACAAGAACCATGCAGCATCCCAAAAAAATGGGCATCAAGGTTTAAATCAGCAGAGAAATGACCCGTGCTGTCTTCCTTGACAAATTACTTTGTACTTAGCTAATTTCTTAATGATCTGATTCCTTCTTCCTGAAACCACAAGTTTGCCATGGTAGCAGAGGTCACAGGCATTGGGTTTGAAGTTCCCTAAATCATTCTGAAGCATATTTTGCAGGTGAAAAATTTCACTGTCACCGTGGCTCTTCATAATAAAACACTGACATCCCATTCACGTTTTAAAACAGAATAACAAAACCTCAAAGCACAGATCCCATGGCTAATAAAAAGAATTTTACATTTCATCTTTGTAAGAGTTAAACATAAAATACAACAGAAAACTTGTCTCTCCTTTTTTTTTTTTTAATAAATTAATTTAAAAAAAGAGGTCAGACCACCAATGTAGAAATCAGCATAGAAAAATCTTCTTAACAGATACATCATATCCCACCGGGAGTGCTGAATTAAGTTATTTAGTTATTGCACAACTAATGCACCTTTTGACCTTTGCTGGAGGATTAATTCACACAATTAACTGCCATTAGTATAATGGCTCTCTGTAAGCACCTGTGCTCCAAATTCCACTCTGATTATACCCCAAATGATTTTGTGCAGTACATAATCCTAATTGGTGGTACAACATCCACAGAGCAGAGGGTGAATACTGATCTCCCTCAGCTCAGAGTGTGCTTTGTTCCACTTTGTCCACCTTGTGTGAAAGCTGAACTTTCCACACTTCTTCCCTTGCAGGATTTTCCAAAACCATTTCCCAGCTCGGTCTGGGTTGTGTTTAATAACTAAAGGAGGCAGATTTCCCTGCAGCCTCAACGTGCTCTTGCTGATGCTGATACAGATGTAGTGCATTACCTGAAAAATCTTCGGTTTTGAAGGAAAAATAAGTTTCGTGCCTCAAAGATATGAAAAGATCTAGGAATAGAAAGGGAAAAACAATCCTTTCCTCAGCTGGTAAAATACACTGCCACCCCCAGGGCCTTAGCAGCCCTTGCTGTCATCTATTCTTCCATTTACAAGTGTTATTTCTCAAATCAGTCAGGCCAGGCTCTATCAGAGGAAAATTTTGTTTTTAACAAATTGGATCAATTTACAGGTCCAGCAAGGACCAGCAAGGGTTAGGCTGGGACAACTTACAGCAAGAGAGAATGTTTCTGTGAAAACCTTGCAATGTGCTGCAGGCACTCTTGGCTTGGCTCCACGAGATCACCTCTTCTTTCTTCAGCTTCAGGTTTAATGAACTCCAAATCAGTTTCTGGGAAGTCGATCTTTATTTAAAAAAAAAAAAAAAAACAAAAACCAAAAAACAAACAAACAAAAAAACAAAAAAACAAAAACAAGAAAAGAAAGAAAAAAAAATAGGTTTCAGCAATGAAAAAAAGAAGGAAGTTGATCCTTATTAAAAGAAAAAAACAAGAAAGGAAGAAAAAAAATAAGGGTTTTAGCAAGGTATAATCTCCAATGCAAGTGTCAATAAATGTTATCTTGGATTATACAAAGTATGGGGAAAATGCAAAGTATGACAAAAAGAAAAGAGGATAATTATTTGAGGATGCTCACTGTATGCTATAATATGTTACTTCAGTGTTTTGTTGATAAATCCATCCACAGAAATCAGTGGAACCAAATATTCCTGGGAGAATTTCATCCCCCATATGACAATTGTATTAGAACTGCATGAGCTCAAAGCAATTTCTTACTTTTTGCTTCCTTTTTTTTTTTTATGAGGTGGTTCTCAAATGGAAAACTCATTAAAGTAGATTATTTTTACATTTTTTTTTGAAAAGTAAGGTTATTTCTGATGTGTAGTTTGTCAATGTAAGTGGCAGAAATCAGATTCCTGATTTCTCTTCTGGATGTTCAATTTATAAATATATTGTACAACATCTACAAATTTTCCATTCTTGCACATGCCTGTCAGAAATTAAGGATAATGTTTTTTAAGATACAGAGAAAGCAAACATTCAACCAAAACTACAAAGCTTGAGGTATTTGACAATCTGAGTAGATTTATCTGAAAATTCAGATTGTTCTTCAAAATTCAGCTCAATTTACATCCAGCTTTGGTCTATTAATGCACACCAAAATATCTATATCTACATTTTAATAAAAGTACTTGATATGCATCACTCTTCTAAAAGCTAACAAATTTATTGTCTATAAAACACTCAGTCACATTGCAAAACTGAATGATCTTTAAGGTCTCTTCCAAGCCAAGCCTAGATTTTCTATGGAAATATTTATTTACAACATTTCCAGCATGTTCACAAATTGTGATATGGCTGGGAATAACTGAAAATGGGGGGGGGACAGAATGAGAAATCCTGTTTATGTCAGTAGATATAAATTAACAGCCATTTACTGTCTCAACTTCCCTGAATCATTAATTGGGGGAGATATTTTAAGGCACGGTCTTTGACTGAACTCAGCCTGGAAAATCCCCATTTTCTCCTCTGTTCAAACAAGGCTATTTTTAGGCCAGTTTATCTGTATTACCTCCTTTTACATTTCATTTGCTAGCAGACATGAGGATTTTTAATGAGGAAAAGAATTGGCTTTGTCCTCGGAATCCCCAGTTGCTGTGTGAACCTGGGAAGGTGACAAAGCTGATGTGTTCCTGTGAGTGGCTGTGATGGAAACACATTTTTGGATTTGGGATTCTGGGGGTGGGTGGTGCCCACGAGCTGTGGGATCATCCCTCTTCCTTGCACTTTGCCAGGAAACGAAGCCTGGCTTGGCTTTGTGGCTGTCTGACCTGCAGGGTGAGCGAGTTTGGTGTCTCAGTGCTGCACATGCCAGGGCTGCTCACTGCACTGGGCACTGGGCTGTGCAGGGCCATGCTGAGCAGCACGGTCCCATGGATGAGCCTCCTGCAAAAAAAAAAAAAAACAAACCAAAAAAAAAAAAAAAAAACAAAATCAGGGAGAGACACTGCATGCAACAGGCAAGGTGAGGTCTGGGACCTCTGGGTGCTCTCAGGCACTCGGCTGTTGGGGTATTTTCTTCAGAAAGCCAAGCAGCTAATATTTGTTATAATTTATTTATTACAGAAGTACATCAGGCTTAAAGGCAACAGCAAAGCAAAGCAGTGCCAGAAACACATGGCATAAAAGCAATGGCCAAAGCAATGGCATAAAAGCAATGGCCAAAGCAATGGCTAAAAGCAATGGCCAAAGCAATGGCATAAAAGCAATGGCCAAAGCAATGGCATAAAAGCAATGGCCAAAGCAATGGCATAAAAGCAATGGCCAAAGCAATGGCTAAAAGCAATGGCCAAAGCAATGGCATAAAAGCAATGGCCAAAGCAATGGCATAAAAGCAATGGCCAAAGCAATGGCATAAAAGCAATGGCCAAAGCAATGGCTAAAAGCAATGGCCAAAGCAATGGCATAAAAGCAAATGGCAAAAGCAGTGGCCAAAGCAATGGCAAAATGCACACGGCATAAAGCCATGGCACAGAGCCCCAGCTCTCCCTAATTAATGTTATTTTATAGAAACTTTCCAGCAAACTAAGACACAAACTCAGACCACTGCTCCTTAACCCATTACAATTCTGGTTTCTTAGCACACCAGGCTATGTATAAACTACATACATGGCCTGTCTTGTTCTAACTGAAAAATGTCAGCAATATTCTTAACTCTAACTCTGTTATGTCTGAAGGCAGGTTCTTGGAGCCTCTGAGGAAACACCAGCATGTTTTTCAACTTTCACTACAACATGCACTGCTTCTCAGGCATCTAAGACCTTTGACTCACTAAAAGCACTTAAAACTTATTCCATTTACTTACTTACTTATTCACTGCATCTATTCACTTACTCATTCCATTCAAAGGCTTTAATTCAATCCCTGCACTCTGGTTTCTCTCTGAAGAAATCAGAGATTCCTGACTGGCTGACTCCAACAGGCTTCACTGAGATCCCACCAAAGCACATGGAACACAGACCAAAGCAGAGCAAAGCCTTTATCTTTGTGTGGCCAGAACCAGTCCAGCTCAGCCAGGAGAGGCTGCATCCCTCTCACCATCTCTGCATTTGCAGGGTTCATGGAATAAAATCACTCTGAGCCAGCTCTGCACTTCACCACTGGCTCCTTGTGTGACAGGGGCTGCCCTTTAAGCCAGGTGTAAAATAAGGATAACACAATATTCTCTGTCTCAAGATTTAATTTTGAGGGCAAATATGAAAGGTGGAGGGCAGCACATTTGCTCCACAAAAATGAGAAACTCATGGTTATCTACTGCCTCCATAAGGGATCCTTGCTGATTTTATGGAGGGGGAAAGATGGTGGGAGAGTCTCCAAAGAGCTGAAAGAAGTTTGAGTGGGATAGTTTGTGCCACAGAGTTTTTGGGCAGATGAAAGGTTATGGTCTGAAGTGCCAGCCTGAGCTCTAGAGCTACAAGGAAGTGTTATCAGTAGGACAGGCATGCATGTGGCCAGCAGATAAGAAAGCCAGGCTGATTTGGCAGGGCAGCACAATCCAGTCTAGAGAACTCGAATAAAATCAGAAAGTTCAGGTGGAAATTCTAAGCATAACAAACCAACTCAAATTCAGATTGCAGTACCTGAGTAAAGGAAGATATAATGCACTGGGCTCACCCCTTAATTTGTCAATATCCTAATGAGTAGTGAGGTTAGAAATTTGATTATGTTCAGCATAATCTTTTTATACTGACAAATAATTTCCACTAAGATCTTTTTAAACACTGTTCAGTCAAAACTGAGAGAATCACGAGGTACTGCAGCAGAAAGAGCCAGCCAGGTAAACGAGGGCTGAGTGCCTGCCTTTCACCTGAGAGGAAGATGTTAAAGGTACAAGAGACACCAGATGGACCATTTGATCCCAGCAGGAGCTTGCAACATTGCTGGAAAGAAAGTATATTTTGAATTGCAAATTGAAATAAATTGCTTAAAGTCGTCTGAAGAAGATTTAAGGAACTCCCGTGAAGTGACTCTCATAGTCAACATAAATGACTATAAACCTAATTCAGGACTAATTTCTCTTTTCCACTTCTCAAGTGGTTTGTGTTGTTAGCACAGACATTTTATTTTATTTTATTGTGAGAACAGAGCTCGGGAGGATTAAAGACAGTTATTTTCTGAAGTTTTTTTTGGTTTTTTTGCAGCTGTAGGTGCATTTGCAGGGGGATGGAGGCAGAAAAAGAGCTGCGATATGAACAGGACAGCACTTGGAGGAAAGCAATTGTGTGCTATGAAGTCTCTCTCATTTAGGTAATTAATGTGAATGGGGAAGTGATCAATGGTGATTCAAAGAGGTTTTCCTCTTGATGTGTACTCAGATGACCTTTAATAAATGAGTTGCATCTCTTCAACTAATCCTTTGTTGACAAAGATTTACATCATAATTTGAACTAATTGGCACTTTTGTTAGAAGGCAGAGGAGTGGCTGAGAACAAATGAACATGAAGACTAAATTACCCTTTTGAGCTCTCATTACTGCTAATCACTTTCATATTGTGCTGCAAAACTATAGAGGCCTTTCAAAAAGAATACATACAGTGGATTTTTTTCCCTGGGAAACCTGTGTAGACAAATATAAGAAGTAGCATTGACCTCAGAGGTGCTGTAGATGTGTTTGAGCCCATTCCTGAGCTTGTTATTTCAACTCATTTACACCTAGAAGAGATGTGACAGATGTGGCCAAAGACTGTCCAGGAAGACAAAGAAGAATCTTTGAGGGCAGATGGAAGTCTCAGAGGTAAAGAAAATTTAACAGGAGAGCAAAATTCATGCAGGAAAAGCAAAGCCAAGCAAGGAATTAATTCCCTTCTTCCCACGGGTGTTCAGCCACCTCCAGAAGAGCAGGGCTCCATCGCAGGTAACAGCGATTGAAAAGACAAAAGCCACCACTCCAAATGTCTCTGCTCTTTCTCCTTTGTCCCCCTCACTTTACACCCTGGGAATGATGTGCCATGGTCAGGAATATCCCTCTGGTCCCTTTGGGTCACCTGTCCTGGCCGTGTCTCCTCCCAGCCTTGCCAGTGTGGTGGATGAAAAGGAGAACAGGCTCTGGCTCTGTGTGAGCCCAGCTCAGCAGTAACAAAACCAGCTCTGTGTCACCAACCCAGAACGTTAATTCTACCCCAGCCCAAAACAGCAGAGCCACAGAGTTTTGGGGCACTACAGGTACAGTCAATGTTCCTCAGAACAGTCAGCTTTAGGACACAGAAATGGAACAGCAACAGGGGCCGAGGGGATGAACCAAACAGGGAAAAGATGCATCGTTATTTTTAGAAGAAGCAGGTGAGAGTGCAGGAGCCATTAAGAAAATGAAGGAATTAGCATCACGAGCATGACAACCACATCCTTTAGTGAGCAGACAGAGTCTCCTCTCTGCTGTTTGCTTCTGCTGATGAGCTCAGGAAGGTCACTCCCTGTTCCACCCACCATTCCAGTTGTTCCATCTCTGAGGTGAGGGTAATGACCTTTTTAATTAAAGACGTCTATAATGATCACAGACACAAAATGGCTTTCATGTAACAGCTTCACTACCAAGCAGATCAGAAAGTGAATATTCTGCTCTGTGCCTAGTGCCACTTATTTATTTTGGAATTACTCATATTCCCTTCTCTTGTTTATTACGGGAGCTAAAATAAACTTCCCATCTTGCTACAGAAAACAACGCTGCTATTCCAAGGCAGCTCGAGTTATCCTCACTTGACAAAGCTCCTGCCCTGAAATCCCATGGCAGGCTTCCCTCCCCACACCCTGCAGGGGCAAAGTTTTGCTGCTGGCTCTGTCTGATTTGGAAACACCAAAATAAATGGTGGTAGAACCAGTGAATCCAGAGCAATGGGAACTGTGGGGGACATTGCAGCTCCCCAGCTGCCCCACAGTGACAGATTTCTGGTTTGTTAATCACCTCTGAATCACTCAAGTGCTCAGCCCGAGAGATGAGCACAGTTTCTGACTGTGAAGGAATGGGAGGCTGGCACAGAGGCTTCCAAAAAGTTCTGGAGCTGCCTCCAGCATCTAAACGAGACTTCTTGGCACAGATGCAGCATCAAAGGCTCCCCTGGCACAGATTTTGGGGCTGCTGAAAAGGCAGAGGAAAGCAGGTATGATGGCTCAAACACTGGGCAAGCAGGCACTACACTCCTCACCACCGTGGTCATTCACAAACGTGCACACACAGCGTTACAGCAGGGTTACTGCCCAGCCTGAATAAACTGGCCAAAAAAAAGGACAAAGCACTGTGAAAAAATCATGTCAGCGTCCCCAAACCTGAGGTTACAAGTCTCAGAAGTTCAGAGTTGAGGTTAAATTTAAAGGAAATGCAAAGCTGCTAAAATATATTAAAAACCCCTCCCCATACCTTATGAGCCAAGCAGTTTTAATTCTGCATTGGAATGATACTGTGAAATAACTCCTTTATTATAATTACAAATACTACAGAGTTCTAGAAAATTCCAGATAGAGACAATTTTCAACTGCAAATTGATGCTAAATGTACTGCAGATATTTTTAAGGACCACAACCTTCATCCCAGCAGTTTCTAGTTTAAATAACTTCCCTAAATTTGCAGGATAAAATTTGTAAGTGATAATTCCATTGAATACAAAACAAACAGGTTATTCCAGACATTGAAAAAAAAAAAATAAATTTGCATTCATGTTCCTGATTGCTTCATAAATTTTGTTCCAGAAATATAAAGACACAAAATCCGTTTGCAAGCAATGATTTTAGAGTAAACAACTCAATTTAGGCAACTTTTGGAAAATCCTTTCAGGAAGTTTGATAAGCAGGAATCCCAACCATGTTTGGCTAATATTACATATCCAGCAGTTAATCATGTTATAAATCTGCAAGAAAACTCTCAGCAGAGTGAGAGATAACACTGGAATTCAGGAAATAATGTCAATTAAGCACATTTGAAGTTTGCTAAACATCTGGTCACTGACAAGTCTTTAGCAACAGCAAAAACCCTAAAGCTGGCCAAATTCTTGAGGATGTTTTTAGGTATTGTGTGGTTTCAAAATGGTCCAGGTATGGAGAAGAGATTGCAATATAAAATAATAAGTAATAGGCTTGAAATAAAGATCTAAATTTGTTTCTTTATAAATATATATATACTTCTCATACAATCTAATTGATATATTTTTAGAGGAGAATGGGAGTGGTAAACTCTGAGCAAATAACTACAGGCCTTTGATCTTTAACATGGTTGTGTCCAAAAGAATGAGAAACTCCACACCTCTTGAAACAGATGAAAAGAATTTGTATACGTGTTAAAATAAATTCATGGTTTTTTAATCTTCAGTTCAAACTAAATATAAAGCATTAAAAAACAAAGAAGAGACATGATCACACAAAATAATTATAATAATTATTTGGGAAGAGAAATTAGATATAAAATTTACAAAGAGGAGCAAATTCAGAGATTTTTTAATTAGTATTCCTTAACAGATCAAGATTCTAAGTAATACCTGGGAATAACAAAAAACTGGTTTTTTACCCCTTCTCTCTCTCTAACACAAAGAAAATAACTTGGAATAGAATTTCTGGGGTTTTCATCAGACAATGATATAAAAGGACAGAAATGAAGAATAGTATTAAAAAAAAAAGGTTTTACATTTATTTTCTTTTTCTGATGTTTAACAAAGCAATTTTCCTTTTTTTTTCCTTTTTTTTTTTCTTTAAATCAAGTATCTGAATAAGAAAAGTGGAGCCACACTCTGAGAAAAACCAACTGGGACAAGGATTTGAACCAGGATGTTTGATGACCCAGGCAAACACCTCAGGGCAGCTGGCTTCTTCAAAGAGTTTATTTCTGTCCTTTCCCCAGTAAATTTAATTCTAGACATAAGGATGTTAAGACTTTTTTTTAGAACTCAAATTCACCTCTGAGGAAAGTTTTATTTTGAGCAAGTGTTATTTTCCAAGCTAGAACTGTTCTGTCAAAGATTTTCTGCTCAGATTTCTTTTATCTCTTTATACACATTTGCAGAGTTTGTTATTTAAAAACCCTAATACCATAATCTTTGCACTAATACAAGGTGCTCTTGACATATTAGCATGACACTGGAGCTACAAATCTTTTCTTGGCACATATTTCCAAGTTCAGAAGTGTCCTATGGAAATAAATCTGGAAGTTTAGTTGCATTCCAGCAGCAAGGGGACTTTCAGGGCAATTCTTAATTTCAAACCAGCCTATCATTAAAAAATCACAGGGAATGAATAAACCTATGGAGCTGTGGTTGGCCAAGGGAGAAAAAGGCATTTATGTTTCTTTGTGGTAATAATTACTGTAATTGTAAATGCCACAGCTATCAGGGTGTTGAACGTGCTCATCAACAACTCAACCTCGATTTTTGAGGGCTCATTTCAGCAGTGCTCTCTGCAATTCCGTGGCCAATGAAAGGGAAGTGGCCCTGGACCCCTGCTCTGTGCTCCAGGAAAGAACACAGACATTTTTCAGAACAAATTTTGGAAACTGTCAAGGTGGCCTGGGGATCTACCTAACAAAAACCAATGTGCTTGCTCTGATGGCATACATGAAAAAATAGAATTCACAGGGAGCTGAAGACTTTCAGGCCTTCCAAAAGAAATTCCTTTTGGATTTGAATGCTGGAAAATAAGAAAACCTCCAGAACAACACAGGTCCTGAAGAATAGAATCCTCATATTTGCAGCTAAATGGGATAAGTGTTCCCTCATTAAGTTATCATGCCTCAAACATATTTCATGCCTTCTTTAAAAATACACAACAGAAGAGTGAAGTGCTCTTCTTAAGAACTATGAAAGAAAAGCCACTGAATAAATTGCCCCAGCAATCCTTGAAGCAGAGATTTGATTCTTGCTTTTTTTCCTTCCTTCAAGCTAAATGCCCTAAAGACTAAGCCACAAAAGAGAACAGTAACCTTGAATTTTCTCTGAAAAGATGGAAAAATCATCTAGCCCAGTCCAAATTATTTCCTACACCTCTCAGATTAAAAGTTCAAGGAAACACAAGGTCTTTCAAACACAGCAAATTAATATGTGCAATCAGATTTTTTTGTTGTTTTACTTTGTTTCAAATGGTGATTGCTACCACACAGAGAAGCAGATCAAGATGTGTAAGGAACATCTTAAAAGGAAAAGGAAAGATAAGGAAAGAGCTGTAGCTTAGAGGTGGATGCTAATGCAGAAACTTGGGGGGGCTTGAACGTTCTCTGTAGGGGAGGGCTACGGAATCCAGATTAAAAATTCCTGTCACTGCAAAGACTCAGTCTAAATTCAGATGTCTCAGTGCTACTGTGTGGTCACTGCCCTGCAGAGAGAGAGAAAATACAGCAACACCCACGGATTTCTTTGGGGAACAAAAGGCCAATTTATTGTACAGCCAGCCCGGATTTAAAGTGTGTCAGTGCAGCCAGGACAGGACAGGAGCTGATGGGACAATTGGGAAAAACATCCTTGGGACAGCACCTCAGGATGTGTCCCACGGCAAAGACACCAGGGGTTAATGTTGGTGATGAATTCCACTCTGTTTGTCACCGTGTTGTCACCCTGGGACACTCCTCCCTAACTGAAGCTGCAGTCAGCTTGGCAGCCTGGGAATGGAGCTGAGAGTCAGGAGAAATCCAGGCCTGGAGAGAATTCCCAAGCTGGAATTCCCCAGCTCTATAAACGTGTGTGTCCACACTACTGAAACATATTTAGAGCACTTCAGAAAATTTCCCTTGGATGTTCATCCATCACTGCAGAGACATCCAAACTAGAAGCACCTTTAAGGCACAGCTCCATTGTTCACTGTGCTCAGGAAAGAGAAGAAAGCTGCTCAAGAGTGGAGAGGGAAGAGCACTGGGGTCACCACTGACTGCCCCAATTTAGGCAGAACAGAAAAACAAAACAAAACACAGCCCTTGTGAAGGAAAAAGAGAAAGATTTGGCAAAGCTGCAGGGAAGGGCCTTTCAAGAAGCCCAGGGAACTTTATGCCAGGTGTTAAACAATCCCCTAAACCCCTGCTGGCACATCAGACTTTGCTGTCAGTGACCCTCTCAGTCCTATCACAGGACGTCCTGAAATGAGTAATTTTGTCCTTTTATATTTCTCCCAGCCTGAGTGCAACACTATTCAGGAATGGACTTTTCTTAAGGCCATAGAAAACCAAACTTACTCTTTTGCATACAATGGGGAGCATGTCCAAGCAAGCACTTCTGTGTTTCTGGAGGTGCTGTTTACTCCCAGTAGTTTTATTATCAGCATAGTTTCCCTTGGGAGAGCCTTTATTCGTAGAGGGAAGTCGACCCTTAAAATAAAAGCAAAAAAAAAGAGAGAAAATAAAAGTTAAAACATTTGAGCATTGTCACAAGTGGGTTGTTTCTACATTTTCCTCTTAGATGCTCTAACACATATTATATTGAGCTGTAAATGACAGAAGTTGCACTCTGGAGGAAAATGCAACACACAGATCCCTTCAATACTTTGATGAATATTGGCAACCATTAACCATTAATGAGTCACAGCATTTGAGAAGAGGCAAAAAAACACCCCTCATTCACTACAGTGGAAAATAATGCAGCTGGCAAAGGCAGGAAAAGCTGAATTAAACTTTGCTTTGCAATTACCTTATCAATGAAAGGCTATTTCAGAATGAACTCGTTAAGGGGGGATTGTAAAGCTGCAGTTTTTGGCTGTCGTGTTTCTTCAGAGGAAAACACCACTGAAAAAACCAAGAGTTGCTCCTGAGTACGAAAATCATTCTCCTGTTCCTGGTGGGATATTTCTTAACCACAACTTAAAGGCAGAGTTGTCTTAACAGCAATGAAAGATTTGCACTTGTTAGTGAGAAAATTCAGTTTTCATCAATATTCATCTTGACTGTGCATTGACCATTAGCTTGCTTGGTCATTCAGTTCATTTATATAGTTTATGAAAATTGACCTAAAATCATAATTTAGGTTTATTCCAATAAGTTTCATGCTGTATGGAAAGATCACCTGTGTAATTACCCACACACATGCAGGTCTGCATTTTCTTTTTCATGAAGATTTTTTAGCCTTTTCTATGTACATTCAGTGGAAGCTCGAATTTCTCAAGTGGAGAGTAAAATTAATTACATATTTTCTGTAGAAACAAAATCAATATAAGGAGCTAGGAGCCAAAAAGGATTATTCCACATTGATAATATAATCATTAAGAAAACAAAAGATCTGCATAAACTGGAGCTTAAGGAAACAGACTGAAAGACTAATCTGAGTAACAGAGTGAGAGAAGAATGCAACTTAGTATTTTAAAAAGATATGGTCACACTTAAAGAGCAAGAGAAAGTAGAAACTGCATTTAAAATATATTAGCCTGCAAAACATAAGAATTATGGGTGCTAGAAGTAAGACATGGCAATAGTAAAAGGAAAAATCAGTTTAAGATTTTGCTCCCAGCTGCAAATGTATCGAATTTCTATTGAATTTGAGAAAGTTTCCTTGAATGTGTTGAGCAGCTACTGAAAGAAGGTAGATGGGTTTCAGCTGAAAATCTGAAGTACTCCAAATGAGCATTAATGTCAAAATTTCAGATCATCAGTCTTCCAACATTTGGAAATTATGCAGATTTGCACACCTCCCTCTTGGAATAACAAAGGCAGACAGGCATTTCCCACTCTTCCCGATTACCAGGAGCAGAATGGAGAAGCAATTCTCAACTGTCTTCCCACGTCTCCCTATTTATAGCTTTCAACTTTGCTTTCCCTGGCTCATGAACTCTTCCTTACTCATAATTAGTTAGAGACAGTTATTGGGAAACTGAACTGGTTCACCTGCTAAAAATAACTTGTTCTGTCTTTGTCACTAACGCTTGTTACATAAAAATGTTTGACAGAGTTAACTTTAAAGAACCATTAATGCTTTGAAGAGACAACAATAAAAAAAAAAAATCAAGACATGCATTTTGTGATGCAGACACAATTGTTAACGCTCTGTCTGAACCTGGAGCAGTGAAGAAAAGCTCTCAGTGTCATCCCTGCAGAGAGAAAATGCTTGTCAGAGTTTCCCTAGGACACAAATACCATTTTTTTATAGAAGGAAAAGAGCCTGGAAATTCTGACAAGTTGCACATCCCAAGAGTTAAAGTACAAACGGGGCCAAAACTTCCCTTCTGGAGACACGTGATACACAAACACAGGAATATCTGGATTGATTTTAATACCTTTAATTAAAGCCTACCTGGATTTACCCAGTTGGTGCCACCCTCTGTGGCTGTAGGAGGCTGAGCCAAGTGAGAAGAAGGGGAAGAACTCTGGCCAGAAATGAAGAAGCTGCTCCCTGGGAAGGTGCCATTCACAGATAGCAGATAAAGGTGGACAATTGTTTCCTAAAAACACTCAGCACAGAAGAGCTCTGGGGGAACCCAGGCTGTGCCCTGAGAGAATGGAAATAAAGCAGAAAACAAAAAAAAAAAATACAGAGAAAGAGGGAAACCCATTGCCAAGAAAGCATCTGGGGTGATGGATGGGGCTTGATTTAATTCCATCCTTCGTGTCTGTGGGTTTAACATGAATTATGGAGGATGGAAAAAGAGGAGATGGTGAAATAAATACATGAAGAGAAACCAGCTAAGAGCAAAGGAAATAACTAAGAGTTCTCAGCCACTGAAAAATGAAACTGATGAGAAAATCAAGGGGGGAAATTTGGGCTGTAGATTATAAAGTGGATGGTACCAGCCTGTTTGGACTCTGCACCAAGAAGAAAATCACACTTTGCCAAGGTATGCACTCAAAAAAGAACAAACAGGAAAAACAATCTCCTTATGTATCAAATAATTCCCATCATTTCTGAGAACATTCTAGGAAAGATTCAATATGATAACAGATTTTAACAGAAGCTCACCTTTATACATAAAAACCCATCAAGTTAAAGCTCACACACTAACTGGTTCTATCTTATATCTTCCTATTTACACCACAAGAAGCTACTTAACCAAAACTTGGACAAGGTGAAAATTCCTACAGAGGAAAAGGGAACAATATGATTTTTTTCAAGACAAGGACAGCAGCTGCTTTCCAATCACACAAAAGACTGAGGGTTATTCACTTAAATGCTGTGGACACAACTGAGGCACCAAAGGTGATGTTAAGCCCTAAAATAACTTATTTGGATACTTAGCAGAAGTGCACCCATTTTTATTTTTTTTTTAATCACAGGGCAGGCATCCTAATTATTTTATATCCCTCCACCAAGATAAATGTGTTGGATATGAAAAGCTCTTCTTCCATTTGGCCTGTCTGAAACTGTCATATGTCTCAGAAAAAGGCAAAAAGAACTTATGCATTACACTCTGTATTCAATTGTAATAAAAAAAAACCAAAACACCAAAACCAAACCTTTTTATTTGTGGCCTTTGTTCAATTCTAATGTAACCAAGCTGCTTTCAGATTTAGAATACAGCAAACAGGCAAAACACCAAAAATTTCCAAGATTGTAAATATAAATAATGTCATCCTCAAGAATCTGAAAGAATTCCATATCACCACCAAATCATAAAAAAGCATATTTCTCTCCCATCTCTTACAAATATGCTTTTATTCATGCCATTACCTTAAATGAATGTTATTTGAGTGTGAGACAGGCAGGTAACAATCAGCTTTTACCCTAAAATTCCTGTCTCAAATTAAGGTCTTCATTGTGAAACTGCAGATCCCTCTTATTAAAAAAACCAAAAAACCAACAAACAAAAAACCCCAAACAAACAAACAAACACCCCAAATAAAAACAGAAACAAAAAAAACACCCCAAAACAAAAAAAAACCCCAACCCCCCAAAACCAAACCAAAACAAAAAAAACCCAAACTAAACAAAAAAACCCCAAACAAACAAAAAAAATAGCCAAAAAACTAAAACTCCAAAAATTAAACAAGCAAACAAACAAATAAAATCCCAATGTGAAAACCCCACCAGCCTTATTTATGAAATAAAAAAAACCTTGAAGAAATGTTACAGTAGGTTCTCAGTTTGGATTGCAGATGTGTTAAGGGCAGATCCAGAATGTGAAATTTCTCAAAAAGAACAGAAATGCAGCCTTTGATTGTTTCTGGCTGCCCCATTTCTTTCTCACCCCAAACTCTCAAAGTTTCTGTGAATTCTGTGCAGTTTAATTGGCTCAGAAGAACATCCATTAAAAAAAAAAAAAAAAAAAAATCCGTGTGTTTGTTTGTTTTCTAAATGAATATTGGACGTGTGATATCTGTCAGATAAACACAAATCAAACACAGACCCAAACTTACTTCTCATTCCAGTCAGCCAGGAAAAAGAAGGATTTTACTGGAGTATTTTTGCAAATCTTCACTTGACATATTGTCTTCCCAGCATAAGTTAGCAAACAGGAAAAAGAGAAAACTTTGTAGCTACAAAGGAGAAAAAAAAAAAAAAAAAAATTGTAATATACTATGTCCAGTACAGTATATTTGGAGTTAACCACTCAGGAACTTGTGAAAAATCCATCCTTACATGAGAAAAGGAATTATAATAATTAATGTCATATTAATGTGTGCATGGAGGGGTTTTTAATTTTTTTGGGGTTATTTTTTTCCTTATTAATGTGTGCATGGCGGGTTTTTTAAGTTTTTGGGGTTATTTTTTTCCTTATTAAAAAAAAAAAACCAAAAGTCCTCTGTGCTGGCCTTCAGAAAGTGAACTGAGCAGCTTCAGAGTGGAATATCTCTGGTGTCTTTACTGAAATCTTTTCAAATATTAGTCAAAAATAGATGATAAATAATTAATGTTCCTAATTAGTCTTGTAGCTTCCAGATCTTCCTGCCAGGCTCAACTTGAAATCTCATTCTGGACAAGAAGGATGAACTTGGCAAAGAGTCAAATGTGAACAGGAGATCTGAGGCAGGTGCACATTGAAGGTGCCTGACTTTGTCATATTTATAAGAATGATGGTTTATCTCTCCCAGAACATTATCTTTTGTTATTATTGTAGCAGATTTGATTTTAACTTTTTTTTTTGTTTTGTTTTTTGTTTGTTTGGTTTTTTTGTTTTGTTTTGTTTTGTTTTTAGGTTGAAAGAAAATTGTCTGTAGTCTGCAGTACCTCTGAGGTGTCAGTTCAGAGAAGGAAAAATTCCCTTGTAGGACTAGGAAATTCTTCCCCTAGGGTCTAAACTTTACAGAGAGTTGGAGGATAGTTCAGGAAATAAAAGATTTTTATACAAGCAAATTATGAAGTTCTGCTATTTAACCAACAGTACTGACACATAATATAATATAGATCATAATGTGTATTCTTTCTTATAGAATACATTTTATACATTATGCATCTGCAGGAATATAGACATGTTAAAATACATGTTAAAATACGTGTTAAAATCCTAATGTGACCTTTGGAAAGGGAACATGAGATCCATGGCACTGCCAGCATGAATTCAGGCAGTGCAGAAAAATAAGAATGGGGAGCATGCATGGGAAGAATGTCAATAAAAGAATTTGAGGAAACCAATGTTAGAGCAGCAGTTCATGATAAAAATTCCATGCTATTTATGAATATTGGAAGGACTGGAAAGGGAGATTAGGAAGAAGAAAAATTCTCATTTTTATGTGCCTGAACACAGCATTGAAGTCATCAGTGACCTTTAGGCTGTGTGTAATATCACGTTTTTTCTGGTAAAACATAACGTGCAGTGGGAATGGTACAACCATCTGAAATGAGGATAGTGATTATAGTTCTGTATTTATTACCTTAATTAATGCAAAGTCTCTCTGATTTTTGTTAAATGGCTAATTACAGGCAGTGCTGTACAGTGCAGTCTCTTGCTCACAGTGACTGTAAATGGTCCCAGGGTCATTTGGGATTGAAGGTAAAGAGGGAGCAATGGGAAAATTAACAACAACTTCGAGAACAACCTTTAGACTCATAAAAATATTGCTACCACACTGTGTCCACCTGCACCAGTTTTGCCCAGACTAGCAAAAGCAGCTCTTGACAAGCCAGCAAGTTATACCAACTCTGAGCAATGCAGAAGAGAACATTTCTATCAGCTTTTAATCAAGTTGTCTCTTTTTCTCTATTAAAGCAGTCCCCTTTTCAGGTACATTTGGATCTCCAAACTTTCATCACATCCATGAAAGCCATCACCAATTCAGCTGCTTGGCCACAGGACACGGTTGGAACAAAGCAAGAGCAACGTTTGCTGAGAAAAGCAAATTCGAGATTGGGCTCAAGCAAAAGAACCTTTCTGTTTACCTCGGCAAGGGAGGCTCCAACCCAGTCCCTCTGCTTTGGGAGAGCACCAAAGCACAGAGGTGAGCAGTGGGAAATGCCTGTTGTCACAGACACAGCACGTCCTACCTGCTCACCCAGGCCTCTGGGATGTTGTGGGCAGCACAAACAGTGAAGCTCAGCTGGGAATTGGGGCTGATGGCTGCACAGGAAGGGCTCTCAGGTATGCTGGCAAGCTGGAAATTGGCATCAAAGCTGCTGCTGTAGACGTGGATGAGATGAGAGATGGCCGTGGAGAGCTCAGTCACAGCAGCCTCTATTAACCCTGAGACGAGACACAGGAATAAATAAAGGTTAGCAATAGGTCATTTAGGAAGAACTATATTTATCCTAAACCATCAGTTATGGCTTCGAAATGCTGCCTAATAAAATTGAATTAAAATGACATAACCTACAACTGAAGCCAATTAGCCATCTGTGCTTCTGAAACCAGCCTCAGCTCCTTTCTGGTGTGTCATTAACAGACTTCCATTACACTGCTCTCAAATTAAGGCATTTTCAAATTAAGCATTTGCAACTACAGCAAGCGACTGCACACCTCAGATATTCCATCTCAGTCTTTGAATTTCTGTGCTGGAAGGATTTTTATTAAGCAGGAATTTTGTCATTTCAGCAACTAAGGAGCTGCTTACTTCAAGGGAACTGGCAAGGCAGCAGTGGAAGGGAGAAAAAGAACCGGTTAAATTTTAAGACTCTTAAAGCTGTTGCAACTGTAGGTAAACAATTAATAAAACATATAAAGCAGCAGTCACAATCAGAAAAAAAGGCAACATTCAGGTGATAATATTACAGAAAAATGGGCACACTGAAAGACTTCTCTATCCAAACAGATATGGAATGCAGGCTGTGCCCTATCTTATAGCACACCTTGATTTATGTCATTCCCTCTGCCTTCAGCACCGCAGTATTTTTATTTATTTTATTTTATTTTATTTTATTTTATTTTTTTCTTCTGCAATTACTGGCTTTTATCCATCTTCCCTCTCTGTTTTTGGAGCAGCTTGGGGTTGCCAGTGTAAATTAAAATCCTCAGTCCTGGCAGCCTCCATCAAGTGAAGAGAGCTGTTAAGAGCACTCATTCCTCAAGCATGGGCTGGGTTGAGAGACAAAGTGCCAGAGTATATTGCATTGTTCCAACATCAGGCTGATTTGTCTTCCAAGAGGACAACCCCAAATTCTCCTTTTTTTTTTTTTTTTTTTTACACCTCTAACTCACATTTTTCCTACATGCTCAAGAACACACTCTCACCACCCATTCCAGCTCCTGACTGTGCATTCCCTGGGCTTGTGTGGCCACTGAGGCCAGCTGGATCTGTCAGCTCGTAGTGTTTAGTGAAAGAAAAGAGAAAAGAAAAAGAAGAAACAACCCAGGAATAGAAAAGCCTGAGACTCCTGATAGCTTTTTATACTTGGGATAGGAGCAGCAGTCCTGCCCAACATCAGGTACTGACACCACCACTCACTGCACTCAGACTTTGCCTTGAAGCCAGCAACCACCCAGAGTTATTGAATCACAAACTGCACTGCAAACAGTGCAAAGAAATTATTTATCTTCATGTGATAACAGACAAATTTTAATTATGTAACAACAGAAATACACATAAAATTGAAATAGTTTGACATACACTGAGGTTTGCTGCTGGAAATACTGACAGGAGCTATGAGGACTGGCTAGAGTACTACAACTTGTAATCTTGTAATCATCTTCCACATACGAAAATTGAATCATTTTAGACACCAACAGGTTAAAAAAAACTCTGTCCTTCTACTCTCTGTGTCTACCACTTGGCTTTAATTGCCATTTTTATTTATCCTCTTCAGTATTTTCACCATTTGTCATCCTTCACCACAACAGTTTTGAAAAAATCTTTGGCTCAAGTGATTTTTTTTCCCTAGAACACCATTTAATTCTCATTCCCAGTCCTCCTGGATGTGTAATCACTGCAAACTAAATGCTGAATTTGCAGTGAATTCTTTTAAATTTTGAGAACTTACCCATAGGGATACACATGGAACCTTCTTTAGAGGTCCAGAAAAGGACATAGCTGAGTATTATCTGAACCACTACTTTATCTCAACCATTATATTCCTTTATCTGAAAAGTATCACCCTATTTTCATTAAGGACCAACAGTTCCTTGAGAGATTTCTTGTTTCCAGTCTGTTCAGAGTGGTTCACAGGCAAATGTGGTGTAATAGCAAACCCCTTATTTATGAAAATTGGCCTATTGAAGTCAGTGATTTCTGAATTTCTCAGCATCTTCTCCAAAAGAGGGTAAAAGGTAATTCAGGATCTGTGAATGTACAGTTTTAACACAATCTATATTATAGGTGCTTGTATTATAAAGCAACATTTCAGATTTTGTCTCCAGAACAAGCCACAGACAGAAGGGAATACTCCATGAACAAAGGATTTCCAAATATTAAAGTCAGGAGAAAACACACAATGGAGTATTTTCCATAACAGAAAATTTACATGTGCCAGACAAGGAAGGGATTAAGAGGCAAGGTGCCTGTCACTACATCCAGGCTGCCCTGTCCATTGACCATGTTTGCAGAAAAATGATTTTCATGCCTTACCCGAGTCACAAAACTGATGCCAGGTATGTAAAAAAACCAGACAAAACCAAACAAAACCCCCTCAACTTGCTGTAACAGCACGGGAGGGGTGAAGGCAGCAATGGAACAACTGGGGGAAATCAGTTCAGCTGCCAGCCAAGGCAGACAAATGTGCTTCAGCATCATTTATCTCATCAGTAGCACATGCAGAATGAAGATATTTTCAGGAACAAATGTCCAAGCATGATCTGGTCTGCAGGTCCAGGATATTTTTATTTTTTTTTTTCAACATTAATGTTCTTGCTAGCTCTCAGTTATAGAATAGTTTATGGTTTCTGTGCCAGAATCAACCTTTTCCCAACCCCCATCCTTCAGTGATTAGGACCAGCAGCAATTAACTGAATTAGAGGGAAACATCTTGGCTAGTCTGTAAACATCCATTACTCACAAAACTTGGTCAGCATTTTCTCACTCTAATTTAATGAGCTGCTGAATAGGATATGGTAGGCTGAAATTATATCACCCCTTCATGAAGCCAGGGAAATTTTACTGCTTTTTATGCCTTTTAATAAATCTCAGCTGAGAAAGGACTGATGTTTCACTGATATACAAAGCACAGGCCATGGAGCTCCTACAGCAGATTCGTGGTTTCAGCTACATCAAAACTTATTTTCTAGAAAGGAGTCCCAGGCACACCCAGTGTGTCAGAGACAGCCAACAGATCACATTGCAAAGTGAACCGTGAGCAAGATTAATAATCCCGAAACTCAAACCTCCTGATTTATTTCTGGTGTGAAATTCCTCTCACTGAAGGTGAGGAGAACTCCGACTTGCAGAAATGAGACGAGAACGAGGGAAGTGAACTTCAGCCAGAGCTGCCAGACATTCTCATTTCTGCCACATTCCTGCTCCTTGTGCAGGGGGTCTGAAGGGATGAGTGGGAAGCACAACAATGCTCACAATGCAGAGTGTTAACGTGTGTTCAAGATTTAGCACGGAATGTAGCAGCTCATTCCTTACAGAAACCCCTTTTTCTTCTCAGCCCAGTATTACAATTCTCATATTTTTATTCCCAAACCTTCCAACGGAGCAGGGACTTTGCTGTTGCTGTACCAGCACATGATGGCAGTTCCATACGTGTTAAATACTCTCTCTGAATTATACACATTTTCTCCAGATAAAACGTGACAAAAATCTGGTTGAACAGAATTTGGAATAAAGGCTTATGACCCTTTTGACAGATTAAAAATAATTTCGAGAAAGAGAGATTGATTTTTTTTTTTTTTCCTTTCCAACTTATTTTCAGAGAGAAAAAAGAAAGAACAAGGTCCTGAATACAGTTTAGGACACATATACACACAAAAACCAGCAAACCAAAAACTACAGAAAAAAACCACTTGACCTTGAGGTAAAATGCTAAGCAGCATTCATTATTCCACTATTGTAACAAGAAAGAGGCAAAACACGAAAAGGCTGAAATGCAGATACTGATCAGATGTAGTTTCCAAGCACCAATATTTACTGGATTGTTTCCTCTTACTAGTTGAAGAATCCTATGGATTATTCCTTGAAAGCAACTTAAGAATCTCCTGCTCAAAAATGTATCTGCTCCTATATGATTTAAAATACCTTGATAACTTCTGTTTATTTTTTTTGTGAAGAACTGGGGGTTGTAGTTATTTAAAAATTGTTGTCAATTAAAAAGCAGAGGCTACAGGGACAGTATAACTGGATGCAACACAGCAACATCTTAGAGGTGAGGAGCTGGGCTCTGGTTTGGAAATAATGCAGGAGACACACAGAAAAATGAAATTAAATCAATAAAAATTTGTAAGATTTTTCCATGTCGTGAAACAAAAATAGTTTTTACCAAAACAAAAATTTAATAGGTTTGTGCTAAGAAAGGAAGAAGAATTTTTGAGCTCCAAAGGAAACCCTAATAAAAAAAAAAAAAAAAAAAAATTAATTCTGAAAGTTGCTTATTATGTCTGATCTGGTGAGAGCCCTGCTCCAAGTAGCAAGGGTGCAGATATGGAATAAATATTCATTCCTCAGCTTTTGAGAACCAGACACACATTCAGGTCTGTGCCAGCCTGCAGCCTTTTCACAGCCTGGATTGCAGCAAATTTCAGTGCCAGATCTCTATGAACATGAGTAATCTTTATTTTCTGGGAACACTTGATGTTGCAGAAAGGTGCTCATGTCTAGAAATGCCTACAGTTCCTCCCATTTAACAAGAAATAAAGGAAATATTTTGAGCACTAAAACTCGACTATCATCTTCTAAAGACTTCACAGAGAGGAAAAAGAACATGATCCAGACTCAGGCATAATGTGGGTAAGTATTGCTTTACTCACAGCAGTGGCATAAATTGTTCTACAGAGATAACACTGTTAAATAGAGGCTGTTATTGCAACACTAAATCAAGGCCAGATATTTGGAATAGAGTCTTTGACTCTCTGGTGAATGACTAATAATAAACCTCTGAAAATCTGTTATTAAAGAGCAAGGTTAAAGCAGTTCCTAAACAATGTTTAAAGTAAGGCTTTAATTTTAACAGTGTCCTTAATCTTTTTCTTTTCTGTGGTAGAGAGCAGCTCTAATGGAGAAAAACAAAACTCCTTCATGATCCTTAGGGTAATAACCATCTCTTGGGGAAAAAAAGGGGAAAGGAAACAGAAATTATTAGTTGGAGTAACTGATTGCTGCTCTTGCTGTTAAAACTCCATCCCTGTTTTCCTCAAGATAAACACGATTATGTGAGAGACAGGAAAGGAATAACACAAATGGGAAATCCAGTCTGTCTCATCCTCAGCTGGCAATTCTGACTTCACCTGCACATGTGCTGCTTGGTGAAGGAAAGCACGTGGATTTCAGCTTCCCAGGGATCTGGAAAGATTCCACAGCCCTGAGCCAAGCCTACGATTTTCCTTTCATTTTGGGTCACAGGCTTGCAGATTTTTGCTTGCCTGCCAACCCAGACAGCTAAGCACAGTGAAGGGGAAAAAAAAAAAAAAAAAAAAAAAAAGTGTGAAGCAAATGAGGTGGAAAAGGAAACACAAAGGTGAATTTGGCAGGAGCTTACAACTCACCACTTATTTGGCTTTTACTGGAAATATCATCTGGATTCCTCCAAAGGTCTGTGTCCCTAGATGAGAGGATGGGAGCCCCCATGGCATCACCATGAAGGTGAGGGACTGAGGAAAACTTGTGATGCCCAAAAAAGAAGATGCAGTATGGCTTTCCCCAATCCTGAGAGTTCAGGCTCCTGCAGACCAGCTTTGGTCACTGCACTCACACTTGGTTTTTCTCAAATGTGCTCTTAACACCAGCTTTGACATGCTATAAAATATATATAATATATATATACATTTATCATATATATATATTACATATTTATATATATAATATATATTTTATAATATATAAAATATTTTTATAATTTATATAACAATTATTAAATATTTTGTATAATTTATATAATATATATTTTTGTATAAATATTTTGCTTTCAGCCTCTTTAGTTTATTTTTTAGCTGCAGATGTAAGGCATGTAGCATGCTAAAACACACATGAAATGTGTATCACAGCATGCAAAAGGACAACTGGAAATTTACTTTCCTTGGACAAGTTTGAATGCAGGCTTCTCCACAGGGTGACTAATGGCCTGGCAAGTTCTGACTTGTTATCAGTAAACTGCAGTTTCTAATATTACACTACCAAAAAGGATTCTGCAATTGTTATGAAATCAGGGTGTGCCAAAAAACCAGAGAAATTTTCACGGTTGAAGATTTCCTGGCATAAATAAATAAGTACAGAGAAGCAGGGAGTAAACACTGATTCCTTCACTGTTACTCAATAAATGAAATTTTCCTTGAGAGACCTGCTGATTCAATGAAGCTCAGATTTGGAAATATCTGTAATCAGAGGAGTGTTTTAAATCCATTCCAATTACATTTTCTGAACAGTGTGTGGAGGAAGATGTTACTAAGGTAGATGTTTATTACTAACTATTGATTGTTTTTAACATGAGCAATTAGCTGCCATTAAAGGTGTTTAAAAAAAAAAAAAAAAAAAAAAAGCACATGGGAAAAAGGAATATATCCAAGAAAGAAGAGTCTCACAAACTGAATTTACCTTCTTGTCCCCTCTGCACCTGCATGTTCTGTCCCCACCCTCCTGGCCCTGCAGCTGCTCAGCTTTTCCTGGCAGTTTACAAATCGCTGTTTCCTTTCTCTGCTGTCCATGAAGTCGAATAATGCTGAAACAAGCCTGGCATTTGCAAACCTGCATTTGAACCAACCGTGTGTTTGAAGGACTGCTGAAATCACTGCAGCTGATTCACCTTTTCTGCCTCTCTGAGCACACAGCAGTGGGGAAGAGGAAACAGAGAAAAGGGAGGAAAAGAGCATCTCAGAGGGCATCTTTCCCTCAAACAGAATGGGGAGGGACACAAGCCTTGCACAGCCCTTGGATGTGTCCATGCAGCATCCCCAGAGGGGCAGAGCAGCACAGGCTGGGGCAGGAGCCTGGTGTGGCTGCTCCCTGCTGGAATCCAAGGCAGGACAGAGCAGATCCTGCTCATCCCTTGGTCTGAGAGGTGCTCTGGGCACCCCTGAGCCACTGACTTGGGTGCAATGCACCCAATAAAATAAAATCCCATCATCCCATCGGGTCCCAGTGCATGACTGATAAAATTCCATCCTCCCAGAGGATCCCACTAATTAACTGATAAAATTCCACCTCTGAGACACTGACTTGGGTGCAATGCACCCAATAAAATAAAATCCCATCATCCCATCATGACTGATAAAATTCCATCCTCCCAGAGGATCCCACTAATTAACTGATAAAATTCCACCTCTGAGACACTGTCTTGGGCTGCAATGCAGGATGTGACCAGAAGTGTGGATTCTGTCACCATGTTAACCCAGCTGGGGCAGAGTTCTTTATCTTTCCACAGCCCATCCTTCCTCCTGGAGATCTCTCCTGTTCATGGGCCGTGGCTGATAAAATTCCATCCAGGGCAGGGCTGATAAAATCCCATCATCCCATCAGGTCCCAGTGCATGACTGATAAAATTCCATCCTCCCATAGGGTCCCACTAATTAACTGATAAAATTCCATCATCCCATAGGATCCCACTAATTAACTGATAAAATTCCACCTCTGAGCCACTGTCTTGGGTTGCAATGCAGGATGTGACCAAAAGTGTGGATTCTGTCACCATGTTCACCCAGCTGCTGCAGTGTTCTTTCTCTTCCCCACAGCCCATCCTCCCTCCAGGAGATCTCTCCTGTTAATGGGCCATGGGGTCCCAGTGCAGGGCTGATCAAATTCCATCATCCCATTGGGTCCCACTAATTAACTGATAACATTCCATCATCCCATGGGGTCTCACTAATGAACTGAAAACATTCCATCATCCCATTGGGTCCCACTAATTAACTGATAACATTCCATCATCCCATGGGGTCTCACTAATTAACTGATAAAATTCCATCATCCCATTGGGTCCCACTAATTAACTGATAACATTCCATCATCCCATGGGGTCTCACTAATTAACTGATAAAATTCCATCATCCCATTGGGTCCCACTAATTAACTGATAACATTCCATCATCCCATGGGGTCTCACTAATTAACTGATAAAATTCCATCATCCCATTGGGTGCCAGTGCATGACTGATAAAATTCCATCATCCCATGGAGTCCCAGGGCATGGCTGATAAAAGTCCATCATCCCATTGGATCCCACTGAATAACTGATAAAATTCCATCATCCCACTGAGTCTCAGTGCATGATAAAATTCCATCATCCCATTGGGTCCCACTAATTAACTGATCAAATTCCATCATCCCATGGGGAGATGCTCCAGCCAGGGCAGGAGCCGAGCATTTCCTACCCAGATCAAAGGGGAGATTTGGAACAGCAGAGCAGCCTTTTCCCACTGGATCCCAGAGGAAAACCAGAGCCTTGCACATCATCCCTGCAGCTTTGGAGGAAAAGTGCACCTTGTGCAGGAGCCCTGCTCCAGCAGAACCACATCTGTCCCTGCAGGAGGATCAGCCACCATGGGATGGGACTGCACCAACCCTGACTGACTGACTGAGTGTCAGGTTGGATTCTCCCTCTGCCCCTGCTCTGGGGTTGGGTTTTGTATTATTTTGTATTTTAATTTTCCTAGTAAAGAACTGTTATTCCTATTCCTATATCTTTGCTTGAGAGCTCCTTATTTTACAAATTATAATAATCTGGAGGGAGAAAGTTTATGTTTTTCCATCTCAAGAGAGGCTCTTGCCATCCTTAGCAGACACCTGTCTTTCAACCCAAGACAGCCAGTGGAAGTTTAAAAAGGCAGGGTCTATAATTCTGTCCATTACTGCTAATTATTACACTCTTCTTATGACAGTCTATCATTAGACAAGACACTATTTATACAACAAAAGATCACAAAGAGCTAAAGCTTACAGAGGGATGAAAGTTACTGAGGTCAGGTGGAAAAGTCACACAGGAGAATAATTTTCCAGGCTTGCATTAAGTTCATTATTTTTCCTTTTCTCCACATGGAAAGTTGTGATTAAAAACTACCCTGCACTCAGTTCTTTCACTCTTCTATTCATTCTCCATATTTGAGTCTCTAGATTATTTTGTGGAAATGTTGTTTTATTTACACTTTCAGATCACTGCCATTTCAAAACTTATCCTAATTACCTCATCATACACCTTAACATGTAAATATCTGCAATGTGTCCACTTGAACAGTTCAGTAAAACAAACAAAGAGCAAAACGTGTGTTTTCTGATGATGCATTTTGAATTAACGTATTTTAAAAATAACACTCTACCTTTGCCTGGCGTTTCCACACTTTGAAGAGAACTCTGTAAAGACAAAAACAGAGGGACAAAAAGTAATCAGTCACCTCAGAAAAGACAGGGTAGAAGTTATAACGGTTGTAGGAGTAGCACTCATGGAAAATAAAGTGAAAAGGGGGAAGGATTTAGGTTTAATGTTCTGGTGACACAAGACATGGACCTCACACAAGCCACCTCAGCCCTGACTTCTGGCAGTATTTGGGCGTGACAAGGTACAAAGTCTTGACATCCTTTCAGAGGTGAGGAGAACAAGTGCCCTCCACTCCACCCACTCCTGGGCCAGGCCAGTGGAAACAGCTGAGTTTGGGCAAACAGCTGGCCAGAGGTGGCCAGTGGGAAATGCTGAGTGAGGGGAGACCTCCAAGTGCTCTCCCATCAGGGGAAGTGACAGGCACCGATGTCCTGACCCTGCTCATCAGTGACAGGAGCCAGGGGAAGGCCAAAAGCTGTGCCAGGGGAGGTTAAATGGATATGAGGAAAAGATTTTTCACCCAGAGGGTGGTCAGGGGAAATGGTCACAGCCCCAAGCCTGGCAGAGCTCTGGAAGCATTTGGCCAACTCTGAAATGCACGTGGTGGGATTCTTGGGGTGTCCAAGCTGGACTTCAGTGATGCCTGTGGGTCCCTCCCAACTCAGCACACTCCATCATCAGACTTGCATCAACCTAAGTGACACAGAAATGAGTAACAAATCTGGACCAGAGAGACTGAAAGGTTAATTATGCATTTCAGTATTGCCTGTGGCTTGCATTGTTTGAACCCACACCCCTGTAAGGTTTTCTGCCCTTTAAAGTCATGAGTCCCTTTGCAGTGGGCTGAGAATTCTTGTGTGTGTACATTTGTGTTCAGCATGATGCTCCTTAAAAATGACAGAAGAAACACAATGCTGGACATGCACTGTCCCTCTGGCTCCCAGCCTGGAGCTGCCAGCATTTGGTGAAGATGAACAGGAGGAGCCAAATGCTTCCTCGAGGGGAGAAAAGCAACATCCAGGCTGAGAATTATGTTTTCACAATCTTCATAATGCAGTGAGACAAATGGGAACAGAGACCTTTGTTCAATTCCCTCAAATTCTGGAAAGTAATCAACCTTTTGGCACAGTACTTATAATTTCAACATAGTATAGCATGCTTAATATATAGTGGATTAGTGCCTGTTCTGGCAGGATTTGATCTCCTAGGACTTTTTTTGTGAGTTGCTGTAAGAAAGGAATGAAAAAAAAAAGAAAAAGAGATATGAAAAACATTAATTGTGCATCAGGCCCAGAGCCTCCCCTGAATGGATTTTAAAATCCCAGGGTTAGGTTGGTTAGAGACTGAAAAAAAATCACATTTACAAAGAGATGCAATCAGTTAAGGAGGAACCAACACTGGTGCCAGTTGCTTTCATCATCTCTTAACCACAGTACAGGAATGCACAGTACTGGCAGGGAGGAGGCAGTAAGGAGGTAATAAATACAATTTAATTAAAGACAGAAGATTGAAAGTAAGTTTCTTTGTTGTATTTTTGTTGGGGTTTTTTTTGTTTTGGTTTTGGGTTTTGGTTTTTTTTTTAATTTTTTTTGTTTTTGTTTTTGTTTTTGTTTTTTTGTTTGTTTTTAACCAGAATTAAACAGAAGCACATTCAATTTTTTTTCCCAACTAGGCCAGCACACATGTACAGATATGTGGAAACAAACACATACAAACTATGTCATTTACACTGGGAGAAGTAAGCAGTGGTTTCCCTGAGGCTTCATGTGCACTTGTGCCAAATGGACATGTTAAAAAAATATTCCACACAAAACCACACCATGTATTACACTAAAGCATCAGGAAAGGCTGTGAAAAAGCAGTTAGGATGTTTTTCTGGCACTTCTTCCTTAGCTGGGGTGTAATTCTGCAGTGCTTGAGAAATAAAAGGCAGCCTCAAAAATGTCACTTTATTTGTGGGGCAGTTTACCTGCTTAAGTGAAAAAAGCCTCTCTTCCTCCAAACAAAATATTTGGTACTACACTGCTGAGCATAACAGAAACAATTCAAGCAATATGGAAAAATACAATAATATTACAGCATTTAAATTTTTTTTTTCCAGTACCCAAAATTCACATTAAAAATGAACCTACCATTCAATATGAGTTAAAATCAAAAAGAGGTTTGGGGGAGTTGGTAGTCCATTGAATAACTGGCTGCTGGGTATTAATTTTGACTCCACATGTTGCTACAGACAGGAAAGCTGGTCAATTGTCTTTGTATAAATATTGACAATTAGAGATGCAATCTGATTTGTTACATTTATCTACTGTTCTACGTGTGAGGTTGTTGTGTCTAATGTGCAATGCCTGTTTCCACAAAATGGGACAGTGTTCAAGTCACAAAACACGCAGGAATATATTTTCCTGCTTTTATGCCATTTATAGTTCAGCTGCTGAGAAAGATGAAGCTCTTTATGGAATCAAAGCCAAAGCTTTTCTGGATTGCTGAGGTCTCTTGACTGTCCTGGCAGCTATTTCTCAAAGGAGTAAAAAGCCAGCAGCAGCATTTGCTGGTGCAGGAATAGTTGGGGTTTTTTTTTATTTTTGCCTTTTTTTTTTTTTCCTCTCCACTTGTCTGAAGTCAGTTGTTAGTCCAGCACAGAGGGAGTGAGAGGGACAGGGGTGTCAGCAAAGGTCACAGGCAGCTTTCACAGGAAGGCTTCAAGGGACAGACAACCAGCACAGCTAACCCAGCCTGAAAGGCAGCACTGAGAGAACAAACACTCAGGAACTTAAAAACCTGAAAGCATGAGTGACAATCTAGTCAGCAGTCAGGAGATTTGTGAGGCAGCTCCTTATTGAATATTAGGACTGAAAAAATATTTGGGACTGTTCAATCAGGGCACAATCTTTTTAACATTCAGAAGAGGCTGTTGAGGAACAATATCATTTCGCTCATTTCAGAGGAGCAAACAGTATCATAATTATCATTATTATTATTATTATCATCATCACTTCTCAGCCTCTGCAGATCACAGGCAGGACCTGCACACACAGAGGAGGAGAGGTGCTCCTTGCTCTCAAGGGTTTATAATCTGAGCAGGTAAAACTGAAAAAGGGAAGTGCATTAATCCCTCCATGGGAGGAGGAACGTGGGAATTGTTTTAGGAGAAGCTGTAAAGATTGGAGACAGCCTGTACAGTGGAGTTGGAAATTTTGACATGATGGAGAATGAGCAATAATAGCAAACAGGGAACATTTAGAGCAGAGGTTTTTTGTTTGTTTCTTTCTACAACAAGATAGATCAGCTCATAATTTAATTATTTGTCTATTAATGTGACTTCATCTCGAAAATAAAGTCAATATTTGTAAAAGAATGGCTGTGAAAATGAGCAGAAGCAAATGTGAACATCCACAAAAAACAGAAGAAAAAGATGGCCTGTACTCTTTGGCATTTATCCCATTATGCAATTCTGCATGGCACGTGGGGTTTTGACTTGGGATGAGCCACACTAATAGGAACTGATTTGTCTCTTTGACCACTGAACCTATTTCTCTGCTCAGATTCAGAGAGGATGGGGCTGAAAATGGACCAAGGGATATTTAAACCCAATATAAGAGGTAGATAACACATTGGGTTCACAGGGTTGACCCGAACACTAAAAGAAAAATACACTAAATTTTTCTTACATAAAAAAGTTTGTAACAAATTAATCTCAATACATTTCTTCTGCTCCAATTCCTTTCTAAAAAAAGCTCTGCTACTTTCCTCTCTCTCTTTTAAGAGGCAGCTCTTTGTCTGTCTCTTAAGAAAGATTCTGGATTGACAAAATACTTGTCTCAAGGACAAGACATTGATCATCCTGGTGCCTCTTAAGAGAGTCTGGATTTAACAGAAAAGCAAATCACATGAATCCCGAATTACTTCCTTTTTCTCTTCCTTGACAGTATTTGCCCTCTAATATCCAAACTGATATTCCCATTTGATTCCACATCATGCCAGATTAAAGGTGTGCCAGCACAGATCCATTTATGCAAGAATTTACCCCCGACAGTGACTTCTAAATATTTAGAAATAATATAGAAAATAATTTAGGATATATTAAAATATTTAGGATAATACAGAAGCAAGAGTGCAGCATGAACTGGAAGGGAAGAAGAGAAGCTCCTTTAGTGAATCATCTGGTCAGGTCTGAGGAACAAACCAGAACCCCTTGGTTCTTCCAGTCTTTGCTGCTCTTACACATCTCACAAGCCATGGGGAGAAAAACCAAATCAAAACCAGCAATAAAGAGAAAGGATAAAAGTCGTGCAGGCAGGTCATGGTGTGAGTGCAAGCATCACATCCAGCCTGCCACGGATTTGCTGTGAAAAGGAATGAAAAGAGAGCATGAAAGGAGAGGAAAGAATTCCTCAGGAACTTTTTTTTCTTTTCTTTTTTTCAAGTGTGAAGAGGGAATTTCCTTAGGGCGTGAAAAAACGATCACGACTTACAGTAACAGACAATAAATCCAAGTGATGAATGGCTTGACTTTCAGATGTGCTGAGTACCTGTATGTCCAAGATGCTGATTTCAAAAAAGCTTTTGGGTGCTCAGAACTATAAATCAGGTCATGGTGACTTATCTGAGGTCATACCAGAGCAGCTGATGACCAATCTGAGAGGGATGCTGCCCTCCAAAGTCCCAGTTCATTTCACAGAAACCCCTGGAAAACCCATTTCAGTGTTTTAAGAGCATTTCAGCAAAAATCAGGACTGTAGGATGCTGATACTCTTTTGCATAAATAGCAGGGACATTTCAATCTGAAAAAAACCCACTATTTAAATGACAGTTTTGGAAGATTTTTTTTTTAATTATTGACAACCTGTACTAAATATCTGAAAATCTAATACTCTGAAATCACATGATTTGGTAAATAGATGATGTGGCAAAGAAGGGATTTGTGCATGGAGTGGGAACAAGAAAGAGCTGGAGGAGAATCTCAGTTCCAGTTAAACACATGGGGCAAATCTTCTGTTGCTCTTCTGTCACACCTCACAGATAGCCAAAATTCTTTTTTTTTCTTTTTTTTTTTTTTTGCAGTACCCCTACCCAACGCTTATCAAAGGGGAAAACATGTAGCAAGACAGCAAAATGGACTTGATCAATCAAAAAAAAATCAGTGATACCCATTCGAGCTCCAGTTTTAAAGAGAAAAATTGGGCATGGAAATGCATCTTTTACCTGTGCTCTCACCAAAGCACGGAGTTTCCTGACTGCATCAGTAATTTCTCTGGTTTCCACAAAACACAGCACACTGCAGATGGATTTAGCTGCTTCAATCACATTATCAACATTATTCTGTTGGTAGGAGAAAAAAAAGGGGAATAAAGCAAAAAGGGGACACACAGCATTTATGAGAAATACCACAAACTTCATGGCAGTGGGGGTGTAGAAAATGCTTCTCTTTCAAATAAAATTCAAGCACCATGGTTTATTCTGGCTGCACTGAAATCACCAATATTTTCCTGAGGAAAACAACAACATTTCTGTTGTCTCCCACAAAATGTACGTTGGTCAAAACCACAACAAATTTGGTAGCAAAGAATGATTTTAAGGGGAAACTTCGGTTTGGCTGAATTCCAGGAGTGTAAGGAGTGAAAAAAAAAAAAAATTCTGAGGTTTCCTGGAGTCAAGGGATTCATGAGAATTCGGAGGTTTTGTGAATTTATCCTCACTATTGTCTCCTACCCATTTCTGTGAGAAACAGAAGAACAGCCATGCTCCTCCTAAAAACAGATACTGGGTGGGAGGCTGCACCATCTGACTCCTGTGGACTCAGAACTTTTGCAACTCTTTTTCTGCAAAATTATAGATTTAGTTAAAACTATGGAATATTATAATAAATTTAGATATTTAAATATTGCCATATTAAAAAAAAAATTCTAGGTGAAATACTTTGGGGAATTTAAAAAAAAAAATTTGGATCCCCAAAAGGAGGAAAACAAAATCTTTAAATAGCAAGTACTCTATGTTCAGGAAAATAAATAAAAAAATAATAAAATTCATGGGCTTTCTGCAGGTTATATCACTTCATTAAACCTTAAAATACATTCTGTGAACAAGCAGAAGCTCCTCTATAAATACTCTCCATGTTTCTGTACTGATAAAAGTTCCTTTTAGTGCACTATAGCATGTCAATATACCCATAAAACCATTCCTCTAACTCGTGCATTTCATGCCTGAAAAATAAAAATTGTACCAAGATGAGCTTTCTGTTTTCAGGCTTAAAGTCTGTGCACAGGCTGCTCTGAGAAGGTTAACACCTGTCATTATTACAAATAAATATAAAAATATATCGAGATTACTAATTCCACATTAACTGCTTTGAGCAGCACTAAAGCAGGAATGAGGGCCATGAAATATCCACAAGTATCTGCTGGTCTGACGCTTTTAAACTCAAATTGTTGGGGTTTTTATTTAATAATTAAGGGCAGAAACACCTTTTACACTGCAGGTTCTAGAGAGGAAAAGGCTGACTGTGATCTCTTGAGAATTTTAGACCCTTTAGACCCTTGGTTTACTCTGAATTGTTGCAGAAATAAATGAATATATGTGTGTGTGAATATTAAAAATTACTATATAGAGTTTGTAATTCATATTAAATATCATTCTAAATTTTGCGTTTGATTTCAGTAAGTTTTAATTTAACATTTTTCTCCTTCACAAGCAGAGCTGTGTTATTAGAAGAAGGAATTTTGTGCCTATAAATACATTTATGCAGGGTAATTTCTGAGCAGTAACATGGAATAGACATACACAAAAGTAACCCTTGAGTAGAGAAACAACTCTCTGGATGGAGAAAAATAAAACAAAACCAAAAACCTAAACCCACCCACAGTTTATGTATTTTTGTAAGTACATATAAATGCTATTCCATAAAGAGAATTGGTATCTTGAGGAATGTCTCAATTTCTGTTAAATATTATATTCTGTTTATAGAGAAACTACCAAAGTATTGATATTTATAGAAGCTACTTCACCATACACTTTATTTTTATGGCAGCTCAATGTGAGGAGCACAGTGCAGATGAAGAAGAGCAAGCAAATAAAATTGTGTAATACTGAATATTACACGTGCTGACTTCTTCCTCACTATTCCTCTGCTGGGATATTATCCTGTAAAGAATTTTCTTTTTTTCATGTGTAGATTTATTACATTGATTTTTGTCCCAAAGAAGGGAAGACAGAGATTTGTTTCTTACAAAAATTTTGTCGCTTGAAATCCCAAAAGAACCAAAGTCAACAGCTCGTGATGTTTTCCCCCTTCTACATATTTAAACACAGCAGAACCTTAGAAGAATATTTTGGTGTTTCAAAAATTTATATGATTAAAAAAAAAAAGCTACTTCACTCTAGACCTTCTACACTCTGTATAAAAAATTCACAAAGTCCTCCCGACAGTACCAGCACATTCGGAATGGATTTCAAAGTGAGCTGCATTTAAAGGGATCATCAGGCCAATCAGAACTGGCTGCTTGTTTGTCTGAGAATTTACATTTCAAAACTCACATTTCAGCCCTAACAGCACCAATCCCATCTTTGTGCCAGGCATCTTAATTATCTCTTCTAAATTCTTGTTTTGCAGATTATGGATCTCAAATTTACTTTTCCATTTATTTCCCATTATTACTAATTAGATTAATAATGATAGTGGGCTTGTCCCACAAGTCAAAGGTACTAGGATCTCCATATCTATGGAAGAATAAATTTGCAAATAGGTAGAAACATATGAAAAATATTCTAAAAAAAATCTTTAAAATATTATATTATATTATATTATATTATATTATATTATATTATATTATATTATATTATATTATATTATATTACATTATAGTATAGTATATTATAGTATATTATACTATTAATGTTATTATTATAATAATATTATATTATTATTGCTGTTATTATTATATTATATTATATTATATTATATTATATTATATTATATTATATTATATTATATTATATTATATTATATTATATTATATTATATTATATTATATTATTATTTTTAATAAATTATTATATTTTTTGTTATATTATTATATTTTTTATTATATTTTTATTTTTATTTAAATTTTTTTTTTTTTCACTGAGGAACTCAAGGTGTGTCTGGCTAAAACTGAATGTTTTAAGGAACTTCCAGCTGAGCACAGAACTTGAGCAGTTACTTAATTTACAACGTGTGAGTAGCTCCCAGTGCCTTGAATTCCAGAGTGTGCTGAAGGTGGATCGTGGTGTGCCAGAAAAGAGATGGTGAAGAACAATCCCAGTAAAGGGAATGGGAACAGCTTGGAAAAGTGACAGAATTATTCCTGTGCAGACCTGGGAAAAGGGGCACTTACAACGACCCCAATTTTAAATCTTCTTTAAGCAATCGAATCCGAAGTTAGATAAAATAAATAAACAAGGATTCAAAGACCAAATAAAAAGTTCTCACTTTTTTTTTGCTTTGTTTCCTACATATTTATGAATATTCCTCATTACATTAGGGCTCCATAATTTTTTTGAGCCACTCATTAAAGCAAATCATACTTCATGATCCTGGGTTTGAAAAATCTCCATACACTGCTGCCTCTGAATGAAAATATCCATGATATGAAAATATGAGATGACCTACATCATTAACTTGCAATCCTGCTCTTTGAAGCAATTCAGATGAACTTTACTGAGTGTCCTTGAGTAGAAAAGACCTTATTAAAAAAATAAACTGCAGAGAAGTTTAGCTCTAGACACACACACATGTACTTGCTGGATGGGCATGAATATTTGAAAAATGCACTTCCTCCCTTTATAAAAAGTTAATGGTGTCAAGAAATTGCTTACTCAATGTAAAAATCTTTAGCAAAAACAAATTTAGGAAAGCTTCATGGTAGGTCTGAGGAATATCTGCACAGCATCAGTTGCAGAGGGTGGATTGCAAAGTCTCATTAATGTTGAGGTTATGGCTTTTTTTTGAATTTAGAATCCTCTTACTTCAGGCCCTAAAATTTCAAGTGAATGTAAATAACTACCCCGGTGGGTCTAGTTCAGTAAAGAAATGTGCATTTGAGCTTGGGGACTTCACTTTTCCAAATGGTTATGACTGCATCACATTTTATACACAAAACACTTCCCTTTGAGATGATGGGAAATTCAGCAAATACCTGCACAGCACCAGACCCAGAGCTTCCCTTTGTGGCTGAGCACAGCTCAACAGCCTCTAAAATTTGTGGTTTGCATTTTGAAAAAGCATCCAAGATTTACACAAAATGTAAAATGGTTGTATATATATATATATTAATGATACATATTTATGTTTTCATGTATGTGTCTGGATGTTTATGGGCATTTCTATATGTATGCATGAATATATACATGTAAAATATACACATACATGTATAAAATTTGTATGCAAATGTATGTTTTCTGGCTATTCAAAATAGAAATAATAATGGACCAAGAATATCCAGGGAGATTAAAATCTGAACTTAAACGTAGGTGACAGAGTTCTGAAGCACACTATTCATTTTGTGCTGCAACATATATTTCAAAGAAACCCATAATTTAGCATAATGAGTTATAACTCTGGAATATCTCCATGCTACATCAGTATTCTTTGATTTTTAGAAGTCTTTTGTTCTTTCCAGTTTTCAACCCTAGAAAATCAGTTCTCATGCCAACTTAAAAGTCAGATCAAATCAGTTATCATGCCAGCTGGGAAGTCAGATCAAATAAACAAGTGGTTCCTCCCAAGCTATGACTCAATTTGTCCTTTAGACATTTGTCCTTAAAACATTGGACAGCAGAGAAGATTTCCTAAAAGATTTTTTCCTTCCAGCATGGAGCATTCAGTTGGCAGCCCAGAATGCTTTCAAATAAAGCTCTTGGGAGTTTTGCTGGCTAAATCTAATCCTTCAAACCACCACGTGTTTTAATACATATATATATATATATATGCTAAATATGTAAATATCAGGCTTGGGGGTTTGCAAAATCAGGGACAAATTTTGCAGATCCATATAATACATTATATCTCTGCTAATTCCAGGTATTACATTGCCAAGCCAAACAACTCTGATTTTATTTACAAGTTCCTTGACACTTAGAAGCAGTCACCTTTGATATTTTAAATCTGTTGCACTTTCTTCCTAACCTCAAACCAAGTTTTATTAAGAGAACTTATATCCTTTCAAAGTCAGATTAAGCAGTCTTAATTAAAAGTCTTCCTTAATTGCATCCAAGACAGATTAATAATTAGATACCTTTCATGTAGAAGTTAATGCTTTTCTGGTGTAACAAACTGAGAACAAATACCTCATTTTGCAGCAGATATTCCACTTGACCTCTGTAATTCAGAATAACGGAGACAAGGTTCTGCCTAGGAGCCAGAAAAAAAAAGGAAACAACATCAAGTTAATAAGAGTTAGATAAAGAGAACAGGTTTGGGTTTGTTTTTTGTTTTTTGGGGTTTTTTTTGGTTTTATTTTTTCCTACATTCTAGACATTTGAAATAATCAGACAGTGATTTTATATTGGTATAAAATAAAGCCAAGTGTGCATTTAGACATCGTGCAGCTGAGCCTGGATGTCTCTGGGTTCTTGGCAGTCATTTGTCACAAAGAATAGATTTGTCACAAAAAAAGTCGACTTATACATGAAGTTACAATTTCCCCAAGTTAAAGAACTCCAATAGGTGATTTGCTGTTTCAGTGTCTGTTGAAATTCACTTCCCATTTATTTTCCTCTACGGAAATAGAGTGAAATATTGCCTTAAAGAAGGATGGACTCAAGTACACGCTGCATTCTAAAGGTCTTTTCTGATTTGATGATCCAACACCTTCCTTCTCAATCACTTCACAGATTTAAATTGCACAGAATCAAATAAAATACCTGCACAAGATCTGGAAAACCTCGACACTCCACAAGTACAGGCTAAGTGACAAATACAAAAGTGTGTTATAAATTGGGGCAGCACTGCTTCATAACCCATGAAACTTCATTTGCAGGCTCAAACTGTTTCAGAAATTCCTTTTCCACGGCATTTCCAAGCTGGGAATTTGTTTTGTTCCTGCAGACGTCCCACACATCACTCTGTGCTTCCCTGCCCTGGCCACCAAATTTGTACAGGCGGGTTGCTGAGTTTTACCAACTTCATTAAATTAATTAGGATTATGATGAGGAGCATGCACCTCTCTACACTAAACTCCTCAACTGATGCTTCAGCTGCAAATCTCCCACTTTTGGAACCACAGGCTCCGAGTGCTTTCCCCAACAGATAACCAGATTGAGATTTTTGCTCTTAAGAAGAATTTGTGTCATTTTCTGCGTTCCAAGCACTGTGAAATTCTTGCTGTTTATTTGTCAGCTGGAATAAAACCAGAACAGATGCCTGTGATTGCTGAGGTATCTTAAACCTTAATTCCCACTTTTACACCTTGCCCAGCCCACTGATTAGTGAAAGGGACACATTATGACCTCGATGGCCATCAGAGGTACTTGGGGTTTGCACATGTTTATATAAAAAAGTGGAAATTGCAATTTAAATTCTTCGTTGTTTCTTTTACTCTATCACTTTATTCCTGCCTTTTAAATTCTACTCTAACATACCACACCTATCTTTTGTCAAGGTTCTTCCTCTTCAGGAGGCTTAGAAGAAATTTCCCCCCCACTCTTCCATCCCCATTGCAGTCTGGCACTGCAAGTCCCAAAAATATTTTGATTTTTTCCAGCACTTCAAAGCAAACCAACTATTTACAGAGCAACTGTGTGTGTCCTCGTGCATTTTAGTCAGGCTAACTGAGCAATCAGAATTTAGAACTGCAACTGCAGCCCAAAGTCCAGGTTCCATGGTACATGATTAGATTTTCATTATCTGAATTTTTTTTCATTTTTCTTTTTTTTTTCATTTTTCATTTTTTCAAAATATTTTTTTTTTTTCATTATCTTCTTGCCATGCAAGAAGAGGAGACTTGACTGCACTGAAACAACACACAGGACAGAGAAAAAGTTAGCTGGCCTTCCCTGGAGATACCAACTATTCCCTTCCTCCTGCAGGTAGTTCACCCTTTCCAGCTTTTTATTTTAATCTGCACTGGCTTTATCTGGCCAGGCAGTTTGTGTGTGGAGCAGCTGCCTGGAAATTCCTCCTGTAATCCTGTTCAATCATACCTAATGCAAGTTGTTGCTCTGCTTTGACTGAGTTTTCAGGCATAACATCTTTTTCACAGCTTGAAAATATATCAGAATATATGAGCTTGCCTTCTTGTCTTCTTCCATACAGGTGGGCATGTTTATTAGCATGGTTAGTCAAAATGCAGCTTACAGAATAATTTCCTAAATTACAATGCTAGTTCAAAAAATTAGCATATTTCCCATCAGTTTATTGTACCCTGGAGAATTTTCAGTATAAAGTAGCCATAATTTTGCATCATTAATAGGAAACCAAGCCAGCAAGTTGTAATAATGATTGAAATATCTCTGCTAATGCTATCCTGAGTCTCTGTGTGCCAGAGAAGTAAAAACAGCCACATCTTATCACACAGACAGGCTTCAGACTTGTGCACCATTATAGCTGGGCACATATAAATATGGCAAGCCTAACCCACCCAGGAACATTTAGTGCTGCTTTGATGTCAAGGACATTTTTTTTCAGCTTTTAGCAAGTCAATAAGGTGCAAGAGTTTTGAAAATGGAATAAGAAAAGCACAAACAAGAGAGTCAGCTGCTGCCCTGCAGACATCCTGCTCCTGAATTTCATACACCTGTCACCTATAAAACACAAATACATATAAAATACATGTTTTCTACTGATCTCTTTACAGCAAGGAGCAGAATTTTGGAAATTTGGGCCACGCTCCTGGGAAACCAGATGGGTCCTGAGTAAGCACCACCAGGTTCCCACCTCCAAGGAGTCTCAGCCCCTCTGTTCTCCTCCATCTGCCAAATGGCAGCTGTGTCACCTCTGTTCACAAAGTAATTTGTAACACTGTGGTGAAAAACATCACAAAAAGTGTCAACAGCTTCCTTATCTAAAAGTGGAATTTATCTAAATGGAATGTAATTAAAGGTGAATGAGGAATCTGTCTCATTTAGTGATTGTCCATCACAGGTTGGCTTTGCAATCAGCTTCCCTTTGACTGCCACGTTAAAGGCTTGTCTCCATTATCTCCATCATTTAACCTCCATAAAAAAAAAAAAAAGTTTAAAAATCACTGAACTATGAAAATATAGTCCTAACGAAGAGCAAACCTATTATTTTTACAGCATTTCATCTCAAAAATTCTCTAACGGCATGAAAATTATATCACCTTCAACCATGGGAATCTTCGGGAAATATGAAACCTTTAATGGAAACTTCTGTAATATGAGAAGGAGACAACTGAGAAAAATTACACAGAGCCAAAAAAACATTGATTTTTTGCTAAACAACAACTAAAATCTGAAAAGAAAAAGTCAGAAATATGGAACCAATTGTCTCTCTGATACCATTCCCATCCCCAGTAGTTCTCAGAACTGTCTTTTGCTGCAAGGAGGGTTATTACAAACACAAACAAAATTCCAAACACTCCTGAACAGCAGCTTACCAAACCAGCCTCCAGGCACAGATGTCTCCTAAGAGCTCCTTCACACTGAACCTCCTCTGGTCATCCCCACCCTGTGGAAGAGAGGGGTATGGTGGCCTCGATTATTCTGATAAAGCAGAGTGCACACCGCAGACATTTCCGTGGTATTTTCCAACGCTCACTGCAGCTTTCAAGGCACTGTATCTGCCTCCTCTGTGGGTTTTTTTTGGTTTTTTTTCTGGTTCTGATGGACTTGCTGGCACTCCTGCCTGGGAGCAGAACCTCTCCTTTCAAGTGTAACATCTTTTTCCCAGCCTTACCCAGCTTGAAAATCTATCAGGACATAGGAGCTTGCCTTGTTGTGTTTTTGCACGCAGGTACCAGTGCCCTGTGACAAGCATGGCCTGGAGCTGGGGAAAATCTCTGTGACTTGTCCCCCCTCCAGAGCTGCCCCTGCTCTTTGCCATTATCAGTAACATGAAGTAACTTCATGGCCCGAAGCTTTCAGTGCAAAGGGGTGATCAATAATTCACTTTGAGACCTTAAAATGTCACCCTCCCTGCTAAAACCCTACTCTAGGGTCCAAAAATTCTTTTGAGATGCTGAATGTTTTCTAATGGCCTGAACTAAAAAATCCCTCTAGAAAGCCACAATATTTAAATAATGGGGAAGTCTCCACCTTCTCATCATGATGGGCCTCTGACTTCTCTTGTCTGGGATTATGCTCACAATATTAACCCTTAACATTATGTCTGACAAAATATTAACACTGATATATATGCAAATAAAAAAATACATATTTTTTTGAACTCTCAGGAAAGATCACTGTCTGCTTTAGCTCAAAAATCCTTTTCTGCAAGCAAGTGAGGTTCATGTTAGAAATCTGTAAGTATTCTTTGCTGCTTGTCCACTACAAAGATTAACTCTTTTCTGAGATAATCAAAATGTGGGGACATGTGAAATTCTGAAACAAATAGGATAGGCAGAGCATTCCCTGGAAGTTCAGACAGTGATAAATCTCATGGCTTAAAAATCCCCAAACCTAATTAAAGGTACCCACTAACTGAAAGAACTGTGATTCCATGTAAAACCCTTGGCCAAATTTCTTGCTTCTAACTGCTCAGGTGAAGAACATTTCCTGCTCTGAGTACTTCACAATAGAATGCCAGCTTCCCAAAACAGGAAAAAAAGCAAGTATTTGTCTTTTTTTTTTCTTCTTTTACAAAGGAATTAGGAACATTTAGTTATGAGCCAAAGTTCAAGAAGTGTCTGGTAAAAAAAGAACCAAAAAAACCCAAAAAGAGTTGCTCATTACTTGGAAGGATCCACTTATTTTGGCTATTAAACATAACAGCAAATTGCATGTACAACCAGATATTTTTAACAATGCAACCTGAACTCAGCAGTGTTGTGTAAGGTGAGCAAAAGTCATGAAGGAATCCTCAGGTGCCCTTGGTGTACAGCTGGGCTTCCCTAGCACAAAAACCAGATCTGAAGTTTCCTAAGAGACTCCTAAACATAAAATTGGGTTCCAGTTGTGAAGATCTGTAGTAGCAGACGCTGAGCTAGAGAAGGAAAATGAATTTTTTGCCTAAAAACTGGTTAAAATGTTAAATATCTCTATCTATCTATCTATCTATCTATCTATCCATCTATCTTTAAATATTACACACATATATATATATATGAGCTCATCATAGTCCTGTTTAATGGTCCAGGTAAGATGCTGCATTGAGCTGGATGTTTCACTGATGTTTTCCTTCTGACAAAACCGATATGAAAAGAAAACCCCTGCCCTTTTTTTTCCCTTTTTTTTTTTGCTAGACATCTTCCATCCCCACGCCCTGACAGACGCAGGCTGCAATGAGAACCATGCAAAGCAGGAAATTGGTGATTTTTTTTGTGAGCAGAGACAACACACTGCCAGTGAACACTGCCCAGAGCTCCTGCTGCGCTGCAAACTTTGGGCTGGAAGTAAATCAAAAGTAAGAATTCTCTGGCCGCCTGAAATAAAACAGGATTAAATTCTGACAAAAATGTCGTGGTTTTTCTTTTTTTTTTTCCTGAAAAGTAACCTTGGTTCTTTTTCAGTCGTGTGCTCACAGATACAAGCACGAATTCTCCCCAGGACATTTCAGTGCAGTTCAGCAATAACAAATGCATTCTCAGGAAAGGAAAGAATGTCTCCTGGATTATTACCGGGCTGGTGGGATTTCCTTCCTTCAGGGATGCTGAAGGAAAGGGGAAGAAAAGAAGTTTACTCACTGTTCGAGCCAGACTTTGCCTGGAACCCCCGGCGCGGTGCAGGCGGAGCTGGATGCAGGGCGTTGCCTTGCGAAGAATTTCGTGGCTTCCCAAAGTACAATTGCTGCGATTTGGGGGGAAAACAACAAATAAATGGTTATCTTTGCTTGCCACTTCCTTCTTTTTTTTTTTTTTTCCTTTTTCCTTGCAACCTCTCCCAAGAGCAGCAGTAGTTTAAATTCTAAGTGCGAAGACCGAATAATGCAAAACAAGTTCTTGGCACCTACTTCTGTGGAAATGGATGGGGTTGGTTCTGGCAGGTTTTCTAGTAAAACAGTAATAATAAAAACCAAAAATATAAAACAAACAAAAAAAAATAATAAAAAAATAAACCAAAAAAATTGATTACATGCGTCATTGACAAGTTGTGAAACAGAACAACAAGGACACAGAGAAGCAGCATCCTTGACAAAGTGCACGTGCTCCCAAATCTTGAGATTATTTCTGCGTTTTCTGCATATTCTGGATATTCTTTGGTTATTTGGCAGGTTGAGCTCTGGGGGGAGGGAAAAGGCAGCCCTTGAACAGGCACAGACTTTTCACAACCGAGGGAGTGACTGCCAGAGAAACCCCTCATTGCCCAGCCTGGGGAGTTTCCTGAACATTTCACAACTGCCCCAATATATTATTTTTATTTAATGCCTCATTATTATCCCCCCTCTTTCCATCCTGCCTCACCTTCAGCCTCTGGACAGGCACGGTGACAAGAATATTACAGAGACACATCTGTGAGTCCTGAGTCACCTTTTCCTGATTCCTCCAGGATACAGAAGCCTATTGCAACATCAGTGACAGGAACTGGCATATCTAGGTATATAAATATATATATATATATATGTATATACACCAATATAGACCAGTATGTATAGCAATTATCTAGGTTATATATATATATATATATATATATACACAATATATACACATCATTATAAATACTGGTATATCTTAGTGTATATATATATATATATATATATATAAACACACACCAATATAGACCAGTATGTATAGCAATACTGGTATATCTAGGTGTAAATATATATATATATATACACCAATATATACCAGCATATATAGCAATACTGGTATAGCTAGGTGTATATATATTTATATTTATATTTATATTTATATTTATATTTATATTTATATTTATATTTATATTTATATTTATATTTATATTTATATTTATATTTATATTTATATTTATATTTATATTTATCTATACACACCAATATATACCAGTATATATAGCAATACTGGTATATCTAGGTGTAAATATATATATATATATATATACAGACCAATATATACCAGTATATATAGCAATACTGGTATAGCTAGGTGTAAATATATATATATATATATATATATATATATACACCAATATATACCAGTATATATAGCAATACTGGTATAGCTAGGTATATATATATAGCAATACTGTTATATCTAAGTGTAAATATATATATATACACCAATATATACCAGTATATATAGTAATACTGGTATAGCTAGGTGTATTTATATTTATATTTATATCTATATTTATATTCACACCAATATATACCAGTATGTATAGCAATACTGGTATATCTAAGTGTAAATATATATATATATATATATATATATATATACCAGTATATATAGCAATACTGGTATAGCTAGGTATATATAAATTTTTGTATATATATATATTTTTAATATATATATCTATATATACACACCAATATATACCAGTATATATAGCAATACTGGTATAGCTAGGTGTATATTTATTTCTATTTCTATTTCTATTTCTATTTATCTATACACACCAATATATACCAGTATATATAGCAATACTGGTATATCTAAGTGCAAATATATATATATATATATACACACCAATATATACCAGTATATATAGCAATACTGTTATATCTAGGTGTGTATTAATATATATATATATACACCAATATATACTGGTATAGCTAGGTATATTATATACATATATATATATTTATAGTAATACTGGTATAGCTAGACCAGTACAGAGGCGCTGTACCCTCCTATGAAATAACAACCTTGAACCACAGATAGAAAAATTGTCTTTTCCCAGTAGAATTTCTCCATGTCTCCATGCTTCCAGGCAAAACAAGCTACACCGAGAGAAACTTAATTTCCTTCTTACAGCTGCTTTCACACGAGTGCTCTGTGTTATTCGCTGCGGTGTCAGGCAGACACTTTCCATCAGCAAAGGTTTTATTGAGCCAGCAATGCTGCCCGGGACCCTGCAAGCAGAAGTGGCCCCTGCACTTGGCTTCGTGAATGGCTTGGATTTGCACTAATGCAAAGAGAAAAGTTCTGACAGCTCTTGTTCCACCAGGGATTAGACACAACGGATTCACGCCTCGACAAAATCATGTGGAAAGCTGCTCCAGATGAAAAGTGCACGACAAGAAAGGGAAGTGTGGCTTTGACAAACTACCTTTTAGCTCTAGCCCAGGCAGATTTGCTCCCATATCACTACTACTGAAATAAAAGCAATAGATCCCCTTTAGAGGATAACATAATTATTAGTAACTGGTTTACAGCACTCTGAGCTCTGTAAAGGAAACTAAAATGAAAGTTTTACAACCTTGTTAGCTCAACGGTTTTCCCCCCTAATTTATTTTTGCTGAAATTATAGGGAGAATACAAATTATAGGGAGAATACAAATTATAGGGAGAATACAAATTATAGGGAGAATACAGCTGTGGTGAGAATGCCATGAGGAGAAATGCAGTCTTGGTCTTTAGGAGACGTGGTAAGGACAGGTCCAAGTGACTCGCCTGTGATCTCACAAAATATCTAAATATAAGAAAGGGAAAATCCCCATCACTTGAGACTCCCTCACTGCTTGTTTCCCCACAGCAAGGCTCTCTGATGTGCTATAAGCTCTAAATCTTAATGCAGTTCAATCAGGCTATTTTTTAAAAGTAACTCAGCTAGTAGTATCTCAGAAGGAGAATTTTAATCTGCAGCGACAAGAGAAAATTAAGTTTATTTTTCACAAAGAACATATTCATCCAAAGGTGCTTGCTTCTTATGATTTCAATCTGCATGATTATGTCTTTGTCAGTCTATAATTAATAGCTTAAACTTCACTTTGAGTGAAAACCAATTTTTATTTAGGTTTCAATTCCCAGAGAACAGAATTAGTAAGACAAAAAAATGTCATCAATAAGGTCACAGGCAAGCTATATTAGAAGAAAAGATAAGCATTTAGATTTTTCAATTCCATTCCCCTGCTCACTGTGGTGGCTGAACTGCAAAGCAATAAGGCAGCTGTGCAAATTATACCATGGGAGAGTGTGCATGGAACTTTAAACACCTTACAATAAAAGGATGTTTAGAAATAAAGCTTGTAAGTATTTTTGTACTACATTCCTCTGCTGATTTACATTACCAAAACCTATTGCTAGTGCACACATCAATAAAATAATAAATATTTTTTAAAAATGTCTACATTCTTATATGTTTTGTTTTATTAGGCATTTAGGATGACCTGGGACTGCGGCCTGTTTTTCTAAAAGTGGAGGATTGTCATTGCTGACACATCAGAAGGGCTGGTTTTTGCTAATTGCTGGCATTAAGAGCCAGGAGTTATTTTACATAAGGTGTTTAAGCACAATTTAATTTACTTTTATAGAATTCTTTTCATCCGAGGCATCATAAAATCATATACGGGGGTACCCATTTTAAATCTGAGGAAAGGTAAGAAAGTGTGAGAGCAAGTTTTAAAGGTGGATCCAGGTTTGTTTGATGGCATGAAAAAGAAAAGCTGCAGGCTGCAGCAAGGTCATGTTTCTCATGGTAAATGAGATCAATGAACTTGAAGGCCAGAAAACAAAAGAAATTCCAAATGACAATTCTATAGCTGGCTCTGTTAATGACAGACTGATTGCAGCCTGAGATCTATAAAATGTGAGTATTTGATGTCGCAGTTGTGAGCCCCGGGATCTCTGCAGTGCTGAATTCTGCCGGTGCTGAGCAGTGCCCATCAGCACAGAGACATTTCCCCCTCCTCGTCTCATCCAAAGCTAAATGGACTCTCAAAATCACCGAGTCTTTCAGGTGCTCCTGCAGGAGGTGGGGTGAAGTGCTCATTAATACAAGCCAATAAAACACCAAATGAAAGCTTTTGACAAACCTCGACAGAGCTGTCTGCTTCACTACAGCATTCTGTTCTGAGAACAATTCACCAAATCACCTTTTTTGCCTTCATTTTAGGGGTTTTTTTTTGTTTTTTTTTTTTTTGTTTGTTTGTTTGGGTTTTTTTTGGGTTTTTTGTTTTTTTTTTTTTCTGGATTACAGTGCAGCAGGAGCAGCAGAGTATTTATTCCCTTTGCTGTCTCAGAACTTGGGGAACTTCTGCTGGAACTCATCCGTGAACAGACTCCAAACACTTTTCTGGGGGAGAGCTGAGCACGAGTGCATCAGATCGCTCTGTTAGCAGCACTGCGAGGAAACCAATTTGCACTTGAAGATAGCCCACACACGGGAAAAAAATTCACCCTGAGGCAGCTCCTCGGGCCGTGTTAAACCACCCAAGGGATCCTCAGGGTCCGGGGCTTCAAATTTCAGATCTCGGTTGAGGAGGCAGGAGAGAGGGAGCTGAATTTAACAGCACAATATAGAATTACAAGGTGCTGAAGTTCGAAATGCAGCTCAGTGCTTCCTGAATGACAGTGGCAGAGCAAAGTAAGAAAGCAAAGAACATGATTGACCTTGTTCCACTGCTAATGAGACGTGCAGAGATTCTACAAGTGCAGGAATTTAAAGACTCTGCTATTGATGCGTTCTCCCCAACAATGAAAACAAAAGTCTTCAGCACATACTGCACTGAGCTCACCCTCAATATAATAGTTCATTATTTCCATTTTTTAGCAATTTCTTTGAAATCAGAAGAGCATCTTGAAAAAAAAAAAAAAAAAAATCCCTGGTCTTGTTCTGTAACTAACAGATCTGTGCATGACCTGGTTATCTGCTTGGTGCTTCTGGTGCTCTAATGATTAACACAGCACATTGCTGCTTCACTGAGACTGGAATGAGAGAGCAGTGGCCTTGGAGATGTAGAAGAGGCAATCTTGGCATCTTTAGCTGCCAGGTGTAACTCACTGAGAGCAGAAGAACATTTGGGCTGCGTGCCTGTGTAAGGCTAGAAGTGCTCAAGACGGTACAGACAAAGCGAACTCACACAGTGTGACACTTGCTCCCACAACTCCTCTGCTTTCTTTGATCAAACTGACTCGTTCTGGGCTACTTCAGATAATATTTACACCCTACTGCAACCATGACTGCTCCTAATATCTTCCCTTTGCATTACAGACATCTGTTATTTTATCTAACCCTTTCTACACCTCGAAGAGATGAGCAGTGATTGCTGCAGTGCCAGTTTACCGTGGCTGCACAGAGCCCTGGCAGCCCCTGTGCTCAGAGCTGCTGTCCACAAAGCCCAGCTGACAAGAGCCTGCACTCCAGCTGCTGCTGCAGCACACAATCTGCTCACCTCGGCTGACACCCGAATTTCAGCTGCCACAGGGCAAAAAAACAACTAACAGAGTCCAGTGGTGCTTACCTGGATTAATGTGAACCAGAGAATTTCTTTCCATACTTGTGAACTTGTGAACTATGTGCATTCAGAAATGTGCTTGCATTTTAACGTGTCTGTAACTTGCATTCAGCACCACAGGGCTGGCTTCATTTGCTTTGCTACCACTGTAACTGGATATGAAGAAAAATCACCTGCTCTGCAGATTCAGAATACTGTTTTTTCTCTCTTTGGTGATTTCCCCATTGAGGTTTTGCTTATAATGATGCCTTGGGTCTTAGCTTTTATATTTTTTAGAATCACTGCTGCTTAGTGTGTAACTCTGACATTTCATATTAGATGTTAGTGAGTTCTCTTCACAGGGTAGTGACAAAACAATCCCTTCCCAGCTGGAGAATCAAGGACAACTGGTACCCAAAAATCAGAAACAACAGTGAGGGAAAGGGGGCAAACAGGGGCTGAGACTTCATAGCCTGGGGCTGTGGGTGGATAATTAACCCCAATATGTAGATGAACCAAAACTTATAAAAGTGCAAAAACTTGTGACAAGGATCCATCGGGGATTTGATTTGGGTGTAGCCCCAGCCAGGCTCTTGCACTGCCCAAGGTGAATCCTTTCAGTAAATCCCGATTTTATTCCTTTTGCTCTGTCTGGTCTCTGTCCCAGCTCAGCCTTCCCAGGCAACAATAACTCCCCTATGAGACAGTGGAGGTGGCAGCATCCTCGTACCCCAGATGAGAAACACAGGGACAGAGGAGTCAAACATTTAACAGCTGCACAAAGCTTCCATAAAACCTTGTACTGGGTTTGAATCTCTGCCCTGGGTTTCAATCCCTGCCCCGGGTTTCAATCCCTGCCCTGGGTTTCCATCCCTGCCCTGGGTTTCAATCCCTGCCCTGGGTTTCCATCCCTGCCCTGGGTTTCCATCCCTGCACTGGGTTTCCATCCCTGCCCTGGATTTCAATCCCTGCCCTGGGTTTCCATCCCTGCCCTGGGTTTCCATCCCTGCCCTGGATTTCAATCCCTGCCCTGGGTTTCAATCCTTGCACTGGGTTTCCACCCCTGCACTGGGTTTCAGTCCCTGCCCTGGGTTTCAATCCCTGCCCTGGGTTTCCATCCCTGCCCTGCATCCTCTCAGCAGAACACAAGCACCACTTGTTCCAGGACTTGCAGAGATGCCCTGGGAGCGTTTGGAGCCTCACACCCTTCCCCTCCCCGAGGCTGTTTCCAGGTTTAATGAGGTGCTCACTTTTGTAGGAATTCATCGGAGCCACAAACACTCAGCAGCCATTCCTGCCGGGCTGGGTATTGATTGGTGACACGGAGGATCTCCACAATTAAGTCGTGAGTGATACAGCCAGCTGTAAATAAAGATAGTAAGGAAAATTAATAGCAGCTTGCTCAAGAATTGCAGGTTACCTACTCGAGCAAAGAAAATAAAGGTTTTTTTTTCCCTGTAACTCCTAACAACTGCTGCAGACTAGCTCCATCAAGAGGAATTAGATCAAGCCACACTTGGTTTTATTTCCTTTTTTTTTTTTAATTTTGCTTCAAATATTCTACCTGATGTGGAACCTATGTCCATTTAGAAGAAGTGAACAATTTATCGGGCAGCTGGAATGAGGAGATGAGCAAAAGGAAAGGAACAGACAAATGGAATTCTTTTTGATTTTTTGTTTTCCTGATGAACATTTTGATACATTTCCACTGGTACAAAAGTTGACTCTGTAGCCACTTATGACACAAAAAGGCTCCAGAATGTTACTTGGTATCGTTTCTGCTATGCACACCCTTTCAGCCATACAAAGAAGTAAATGACTACTCTAATGTATTTTATATCTGCAATATATTATTTTATATATCTGTAGCCACATAATAGTATAAAAATATACATAATCCTTATCAATTAAGAAGTTCTATGAGTTTGTACAACCTGCTGTTCAAAAACACTTTAGCATTTTGAGAATTGTTCTCCAGTTCTATTCCTGTTTTTTAAAACATTTTCCAACACTTGCAAACACTTCCTCTCTGTCCATTTTAGGAGAATTGATCAAAAATGGAAAATAATAGGTGCATAATCTAGAAATCTGTCTGATAAATTTGGTTTTACATTGAAGGGGATGGGAAAGCTTCAGAGAACAGCTGGCATTTCTAGGGGAGGGGTTTATGACAGAAACAACAATAAAAAAACCCCAAAAACCAGAGTAGGTTACCATAGCTTGCTTTTTGCTTTGGTTGGTTTTCCCCAGGGAAAAACAAATTCCTGAATGGGTTGAAAAGCTGTTTCTGAAAATGTTCCTTTTCTTTGAAAAACTTTTTTTTTTTTTCCCCTCAAAAAGATACTTCAATTACACATTTTTCTGCTGGTTTTACCAGTTGAAATCATTTAGCCTTCTGAGATCTCAGCATTTCAAACAGCTCTGCAGGTTTGATGTGTAAACTGCAGTTGGCTGAATTTACACAGTCCAGAAAATGAGGAGCAACACAGAACCTTGAATTCAAATTGTAACATGCACTTTTTTTCAGGCCACTCGTTGGAAAAAAAATTCAAAACTTGCTGGTACCACTAATTTCCACCCTGTAGATTCATCTTCCTTTCCTTACTCTGCCAAAAGCTCTTGTCTAACTGAACAATACTTTACAATAGATGGGGGGAAAAAAAAGAGTATTCCTACTTCTACCTTACTGCTTACCTAGTCTAAACAAGCTTAGGATAATTAATGCTCAGCCTGCTACAGTCAAATAACTCCTTGAAAACTAAAGAAATTATTCATAAAAAAAAAAAAGAAGAAAAAAAGAAAAAAAACAAAAAAAGACTGTGATTTAATAAAGCAGTACAGGAAGAGAGTGGGAAATAAGACCTAATTTCTTTTATTTTTGCATGCTGCAGAAATAAAAAACTATTAGAGCTGGAATTAAATCCCATTAATCACAGATATAGGATGCACAGGAGCAGTGGCAGCTGCTCATAGTCATAAATGACAGAATCATTTAGGTTGGAAAGAACTTTTTTCCCTGCAAAGCTGGGCCAACACTGAATTCAGACCACCTTGGTCAGGATTTTCTCTTGAAAGACTTTAAAAATCTCCAAGCCTGGAGACTCCACAAACTTCCTGGGCAAACTTTTCCAATTCTTAATTATTCTGCTTTATTCTTCCCACCTACTTGGAATTCCTGCTTTCATTTGATGTGTTTCCCCAGAGCTGTACACAACCTCCATCACTCACCATCTTGTGTAAGAAGCAGAGGATGAGGTGAAAAATCTGTCCAAATGCTGATTCTGAATTTTGTTCCACCCAGGATATGGCCTGGGAACCTTGTTGTGATACTCCAGATTTTCCCAGTATTTGTCTTCAAATCAAAAGCAGGATAGGCATTTCTGATTCTGTTAAAAAAAAACCAAAAAACCCCCCAAAAAAACAACATGTGAAGAAATTTTATCTAAAGAGGTGTGCATTTTTGGCCTCTTCTAAGAGCAAAACAAAAATTCTACAAGTTACATATGGTGACACATAGAGAGCTGTTAGAAATAAAATTCTGTGGAGAGAAATGGCAGCAACACAAACTCTGTTTTCATCCTTTAGTGAGACAACTACATCCCAGCACACACAACCACATCTGTTATTTTGGGGAAACCATCAGCAAAATCTTCATGAAGTTGAAAGAACCACTGCTGAGCTTGACCTCAGTGAAAGGAAAAGGAGTTTAAAGAGAGAGTTCAGTGTGCACTGAGCTCAGTAGAAATGACAGAGCTGGAATATTTGCTGCAAGAACAGATTTGAACTCAGAGCTGGGCAGGGGCACATGCACAAACAGCTGCAACCACGACATCTGGAATGCAGGAACCTTCTTCCTGTGCAAAATCTGCACGAGTGGCTTTTCCCACAACTCTCTCAAACCCAATCTCATTACTAAAGCCCTGGGTATTTATGTCAAAGTCTGTGGAGTGCAGTCACAGTCACTGAGTCCCTCTGATACACCATTAAATATCAAATATATGGCCCCTCCTCCTTCCAATTACCACAGACTTGCAGGAACTCATTCCTCCCGAGCTCCCATTTCCCGGTGACACTGGCCACAGGAATTATGGCAATCGGCTGGGATTAAATTTACACACTCTGCAGCTGCAGGTGAGGGTACACACTGTACTTTACATTTCACTAATTGGCCTGAACATTGAACAGCTGAACCCAAATTCTCTGTACTAAGCATCCTGCATTCTCTGGTTTTTTTTTTTTGTACTAAGCATCCTGCATTCTTTTTTTTTTTTGTACTAAGCATCCTGCATTCTCTCTTTTTTTTTTTTTGTACTAAGCATCTGCATTCTCTTTTTTTTTTGTACTAAGCATCCTGCATTCTCTTTTTTTTTTTTGTACTAAGCATCTGCATTCTCTTTTTTTTTTTGTACTAAGCATCCTGCATTCCCCTTTTTTTTTTTGTATTAAGCATCCTGCATTCTCTTTTTTTTTTTGTACTAAGCATCCTGCATTCTCTTTTTTTTTTTTGTATTAAGCATCCTGCATTCTCTCTTTTTTTTTGTACTAAGCATCCTGCACTTTTTTTTTTTATATTAAGCATCCTGCATTCTCTCTTTTTTTTTTATACTAAGCATCCTGCACTCTCTCTATTTTTTTTTTGTACTAAGCATCCTGCATTCTCTTTTTTTTTTTTTTTGTACTAATTATCCTGCATTTTCTTTTTCATCACATGAAGTATTTTGTAGCTTCTGAGCTGGGAGTGCTTTGTAATGTGTATTTTGAACCCCAGCTCTCTCACATAAAAGTTTTCATGACTCTGTTACCTCCAGCCTCAGAGCTGCTGCCCAAGTCTTTAAAAAGCCACGTGAGCTGCACCTTTGTGCCCTGCATTTGTACAGCACGAGAAGGGAAAATTAAAATAAAAGAAATTAAAAAAATTAGAGAGCCTAGGCTTCCAAAATTAATAACCCAACACAGCAGCCCATTTCTTATCATGCAAAGCCAGGGGCTCGATGTTTCAGTGGGGTGAGAGGAAACGAGGCTTGACAGGAGTAGCTGCAGCACCAGGTGGGTTTATGCTCCTGCTCAGGAGCCCTTCACTGCACAGTTTGTTTGGCTGCCCTGGGGGCTTGGTGCCAGCCTGTTGGCTTTGTGCACAAGGCACAGCTTTTCCCCTGCAACGTGTTCCTGCAAGAAAGGCAAGGACTGAATGAAATGAAACTTCAGTGCCCTTTATCCAGCCTCCAATCACCAGCCCATGAATCCTCCTCAGCTCACTGGCAGTCATTCCAAAACTAAACAAACCCCTTCTCCTTCTCTGCTTATGGTTTAGCAAAATGTGGGGACACAGATTTGCTTTTCAGATAAAAAACCCATTCAGTTTCTGAGAGTGTTGCTTATTTATGGCCATCTACTCTTCTCATGTGATTAAAGAGCTTCTGGCCCGAGCAGGAGGGCAAAACTGCAAAACTTTGAGAGTTTGGGTCTTCCAAAGCATAACTGAAGTACAACACAAACATTACACAAATAAAACCTCGTGCTGCTCGCTTTTGGTGCTGCAACAAGTCAGCGTGTACAGAAAGCACTGACATTTATGGGGATTTGCTATTTCACAGCATCTCAGGGCACGAGGAGTTTCTGTGCAGTGCAGAGCACATCCTGGCACACACGAAGTGCAGGAACTCTGCATTTTGCAGCCCTGAGCCCCGAGTCTGCCAGTCTGGCCCCTGCTGGCCTCAAATTCTCTTTAGGATGTGCTCTGAAGCCACCCAGGGGTGGCTGCTCCCTACAGCTCTGCTCACGGGCATAGCACAGCCTGAGAAAGAGGTTTGGACACTGATTTACACTCGTGTACCACCAAATGCTTCAATTAGAGACCGTGCAAGAATTACCTGGAGAAAACCACGGTGGGTTTGTGTTTGAGCTACGAGCTGGAGCTGCAAGAATGCATGAGAGAGTCTGAATTACACAGCCTGCCTCTGACACCTGAAACTGCCAGCAGCTGCCAGTCACTGGGGACTGGGAGGATGCTCATTTGGAAAGACTGAATATGGAAGTTATTTGAAAATTTATGACATTTTTTTGGTCTTTTGGTGGCAGTCCTAAAAATGTTTCTCTGCTTATTTAATAGAAGAAAAGCAAAAGCTGTTCTTATTTTCTTCTTAAGAATATTAGTTCATGACACACACACACAAACCAAGTTTCTGCAAGACAAGAATGACTTATTCATATTTTTCTTTTTAGCCTTGTAAATGAACTCATCTATTCAAAAATCAATATGAAGCTTTCCCTATAATTAGAATATTTAGACATTAAAAAAATCTGAATAGCTGGGAGGAAAGCAGCCATGTGGAATGTGTCCTCATGCATCTATCTCATGGTAGAATGGGGTTGGGGTTCAGGAAAAGGAAACTGAGACATTGCACTGAGCTTGTTTGGAAGCTGACCACCCCATTTCAATATATCATATACTCTCCCTTAATTTCAGTGCAACATCAAACTGGGTTTTTTTTGGTTGGGTTGTTTTGGGTTTTTTTTCTTTTAAGAGAAGCAGCCTTGGCTGACCTTGAATAAAATCAATTCATTAAAGACTAATGACAAAATCAGGATTCCATTTTCCAACTACTTTCCAGAAGGGAAAAGCGTGCATTTGTGCTGACAACTTAAAGTGTGATCAGTGAATATCTACAAAAGAAAAATCAATCTGCACAGATGGTCTAAATACTTGTAAATTTTTGTGTGCTTGGATTTCAACACAATTAATTTTTCTGCAGAAGATTAAGAAAGTAAAGAATGTTCTATCCCATTAAGTCAGGCTATTAAGTGTGAATGTAAAGTGTAATTAAAGCAGGTTTTGTCACTTGCTAAGTCTCACTTTTCATCATGACAGTATGTAGCAATTCTGTCCCCAATCAGTTCCTCCAGCTCTTATTTTCCTGATCAGAGTTGCACAGGCACTAAATATTGTCCAGGACAATGACAGGAAAAGGATGGCAAGTGTCACACACTATAAGCCATCAACAGTGAAGAGTTAAATGCACTTATCACTAATAAAGCAGAGAGAAGAGAAAATAGTTTTTTGAATTAATGTTCCTTAGCGGTTTTTAATATTTAAATCACAATTAGAGGTGGAGTTAGCTATGGGATGCTGAATGCCAGCATTGGTCAGGACTGCTGATGTGGCTGGCTGGCCCCAGGTGCCCACCAAGCTTCCCTCCCACTCCCTTCCTCTTCAGTACAGGGGCAGAAAAAATGGGGGAAAACCCTACTGGGTCAAGGTAAAGGCAGTTCAACAAAAGCAAAAGCCACACATTAGTTAAGGGAAGATAAAATATTCTCGATTTCTGATCAGCAGGAAGAAGGGCTGCAGACAAATGTCACAATAATGAGCACAGACCAGCAATTAACTCCATCCCAGCCAGCCCCAACACACAGGGAAAACCAATCCAATTCATGGGAGTGAAATGTGATAGTTGGCCAAAACAAAAAAAAACCCAAAAAAACCCCCAAAAAAAAGCTTTTTCATTACTTACTTCTCCACTGCGTTGCAAAAACCAGCAATGTTTTCATTACTTCCTCGATCTGCTTCAACCAGCTGGATTGACCAACCTGCAGCCTAAAACCACCAAAAAGACCCCAGAATAAACAATAAACAGAGCTGAGTTATTTACATATCAGAAGGACCGTGAGGCTAACCCTGGATTTAGTTCCCTGAGAGCCTATGGCTCCTGCCCTGACGTGATGGAGTTCCACAGGGACACAAATGACCCGTCCTGGCTGCACTCTAAATGCTTTCAGAAATGACAAAGCAGCAGCCCTGGGTAGGAGCTACTTATCCTCTCCATGCAGAACATGAGGAATTTCAGACAAAGCTTTCCCACTTCACCTGCTATCAAGGCACACAAGTTACCACTCCAAATGCAGATATTTAGTTTCCAAAGGGGAGAAGGAGAAACTGAATCTTATGGCCCAGCGTGTTTCAATCCTTATTTTCTCCCTTTCTGCCCTGGCAGGAAGCTCAGCATCCCCTCAAGCTCCATAAAGCTGCCAGGTAAGTCCCTGAGACAGAGAGGAGGGCACCAGGGGAATCTCCAGAACGGGAAAAATCCACACGTCCATTTGTGAACTCGGAGAGCAGAGGTCTGAGCCACTGCTGGGGGGGTCAAGCATCCCTCTGCCTGCTTGTCTGCAGCTCTCTTCAGCCACAGCATCCCCTCCAGGAAAGAATTGAATGCTATCACATCTGCAAGCCCTGTCTGCTCTTGTAGGTGGAGACATTACAAGGCTTGACTGTGGAAGAGCTTTTAAACCCCTCCAGAAAGAGAAGGGAAATGTCACAGAAAAAGAAACTGAGACGTAGCAAAAGGTTTATTTTAGAATTTGAATAATAATTTATATAAAAGCGTGGAAGCTTATTTAAAAATAGCTAATAAACAGAACTTAGGGTTCTTTTTGGCTGGCCAAGAAAGTGCATTAAAAGATGCAGGGTGGGAAATTTTATTTAAAGTTTAAAAGACAGGATGATTATAAAAGATGAGAGATCTGCTGGGAGCTGGCTGGTGGGGAAACCACGATGGCAGAACTGAAAGCTCAAAAGTCAGAAACCTTCTGTCAATACAATGAGACCCAAAACTGATGGTATGGGGTATTTACATTATCCACAATTCCACATACAGCTTTAGGAGAGTGCATATGAAATTTAAAGCTACTAAGGGGGAATCATCAATAGAGGGGAAAATTGAAATTGCCTGGTGGGAAAAAAACAATGGATAATTCTGAGGGTGTAAATAACAGGAGAGTAAAATGAAATTTAGCAATTGAAACTAATAGTCCATCATTCCCTGGTTCTAAGAACTGCTGAAGAAGTTCAAAATCCAGTGAAAATACAAAACCTCCACTGGTTCACCCTTTCTATTTTGTTTAGGCACCTACCTTGCAATTTGTTTCCTCAGACAGTAATAAAAACTTCTGGAGGAATGTTCACTATTTAGAGATGATGAGTGATTTGGTAACAATAACAACCTCCCACAATTACCTATTCATTAAAACCAAAACAAACTACAAAACCAAGCAAAGGCTCCTTTTTCACCTGCAGCTCTGTCCTTGAAGAGCAGGTACAGTGCCCTGGAAACTACATGGAAAAAGAGAAATAAGTGAAAACTAAGACAATTAGGGTAAGAAAAGGTGAGGCTGGGACATGATCTTAAATGGGACTGAAGGTATTAAAAGAGCAAAATCACAAGTGCAAACTAAGGAAGGAGAAACAGAGAGGAATTGAGCAGGAAGAAGGACAAGAATTGGAATGCATGATTTGCCACAAAGACCTGGGAATGAATCCCCACATCCTCATGGCATGAAAAATATGATTATGTAATTATTAAAGGATGGAAAAGAGGAGCCTGAGAGCCCAAAGCTGCAACCTGGATCCTCTCCTGCAGGACACAGGAGTGACACAGGAACCCTCTGCTGTTTTTTCATCTTTGCTGGCAGCAAAAAATCACTTTGCTGAGTGATTCCTAATGGCAAACAGGAATCCTGTGCAGCCCAGTAATAACCTACACATCTGGAAAACACCATTGCTAAGTCACTCAGATCCATTCTGGTGGCAGAGGTGTATAAAGGAGAGAAAGAACTCCAGCTCCATCAATGAATCACAGGGGGGAGAGATTTGGTTTGCTCATGTCTTCTTTTCACACAGTTTCCAGAAACTTTACTTTCTTCTTCTTCTTCTTCTTCTTCTTCTTGCACGTAAAGGTAAAATGTTAATTACATGATCACATTATTGCACATTATTTTCCAATAGGAACTGAGTTTCCCTGCACTGCAAAGATGTTAAAGGAAAGCAGTGAAGGAGACAGAACTGCCCATGGAGAGAAATAATGACAACAGGAATGAAGCAACTGAATGCATCCCTTGATGCCTGCAATGTTTTTTCATCCAAAGACTTCTCACATTATGCTAATCAAGTCACCTAAACCATCCTTCCAAATATGAACAATATGAATAATATGTGGAATAGTGTATTTCTCATTTCTGGAGCACCCAAAACACAATCAGGGTGTTTGGTGTGATGATGGGACTTGGGTGAAGATACGAGTCTTGTTAGTTACTCTGAAAACATTGGAATCTAAAATTAGATCCTAAATATCACAGATGGAGTAGCTAAATATATTAGATACTTTGTAGGTTTTATTTCAGTTTTCTTTCTAATATGGAAAAAAAATAACATCTCCTTTCAGTAGGATGCTATGAAGATAGTTACCTTTACCATTTTTGAACATCTGACCTGGAATGAAAAGGCCAGAAAAAAAATAATGTTTCCTTTATTACATTGGATATATTTTGATTAGCACACATTAAATAAAGCCTAAGGCCATACAACTGCAGCCAAGAATGGATCAGAATGCCATTATGATTTCAGCAGTGTGAATATTTCACCTTGCCCACCTGTGGCCCATTCCAGTTCCAATCTCTGTGTCTCAGCACCCTTTGTATGTCACTCTCAAGTCTTGGTGCTCATCTCCTGCTACCTGGCTGCATTATTTACTTGTTCTGGACCTCTCAAACCCAAAATGTTCTCATTCTTTTGCTGTGGTGTTCCACTTTTCCAACCCTTCTGACTGTCTTACTCAGCATCAGGTCTGTCACCCCAGCCCTTGTCTTCTCCAAAAATCCCAGCCCAGCAGCAGTAACTGCTTTACAGTTCTTTTTATTTTTTTTTTTGCTCTTCCCTCTCTCTAAGAGTTTCTTTCACTCTTATTTTCCCTTATCATCCCAGGGTTCAGCTGCCAGCCCCTTCCCTTGGCTCTCTTTCTGTCCTGACATGGCTTTTTCTCCCTGAAGGAATTCCTGTGACCACAGTGAATTTTATGCTACAAATCAATTCACTCCTCTCTCCCATTTCTTCCTCTTCAAGCTAAACAGCTCAAATACTTCCCTGACTTAATCAAATCCTCCCACACATTCGATTGTAGTTGCCCTTGACTCACTCAGCTCTTCTCTTCCCTCCCCTATAATTCTCTCCTCCTCCCTCACAGGAGCATTTGTGCCTGGTCTGAAATGCTTGCTTCCTCCAGCACCTCTTCTCTCTTCCCATCCTAGGATTTCATCTCCTCCTGCTCATTTGTATCCCACTATTTTCTGCTTTTCTCCTGAGAAGGCTTGTTCTTTTTATCATCATGTCAGCATGCTTTAGTTTTCCTATCATGAGTAAAAAAGCAACAACAGCCTTTTGTCTCCCCACCTATTCTTCCCCTCCTCTTTTGTATTCGGCACTGAAATTCCAAAATGCAGCGCACAGGATTGGTTTTAAGAGTTCTTGTCCTCAGATATATTTCCCCCCGCTGCCTTCCCATCTGTCTGGGCCTGCATATGTTTACTTTTATAGTTCTTCTTATTCAGAGACACAGAAACAAGTCAATCAAGTGTCTTTTCCCCTTTGCTGTGTGATACTGCGATCACTGGGATCTAAAGGCAGGAGGTGAACCTAAACTGTCTTTTAATATTCATGGTGCAGAGGGATCCTGTAGGCTATTTCAGGATTCCTACAGTGATTCAGAATGCTAACAAGGACTGCAGGAAAGGCAGGATTTATCATTTTCCTTTCCCTTCTCCGTATCAGGATTTGGAAAGAAAGAAAACGAGGACAGATATAACATCACAGAGAGAGTGGTGGGAGCCCCATAAGACATGGTTATTAAAAATGGCAAAATAGAGCTGTGAACACCTGATGGAGGAGGAAAAAAGATAAAGGGTTTGCTTCAGTCAGGCAGCTAAAAGGCAGAGTGTGTGTCATAGGATCCAGCTTCACAGTTAAGAGTAGATGGGTCTATTTTTAGAAAATAATTATATATGCACGCAGAAGTGCATGCAGAACATGGGGAAGGTAGGACAGGCTGTGCTTCATCTCTCAGGATCAGGATGTGTCAGCCAGACTAGACACGGAGACAGTAATCTGTCTCAACAAAAAACCCAAAAAACCCCCCCCAAAACCCAAAAATCAAACAAACAAACAAACCAACAAAAAACTCCCACCAGATTCAACAGAATGTATTGTTATTTCCAGTCTCAGCTTTCAGATCAGACAATAAAGATTTGTTATCTTATCTTTCAAACACAACTTACTCTACATTTCTGTACTTATCCTTCTCTGGTAGTTTTATGCTTCAGTGAGCCATAAAATGAGCCTACTGGAGCATTCTGGACCATAATCTGGATTCTCTTCTGGTATAAAATTCTTTTGCTTCCCCTGAGGCATAAATGTTTAATTTTTCATAAGGTCTTTAAATTAAGTGCTTCTAATCCATGTTGCAACAGCGTGAGTGAATACACAAAGTACAAGGACACAAACCAGAACAAAAACCTTTAAACACTGTTAATATAAGAACGTTTAAATACCTCTCTGTTATGTCCAGAGCCCTGGGGATGGGTAGGACCTATGCTGCATCTTCTGGAAGCGTTGGTTAAAAAAACGTCCTCATTTCCACTTTCTTCTCTCACTTTTTGTCCAAATGGATAATCGTCTAAAAAAACAGGACCCGGAGCACCCAGCCTGTCAAAGCCTATTTGAAATTCCAGATTTGTGGTGTCCCTTTGCAGACTGGGGGCTGAATGTGCACTGTGGCCACCGTGGAGCTGTCCCTGCTGGGAATCCAGCACGGAGCCCAGCACTGTGCCTGCATTGCCAGGGAAAAACTCCCCATGGGACACCACAGGGTGACCGTGGAGGTGATGGCCAGGCACATTCCTCATGGAAAAATCTGACGGGAAAAACATTTCCTCGTGAGGATGTGGGTGGGATGAACCGTAAAAAAAGAATTCGTTGTTGACTTCGTCGATTATTGGGTCAAATCCCAGGGGGATCCTTCCATCAGAACCAGGATGAGCTGCCTGGGGCCCAGGCTGCCCCTCCCAAAATTCACTGTGTGAGAAGGGCACCCTCCCAAAATGTGCCATGGCTGATCCTTCACTCCACTCCTTTCTGTCCTCAGGAAAATCTCCAAATAATTCCAACCACTCCTTTCTGACCTCAGGAAAATCTCCAAATAATTCCAACCACTCCTTTCTGTCCTCAGGAAAATCTCCAAATAATTCCAAGGTCAAGAGAGCAACGTTCAGAGCTGGAGCCACAAAGCACTGAAATGAAGCACAGAATGGAAGTTAAACCCCAAAATAGCCAATATAATGAAAGCACTACACTCATCTGGTCTTTTTTTTTTTTTTTTTTGCTTTAGGGCTTTCTCCAGAGAGTGGAAATGTTATCTTAATGTGGAGCTTGATTACTCTTCTGTCTGATCCTTATTTCCAGACATATTATAATTAATGTAGTTGGAATAATAACAACAAATTACTACTATTGTTATTATCCTCGACTACTAAATAATAGCAACAGGATGCCTGAAAGAGCTGATCTAAATATTAAATATTGATTTTGACAAATATTAAAGAAAATCTCTCTGTTTTTTCCCATCATTTCTACACTTGCATAGCACACAATGCAGGAAGGAAGATTTTATATTAATGGTTGTCAGTTTCATTCACATTTTCCTCCTTTTCTGCCTCCAATTCCTTGATTTTCTACCACTTTTTATCTTAGTGTAATCAGCTGAAGAAAGTTAAATCAAAGAATACAGAAGACATGGGCCTCCAATTAATATTCCCCAAAAGCTAGGATATGGCATATAGAAAGGGGAGGAGAAAAAAAATGTATTTCAGCCTTTTTTTTGTTTCTTGTTTTGCAAAGGAAATTTATCTTCAAAGCCTGAGACTGGAGATTTTTTAGCAAATTTTTAGCAAATTAAGGGCATGAGCTTCTGCAGCTCCATCATTAATGTTACTACCAGCAAAATTCCTGACCTGATTTTGGCATGTGCCAAACACTCCAATGGCTCAGATGGGCAGCATGCACTGGAAACTGCTGTCAGCAGCCATGAGGATAGAAATGTTTTTTTTTTATTATTTTTTTTTTTTAGTTCTACAACCAAAGTCTATTCTGAGCCATTTTCCCTAAAGGGCTTGGCCTGTTTCTGTATTTACTGATACAGATGTAGCCTAAATGCCCCAAATGACACAGAACAGCAACAGCACACACTGCACACAGTTGTGCTGGAATACTTGATCACCTAAAAGAAATAGAGACATCTGATTTAATAATTCAGTAAAAAAAAAATGGATTCCCTAGAAGAAAAAGAAAAAAAAAAAACTGTTGAGCTAAAAATGTGCTCAGAAATTGCTAAAGCTTAGCTCCACAAATAGATTTTCCATTAAGCCCCCAAATTCTGTATTAGTTTAGATAATAGGACCTTGCAATGAAAATCTCTTGTTACAACAGAAGAGATTCATCCCAATTTTATTTATTTTTGTTTCATTTCAAGTCAAACTCTAAGTGACATAACCTTCTGTCACCCACAGTGTGGAATGAGAAATGAAATGAAAACCTAACCAGGCTGAAATAAAACCTGAAATTCAGAGGCTGAACTACTGTTTCCAACACTGCACTTAGTAATTCCATGTGTAGCATGCTTTGGTTGGCTTTAACACTGCTGAAAAAAAAACCCCTCACATTTCTGAAATTACACTGGGCCAAATAACCCAAGTGATGCACACCACTTGGAATGGTGATCTAAAATGTAATTACAGCTTTGCAGCTTTCTCTCAGAATGAATCCTCAAGTTCACTACGTTCTTAGATGAAAATGACACCATTAAAATAAAAAAAAAAAAGCATAACAACAAAAGATTCTTGTACGAAATTGCCCTAATTTACAACTTGCTCTGTTTTTCACTTCTACAGCAGGTAAATAAAAGAAAGAAAACGAGAAAGAAAATGATATAGCCATTAAATCAAGAATTACAAGATATTTCACTCTTTTTTTTAACTCATCTTGAAAACTGAGATGTTTCAGGAAGAAATAGAAGATCAAATAATGAAATCTGCCTCCAGTCCCATCTTCCTAAAAAAAAACCTTGGCTGTCTGGGAGACTGCAAGGCACAGAAAACGCTGCACCTCTCCCACCCTTCCATCAGTTTCTAAAATCATTTCCTTGCATTTCAAACAAATTCTGTTTATGATGGCACAGAAATGTCAGATGTAGAACGTGGCTCGTTCACCACTGTGTTTTCCTGTGCTCAGGAGCATCCTGAGGCCTGGTGTGCAAAGTTCAGGGCAGCTCTGCCTCTGTGCCAGCCACTCCTTCACCTTCTGAGCCTTGTCAAGGGCATGGATAAAACAGTTTTCAAAAAATCACTAAGGAGGCAACATTTATATGATTTTCCAAAAAAGCACCCGAGTTGTTTCTATTTTTTTCTTTCTTTTTCCTTTGTTTTTTTCTTTGTTTTTTTTTTTTTTTTTGTTTGGTTGGTTTTTTGGGGTTTTTTTTGGTTTTTTTTTGTTTTGTTTTGTTTTTGTTTTTTGTTTTTTTTTTTTCCCTTGTGGTTTCTCCATCCAGATTTCATTTTGGAGGGTTTGGCTTTTTTTTCTCCTACGAAGCCCTCCTTGTCTATTGGAATGACAGCTGTATTTTCACATCATCCTGTGGTTCTGGGATCAGGAGCTTTAAGGGAGAATCCCAATCAATACTGTAAAATATCCTGCACAGAAAAACAGACTCGAGAGTCTCCCAGCACTCCAAGTACCACAATAATACTTTGCACAGCTGGACGTGCACATGAATCCCGCTAAAAAATCCTGGTAAAAAATCCTGGTAAAAAATCCTGGTAAAAAATCCTGGTAAAAAATCCTGCTAAAAAATCCTGGTAAAAAATCCTGCTAAAAAATCCTGGTAAAAACTCCTGGCAGGCTGGGGGCTCAATTTTCCCTTTTACCAGATGCCAGGAGGGGATGACTGGGACATTTGCAGTAAGGATATCTATTACAGCTCCTTACCTGAAACTCAAGATTTGAGAGGGATTTGGAGCCTCCTGTGCCCTCCTGCTCACAGACATTTCCCTGTGACCCGCGTGCTTCCATTATCCAGGAGGTGACACTTTTCCATCAGGAGCTTTTCCTTCCTGTTTAACCGGTTTATGGCAGCGATGATTCTTTTCCCCAGTCATCCCTCAGGGAAAATTCAAACTGCAGGGAACACCTTATCTACTCTCCCTCTCCATTTGGAAAGCCAACCGTACTTTTTTACTTTTATTTATATATATGGTGGCAGATGACCTCACACTTTCAGTGCGGGTTTCCAACACGCTTAAAATAACGACTTTATTAAAGGGAAAGAATTGCCTCTTAGGAAGATTTCTGCACAAGAACAGGATTAAAAAAAAAAAAAAATTTCTCTGCTCCAAGAGGAGCTCCCAGCTGCAGTCATGGGAGGGGACAATACAAATGATGGCAGAGTGGCTTTGGCTCCTCAGTGTCACAGCTGGGATGGCACAAGGGATTGAGCCCCCAGCCTGCCAGGAGTTTTTAGCAGGATTTTTTAGCAGGATTTTTTAGCAGGATTTTTTACCAGATTTTTTACCAGGATTTTTTAGCAGGAGTTTTTACCAGGATTTTTTACCAGGATTTTTTACCAGGATTTTTTACCAGGATTTTTTACCAGGATTTTTTACCAGGAGTTTTTACCAGGATTTTTTACCAGGATTTTTTAGCAGGATTTTTTAGCAGGATTTTTTAGCAGGATTCATGTGCATGTCCAGCTGTGCAAAGTATTATTGTGGTACTTGCAGTGCTGGGAGACTCTCGAGTCTCTTTTTCTGTGCAGGATATTTTACAGTATTGATTGGGATTCTCCCTTAAAGGCCCTGGTGTCAGAACCACATGATGATGTGAAAATACAGCTGTCATTCCAATAGACAAGGAGGGCTTCGTAGCTGTAGGAGAAAAAAAAGCCAAACCCTCCAAAATGAAATCTGGATGGAGAAACCACAAGGCAAAAAAAAAAAAAAAAAAAGAAAAAAAAAAAGAAAAAAAAAAAAAGAAACCAAAAACTTGGGTGCTTTATTAAAAAAGCAGTGGAAGAACCTCCCTTATTCTGGGATATTTCCCAGGGACCAGTGAGGGTTTGGCTCCTGCAAAGGGCGTGAAAAGCTGCAGCAAACACAGCACTGGCCACCTCCCACCACCTCCAAGAGCCTCCATAAAAGGGAGCACAGAGGGAATTCCCTGGGGGAACACTCGCCTTCACACTTCATACCATTCCATAAAAAGTTACACATTGCTCCACTCAAGTGGCTATTCCAAATTCAAGCAAAAATCCCAAGGTTGTGACAAGCAAGAAAATATCCTCAGCATCAGGGAGGGAGGAAGTGTCAACAAAACAGTATTTGGGTTATAAAAAGCCATGCAATAAGACTGAACACATTAGGATAAAGCATATAAAGTTAATTATTAATATCTGATATCTTACATCTGATAAACTGAAGTTATAATTTGAAAAAAAAAAGCACGGCAGGATAAAAGCCCCAGCCTTTAAAGCACAAAAGCTGTCAGTGATGTCAGTGTGATTTAAAAGCAGTTAGACAAGGAGAAAACTTATTTCAGTTGGTGAAAGCTGATGCATTTTTTGCCAAATATTCTCCATATATTCTCTTAAAATACCAACTTGTTCTGTGAGCTGTTTGGTGGCATTTGTGCTGTACTGTGCTCATACACAGTGACCACAGGGAAGGGACCCTGAGAGAGGGGAACACACCAGTTTTGGGAACTGAATTTCAGAGTTTTTGTGGTGCGGCTTCACCTCACGGGGAGTGGACAGAGCTGAAGGAGGAGGATTGAGAAAACAGGAAACGCGCATGGGAAAAGCTCATATTCCAAACACACACACAGGGAGGTTACACACAAAATACAGAATGAGCCGGCACCCCTCTGCCTCTCTCCCCATGGGCATTTCTAGGAGAAGCCCCTGAAGGTTTTTCTTGGGAATCTCTGAACATTTCCATAATTTTCCCAGGCTTTTAGGGTGGCCAGAATTTTGTGCCTCCCATTAAAGGAGCAGACAGGGAACTGCTGAGTCACTTTGTACCCTAATTCCTCCTGGAACTACCAAGAGTTGTCTCCTCCTCTTTTGCTGCCATGTGGGACACAATTTCCCGAGACAAAAGCAGCAGACAGTGCCCGGGATGTTTCCTTGATTTCTGTTCGATATTCTCGCTGCTCCACCAGCCGGCAGGAGCCACAGGCTGAGGAATAATCCGGATTTGACTGAGCTCTTTGGAGCCAGGTCTGACACAGAGCAGCGGCTGCCAAAATAACCTCTGCACACCCCCAGGACGGAGCCGGTTTTACTCACTCAGTGTTGCTTCACAGGAGATTTCTGAACTAGAGATCTGGTGTCTGAAGCCTTGGGGTTTCGAGCAATAACAGGGAGTTGCAAAGGGAGTGCAGCAAAAGTGTTTGAGCAATCCGTGGGGATGGAAAAGTGCAGAGAGCTCCAGTGAGGAAACTGCTCCATTTCATGCGATCCATCCCCTGTGCTCCTATTCTCCAGTGCCACCTGCTGTCATTCCCCCAAACTGAGCAGGGAACAGAGAGCTCTGTGTCCACTAAGCTTTACTCGGGCTCCAGGGGACACCAACATTTCTGTCACCGTCACTGACCAGGCTGGTCCCTCTCAGAAAGCTGCTCCTTGTGGGGACAGTCATCATTGTCCAGCTCCTGCTGGAAGAGGGAGCGATGGAGAAAAGTATTGCTGCACCAAAGTGATGAGAAAGAAAGAAAAAAGGATTTTGTGTTTAAGCAGCAGATGAACAACAATACTGGTAGAGAGAGGACGAGAGAGAAGAGAAGAGAAGAGAAGAGAAGAGAAGAGAAGAGAAGAGAAGAGAAGAGAAGAGAAGAGAAGAGAAGAGAAGAGAAGAGAAGAGAAGAGAAGAGAAGAGAAGAGAAGAGAAGAGAAGAGAAGAGAAGAGAAGAGAAGAGAAGAGAAGAGAAGAGAAGAGAAGAGGGAAAGGAAAGGAAAGGAAAGGAAAGGAAAGGAAAGGAAAGGAAAGGAAAGGAAAGGAAAGGAAAGGAAAGGAAAGGAAAGGAAAGGAAAGGAAAGGAAAGGAAAGGAAAGGAAAGGAAAGGAAAGGAAAGGAAAGGAAAGGAAAGGAAAGGAAAGGAAAGGAAAGGAAAGGAAAGGAAAGGAAAGGAAAGGAAAGGAAAGGAAAGGAAAGGAAAGGAAAGGAAAGGAAAGGAAAGGAAAAAGGAAAGGAAAAAGGAAAGGAAAGGGTTGTTTTGTATCTCAGGCCTTGTTTCTTTCTCACAAGTTCCATCAAGCAGGGGCTGTGCCCTCCCACCTTGCTCAGTAAAAACCAGCACAGTAGATGCTGCTGGGCAAAGAAAATAAAAGTTGCAACAGACACAATACAGAGGTTGAGTCATTACAGTGATTCATCAGTAAAGGAGACGTTTGTTGTAAAGGGCAAGGAGGACTTTTAGATTCTGGAAACACTCCTCACCCTCTGTTTACTCAGAACAAGTAAGGGAAAGGACGGAGAGGAAAGAGGGGGAGGGAAGCAAAGTTCCACTTTCTTGAGAAAAACAAATTGAAAAAAAAAAATTGTTTAACACAGAAAACATTTTCACAGGCTGTGCTGACACCTACATCTAATATACAAAGTGACTAAGTCACCAACACCCTCCTGAAGTTTGAAATAGGCTGTTGTGAAAGATCAACCTGCACAGCCTGCAAAGCTAGCTGGGACTAAATGTAGCCCACAGAACTTAATCTCCCCTTTTATTTGAACATCTTTTGTACTTTGATCCTCTGAAAGGAACAGCGCCCTTCAACAGCGTTGTTCCCGGCAGAAACAATTACTCCTGCTTTAAAAAAAAAAAAAAAAATTTAAAAAAAAAAAAATCAAATTGCTGAAAAAAATTAGGTGCTGAAATGGAGAACAGGCTTTCATATTAAAATCTGGAGTTAAAATAAGAGAAGGAGGCAATTTCTTATGTATGAAGGCTATATATGTGTATCTAAAAACATATATACATATGCATACAAGTATATATGTGTGTACACATCTAAAAATATATATATGCATACAAGTATGTATGTGAGTACACTTATATAAAATATATATATGCATACAAGTATATATGTGAGTACACTTATATAAAATATATATATGCATACAAGTATATATGTGTACATTTACCTAAAAACATTTATATATGCATACAAGTATATATGTGTGTACACATCTAAAAATATATATATGCATACAAGTATATATGTGAGTACACTTATCTAAAATATATATATATGCATACAGGTATATATGTGTGTACACTTCTCTAAAAACATATATATGCATACAATTATATATGTGTGTGTACACTTATCTAAAAACATTTATATATGCATACAAGTATATATGTGAGTACACATCTAAAAACATTTATATATGCATACAATTATATATGTGTGTACACTTATCTGAAAACATTTATATATGCATACAATTATATATGTGTGTACACTTATCTGAAAACATAAATATATGCATACAAGTATATTTGTGTGTACACTTACATACACAGATCTCTCTTCCAAAGCCTAAAATAGGTATATGCATACAAATGCTTATTATTTTATTTGTGTTATATTATAAAAGAGTCAAGAAGGGAGCTTAAAAGATTCAGACAAGAAGTCAACCCACAAGTTTCAGCTGGAGGTCAAAAAACCCTGAAGCTGAAGAGTGCTGAGAGCCAAAGGTCTTGCTCATAAGGCTTCACAAATTTCACTTTGTTTTCTTCCCTTTCCCTTACCTTCTCTGTTTCTTCCACTCTTTTCCTGTGCTGTTCTTCCCACCTTCCCAGCCTGCTGTGCCTGCTCAGGGGCTCGCTGGGAAACTCATGGCACTGTGTTCAGTGGGGTTTGTTGACCTTCAGAAACTGCTCACACCACAGGCTGCACAAACATAAAGTCACTCTAGTGACAGTGGCACACGGGTGATAATCTCCCCAGCCACCACTGCAGCCTTTGCTATGGGAAATTCAGTGGGGAATCAGCTCAGCCCTGTGCCCAAAGCCCCTTTCCATTGCAGCTGGGGAATCCTGCAAGGCTGCCAGGGCAGGAGGAGGGCAAAGAGCCCCCAAAGGGCAGAGCTCAGCCACTCACTCTGGCAGACCTGAGCTCTACTTTACCAAAGAAAACCAATTTATAACTCTTTAACCATAAGAGCATCTCTATTTGCAATATTGCCCATATTGCAGTGTTACAGCAGCTTAAATAATATAATATTTCTGAATTTTCCCTGACCTTCCTGCACATGGTCAGCTTCTTATTTCTTTCTCCCAACTTGAATTTTACTGTCATAGTTGCTCACAGTACAATCGAAACGGTTGTTTTTTTTAAAAAAAAATACAGCCAAACAAAAAAATCAACCATATGGCTTTTATTAAAAAAAAACCAAAAACCAAAAAACTAAAACAAAACAAAAAAAAACAACAACAAAAAAAACAACTTTGTGGGTGTATATATAATTTTTAAACCAACTGAACAGCATTCCTTATATGCAATTCAGGATATAAAGCATCTGCTTAGCTAATTTGGCTGCATGCTTAGGCTGCCTGTGCATGTCAGCAAAGCATTCCTTACTGTTTTCATTACAACTTTACCTGCAGCATGAAAGCCAACAATAATTTCCTTAACTTTTCACATAAACAATGCAAAGGGATGGCTTACCTGCAACAAAACATATTTTTGCAAACTCCTGGGTGGAAATTAAGCTCACAGCAGCTCCCCACCACAATTGGATGGGCCCATGAAGGAGTGGCTGCCAAAGGGATGCAGAGCTGGCAATGCAGATTCACCTGCCACCCCAAAATTCCTTCCCCACCAATGGGCCACACTCACACACACACACAGGATTCTTAAACAGCAGCTGCTCTCTGCTGTGCCAGGCCCTGTGCTGCTTTAATAACGATGGTTTGGGATGCATGAAGCAGGAGGGCAGCGAGGAGGACCCTGTTCATTGTCTGTCTGGAATTTAACAGGTGAGGTGCCTTCCCTGGGGCTGGCCAGGACACTCACACCATTGTTAGATCCCAGAAATGTGGAGTTTTGGAGCTTTCTGTGCTTCCAGGCACAGACCCCCTGGAAAACACTGAACTGGAGCTGAAACCTTGGAGAAGGCTTGGAAATGTGAATAATGAGTTAGTAAATATGAATAATGAGTTAGTAAATATGAATGATGAGTTAGTAAATATGAATGATGAGTTAGAAATCACCAATGTGCAGTGGGTCAGATGTGTGTGTTTTCACTGGGTGATGGGTTTTAAATTTGAGGTTTTTATGTATAGTAATAGTTAAGGGACAAGATGGAGAATTTTGGGCGGTGTCTTTTCTTCTTGTTCATCTTCTCTTCCTTCTTCACAGAACTCAGGCAGTGACCTTTGGTTGGTCACTCTAAGGGTGGTGGGAATCCATTATTGGGTCAGAAGGATCAATAATGGAGGTGTTAAACTTCTCTTGGTTTGTTTGGCTTTAAAAGGCCCTGAAGCAGCCTCAGCTGGAGCCATTTTTCCCACTTCTAGCAAGGAGCTGGAGGTGCTGTCACACTTTCTGTAATTTCTGATAAAATACAATAAAAGTCCAAGCCCGAACACAAGAATTGTCTCGATCACCTTTCTATTAATCGTGGCTCTGAGGGCAAACAGAGACTGATGGCAAAGCACCAACGAGGGGTGCAAAGGCCAGCACAGTCCCCCCCACACCGTGGCACTTGTGCAGGGATGGACGAGCCCACCAAAGTCACTCAGCCCACTGCAGCACACAAATCCCCTGGGTCTGTGCCCTGCCCTGCCCTGAGCTCCTCTCAGCAATGGGTGGAGGTAGGAGAGGGATCACAGGTGAGCTGCTGCGCCCCTGGGGAGGACAGGACAAGGAAAGGAAGGGCAGGGACCCGGGGGAAGAGAGAGGAGGGGGAGTTGATATCAGTGCAGGATGGTTGGGGGCTTCCAGTTCACAGTCAGATCATCTGGCAAGCACTGGCTTAGGAAAAAAAAAGAGAGAGAAAAGCAAGAGAACTTCTACTCATCTGCACCCAGTCAAGAGCCCTTGAAAAACCCTCATTCCAAGAGCTCCACAGTGTGCACAGTCAGTAATTCCTGGTGCTTTTGGGTGGGGGGAATTACTGTAAAAGAAATAAATAGTAACATCCAGTGGTGCCTAAAGAGAACAGAGGCCAGGCAGTGTTAAAGGAATAAATTAGGGATTTATTAAAAGGCATCACCATGGCCTGTAAGATGCCAAAATCTGCTGCACTGAGTCCATGAAGATGGGCAGGAAGAGCCACAGTCCCCACCACAGTCACTGGGCAGGTAAGGAAGCCCTGGGGGCATTCCCTGCATTCACAGGTGATGGCTCAGCACCCCTGCCCTCCCAGCCTGTGCTCAGCTCATTTCACCTCCTTTGTGGCTCATGCAAAATAAGAAACCTCAGTTCAGAGGGAGCTTCAGGCTGGGGGTGGTGACCCTGCTGTGAAGAACTGCATCACAAGCAGCTCAAAAATCTCCCATGGAAATGCTGAGCTCACCAGAGCCCTCTGACCCCGAGAACAGGAAAATTCCACTGCTCCTTGCAGCCCTGCACCCCTCACTGCAAAGCTGCACCAGGTCAAACGTGGGCTGTGCCAAACAGCAAAACAAAACTCACTGCCATGTCAGGTGTCATTAAATGGGCTGCTCGGGTGGTTTTGGGGAGGAGGGGATGGAAATTTCAGAATGTGAAACAAGCTGTATGACCCCATAGCTTGGGAGCTGAAGAAAAAAACAAAACCCAAGAGGAAAAAAAAAAAAACCAAAACCAAAAAAACCCCAAACAACAACAACAACAAAACCCCCCACACATACAAAAAAAAAACCAAAACCACAAAACCCCCCCAAAAAAACCCAAAAAACCAAAAAAAAAAAAACCCAAAAAAACAACAAAAAAAAAAAACAACCCAAAAAAAAAAAAAAAAACCCCAAAAAAACCAAATAAAAAAAAAAAACACAAAAACAAAAACAAAAAAAAAAACCCCAAAGAAACCCGAGGACATGGAGGTGTCACCTCAGAAGGCTGTGCCAGGCCTCCAGGACATGGTCTAAAATAAAATATCTGTTGTTCCACAGCAGCATGCCCTTCCTCTGAGCTATAATGTCACAGCAGGTCACTGAAGTTTGAGACTCTGAGCATGATTTATCTTGATCCTAAACCAAACCTCTCCTCCTTCTTGAACATCTGCACTTCCTTGTGGCTGCCTCGATGAACCATGGCAAGGTCAGGGAAAATCCAGAAAATCCAGGCAGTGCTGGAGCCCACTCACAAGAGCACACTCAGAATTCACTGCTGGAATCGCTCTCTCATTCTTCACTTTTTGATCTGCTTTTACATCCCTGATCCAAATGGAGTTCTGCAAACTTCGTGTTTGTTACCAGGCTGTGAAGAAGCCCATTGTAACCACGAAAAGCTTTTCTTAGATGTAAACGTGCATGCAAAATAGAAGGAGCTTTGATACTGAGATTTCTTCCCCCCCGAGGTTCAAGTATTTTATCATTTTAATAAAATTCTATTTTCCTGTTGCACTCATTTTTTAGAACATCTTTTGTATTAGCTCCGAGGATTAGAATTCCTTCAAAATTCCTCTGGAGGGCACCATTACCATAAGTATACAATTAGCTACGGCGGGCTGTAATAGAGATGAACACGAAATATTTTTGTTGGCAGGAGGCTGTGTCTGTTAACCCTGACAGCTCCTTTGCTCTTTACTGCTCCCTCTGCTTTAGGGAGCTCAGTTACAAAGAAGGAGAGAATGTAGAAATTGGCATTGGAGAAGTTTGTTTTGCCAAAAGGTGATGTGGATTTTTTTAATATTTTTTTTCCCCCCTATCATTATCTTTCTTAGCAAGTACTAGAATTTGGTGTAATCACTCAAAGGCTTCGTAGAAGTGAATATTTGTAAAAGGATTTCCTAAGACACGGGATGGTTTGTGCTATTTGGGGAGGGTGGAGGAGCAGATTCTGTCGTGGGCTCTCCTGTTCCTGTGGGACCTGTGATCCATCCCTGTGATCCATCCCTGTGATCCATCCCTGTGGCCCAGGGCAGAGCCAAGGCCATCCCTTATTCCTGCAGGATTTACAGAAGCCAGCACACCATAAAGCAAGGCAAGGAGGACAGTCTGGAGCCAGCAAAGAGATTTGGACACTCCAGGGTTTCTCAGAAGCAAATCAGAAGTGAACCCCGCAGCTCACAGGAAAACTTTTTTTTGAAGCAGGAATAAACTCGTGAAATCTTGGGGGAAAAAATGAACGTGTGTGTCAGAGGCAGCTGCCCTCTCGTGATCACCGAGCAGACTGCAGAGCATTTCATCTCAGTGCCAGAGATTCCTGAAACCAGGGATCATCTGCAGTCCCCCAGCAGTTTTGGGGTCCCCCAGCAGTTTTGGGTTCCCCCAGCAGTTTTGGGATCTTTTTGGGGGATTTGCTTGTGTGGGATTATCCTCTCCTGCATTTTCTGGGAAGCATCACAGTTATAGAGAGAAAAAAATATTTCCTTAACTTTGATTTTACTACTTCCTCTTATTCCTTTTTTTTTTATGACTTGCACAGGTAGTTGGTTCGTCTATTGCCCAATTAGAATAGAAATTATTTGAGAGGGTGAAATACTTGTGTGAGAGTTATGAGGGTCTTGAGATATTGTAGCACGTAGAAAAAAATATTCTGATACACTGTGGTTTTAATTAGGCCATCAAACAAAGAAAAGAAGGAAGGGAGTATTTCAGTTCTGGCAGGAATTATGTACAACAATCTACTGTTACTGAGAAAGGATCAGTACAATAAAAATTACCAACAGAATAAAAACTGTTAGAATAAAAATAAATAGAGGTTTTGAATTAACTTGTTGTGGACTTAAGTTTGGATCTGCATTGGTATTTTCAATTTGTAAAAACTCTCTTTGTTCCCTTTCATTGATTCCTTCCACATTTCAGCCTGCCTTCTCATTTGCTGATTATCACCTAATCCAAAGCCAGTCCCCATGCCTGGGTTTTGTTCCAGGATTTTTTTCCTCCTTCACAAATCTGCATTGCCACACTGAACACTCACAGCTTCTCCTCTTAACCTCTGCCCTCCAACAGCCATTGAAGCATTTTGGTTTAGATTAAAAAAATTTGTAAAAGCATACGAGTGAATGACATGAACTTTGTAAATAGATGTAAGGGAGAGAAAAAGAAAAAAAAAAAAAAGGTCAGATTTTGGGTAGGCCAACCTTGACATTGTCCTTTTAAAGCAGTCCCCAGGCAGCTTTAATTTTTGCAGCCCTGGAGCAGCCCCTCAGCCCAGGGCCCAGCCAGCCTGGCAGGATGGCACAGGTCAGCATTCCACACCAATGAACCATTTCTCCAATCTCTAAGGCAGGCACTCAGCTCTTTGCACCTGTCCTTTAAAGTTTAAACCCGGACTATCACAGGTACTGTGCACAAGGCAACAAAAATCCCTCTCTATTAACCCTTTGAACCCTTAGGACGGCAGTGACACCCCCAGAGTTGGAAACAGGGACACCAGGCACAGGGCTCCTCTTTCTGTCCCCCCAAAACCAGCTTTTTATTTCCCCTCCATGCAGTTTCCCTTGCAAACAAACCCCCCAGTGCCTCTCTGGCTCCAGCACCAAAACCTTGCAGAACTTTCCAGGGGTGAGCAGTGGGGCCAAGCAGCTGCAGCTGCCAGGTTCCCTTTTTGGAATCCATACATTTCTTTCTGCTTCCAATGTGACTGGCACTTCTAATCAAGAACTGCACCAGGCAGTGCACCCACATCTTTACAAGCTGAAAAGGGTCACAAATATTCAACAGGGTCACAAATATCTACAAACTGTAATCCAAGATTGAACTCTTTGGTCCTGAAAGGAACAAGGATCTTACCTGTTGTTGGTGGAATGCTGCAGATGGGTATGGAAGAACAGTTATGTGCCCAAATTCTCTGCACAGCTCTTAGCATGCAGCCTGTGTGACTGTGGATAAAGATCAGTGTTGGAGTAAACTGGAAAAGAGAAAGCAGAGGGAATTCTGGATAAGGAAACCTGCACCAGCCTTGTGGTGCTGTGATATAAGCAGCCAACTTCTGCACTCCCAAAATTCCCAACTCACATCCCATTTCCCTGGGTTAGGCTAGCTCTGCTTTAAACTGGTGTGTCATTTTTTCTGAAAAAAAACCAAAAAACCAACCAACCAACCAACAAAAAAAAAAACCAAACAAACAAAAACAAAACAAAAAAACCAAAACAAAACAAAAACAACAACAAACCCCAAAACAAAAAAAAAACCCAACAACAAAACAAACAACAAATAAACAAACAAAACCAAAACCATTCAGAAACAAATCTCTGGACATTTATTAAATACAAAAGAATGATTCAACAAGATTTGATGGACAGATTAGACAGGTTAGGAAGGCTAAGAGAGACGTTTGGAATTCACTAACCACTTTTCAGCATTCAGGGTAGCCACAAGAAAAATTTTGTGGTCCCTGGAGCCACATGCTGATGTCTGCCACCTCAAGTTCCTCCCAAAAGAAGTGCTCAGGGCAGGCCATCAGCTGAGCAAAAAACAAGTGTGAAACAAACCCATTCCTCCCAGTTTTCCTAAGAGCCATTATGGTCACTGCTTTTGGCACCCAAAAAAAAAGATTTAAGCAAATAAAATGATCAAAGGACCGTGAGACCTGAATTTATGACAAGAAAGGATTGAGAAATTCTGAAATTCTGAGTACCCAACTTGCCCAATCTTTTTGGAGATTGGGTAACTAAAATGCTAAAACGTGCAGGATTAAGAATAAGCCTGAGCTTTCATGGCACAGAGCTCCACTTTGACTTTTGCAAGTGAGTAGACTACAGCTGAGCACGGGGAATGCAGCTGTTTGGGCAAATATACCAAAGGAAGAAAACTGGAACAGGGCATGGTGCCCCTTTCAGATAACAAGAGAGAAGCCTGAGCCACCCTGATGCTAATAAGCTTATAGAGGCACCAGGAAAAAAAAAAAAAAAAAAAGGAAAAAAACCCTCAAAAACTATCTTGCATTGCATTTTTTTTATTATTGTCTTCAAGCATTTCTGTGTTCTTGTCACATTGCTCTTTCCCTCACATCTGAACTCAAAAGCTCCATGAACTTAAGAAACTTTGCAGGAAGAACTGTGAGGTTTCAGGGCCCCCCCTTGTTCTTTTATTTGCCAAAAGGCAAAATCCTGTGATCCTTCTGCATCTCTGAGGGCTGAACTGCAGCTGGAATTCCCTGGAGCCTGGCCTGAAGGGGCTGCTCCTTCAGCGAATTCAATTTTTCAGGGTATTAAAACCTGGGAAAGTAAAAGAGATGACAGGCACTGAGGGTGGAATTGTGTCTCCTGAGGAGTTTAATGGGGATTTCTGCCTCTGTTTCAGACAGGCCAGGATTTCAGCTCTGCTTCAGGGGCCAGAGCAGGAAAATGCTGCACAAAATTTAAACTTTTCTTTTGCAAAGGCTGAGTTTGCCAGTCAAATTCAAATGATGCTACTGACTTTTCGGGAAAACTCTTTTAGCATACAAGACGTTTTTGATCCTCTGTCTTCTCCTCAGAGAAATGAATGAGGAGAAATGTTGAAGAATTTTGCGTTTAACTTCAACTCACATATAATTTCATTTTTCTGAATATTTTACCTTGATCTCAGTGGCACGATCAGCATATTAAGATATAAGCTGTCTTCATACTGCCAAATGTAGGGAAGAAGGGAAATTAAGAAAGAAAAAGGGCAACAAATAAACCAGGCAAACTGTGTGGCAATGGATCAAAAATCCGAAGCAAAGAACAGCAAATAAGGATGGGAGCAAAGGAGAAAGTCATCAAAGAGGGCAATAGAGTATGGAAAAAGAAATAAGCAGAGGAAGGAAGGCATTATCTAAAGGAGAAGTGCAATGGAGGCAAAAAAATATTAAAACAACAGAGGGACACCACAGAAATTGAAAAGAAAGTGGTGGAGAGCAAACAGACAAATCACGAAAAAGGAACAGTGACAAGGGTAAGGAAAGCAAAGGAGCTGAGAGGGAACAGGAGGACACCCCCTCACCTCTGGGAATATATTTAATTGCAATCAGGAGGTGACCACACTTAGTGGATTAAATCCCAAGGGAATTAAGGGGGAAAAGCAGCACAGACCCCACAGACCCCACAGCCCCCGGGTCACAGCATGCCAAGCTGCCCCTCAGTGCCCTCAGCCTTTCTCTGGGCTACCAGGATTTCTCTCTCCTGCTTCTCTCCACCATTTCTGCCAACCTCACTCTCCCTCCCCTGCTCTCCCCTGCCTGTTCCTCCCTTTGCACCTTTCTCTGCCATTTTGCACCTGGATTTAACAGGACAGCTGTAATGAGTGCTCGTTTCCGTGAATGAAGGATGGCAGCACATCCACAAAAACTACAGGACGATTCTTATGGAAGGAAAGTGCACCAAGGAGGAGAAAAGAAGCCAAAAAAAGGTCAGTGAAATTCAATATTTGGAAGGAAGTTCAGTGAGCAAAGCTGGCCCTTAGCAAGAACTCTCCCTGCTCCATTCTTTGCTGTAGAGAAAGGGAAGCAAACCAGGCTTGGAGAAATAATGAAGCACTTCAAGAATTCATGGTGTGGTGGGCTGTGAATGACATTTAACATGTTCCAGGGCATTAATTAGAGCTCCTGATTAGCAGCCATCCTGCTAAAAGCAGGGACAAGACCATGGCACTGGGTTTGGGCTTCTGTGCCCAGCAATGCTCTATCAACTGATGCTCTGTACTAATGTAGCTTTAACTTCCACACTTATTTATTGTTCATAACTGGTGGATGAAAGGGGCAGGAGTGGAACTAATTAAGACTTTGTTTCCTCCTTGAATAAAACCCAGATTGGGGTGGCTCAGCTGGGCCTCTGCACACCATGGGTCATGCTCCCTGCTTCAGTGACATCTGCTAGGCACTAGTGCAGATAAAATTGATGTCTTCCCATGTGAAAGCAGCTTTATAAATAGAATAAAGTCTGTCTCTCTCACTGGGCAGAATTCTGGAAGGACAGGAAGAATCACCTTGGTTATGGGCACAGCTGAACTTGCACTATTCTCATGGTGGATGTTCCTGGATGGACATAACCACACATTTTTCATCTTATCTCTGTTCTCTGATTCAATTCTTAATCTTTCAAACCCAAAGCTTTTGTTAGAATATAGAATTTGCTTGACTACTTAATCCACCACAGAAGTTCCTAAGTTTTATGATGGCTTTCCTTGTCAAAATATCAAACCAACCAACCAAAAATGTAACAAGCAGATAAAAAGCCATAAAATCCAACCAAATTAAAAACAAAAACAAAAAAAACCCCACCCCAGGTGATGACTACACTGAGACAGAGTGTGAATCAGTAATGCACTATATTATTCCAGGGGACTTTAAAAAGAGCAAACAAGGAAACAAAAACACGTAGAAAAATATTTTTTGAACATTTTCACACGAATCAAGCATTTCCCAGAAAGGAAACCAGAAAAGGACTGCAGTCCTGACACTGAACTGAGGATTAAACAGAAGAAAGCCCAGGCAAGTGAAAAATCACAAGCATGATCTGTGAAATATTCTGACAGCTGGACAAGAAGTAAACCTCACTGCTCCAAGTCCAAGAAGAGGGGCCAACTGTACAAGCAGAGCTTTTCAAATTCCTGGCAGGCAGGATGCAGTGAGCAGCTTTTCCCACAAAGGAGAAGGAAATGCAGCATCCACTGGCACTCATTTCTCCTTGTGCTGCTGGAGTTGCCCAGCTGGCCCACACTTGGCCCCTGAGATAAACAATTATCACACTGAAAGCTCGGGAAATATTGCAGTTTTCCAGTTAAAACATTCCAGAGAACCATCAAAGTAATGGGCAAAGGGAAGTGCTAAGCATGAAAAGCAATCATTGCTAAAAACATCACTTAACTTAGAGCAGAGGAGAGGGTGGGCTTTAAACAGCAGGGATTACAGAGTTTAAATTCAAGTAAAAGAAGCTGTTCATAGGACTTTAATAACACAATTAAAAGGACGTGTCCCCAGTAAATGCTGTGTCACTCCAAGTTGCTGTGAAGTGCTCCCAGTGTTTATCAGAAAGAGCCAAGGCCATGCAGAGCACCAGGCACAGCTCTCCCTGCCCTGCCAGCTTCACCTGGCTCTGGGCAAGTTTCTGCTTGCACATCCACATTTCCAATTTACCACCTCCCAAAGCGTGCAAACCACACAGCACGATGTGTGAAAGCTGCCGTGGGACTGCAACTTTCTTTTCTGCATAAAATCCTCACTGGTGTCCAGCAGCTTTGTTTACACACCCACTGCAAATGCACACAGATCTGGCACAGGTTTTTAAAATCCTGGTGAAAAGACCCCTTTGGCATCCACTGCCAATTCAGTAATGGTGGTTGGAGCTTTTTTTTTTTAGGAGTTATCATGAGATAACTTTCCAAGAGGAAGCCAAGTGGCCACAGCTCTGTGGCAGGGCTCGGATGCCTGAGCAGGCTTTGTGTGCAGGAAAATTCCTCAGTGCCAATCAACAAATGGAGTTCAGCAAAGCACATCAGGCCACCCCATCCCTGCAGAGAACACCCAGCTCAGCAGCTTGGACACTTTCCTAAAAGTCTGAATATTCCTCAGCTCTTCTGAATAGGGATGAGCTGGTTCCCCACCCAGCAATCCATTCCGGTGACAAAGTGGCTCTCAGGATGCCCAGCAACACTTGTGACAGCAGCAAGGCTTGAGCAGCAGCCAAATTCCTGTCTCAGCGAGAGAAAATCAGATCCAGGAGGATAATAAGATAAGGATCAGTGCTCTGTGTGCATCTATTCATTCATCACAGCACTGATTCTGAGTGCAGGGAAAAAAAATAAAGGTTATAAGGGAAAAGGAAAGGGGAGGGGGGGGAATAATCCTCCTTAAATGTTATTTATCGTTCTGAAATTCAGTGAGAACATCGAGTGGTTATTGTCACTGTCAGTAACATTTTTGTGAAGGTGCTGACTGGCACGAGGAAGAAGCCAAGAAATTTTTACTGCCTTTCACTCGAGCCCCATTCTACAACAGAGTTCCTTCACAAGAGCTGCTAGAGCAGAGTTCATCATTGTAAATAAGACATTCTCTGTCAGATAATGTACATATCCCCGTTTATTTACTGTAAATTCCTTAAGGCAGGGACCATTATTAATGCTAAATACATTAAAATTCAAGTCGAATAGCAGAAAGGAAAATAAGCAACAAGTTAATTAAACTTGCAACAAACACTTCATTGGAAAATGCTGCAAACACCCCTAAGGAAAATCTGGAGTGTGGAAGAACAAAATTAAATTCATTGAATGGGCAAAGAAAAAAGTTTGCAACCTAAAAATAATATTCTGTCTTTGATATATAAGCATGAAATCAAATGTTTACTGGGGAAAAAAAACCCTTAACTATTTTCATGAGACTCAGCCTGCTTTTACCTGTTTTACAAGGACACCCACACATTTAGCATGGGAATTAAAGAGTTCTTTGCACATGCAGAAATAACCTAGAAATTCACATTTGTGAGAGGAATACAGGCTGATAGACCATTACAGGTGAGTCTTTCCACTAAAACATAAAACACAAAACATAAAACATATCTTCTTCTTACAATTGCACCCTATTCAATCTCCTGTGAAGAAAAAGTCTCTATGACCAGGGGAAGAGTCATGATAAATGCAAAAGTCTGTCCTGTGGGTCTGGTTTAAAACTCACCTCTAGACTTGGTTTTCAGCACTGGAATTTCTAAGTGAAATGTGACCACGTCTCTGTGGCACTGAAGTTCTGTGTGTGCTTCAGGCAGCCTTTGAAAATCTGTGACAGTCCCCAGCTTGGCCACACACCTCCAGCCTCTAGAGAGGAAATCAGTGTACACCTCATGCTATAAATTTAAAATTATGTAAAATATATAAATAAATTAATCAATTAATTTATAGATAAATGCTGACACTATTAAAAGTAGCAGACAAACTCAGTGATGGTCGTGGCAGGAAGACTCTCCTGCACTTAACATGAAAGTTTGAATCTTCACAGTTGTGGTGCCTTAGCTAATTATTTGTGTCTAATTCATTATATAGAAATAGCAACTTTCTTAAAAAAAAAAAAAAAAAATCAGGGGTTTCTATTTCTTTTTCCTTCCATTAAAACTGGAAAAGGACTTCAGGGTTTTCAGAGCTCCTGAGAGTACAAATTGGCCTTGCCCTCCGAAGAAAATAAAGTTGATTTTAGGAAGATACCAAGAAAGTTCTTTGAAGTAAATTCTTCTTACATGCTAAATAATGAAAAGATGATACAAAAATCCTTTAAAATGTTTCTTACTTAGCAGAATTTCAGCATTTATGGAAGAAGGCCATAAGGCTGAAGGGTTTTCAAGCCACTCAGGAGGTGTGGAATGGACAATGTGCCCAGATTAAATATCCCATCTATAATATCTACACCTCCTTAATATTGATAAAAGGAGCTCATGCCAGTGCTGAGGAGAATCTCTGTTTTGAGACACAATTATTATTTCTATCCTTCCAGTCTTTGTCACCTCCCTACTGAGATGCCATTTCCAACACCCCCCAAAATATTAACAGATTTAACACGTGGAAAGGACTGAGACCTCTGCCTCACTTTACTGAGCCTTCCTTGCATCAGAGAGATCAATTCCTTTACTGCCCTTCAGAGAAAGGCAAATCATATCAGGGGAAAGGGCTGAAATCCTAAAAACCACTCCAGCCTCAACAGCAGAGGCTCAAGGGACCAGGGCTCAGCTGCTGGATCCACTCTGAGCTCGTGTCATTTCTCTGAGTTTCAGCTCCTCCTCTGGTTTGTCCCTGGAGAAATCCCCAGCCCTGCTCCTCCAAGGAAACATGAGCTTTGTCATTTCTTTTTTGGATACTCACAGGCACACACAAGGCAGAACTTGAAAGTGGAAGTTGACAATTGAACAATCAAAACCCAAGAATTCTTCTGTATTGGTGAGAAATCCAAAAACTCTGTATTGGTGAGAAACTGCTTTACTCTTGAGATGCACATTTTACTTTCCCAGATGAAGATAATATATATATATATATATTTTTTTATGCAGTGGATTCCTCATGCAATAGTAGTGATTTCTTGCTTTATGCTTTTCATTTACACCAGCACTTCTTTATGGCCTTCTGAAAAAATAAGAGAGCACCATTAAAGACTGCACCAGTGTGAAATTAACTGTAAAAGCTGAAAAAAACTCGAGGAAAACAGTGTCTCTCTATGGCCCTTCAACAGCAGTTAAAGGCCAAGTCCAAGCAGCTCCTAAATCATGTCCCTATTTCACTTACACCCAGCTCTTCTTCCTCATGCCGAGCAAATTCAAGTTCTTAATTTTAGTTTAATTTTTTTTGTGTGATTTCTGGAGCTGCAGGTGAGTGCCCAGCCCTCTCAGCCTTCTCTTTTACACCACTGCCATTCTGATTCAGAGCTTGCAGTTCCTTTCCAAAGGTTGATATTTGATCCTCCAACTTTACAGGATGTTCCTGTGCCTGATATTTCACATTAATCCCACCTCCTAATTCTCTAATCGTCTCAAATGTCACATGAGATGGAGCCTCAGAGGAGAAATTCACTGCTAACGTTCCTGCTGGCTCCTGAGGCATCACAAGGTAGGGACTAAAAAACTGGAATTGAAAAATGCTTCTCTGCAACTTCTTCCCCTGAAACATTTCACCTGATCAACAAATGATGCTCTGGGGACTTCTGTCTTCTCAACATCATCTTACATGCCAGAGATAAAATATTATTGAATCAAAAAGCTCAGGTAAACCCTAATTTAAAATAAAATAAATAAAAATTAAAAAAGAAAAAAGAAAAAAAGAAGAAACAAGCATATGAATTCCTAGGAAAGAAAAACTCACATTTTTCAAGCTATCAGAGTTTAATTCTTCTTATTAGAGCATTCTGCAATGGCACCTCGATGTCTCACCTCAGAGTCAGACCTCACTCTGCCACGTGCTGCATGAAAACAAGGTGAGAAACAATCCTTTCCCTTCTGTGTCTAAAATCTGCATTAAACCAATGCAAGGCTCCAGGTAAAACATTTATAGATCACATTCCTGCTCCTAGACCTGCTCATTTCTGCAGTGGACTTGAGCCCATTTTGGATGTCTTTTACCAGGAGTCAGGGAGGAAACAACACCAAAAGAAAGTTCAAAGGTTGTGTCACAGATGACAAAACTCAGGAACAAGGTGGAGGTCACGACAAGGATCTTGGCAGCTCCATAAAAAAATATCCCATTGCCCAATTTCCCCATGGATTCTGCTGCCTTTGCTCAGGATAAATAAAGTTGGTGTTGGCCAGTGAAAATCTCATTTATGTGGGACTGTTAATGCACTATTGAGCATTAACACTATGATGTTGACTATGTTATTAAACAGAATTATTAAACAGAATTATTAAACAATATTATTAAATACTATTATTAAATACTATTAAGGAATGGGGTAAAAGGGAGGAGAATCTGCCCAGGCTGGGCTCCTGTTCTCACACAGAACACAGCTCTTGTTCTGAGCCTCCTCTTCCTCTGTTGAAGATATTCCTTCAAACTTTTGATAAAACACCAGCACTGAGGCATGAGTGATTTGTCATCTTTATACCTTGTAAATGCAGCAGAAAAATAAGTTGGACTGATTGAGATTACACTGTTGAGGCAAAACAAAATAGGGATCAAATCCAAACTGACAGCTACATCAATTTTATTAGTTTGAAAAGAAAAATTTACAAAAAAACTCTAATCCAAAAACCAATAAAGCACTTTGCCAAATATGATGTTATCTGAGACTCGTCATATTAAAAAAAAAGTTCTATTAAATCTCCCACTTTCAAGTTCAGCATCAAAAACACTCAGTTTAAATGATATTTCTGTCATTTTTTTTCTTAACCTTCATGAAAAATTTACTACACCATGCTTAGAATTACTTGAATAATACATATCTTGTTTCAAATTCCAGTTATTACATGCACTTGTAAAATGCTATTTGATTTGATTTTTTTTTTCCTCCCACACCTTAAGCAAAATATGTGACAATTTTGTTTTCTCCTGGGTAGCATGTGTACGAGCTAACCCATTCCTGAGGGATTTTCAATTGCCAGCTAATCCAAAGCTATTTCTTTTAGAATTGCATCCAATGATGTTAATGGACTCAAGGGGCTTTTTTTTTTTTTTTTTTTTTTTTTTTCTTTTTTTGATTCCACAGTGTGTGCAGGGTTGTTTCTCACTTTGGGTAGTTTGGGTTTGGTTTTTTTTACATAAAAAGGTCCATAATATAGTTTCTCTTTTCTAGTTCTCACACACACACAAAAAAAAGTCAACTACAAGCCCATAGCAGCACGGCCAACAACCTCCACTGCCATAAAGGTTCTGGTCTTGCAAGATGGTAATAAATGACAATAAATCCTTTTTCAGAGTCTCTTTGCTTCTATCATTATTATATGCAAGTCCAAGGGTATTGAACATATCTTTCACAGAGAAATTGTTAAATAGAATTGTTAAGTAAATTAAAAAATAAATAAAACATACCAAAAAAAAAAAAAAAAAATCCCCCAGTTCCAGGTTTTGCTGTTCCTTTGATCCTCCCACCACCTCACTCATATGGATTTGTTCTCAGAACAAAACTTCACCTTATCTTTGCCTTTTTCCAATGCCTTCACATCTCATTTTTCCAAACCAAACCCTTGAATTGATTTTTGGATCTCATATGTCTGACTCAGTGGATTTTTGAGAAATAATGCAGCTTTTATCCCCATGTTTTGGAGCTGACATCAATAATGGCCCTGGTTCTAAACACGAGAGCAGGTTTCATCCTTTTGATTAAACCATCCCAAATATCACAAGGTCAAAATGATCTGGGAAATATGGAGGAGAAATCTCTCATCTCTACTTGAAGCAGTTCTGTTCAATTCCTTAACTCTTAATGAACCCCACAGAAAAATTTGAGCATACAAAAGTCTTCTGACTGATTAAAAAAAGAGGATATCCCAAGAGGAGCTAATTTAATATTAGATCAAATGAGCTGGAGTTGAAATTACCATGTTTTTGTTGACTATTTGAACATATTCAGGCAAGGCACAGGGATCTTTACATATTTCTGAGTCTCTTTGTAGTATCATTCTTCTCATGTTCTAGTCAGGGTGGAATACATGGATTTGAAGGGATGAGGGGGTGGGAGAGGTTTGGAGTGGATTGCTGATGCACCCCAGAGAAGTTTAATAAAGTGATAAAAGAAAAACCCTATCATAATTCATTTTCTGGGGGTTTTTTTTGTGGGTTTTTTTTTCCTTTTTTTTTTTTTTTTTCTGTGTTAAACTGTGCAAGCCTCTAACAATAAAGCTGCCCCAAATGCTTTGGTAAGGATTAGTAACTCAGCTTAATACAAAATCAAATTGTCAGAGAAGCCACAGTGCTCTTCCCCCTCCTCATTCCTTGTGTTGTGATCTCTGATTAAAGAAAGGTTTATCCAAGACTTCCAGCAATAATTTCTGGCAAATTTTTTTTGCCAATGAAGAAATCATTAGAAGGAAATGCAACTCTGCTTTTCAGCTTAGCTCTGTTTTCTTCTTTCAGAGCAGCAGCAATGCTTTCTCACGTCAGTTTGGCCACAGATATTTCACAGCAAGATGGGAGAAAGCAGAAAATAAATTTACACTTTGACAGTCAATAGTGCTTTGGGTGTGCTTTAATGGTACACACAGCCTGTGAGCTGAGCCACTCCAGATCACTTCAGCAGGCATTATTATTATTAACAGTAATTATTTTAGGCATCCCAACATGTGTCTGTGGCTCTGGACACAGAATCACAGAATGGTTTGGGTTGGAAGGGACCCTAAAGGTCAGCAATGGGCAGGGACATAAACTAGAACTGTGTGTTTTCAGTTTAATTCTGTCTGAAACCCAAACGTTTCACAGCAGCCTCTTCATAATTAACTGAGAAAAAACCCATCCTAAATCCATGGACTATGGATCCAGGAGAACAGGAATAGTGATGAACAAAGTGCACAATTATTCTTTCACTCTGCCTGCCTTTCCAAGACCTCAAAATAATCCCAGATTGACACAGCAAATAAGTGTTAATGCATGGATGTAATACCAAGTGCATTTGAAGGTAATGGAAATATTTGGGATTTTTAGTAGCTAAAGAGAGCTTTTCTTGTAGAACACTGAAAGATGATGGGCTAAAATTCTTTGATGGTTCAAAATTCAAGGAAAAGAACAGCTACACAATAACTGCAGATACTGGACTCATTTTAGGAGGTGACAGTGAGACCTGGAGCACAGCCATGACATTATTGACAAACCAGCTCTCATCTTTGTCACACCAGCAAAGATAAAACACTCCCAAAACTGCTCCCCAAAGCTCCCACCAGTTTATCCACCAGCAGGACAACAGAAAACTGGAATTGCTGGCAGAAGGTGGAGTGAAGAATTTCCTTTTTAGGTCCAACATTTCCTTTCTAAGTCCAACATTTCCTTTTGAGGTCTAATATTTCCTTTTTAAGTCTAATATTTCCTTTCTAAGTCCAATATTTCCTTTCTAAGTCCAACATTTCCTTTTTAGGTCCAACACACAGAGGAGCTTAATGGGCTTTAATTGTCAGTCTTTGCACAGTGTTAGAAGAGAGGACAACTAACCTGAACAGCAAGTGGGATACATTCCTCTAATAAAAAAAAAATTAAAAAAAAATTAAAAAAAAAAAAAATAAAGAAAAAAAGAGCAAAGAGAATAAGAAAGCAAGGGTCACAGACAGTGACACAAATACATTTGCAAAAGCAAATGGCACTAAAAGGAAAAATTTTAGGTGCTGATATCAGACCTGCAGCTCATTTTTGGGAGCACAGTGTGGGAGATCACTGAGGTTACATGACACACCTACAGTGCTGGAGATCTGAGTTGCATCCTGAGATAAAGAGAGGCTTTAGGAAAATAAATAAATAACAGTTAAAAAAAAATAAATCTATGTCATTATGAAAAGTACTAAAAAACGTCTGAGGTTTTGACTTCAGAACTATGAAGGACTTAGAAGTAAATTATTCCAGACAGAGCTGTGAGTTTTAACACAGCTGAGAGTTTATTGTAGGTGGGTGAGGGCAAAATTCTCAAAGAAAGAAGGAGCAGTATTTAACACAAAATAAAAAATATAAAAGTCACCCTAAAAAGGTCTTTTCCTCCTAGTGCTGATCCAATTTCATCCCACATTATCAGGGTTTGGAGGTACAGCCTGCAGACTCCCACTAAACATCACTTACCTTGGGTGACACAATGGAACTTTGCTGGTTACTGGCTCAAAACAATCTGCTGGAGGCACGAGGGAGCAAACAAAAATAAGAAAATAATAAAAATAATTTTATTAATAATAAAAATATTAAAAATAATAAGAAAATAATAAAAATAATATTGGAACAACCATGCAAAGTTTGGTTTTCTTTTGTTTCGTTTGGTTTTTTTTGACAAGGAAAGCCATCATAAAACTTAGGAACCTCTGTGGTGGAATAAGTAGTCGAGCAAATTCTATATTCTAATAAAAGCTTTGGGTTTGAAAGATTAAGAATTAAGTCAGAGAACAGAGATAAGATGAAAAATGTGTGGTTATGTCCATCCAGGAACATCCACCATGAGAATGGTGCAAGTTCAGCTGTGCCCATAACCAACACAGAACAACATTTTACATTTTTTGTGCTTTCCCCACAGCTCAGTGGAACTAGAGGAAGGATTTCACTTTCAATATTTCACTTTCTTTGGCACTCACTTCTACCTGAGCCTTAAACCATTGATGTTACCTCTGATGGAAAGTGTTACATAAAAACGTGACACACAGAGAAGATTATTCAGCTCAATATTATTATATATCCTTGAATTTTTTTGAGGAATTGATTGTGTACCTACTGATTATCAGCCCAAGGAAGTTGTTCTCCAAAAGGAAACAGAGAAACAAATCTCAAATCTGTTTTTGGGGTTATTCCAGGCACACATTCTGGAGCTATTGCTGTTCTTCCAGCTGTGGAAAGCAGCTGGGCTCTGTCAGACTTTCCCCACTGTGCAGCAGAGCTCAGGCTGCTCTGCACAGGGTTTGCACACTCCCCCAGTAACATCCTCAGCAAGTTGATAATTATTTTATATCTCTGATGTGACATTGCTTTAATCATAAAGCAGGACAAACAGATCCGAGTTCACCAATTCACCTCCCAGCTACCCTGACAGAGCTCTGTATCCTCAGGGTGTTTTTCCAACTCAAAATGCATTAACTGATCCTGCCTAACTCTGCTGCCACCAGAAACTTCTCACCTTTGGCATCATCCTCCAGAATCTGGCTTGGGGTTTGTTTCCAGACCAAAATCCACAATAAAACCATTTGGGAAGACACAGAATATAGACCATAAAAACAAAAGTCTATTTACCATTTCTGCCATCTCCCTGTGTGTATCCAATATTTTCCACTCAACAGCTTGCTGTTAGCAAAGAGCCTGCCAGGCTTACTAGACTACACTACAATTATCAACCAGAATTTAGAATTGTAAACTCCCTGCATTTAACATGTTAGAATGGGTAAACAGCAAAAGGGGAACAGAAATCTTGAAATATAAGAAATCAAGAACATCGTTGCTAGAAAAGGGGCAGGTAAAACACAAATATTCCCACGTGAGAGAATGCAACTGGATTTTTTTTTTTTTTTTCTGGGGCCTAATGGAAGACATGAAATTACTTGCATTCAATGACCATATTGTCCATATCTGAATAAATGCTTTGCAGATAAACCAATTTAACCTGAAAAAATGAATTAAGCTTAAAAAAAATTACAAAAATTGTTTAAACAAGGGATAACAGTGTGACACAGACCTTGGGAAAAATATGTAATGAAGATTTCCAGGCCAGGCAGGTCCGTGGGTTATGCACAGATTAACAGAGAATAAATGTGATTTCATTCCCCAGATTTACAGAGAATAAATGTGATTTCATTCCCCAAGAGGTGCAGGCATAGACCTGATGAATTATTAGAACAACCACAGAAATCTGAGCTCACAATGGCATTTGGACCAGATGGTATTGGCAGGTATCTCTGAAGAAAATCTTTTTTCACCCCACGAAGGCTCAGAATTCAGGACAATAATCATGGCCTTACACAGGGAAAATAACAGCATTGATCAGCTCAAATACTCATCAACCCACCCAGAACATGCAGCTCCAGGCACACGGGACACCATCATCCCCAGTGACTGATGAGGAGATCATAACAATTCTGTAAATAATAGCAGCAAGGCTCCAATAAAAAACAAATCAAGCAGGGGTGACTGCTACTCCAGACATGAATTTTGATGAATTAAAACTAGGCTACAACCAGATAAAACTTTAGAGACATGATGTGTAAGGCAGGAATGGGTAAGAGGCAGCAAACAGAAACAGTGAATATTTTACATTTGGCCAGTTCCTACAGCACTGCTGCCCCTCTTTAGGTATGAAAATCATCACAGCCCTACTGACAAAATTTATCAAAAGCAGATGAGGAAGACAGAAGAAGAAAAAAGAAGAAGAAAAAAGAAGAAGAGAAGAGAAGAAATTGCTGGAGATCTAAGAGAATTCACCCAGCCAGGGAAGCACCGTGTCCACAAGCAGTGACCAGAGAACCAGTCAGAGATATTCAATTTTCATGTGGATAAAGAAGAGCCAAGAGTTCCTCACACTGCAGTCTGACGAGGCAGCTGAGTAGAGAAGTCATGGAGAAATGCACTCCTGAAAGAAAATAAATAGCAGAGATGGGGAAAAAAATGTCCAAAGCACTTTCTGCTGCCACCCATTTTAAATCAGTGAGTCATTGTGTCCCTCTGTTTGACTAAACTAAATTATTCTTAATGACAGAGTACAGAGGTGAGGGGCTCAGCCTCCAGCAACTTTCTTCAGTGCATCATCTTTCTAAAATAACACTTTGCAAGTTTTTCCAGCACCTCCTTGTGTGGAGGTCGAACCCTCCTTATCTTCTCTCCTTTTGCCATGAGGAGGGAGCATGACGAATTTAAATTTGTGCAACAGCAGCAAAGGCACACTGCTGCTCTCCAAAGAACACAACAAATGACAATAAGCTTATGAACTCTGTCTCCAAAAAAAAAAAAAAAAATCCTATTTTGTGGGAATAAGTAAGTGTACTAATAGATTAAAAAAAAATTAAATGCTGCAAGTATTAAAATGGTAGAATTCAGGGGGGAAAAAAAAACAAAACAAAACAAAAAAAAACAACAAAAAATGTAGTGCTACCATTAAAACAATTAAAACATACACTCTTTTGTCTTTAGCCAAGCTCATCACTGGAGGGTTTCCTGGCATCTCAGAGCTACAATAGGTGAATTTGTAAATGGAGTGGTGAGGGTGTCACTGGGAGGGGGATGAGCACCCTGGGCTGGTTCAGGTTTCAGGTGCCAGGGCACAGCTGGAGCTCTGCTTTGGGATCCTTTGACACTGAAAGGCTGGGCCCTGTGTGCTGGGCCCTGATGTGTGCTGGGCCCTGTGTGCTGGGCCCTGATGTGTGCTGGGCCCTGTGTGCTGAGCCCTGATGTGTGCTGGGCCCTGATGTGTGCTGGACCCTGATGTGTGCTGGGCCCTGATGTGTGCTGGGCCCTGTGTGCTGGGCCCTGATGTGTGCTGGGCCCTGATGTGTGCTGGGCCCTGATGTGTGCTGGGCCCTGATGTGTGCTGGGCCCTGATGTGTGCTGGGCCCTGATGTGTGCTGGGCCCTGATGTGTGCTGGGCCCTGTGTGCTGGGCCCTGATGTGTGCTGGGCCCTGATGTGTGCTGGGCCCTGATGTGTGCTGGGCCCTGATGTGTGCTGGGCCCTGATGTATGCTGGGCCCTGATGTGTGCTGGGCCATGATGTGTGCTGGGCCCTGTGTGCTGGGCCCTGATGTGTGCTGGGCCATGATGTGTGCTGGGCCCTGTGTGCTGGGCCCTGTGTGCTGGGCCATGATGTGTGCTGGGCCATGATGTGTGCTGGGCCATGATGTGTGCTGGGCCATGATGTGTGCTGGGCCCTGATGTGTGCTGGGCCATGATGTGTGCTGGGCCATGATGTGTGCTGGGCCCTGTGTGCTGGGCCCTGTGTGCTGGGCCCTGATGTGTGCTGGGCCCTGATGTGTGCTGGGCCCCGATGTGTGCTGGGCCCTGTGTGCTGGGCCCTGTGTGCTGGACCCTGATGTGTGCTGGGCCCTGATGTGTGCTGGGCCCTGATGTGTGCTGGGCCCTGATGTGTGCTGGACCCTGATGTGTGCTGGGCCCTGATGTGTGCTGGGCCCTGATGTGTGCTGGGCCCTGATGTGTGCTGGGCCCTGTGTGCTGGGCCCTGATGTGTGCTGGGCCCTGATGTGTGCTGGGCCCTGATGTGTGCTGGGCCCTGTGTGCTGGGCCCTGTGTGCTGGGCCCTGATGTGTGCTGGGCCCTGTGTGCTGGGCCCTGTGTGCTGGGCCCTGATGTGTGCTGGGCCCTGTGTGCTGGGCCCTGATGTGTGCTGGGCCCTGATGTGTGCTGGGCCCTGATGTGTGCTGGGCCCTGATGTGTGCTGGGCCCTGATGTGTGCTGGGCCCTGATGTGTGCTGGACCCTGATGTGTGCTGGGCCCTGATGTGTGCTGGGCCCTGAGATGTGTGCTGGGCCCTGAGATGTGTGCTGGGCCCTGAGATGTGTGCTGGGCCCTGATGTGTGCTGGGCCCTGTGTGCTGGGCCCTGTGTGCTGGGCCCTGATGTGTGCTGGGCCCTGTGTGCTGGGCCCTGATGTGTGCTGGGCCCTGATGTGTGCTGGGCCCTGATGTGTGCTGGGCCCTGATGTGTGCTGGGCCCTGATGTGTGCTGGACCCTGATGTGTGCAATCTCCCCTGGGAAATGATGCCTTTAAGGGATGCACACTGTGCAGGATGCATTTCCCAGCACGAAGGCAGAAGAGTTCCATCAGGGATTAATTTGGCATTTACTCCTCTGATGGTTTTTTCTGTGCTTGTAGCTATTTACTGCTCCTTTGGCACCAGCCCAGATTAGCCATTAGTCTGTGGATTGCCATTGCTCTGCCAAGCTTTTAGAACATCAACAAAAAATAAAAGCCACTTTGCTAAGATGACAATAAACATTTAAAGCCCAATAACATCTCTGTGCAACTTTGGTAACAGTAAATATGGAGCCAGCTTTCATGTACAAACATGGAAAATGGGCTAAAATCATTAAGGCATTAGAGATGTTACATAATTAGAATTGTCATTTTATATTTGCCACAGTAAAAAAAAAAAAGCTATTTTACTTAGAGTAATTACCATCAGTGATTGGTGTTATTGTACATGCTGATTAAAATGTTTATTTCTGTGAGGAGAAAATTAATTGAGAAGTGGCACAAGAAAGCTAAGGGTAAGGAGTAGGGGCTTTAACAATATTTTACATGGGACACAAAAAGAGAGCCTTAACCTATTCTCAATTTGATTTCCTGAAAAGTGTCTTAATCCAGACTCTGGCTGCCTTGCTTTGATTTAATTAGCCCAAAGAAACATTATTTCCATTTTATCTTCCCCTACACAGAAGAAAAAACCAAATCTTACTGTTGTCTTCATGTGGATCATACCAATGTATTTGATGAAGTGAAGAATATTACAAATTTCAAAAAAAAAAAAAAAAAAAATTCAAGCCTTATCTTTCAAAAGCCAGGAGAATTTCAGGAGTGTGTGAAGGAGGAAAGGGGTAACACACAAGCCATTTTAGGAACGTGGGATTGCTCGGGTTTCTTAAATAAAACCACTCCTGATGGCAGAAAAAAAAAGACCAGCACCATTTGTGATGCACTGGTGGCCTTAAGAGACTTGGATATGAATAAGACACGAATATTTGTGTGAGGAGAAAAGGAAAAGAGTGGCTGTGACTTGTCTGCTAACCCTGGATGGAACCAGCCTGCCCTCTCAGAGACGTTCCTGATTTAAATGCTCCATCACCAAAACTCCCTTTTCCAGAGTTAGTTTTAGAGCTGTTTTGATTTTCCCTCCTGCCTTTCTTCTCTCCAATCCTTTCACCCTCCCTGCAGCATTTCCAGCCCGGGCTGGGTTGCTGCTGCAGGAGGAGCAGTGCTCAGAGCTGCAGGCTCTCACTCAGGTCTCCGATTTCTGCTGCCCTGCCTCTGTGGAAGAATTATTTCCATTATTTCCATGATTTCACTCTCAGTTTGTGTTCCTGTCCCACAGACACACCCCACAGCAGTGCTGGCTCAGAAGCTCTCTGTGAGTGACCCCTCCACATTTAATTTTTAGCAGCATCCTGCACATGTCAACAAAAATGAATGCTTTTAATCCTAAAAAAAACAAACAAACAAAAAAAAAACCCCAAAAAAAAAAGCATAACAATTTGTGCTGCTGAACTTCAATTTATTTTTATTACTCGAAGGTAAATAAATATAAATAAAATATACTGCATTTCAGCTTTCATTCCCTCTCTCCCTTTTCCTCTCTGAGAGCCCGACACTCAGCCTCATCATCCTTACAAAGTTGTGAGTGGCATTATTTATTCTGCCATTTTGCCTCTCTATCTTATTGCAGCTTCAAACCTTCTTTCATTACTCTCATTTTTTTTTGCACGTAGCTGAAAATAACTTTACCTCTTGCCTGGAGTTCTTTCACAAAGTCTAATCCAGCCTGGCTTCCATCGAGTCCCAGCTGCAGCCTCCTGTGATGCTCAGTGCTTCTCTCCATCTCCAGACGTGTTTTCCTCTTGGAGCTTTTTTTTGGGGTGCTGGATTTGCTATTCTGCCAGAGCTCTGCTTTTTCCTGCTCATTGTTCTGGTTTCTGGTTGGTTTTTTTTGTGTCTCTGAGGAAGAGAAGTGTGAAACTCCTGCATATTCAAGTCTCAGAGCTTTTCATGTCAGGTCACTTCTCTAACCAGTTCTTTTTATCTTCCCCTGGGTTTCCCCTTTTGAAGTGACAACTGAAGAAACAAGAGACCTGAAAATCCAAAGAAATCTCTTCTTTTTTTATGGTCACCATATCCAGTTTGGGGTTTTTTTGTTGTTTTTTTTTAAACCAACCAATACAAACCCAAGAGACTGCTAGCAAACTGAAAGACTCTACAGTTCTTGCATTTATTTGTTGGCACTTGTGCAAATACAGCATCTTTTTATTGTTTTTTAAACTAAACTTTTCTTTACAAAGCAAAGTCCAAGAAAGACTAAATTATTTCTCTCAAGATCATATAAGATATTTTTCTTCAAGCAGAAAAGGGAGGATTTTGGTTTTTTCTGCTGAAATTGTTTCAATCAATCAAACTCATTCTCCTCCTCTGCAATCTGATATAAGTCCCTTATAGACCTCATAAAAAACAAGCACTTGTTTCTACACTTGTTTTTCCAACTCACCAGAACTCAATTTCCCTAGTTAGGAAGCAGGGTGAGGGGTGCAGGAAGAGCAGGAACAGGGGAGGGAACCCTCGAGCACTGCAGACAACAAAGATCAGCATTTACCAATTTTATTTGGTCCTGCTGTGCTGAGGATACATAAAACCCAAAGGACAGGGAGAAATTCCTGTGACAATGCCACTCGGTGTGCTGTTTAATGCCTCAGTGTGCCCCATTTAGCTGGAACAACTGCTCTGATTCCCCTTTTTTTCCTTTTTGTAGAAACAACCACACCATGGGTGGGACAGTGCACCTCAAGAACTCCTCAAGCTGTGGCACCTGTGCCTAGTGTGACAAAGGCATTCTGGCACAGCTCAGCTGTCCCACAGCAGAGGTCCCTGAGAAAACAATTCTGGTTTGCTTGCACTGTCAAGACTTGTCTGGATGGCTGGAGAAGCAGAAATGCATCTGAGCCACGGCATCAATATGATTTAAAACTTAATAACTTTCTGTTTCCAGAAATAAAGCAAAGTTGTTATTTAATGGCTGAAATGCTGCCATTTGCTCCAAATTCCAGTAATAATTTAAATTCATGACTCCTGTATTATTCATGTGGTTCAGTTTAATGTGAACAGTATTTCTGGTGCTCGGTGTTTATGAAGGGTGTCTCTTTAGGGTACACCTTACTTTATGTCAAACAGATGCTGGAAATCACTACCTGGTGTTCTGCTGCTGTGAACTGGGCATTAAAAATAGGCCTCATCATTTTCTAACTTGAACAAGGGAAAACAAAAGGATCTTTTCTTGACGAGACACCAATCTCATTTCTTCTTCCTTCTTTCCCTTTATCTCTACTGTTCTCTCTCTTCCCTTCAGAAACAGGAGTTGCCACAAAGCAACGATTTGCAGACTCAAACAAAGCCCCACTTCTTAAATTCCATTATTTGCTACACCATCCCCTAGGCCTCTCCAAAGACAAAAAAACCCCCAGCCATTGTAATTATTGCAAAGATGTTGAGGGGCACTGGGACAAAGGGAACAAGGCACCCATTTTCCCCTTGTGAGAACACCTGAAAATGCTCCTGAAAAGTCACAAATGCACAATCGAGTAGGTGTGAAAGTGCTTTGCACAAGAAAGACAAAGTAAAATAAACGTTCGTATTATTTATAAAACTAATTATTTTTAAAAAAATATAGAAAAAAAACCCCCAAAAACTATCTTGAGAGATTCACAGAATCCCAGATTCCTTCATCTCCCGTGAGTTTTCTGCTTTAACAAAGCACTTTGGGATCACTTTCATACCTGTGCTTTTCTGTAGGGTACCAAGAAGAAAGAGAAGTCCTTTCACGTTCAGTTATCAGCAGAAGTCACTACCCTGAATAAATAAATACTCCATGAACAGTGCAGGATTCACATTCAGCAGCAGCTGAGTACCCAGCAGCTCAAGGTGCTTCACTTTGCCTTTCTGAACGTCTCCAAGTCACCCTGAAAGAAAAATGCAAAGCTTAATTCAGCTTTATCTTTAGCAAAGAAAAGTTACAGACTAAGTTCAGAAATCCTTTTTTATGTCATCCATAATGGCAGCCATCCCATAAAGCAATCCTGTTCTGACCAGGCTGTTAAAATCTGTACATTTATTTCTTCTTCCACGATTTCTGTCTATGAACATAACAAGTATTAAGTGTTGTTCTTCTGTTTCCTGCTGACGTGAGCTGTAATTCCTCAACATTTCTCCTCTGACTGACTGAAATACAGCAACAGCCTCAGGATGTGACTCTGAAATGAAACTGAGCAGGATGGAAAGGTTAAAACCAGAATCAAACAATTTAAATTAAAAATTCACTCTTATCAATATCCTTACAATAACAGGGTCACCAACCACTGCATATTGCTTTTTCAATTTTTTTTTCCTTATTAAGAGAAGTTAATTATTTAACTACTGAAAACCAACGGAGAGACAAGTTACAAATTTGTCTAGGACGAAAACCAGGATAAATTTCCATTTGCCTGCTTAGAAGTATCTGAAAAGATTGAGGGACAATCCAGAATTCATATTTTATACAGTGTATGCTCATGCTAGGAAAAACAAGGATCCATAAACAACCCATAAATTGGATTTTCTTCACAAAAAACCCATTGTGAATGTTTGGACTCAGCATCATTAAAGATAATCTGAGTATTATCTCTATTATACAAATCAATTTATGTAATATTTATAATCCATGCTGCCATGCACTGCAAGCTTTTCCTCATCCACTCCCAAATTAGCAGTTTAGAGTGATTATTAAATTAAAAAAAAACCCAAACCAAACCCACAAAATCAAGCCAAATCAAAACAAAATTAAAAAAAAGAACAAAACCAACAAAAAAGCCCCACAAAATCCTCACCACACAGACACCCCTCGTTTCTTTTTTTTTTTTTTTCTGTCACTGAAGAGGAATTGTTTTTTTTTTTCATTTTGATCAAAATTTCTCTCCCGTGGCTGGACTAGAAATCAGCAAAGATAACAGAATTTGAAAAATAAAATCCTAATTATCACGATGCATTTAACGAGGGCACCAGAAAATTTCCATCCCTAAATAAAAACATGCTGACATACAAACGGGCACACAGATAATTCTGTGTGCTAATACAGAACACAGCTCTGCTTCCATCAGGAAGAATTGGGCCCAAAGTTATGAAAATAAATTAAGAATAATGCATTTAGATCGAGTGATAAAGTTTTATTTGATTTTTTTTTTTCTTTGTGGTAATAAAATGCTTTTGACATTAGTTTTCACACCTTTGAATAAATCATCATTACCTATTGTCTATTTCTGGATATAAGTACACTATCCATGATTTTTTTTTTGCTTGTTTTTTGGTTTGTTTTTTTTTTCTCAGTTGGCTTTCTGCTTTGCCTGTCACAAAACAAAAACCCCCAAAAAACAAACAAAAAAACCCACCAAAAAAACCAAAAAACCCCAAAAAACAACAAAAAAACCCAAAAACAACAAAAAAACCCACCCCCCAAAAAGAACAAAACAAACCAAAACACCAAAACCAAAAATCCCAAACCAAAACACAACAAAAATAATAATTAAAAAAAAAAAAAAAAACAAAAAAACCAAACAAAAAATTCCATTAAAAAGTCCTTACCACTTGACTGATCTATTGTTCAAGTAAAATACTCGACATCTTTTATCAAATCCACATTTCATTTAGTCCAAAAGAGAAGTCAGCAGGCTGAGATTGCAGTGGGTCTGATGGGTAAAGAAAATAAAAGATAGATTAGAAAAGAAATGGGTAACAATAGTTCTGGTAGCTCAGAGAAACCCAGAATTGTGACACTAAAATTATTAATTGCAGAAATTTTCTGTAGTCTTTACAGGTTTTAATTTGACCAAAATTTCACTGCATTCCTTTTCATGTTCCACATTCCCGTGGAAAAACACCAAAATTTTCCCTTTTGCAATCGACAGCACAAATTTGTTCATCCGGGTTAAAAAACTTTGGCTCCTTTCTTGAAGTTTTTTTTTTTTTTTTCATTATTAAAATAAAAAATAAAACCCCAAAAATCTCTCAGAACCTTGGATAGCCTAAAGGAATTTAGAATTGTTTCTATGAAATCTGAAGGGGAAGAAACTGATGGACAGGAAATTCCACTTGAACATGAGGAAGAACTTTTCCAGTGTGACCAAAATTCAGTTGTGTTTATTTTAATTTGGTTTTGTGGGTTTTTTTTTGTTTGTTTGTTTGGGTTTTTATTTTTGGGGTTTTGTTTGTTTGTTTTTTTTTTTAGTTTTTTTTTTGTTTGTTTGTTTGTGGGTTTTTTTGTTTTTTGGTTTTGGTATTTTTGGGGGGTTGGTTTTTCTTTTTTTTAATTTGTTTTGGTTTTTTGGTTTTTAATTTTTTTCCTTTTTTTGTTGTTTTTTGGGTTTTTTTGTTTGGGTTTTTTGTTTTTTTTTTGTTGTTGTTGGGGTTTTTTTCGGTTTTTTTTTTAGGTTTTTTGTTTTTTATTTTTTGGTTGGTTTTTTTTCCGGTTTTTTTTTAGGTTTTTTGTTTTGTTTTTTTTTTTGGTTGGTTTTTTTTCCGGTGTTTTTTTTTTTTTTTTTTTTGGTTGGGTTTTTTTCCGGTTTTTTTTTAGGTTTTTTGGTTTTTTTTTTTGGTTGGTTTTTTTTCCGTTTTTTTTTTAGGTTTTCTGTTTTTTTTTTTTTTGGTTGGTTTTTTTTCCGGTTTTTTTTTTAGGTTTTTTGGGTTTTTTTGGTTGGTTTTTTTTTCGGGTTTTTTTTTCGGTTTTTTGGTTTTTTGTTGGTTTTTTTTTTCGGGTTTTTTTTTTAATTAGTTGGTTTGTTCATTCCAGCAATGATTTTTCATTCATCTATGGAAACATTGGGGTTTTTTTTGTTTGCTTTTTTTTTTCCAGCTGCAGCTAAACAAGACTCAGGTGATAAGAACATCAGATGGCAAAGAGGGAGGGGGGAACCAAAGAACCAGAGCAGAGCCCCCCCTTAGAGCTGCAGATCAGCTGCTGAGTCAACACAATAAAAATCTCACACTGCAGGCTCAAATTAAAACACCTACAAAGCCATGAATGAACAAAATGACCAAAGGAACACAAACTGGATTTAAATTCAGCTGCATACAAATCACTGATATAGTCACACCTTCCACAGAGAGGCCAACCTCTGATCTCTGTGTGATTCAAACTGAATTTTCTTTTTTTTTTTTTTGGTGTTAAAATAAAGGATAACCTTCAAATCCTTCGTGATAGAAGCCCCTAAACTTAAACAGCACTGGAGGACCCACACGTGAACTCAGACTCATCGAGAAAAAGATCAGACAGTTCTGAGCTTGTCTGCTCATCTTCTCCGTAAAAAATCAAGATTAAAAAAAAAAATAAATAACAATAAAAAACCCACCGCAGCCTGTTGCCCAGGAGCCATTCCTGATTGCACAACAGGGAAATATGGAATTGCTTTCCCCAAACTCTGCTCTGAATTACAGCACCTATTCGACCAACAACGATCAGAGGAAGGAAAACTGCTGCTTATTTACTGAGGATCTGAAAAGCCTGGATGAGAAACTCGGCTAAATCCAAATATCCCATTAAAACTTGCAAGATTTATCTGCCTTGTTTTCTGCACGTGCTGGAGCTGAATTCTCAGCTGAGACCAGAACCTTGTTTGGGTAAAGCAACGGGAAAAGATTCTGCTCTGGACAATCTCCTCCCAATTCCCAAAGGACACAATTCAGTCCCCTTTAAATTGGCTGTAAACAGCAAAAGCTGTACCCAAAATAAACGACTCTGTAAAGCCAAGTCAGCTTCCCCCCGGGAGTGTGTGCTCTCTAAAAACACCCATTTATTTCATTTATTTCATTGATTTCGCTGCTCTCAGTGGCACCTCGGCCTGGGGCAAGAGCTCTGTTTAATTTGCTTTATATTGCAGCTTTTCTTGTTTGATAATCATTGAAAAAATTAATGACCAACGCATCAATAATCATTTACTATGCACTACATCATCTCTTTTTTTTTTTTTTTTTTTTTGCAGGAAGGTAGGAATGCAATACAGCAAAAGCAGTTTTTCCAAAATATTTGGATATTCAAGATGCAACCTGTGTATACTTTGACCATTTACTGTGGAAAACTCTATTTCCACCATTGCCTCTTTAACCCTGTGCTTGTAATGTGCTATTTTCTGTCTGAAGGCATCAACTTTATATGAAATATATATTTGAAAACTACCTGAAAGGGAACAACCACATAAGTTGTAAAAAGATTGCATCATCAAGAATTTCCTTATTCTAAAGCAGAGTTGTGTTCAAAATGCAAGATCCAATTTTATAAATGCTTACCTTTGAAATAATTATCTAATCTGGGTGTCTACATGCAAAGGAACAACTAAATTTTAGGGTAAAATAAAACTGAGATTTTATACCAGGCCACGAAAAATTCCATTTCTAAACTCTCCCAGTTCTTTGAGATTAAAACTCAAAAAATGTAACGTTGATTACTATATTCATGCTGAGCTAATCTGTACTTATGAAAAATTAATCCTGCACTAAAAATTAGAAATCATTAACAGGGCTCAAGAGAGGAAGATTTCACAGACTTGGAAGCAAAACTATTTGTTCCTCACATGTTCAGTCTGTGAACAAATACACACTTAGATGGAGGAGGGAATAAAAACCACCAAAAAAACCCCATTTTGGGATATTTTTAAGACCTTTAACAAGGAGAAACAAGCAATATCCATAAGGACAAGCTCCCATGTAATGCCAGCAAAGAAGAAGAAAAGATTTCAGCTCAAACTTTTAAAATATTCTGGTAGGGCATGGTATCAGCTAGGACAGGAATAAATATGTGTCAGGCATCATGGATTGATAAAAGTAGAATTAAAATTGTTTTCCCCCTGCACATCCGGGGTTCTGGGCATGTCTGGAATCTCAGAACAACCAGAGAGATGCTGCCGGCTTTCTCACACCTGTAAACAACATTTCTTTAATAATTTGTAATGTTTAACTAACCTGCTAGAGGGATCAAGAGGTCAATTAATGATGTCTTTATCTGAAAATGGAAAATTACCTTTTGGTACACAACAAAACCACATCGTGGCTATCAAAAGCACCGTGGCTTTATTGTCCTCACAGGTAAAAGGGAGAATCTTTCCTCTAGAACATTTTTTTTTCCCCCTTGTCAGCAGAGCACAGAGGGTGGGCTAGAGGATCTCCAGGGGTTCCTGCCAATCCTCACCGTTCTGTGATTCTGCAATGTGCTCTCAGTCTAATTCTTTTGGCTGCCACACACAAAAATCAGAATGTGTCCATTTCACGGAACTTTTTTCTTTTTTTTTTTTTAAATGAATACTTAAAGCATAATCGCATCTTCTTTATGGGTCTTTCTGCTGGCTTAGTCTCATTAAAATTCATTCTTCTGAACGTGCAGTGCAGAGAAAAGGCTGCTAACATGTCACAATAAACCAACTGTCTGAAACCCTGCAGAAGGGGAAAAAAAAAAAAAAAAAAAGATGTAACATTTGCCTTGTACCTTGTAGTTTATGAGAGAAGATATCTAGAAGCAGCTGTAAAATAGTCATAAAATAAAATTGGAATTTATATCAAAATCACTCTTAATACCTTGGGGCTTTTCTATCTCTGCATAGTTTACCCTGAGAGATTTAGTGGTGGAGTTTTATGTTAAGGGGCTGAAAGTTATAGTGGAGTTGTCAGTAATGCTGCCTCTTCTTGCTGTGCCTGCCCATATATCAGTCTATTTATTTTTAAATAGCAAGACACCAACCCCCAGAAGGTGCAAAATGAAAATGCCATTGGCAACAGCTGAGAAGTTACAGACTTGTTCAGCATCCTTAATGAAAATGCTGCTGAATGCAAGCATTTTTAGATTTTGTTGTTGTTGTTTGTGAGTTTGTATTTTTTGATTTTTTTTTTGCAATAAAGTTTTTTGTTTTTTAATGGGGGTCACGAGGGGCAAGACGAACTTGCACACCACCTTTCCCAACTTCCTCTGTCAAAAGGTATTTCTTTAAAAGAGCAAAAAAACCAACAAAACGAAGCAGCGTGAGAAACTGCAATAAAATTCCCACACATTGTGAATAAATGATGGAGCTTTTGCTGTATGATGGGGTCTGGGGCAGTTATTATAAAGATAATGTTGACCTGCAGTCCTTGTCTAAGATAAGGAAGAAATGTATGTGTATATATATGTGATAAGAAAAGTGCAAGAAACAGGTTTATCAAAGTTGAAGGACTCACCAGAAAATTTATGGGAAATGCAAGGATCTCACTCTAGGTCCTGCCTCGTGAGGAATAATAGCCCTAATGTTTTACAGCTAGGGAATAAAAAAAAAAAAAAAAAATTCCACATAAAATGTAATGTTGGTTTGACATCCAAACTATGAGAAATTACTTTCACATTCAGACATGATGCTGAAGTTTCACAAGCAAAGTTTGCACAGCTTTACAATCCTGTCAGCCCAGTCTCAAGCCCAGCCTCAATATTTATCAAGCCCAGCTTTTATCTTTTCTCTGCAAGCTTGTAAAAATGTGTCATTGCAGAACTCAATTAAGGTTCCTGTTCCCAGATGCTCCAGAATCCCAACCCAGCAATCTGTACTTTCAGTTAAGGAGATTCTCAGGAATAAAATGAACTGGCACAGCCAAAGTACAGTCTGAAATTATTCCTTATTTGTAAAACAAAACGAGGTGCAAACGTTGAAAGTATTTCCATTTCTTTGATTACTACTTTGTAGAGTGATGTATAACACAGAACAGTGGAGAAGACTGAAATGAAGTAAGGAACAAAAGAAAATAAAAACCAATTACCCACAGCTGTTTACAGTATGAATTGTCAGGCATCTTCTTTTGATTGGAAAGATAAGATGGAAAGAATCTCATTTCAGCTTCATGAACATCAGAAATGGAGAATTCTGCGAAAAAATGAGAAAATGAGCAAATGAGCTACCAAGTCTCAACAACTCACCTGCTCCAGGGCAGGGCAGGGCTGCTGGGGCTCCCCCCATGGGCACGGAGCCCTCTCAGGCTGAGCTTAGTTAGTCCAGAGCAAGGCGAGCACTTGGCTGTGCTGGGCTCACACCAACACTCCAGAACATGGCAACAGCCTCAGCCCAGGGCTCCTCCCTTTCCTGCACACATTGACCTTCATGAACCGGCAAAACTTGCATCCAGTTCTGCCTCTTTATTTCCAGTCTTGCCTTTAAATCTCCACTTAAGGCCCCTTGAGATGGTTTGGCTCTCCTTACAGCAGGCATGAAGATTCACTTTGTGCCTGTACCAGCTCTACTTGTGAAAATTGCGAGTAATTAAAGAGTTACTGGGTTTGTTGAGTTTTTTTTTAAAGTATTTCTTGTTAGGAGAAAGAGGAAGGAACAGAAAAGGAGCTACAGCAGCAGCTGGGAGCAGAGTGCAAATGTTTGCTGCCACATCTTTGAGCTCCACTGAGAGCCCTAGAACGGTTTGGGACCCTAAAGATCATCTGCTCCCAGCCCCGTGGCAGGGCAGGGACATTCCCAAGCAGCCCAGGCTGCTCCAAGCCCCATCCAACCTGGCCTTGGAAGATGTGAAGGAATCCCCAACGGCGCTGGGAAAAGCAGCTCAGCCTGTGCCGGGCATGGCCATGCAAAATCTCAGTCTTTTTTATTTTTGATGTGTCTGGAGCTCTATCCAGAGCAGCAGGCATTGCTAGTGCAGGAAATATCCCAGAGATGTAATAATGAGGCTGATAGAAGACTTGATCAAGGAGAGCTGTAATCAAATATTTTACTATCCTGGGCCTCACTTGGGCTCTTTAAACGCCGTGTGAAATGATGAGAGAGCCACAGGCAGTTTATAAAATAAAGCAAGAACAAATCCTGCACTGTTCCTTTGCAAGAGACTCATTTCCACCGGGAGCAGCGAGGCTGGGTTTGAGTTCCCCCAATCCTCCTGAGCCACTGCACGCCTTGAATGAAGTGTGGACAAAGGCAGGCAGCGCTTAAAAAGCCACAGAGAAGAATTTGGAAAAGGGTTTCGGGCGCACAGAGGATGGCACGTTTCTCGTTAGAGCAAATAGGTTTAAAAACGCTGAAAAATTAATCAAATCTAAATGGGATTTTATATTTGCCACGAGCAAAAATTTTCATGACTTTGGCTTGGTAACGTGGTGACCAGGACTAAGCTTAGCTAGAATTTGATGAAGCCTAATAAGCCAGGATTTGCAGTTATTTGGTTATTTGGGACCAAAGGCAGCTAAATAATCCGTTCCTTGGGATAAAAGGGCATTTGGTACCAGTTTGACTGTTACCACCTAGGCATGGCACCTGCTTCACAGCTTTAAAAAAATAATATAAAAAAATAATATAAAAAAAAATATTAAAAATAATATAAAAATAATATAAAAAATATAAAAATATAAAAAATAATATAAAATAATATAAAAATAATATAAAAATAATATTAAAAAATATTTAAAATAATATAGAAAAATAATATAAAAATAATATAAAAAATAATATTAAAAATAATATAGAAAAATAATATAGAAATAATATTAAAACTATAAAAAATAATATTTAAAATAATATTTAAAATATAATAGATATAAAATATTAAAAATAATATAAAAATATTAAAAATAATATAAAAATAATAGAAAAATAATATAAAAATAATATAAAAATAATATAGAAAAATAATATAAAAATAATATAAAAAATAATATAAAAGATATAAAAATAATATAAAAATAATATAAAATAATATAAAAATTTAAAAGATAATATTAAAAATAATATTTAAAAAATATAGAAATATAAAAAATAATATAAAAAATATAAAAAATAATATAAAAATAATATAAAAATAATATAAAAATAATATTAAAAATAATATAGAGAAATAATATAAAAAATATTAAAAATAATATTAAAAATAATATAAAAAATAATATTCAATAAAAGGAAGAAAAGCTGTTAAGTCAGAAAACCTGGTCTCAGCACGTGCACTAAACAATACAAAATTTGGTTTAAAAAAAAATCTGTTTATTTTATGACGAGCTAACTCTATATGAAAATATGTTGGGGGGGCTGGAGCAAAAATAATAACTTTTGGCAATAAAAGGTTTCTGTTTGTTTCAGAACAAGCAGAATATGGAAGGTAAAAACATAATAATGTGAATGTAAAAACATAATAACGATGGAGAGAAGCCGGATGATACCAGTCTCATTTTAGGACTAAATTAGCAAGGAAAATGATTCTCCAGTGCCTGAACAGTGAGGGATCCCTGGTACCCCAAAAATCCTGAGCTGGGATCAGAGTGAGGGATCCCTGGGACCCCAAAATCCTGAGCTGGGATCAGAGTGAGGGATCCCTGGGACCCCAAAAATCCTGAGCTGGGATCAGAGTGAGGGATCCCTGGGACCCCAAAAATCCTGAGCTGGGATCAGAGTGAGGGATCCCTGGGACCCCAAAAATCCTGAGCTGGGATCAGAGTGAGGGATCCCTGGGACCCCAAAATCCTGAGCTGGGATCAGAGTGAGGGATCCCTGGGACCCCAAAATCCTGAGCTGGGATCAGAGTGAGGGATCCCTGGGACCCCAAAAATCCTGAGCTGGGATCAGAGGGCTCAGGAGCTCAGGGCAAGGAACTCACAACAAGGTTTACAGAAGTATGGAAATAGAAACATATTTAAAATACATATAAAAAAATAGAAATAGATATTAAAAAAATACATATGAAAAAAATACCTGGCCAGTTACACCACAGCCAGTGCAAACTATTAAAAAAAATACAAAAAAATATATTAAAAAAATACATATGAAAAAAATACCTGGCCAGTTACACCACAGTCAGTGCAGTCAAACTATTAAAAAAATTACAAAAAAATATATTAAAACAATATATTTAAAAAAATACCTGGCCAGTTACACCACAGCCAATGCAGTCAAACTATAAAAAAAAAATACAAAAAAATATATTAAAAAAATATATTTAAAAAAATATCTGGCCAGTTACACCACAGCCAGTGCAGTCAAACTATTAAAAAAATTACAAAAAAATATATTAAAAAAATATATTAAAAAAATACCTGGCCAGTTACACCACAGCCAGTGCAAACTATTAAAAAAAAAATACAAAAAAATATATTAAAAAAATATATTAAAAAAAAATACCTGGCCAGTTACACCACAGCCAGTGCAAACTATTAAAAAAATTACAAAAAAATATATTAAAAAAATATATTAAAAAAAAATACCTGGCCAGTTACACCACAGTCAGTGCAGTCAAACTATTAAAAAAATTACAAAAAAATATATTAAAAAAATATATTTAAAAAAATACCTGGCCAGTTACACCACAGCCAGTGCAGTCAAACTATTAAAAAAATTACAAAAAAATATATTAAAAAAATATATATTAAAAAAAATACCTGGCCAGTTACACCACAGCCAGTGCAGTCAAACTATTAAAAAAAATATAAATATATATATTAAAAAAATTCCTGGCCAGGTACACCACAGCCAGTGCAAAGTATTAAAAAAAATATTAAAATAAAAAAAAAAAAAAAAAAAAAAATTTCAAATAAAATAAAAAAAAAAATAAAAAACATAATATCACAAAAAACACAACCCCAAAAAAATTAAAAAAAATATTAAAAAAATATATTAAAAATATATTAAAAATAATTTTTAAAAATTATTTTTAAAATATAAAAATATTTATTAAAATATAAAAAAATATATTTAAAATAATTTTAAAATATGTAAAAATATATATAAAACCATACCTGGCCAGTTACACCACAGCCAGTGCAGTCAAACTATTAAAAAAAATTTTTAAAAAATTAAAAAATATATATAAAATATATATAAAATATATATAAATATATATAAAATATATATAAAATATATATAAATATATATAAATATATAAAAAATGTATATAAAAATGTATATAAAAATGTATATAAAATAGATATAAAATAGATATAAAATAGATATAAAATAGATATAAAATAGATATAAAATAGTTATTAAATAGTTATTAAATAGTTATAAAATAGTTATAAAATAGATATAAAATAGATACAAAATAGATACAAAATAGATACAAAATAGATACAAAATAGATACAAAATAGATACAAAATAGATATAGTTATAAAATATATATAAAATATAAAAATATATATGTTAAAAAATATATATATATATAAAAATACCTGGCCAGTTACACCACAGCCAGTGCAGACAAACTTTTAGATTTATAAGGAATTAGGCACCAAAATCCACACTAATAAAAAACCAAATATTTCCTCTCCAGGACCAAATCGCTTTTCCCCCTCTCACCACAGGGGTGAGATAAATGAAGTCACGCTCAAGCTGAGCTGCACCTCATTCCTCAGGAAATCCCTGAGGCCACCCCAAAAAAAAAAAAATAAAAACCCAAAAAAACCACAGGACTTTATAATGCACCAAATCTCCTCCAAATACTTCGTTATCAACCGAGTTCGTCGGGCAGTAATTTAATTTAATGAATTAATTTTTTGCCAAGAGCACGGGAGATGAAAAAGCTCGCGGGCCGGGAACAAGGCGGGGCAAAAAACGGAATATTTTTGTAACGAGCCGCATAAAAGGTGACGAGAACGAGCAGAGAAATGACAATTTCGGCAATTTCGGGGAAAAGGAGAACACGACGTTTTATAAGCGGGATTCAGGTGGGGAACGAAATTTTTCTCTTTTAATTAATCCGGTTTGGGGGGGAAGCCTGCAAATCAATCACGAGTGTTCAAACAGCAGCTGGGCGGATGTGAAGAACAAGAATTACCAAATTTGGGTTCAGATCCAAAAGAAGTCGTTGAAACTCCATTAATTTCAACGGAGATGCAAAATTGGCCTTTTCCCTGTAATCTTCTGCATCAACACGAAAGAACAAGCATAAACCATTAAGCATTAAACTGCATTTGTATTTTATTTCTTTTTACGAGGCTCCCGGCAGGGCATTAAGAGCAGGTTACACCTTTTGTGAGCCATCGAACAGGATGTTAACGACACGAGGGCGCCCAATAAATACAATTCTTGTTATTACTGCTATTTATAGCCGCCTTGTCAGCACCAAGCAATAAAAATTTAACTTTTGGAAAGTCAGGAGCTACCCCAGCACTCTGCATTTCTTCAACAGCACCAGGTTTTTTTTCAGCCCAACTTGAACACACCTACAACTTTGTTTCAGCACCTCAATTTCTTTTTAATTTCTTTTTCATTTTTTAATTTAATTTTTAAAGCTGCACAGCGGAGATATGAAGGCTGCAATAGATTTCCTAATATAATAATGATATTCCTAATACAATAATATAAAATATAATAATATAAAATATAAAATATAATAATGTAATAATATAAAATATAAAATATAATAATGTAATAATATAAAATATAAAATATAATAATGTAATAATATAAAATATAAAATATAAAACAGAATAATAGAAGAATAGAAGAATAGAAAATATAATAATATAATAATATTATATTATTATATTATTATATTATTATATTATTATATTATTATATTATTATATTATTATATTATTATATTATTATATTATTATATTATTATAATATAATAATAGAATAATATAATAATAGAATAATAGAATAAAAACCTGCACTAGCCAGTGCAGGCACAGCCTAGCCCAGGACAGCTACAAGTGGGAAGAAAAAAAAAAAAACCAGGAGTGAGAATTCACTGGGACAGAAGCACAACTGGATATGGATTTGGAAAACAAGAATGCAAATATTTCATTCCTAACACTCTTTTTTTTTTTTTTTTTTTTCATCTCTGGTGCCTTTCTGCATTCTGTTGTGCTTTCTCATCACTCCTTACATATTATTATATCATTTCAATCTGTCTTGCTGAAAGACAATTAGCAGCATTTTTAAGTTCATTACAAAAAGAAAGCCAACTATAAACCTGGAATAAAAGTTGAATTTTTTTCCCTAGAACATCCTATTCAAAAACTCAGTCATTGCCAGCAGAGAGGGCCCCACACCTCAAACTAAATTACAAGGAGCCATACACTGACCCACACACAGACATAATCTGTATTTTAAGTGGTTCAGCTTTCTAGAATCAGTCTTCAGGTCTGAGTTTTGGGGGGAAAAAAAAAATAAAACGACTTTTAAAAAAAAAAAATTTTCTCCTTGACCCCAACTTTCACTTTTCTTCTGTGGCCAAGGTAAAAAGAAATCCAGAAGCTTGACAATGCTCCACCAGCATTTTCAGGGGAGTCATTTTATTCTATTTACAGAGACTGCACAGGAAGAAAAGATCATTTCCCTGCAGAAACATCAGCATTTTTCTTGGTCCCAGAATTGTGAAAAGCACATTTTAGTCCTGCAATATCAGAATTGTGTCCCCAGTCCCCTCCTACACCTTGCTTGACTTCTGTGAAAAGACAAACTTAGACATTCCTGGCTTGGAAAACCTTTTCATTTAATGCATTTAAAAAACCCAGAAAGGACTCAAAGTAAAAGTTCAATCGAAACATCACACTTACATATATATATATGTATTTTTTTTTAAACACAGATATTAAAAAGCTTAAAAAGTTAATGTTTGCCCACAGTTCACAAACGTATCTCAAGTATTTATTATTACTTGAACTCCCTTTTCTTCTCTTTTTTTTTTTTTAAATAATCTTATCTTCGCTCCTTCCATACCCAGAGTAAATTTTCTGTCTACCAAGTCAGGGAAATGTTGCAGGCCTGACTTTTTCCCATGACAGTTGTTTTGGTAAGCCTTTAAAAAAAAAAAATCTGGGATTAGTCCTAATAAAGCACACAAAGCTCTGAGCTCTTGGAGAGCAAACCCTGCTCACCCCTGGTAGAGCAGCAAAGCTCAGTTTTCCAAGAACTCTCTCAGATCACTTTTCCCACTGCAGACACATTTATTTTGAAGAAAATACTTCAAGTTCCCATGTACAACTGCTTCTTGGCTGCCAAAGACAGATTATTTAAAAAAAAAAAATTATATATATATATAATCCTAAGAATTTTTTGTGGGGTTCTTTTTGTTTTGGGTTTTTTTTGTTTTGTGGGGTTTTTTTCTTTGTTTGTTGGTTTGTTATTGGGTTTTTTTGGGTTTTTTTTGGTTGTGTTTTTTTTTTTTGTTTTATTGCTTTTGTTTTTTCTTGTTTTGTTTTTGTGGGGTTTTTTGTTTGGTTTTTTGGTTGGTTTTGGGGGGGGTTGGAGGTTTTTTTTGCCTTTTTTTCCCCCCCCTTTTTTGTTTGTTTTGGGGTGTTTTTTTGTTTGTTTTTTTGTTGTTTTTTGGGGGTTTTTTGTTTTTGTTTGGTTTGGTTTTTTTTGTTTCCATTGCTCTCCCCACCTTTATAAAATAGAGAAGGGGAAAGAAAAAAAGAGTTGCCCTCCAATGCACTTGCTTCCATGGACACTTTGCTTTATAAAGATTCAGAGCCCCAACAGTTCTGACTCACAGTTCAGGACAGAAAAAACACTTTATGACTCCACTCAGTGTTTCCTGCAGCCAGGAGGACACACTCCAGCCCTGCCAAATAAATTGTTTTGTTCCTTCTGCCTTAAGGGCTGCGCTTATATTCTCTGTACAAACTGTGCCACAGAAGCCAACAGAAGCAGAGTTTTTGATCCAAATTATATATTTCTGAGAGATTTCCACTGCCTTCACCAAACTGGGAAGGGCAAAGGGGCCATGAAGAGAGGCAGATTTTCTGTATCCAGCACCCAAACGTGTGCCAGGGCAGCCAGTCCTGCAGCAAATTTCCTTCTGCTAAAGCAGCTCTGGTTTCTGCACCTGCACTTTTACAAAAGAGTGGGGAATTTTGGGATGGGATGCACTTCCAGCATCCCTGCTCCTGGGCACAGGACACTGAGGCAGGACCTGCAGGGACATTTCTTGCTGGAGGATGTGCTCCCATGGCTCAGCCAGGTAAAGGTGAGAGGCAGCCTGCAGCTGCAGGGGACCAGGATTTCAAACCTTTTTAGCCAGGTGGTCATTGCTGTCACTGATCAGCGACAAACACAGAGCTCGGCTGTGCTGGGAAGCTGACTGAGAAGTTCTGTGCCAGAGCTGATGCAGAAAGACTCTGGAAAACACCAGTAAAAAGGCAGGGGGTGAGGGGGATCAACTTTTGAGGCACATTCATTAATTATCTCCGGTGTCCCCGAGCCTCCATCACACACAGCCCGGGGGTCCCTGACCCTCCACCCAGATTTGCACACCGTGCCCGTGGCTCTGTGCCCACCTGTGACCCCTGGGTGCAGAACCCAGAGCTGCCCAGGGAGTTTGGGGTGGCAGCCAGCCCTGGCAGCCCTGCAGATGCAGCTCCAGGACCTCCACGAGCCACTGCCCTTGGCAGAACTACCAGCACTCTTCTGTTATAACACAAAATATGAAAGATCACACGCGGACAGCTCCCAGAATCTGATGCTGTCCAGAAATGTTTGTGCTGCTTCTTGCGTGTCTTGGCAGGTCACTGTACAAATCCCATACCCAAAATAGAAAACCCACCACTGAGAGCCCACATTCCAACCGATTTACTGCTCTCGAGGACGGTGCAGATGTGTTTAAAAAAGCTATCAAAGCACGGTGCTGTCTGTTTTCCTGGTGGCACACTGCAGCTTGCCAGCTATGGTCTTCAAGGATCAGAAAGCAGATGAAATACAGTTGTTTTTCACAGCAGTCACACAGGATTATAGACACAGTGGCAATTTTGCATGCATTTATGGTTTTATAATCCCTTTGCTCTGTTCAGGATGGAGTTTCCCATCAGTTTGCTCTTGCCTTGCAATCCTGCCAGCCGAAGTGTGGCAATATGCTGAGGGAGGAGGGCGACTGTGGACAGTGAAAAAAGCAAGAGGTGTCAATGTGTGACTTCCACTGCAGGGCTGGGAATAGAGCAAGGAAAAAGCTAAATCATCTCATAAAATACACTGGCTAAACACAAATAACCACACAATCAAATCCAGGCTTGTTTATGCAGAATATCAGACATTAGTCTTCACCTGAGCTACACATCAGCAGCCTTGGCATCAAAGTTCCTGCAACAAAGCTTTGGTTTAAAGCCACCAGTTCTCCCCATGGAGGAACACATGAACACAATAAATATCAACTCGAGCAGATTTCTAGAGATTGGTTTGGTTTTTTACTTATGCTGTCAAATTACAGAATCCTACCCCCAATGCAGAGATTATCAGATGCTGCCATTTTAGGTAGCAGAACAATGTAAACAAAATTTTTTTTTGGGAAATCAACATCAAAATTACTGAGAATAAAGATATAATAAAAGTCTCAGGTTAATTTAGAGTCCCAGAAGCTGGCCCTCATTTCATTAAAGCACTCAGTGCCAGTTTTGAGAGAAAATAATGATGGTGAACTTGAGCCATGCCCAAACGACAGCTGTGACACTGCTGCCAAAGATGGAAAGTTTCTCCAAAATAACAGGCAATAGTTTGTCCAATTCCATGTAACATGGCAGGAGACTGTAATTAACTTTACAAAAAAATTAACTTTACAAAAAAAACAAACAACCAAAGTTCTAAACCCATCATTGCCACAGGCAGAATTCAGGGATGTAGGGGTGCAAACTGGTGTCTGGAGTGCTGTACATTTTGGGAATAAAGTCCCCAACACAAGACATCTTGCAGTGTGGGAAACTTAGAATTTCACCCAAGTTACCCCACTCAAAACCATTATTCTGACATTCTTCAAAACAAACTAAAAATCCCCAAGGAACTCAAGGGAATGTGATACCTGAGATCTGCCTGTCGTTCAGTTCAGCTTAAAAAAAAAAAAAGATGCTGCAGGAAAACTTCACCATCAAGAAGTTTTTCCAAGAGTCCAATTTTTTACAACACTGCTCCATTTGATGGGATTTAGGCATTGGATGGAGCCTGCTGTGTTTCCAATCATTACTGAACAAAAACAAAGTTATATGATTTGCTGCTGCATGATTCTGCAGGAAGTGGATGAAAAATATTTGACTTTATTCTCTAGACGTTGACATATTATGTCCAGTGCATAAAAACTTACTGGTTTGATGGCAAGCAAAAATTTGAATTTAAAAGAAAACAAAACAAACCCAACAAAACCAAAAACAACAACAACAAAAAAAACCACAAAAAAAACAACAACAAAAACAAAACAACAACAAAAGCAAAACAACAACAACAAAAAAAAACAACCAAAAAAATCCAAAAAACCCAAAAAACCCAAAAAAAGCTCCATGTTGAAGGAAACCCAAATGCAAGGAAATCTTCTGTATCACTGGGATAGTTAGAAAGAAAAAGTGCCTGATTATTTGCATGCAATGCTGCAGCATGGACAGACTCTGCAGAAAGGAGATTCACAAATCCAAAAATAATGCTAATAATAATAAAATATTAGTAGGGAGGTATGAGGAGCTCACATCTCACAGAGATCTGCAAAAAAAACTTCACATCCATCAATCAGGGGAGGGTTCAGCCTTTCCCAGCTGCCATGAAATCAGTTCTGCAATGCTGCAGTCACTAAGTCACAAATCTCTCTGAAATTTTCAGAGAGAGATCAGAGTGCAAGAATTGAATTCAAGCCTTTGGATAAATTAAAGGATGTTAAGCCACTCACACAAAAGGCAGAGGTGAAAGTTTAAGTTGTAGTATAAGTAAGTAAATTAAGTAAAATGAGTTTTTAGTGGTTTTAGTAAATAAAAGGTCTTAAATATCAGCATCCAGGCAGGATCATCCTGTTCCTCGTTTTCCACATTTCCTCAGAGCCATTCCTGGGGCAAGGACAGCAGGCTTTTTTTTTTTTTTTTTGGTGAAGTTCCACAGCTTTAACTTTTGAACGGATTTAAAAAAACCAAAACCAAACTGAACAAGCAAAATGATTGATCAGCACCCTTGAAGTGACACAAATATTTGAGGTTTAGTCAAGGAAAGTTCTGATTTCTGTTGAGCTACATTTACTCACTAATCTGAATGAATCCTTATGACAAGCGGGGCAAACTATTTGAAGGAAATATTTTAAATTATTATTATTTTAAATAACAATAAAATAGCTATTTGGGAGACCTTACTTTTGGATATCTCGAGTTAGGTGTCAATAAAAAAAAAAAATCTCTATTGAGCCAACTTCAGACAATGCATCCTGCTGAGATCTGGCTGTCTGGACTTCCTTCAGCCAAGTCAAAGAAACACAATTTAGGGAATCCATTATAAGGAAACATTTAAAATAATAACAATAATAATAATAATAATTTAAAATAATAACAAAATCGCTATTTGGGAGACTTTACTTTGGGATATCTAGAGTTGGATTAAAAAAAAAAAAATCTCTGCTGAGCCAACTTCAGACAATGCATCCTGCTGAGATCTGGTTGTCTGGACTTCCTTCAGCCAAGTGGCAGAAACACAGTTTAGGGAAACCATAAGGAAACATTAAAAAAAAATTAAAATAATAACAATAAAATAGCTATTTTTGGAGACTTGACTTTTAGATATCTCGAGTTAGGCATTTAAAAAATATCTCTGCTGAGCCAACTTCAGACAATGCATCCTGCTGTGATCTGGTTGTCTGGCCTTCCTTCAGTCAAGTGGAAGAAACACAGTTTAGGGAAACCATTATAAGAAAAAATTAAAAAAAAATTAAAATAATAACAATAAAATAGCTATTTTTGGAGACTCGACTTTTAGATATCTCGAGTTAGGCATTTAAAAAATATCTCTGCTGAGCCAACTTCAGACAATGCATCCTGCTGAGACCTGGCTGTCTGGACTTCATTCAGTCAAGTTAAAGAAACACAGTTTAGGGAAACCATTGTAAGAAAACATTTAAATAATAATAATAATAATAATTTAAAATTGTTGCATTCTGTTATGTTGCTGTTAAATCATTATGTTGCTGTTGTATTGTTAAAAGTTTTTATTCTGTGATCCCCTTTTGTACCCTATAATGGTTTGTTCCCTTCCCGCCGTTTCACATGTCTGTTATCCCCAGACCCCTCCTGTTTTCCAGACCCTTCCCTGTCCATCGCCCGAAGCCCTTCCCCTTTGGCTGCCAATCCTCCCCAGAAACGTGCCCCCTTTCTGGAAAATTCCCCTCGCTTCGGTCCCTCATTGGTTAATGTATCCCGGTTACCGCCCTCAAGTGTACCCATTGGTTAATTGTATCCCTTTCCCCGCCCGTTGTACCTCCCCTGGTGTTTCGCAATAGGCCAACTTCTGTACCGCCCCTTGATGTCATACCCCGTATTTAAGTTGCTGTCAGCCCTGTTCTAACCGCCTTTTGCGGTTCCCTTCCTTCGACCCTGGACCCCGTTCCTCTGCTCCTTCAATAAACCCTTGGAACCGTGAAAGGTCTTTCCCTGCCTCTTTGTCCCACCTTAGACGGCCAGGCTTGCGTGTGGTTCTGCCACACACCTCTACTGCCGACCCCAGACGGGCAAGGCAGAGAGGCCACTCCTTGCGCTGCCCTCTCGGGCTAGCCGGACAATCGAGGAGTGTGAGACCACTCAAGCCGAGGGCAGTGTCAGAGTGGCGCCCAACGTGGGGCAGTGGACAACTGACCCACGAGGAGCTTCCGAGATCTGAGGATCGGAAGCCTTGGGCGTCACCTACCCCGGTCGGAGCAGGCCATCGCGGCAGCGCTCCCGGGGAAGAGGCGGCAATCCCGTAGCGCCAGGGATCGCCTCTGAAGGTGGGACCCTTTGCCGACTGCTGCTACCCAACCGACGGAGCAGGTGAGTACTCCCCGGAGGGGGTGTGGGAGGCTCACCACAGGCGGGCACGGTGCGGGTCTAGGTGTGGGACCCCAGTATACAAAAGGCCGCTTGTCGGCTGCGTTTTTGCACCGCTGCCTTTAGTCCCCCCGGGAGGTGGGGGGGCTCACTGGGTGGGTAGCCCTTGTTTTCAGTTCAGTTTTCTTTTATTTTCAGTCCTTCTTTTTAAGTTTTCCCCTTCCCGGTCGGCAAGGGAGTGAGTTTAGGGCTGTTGAGAGCACACCATGGGCGCTAGGGTCTCAACAGCCCAGAGGGAAATGTTTCTCCAAGTTGCGGGTTCCCTTGAGGGTGGGAGAGTTAAGTTCTCGCGGGGGGTTTTAAAATCGTTTATTAAGTGGCTGGCTACTCAATTCCCCGAGGCGTCACCCCGAGACATGAATTCCCTAACGTTTTGGGAAAGGGTCGGCCAGCGGCTGCTGATGCTGAGCCGACAGGGTGACGCCTCTGTGGATAAGTATTACACCTTGTTTATCCAAATCAAAGATCTTGTAAAAAGAAAAGGGGGAAGAGAGAGCCAGCCGCCACGGTTTTCCCCAGTTGTTCCCCCTCCCTCTTGCCCTTGTTCCGCTCCCTCTTCCCTGGGGTCGGGAGACTCGAGACGGTCAGAGCGGCACGAGCCGCCGGAAAGTAAATCGCCTCGCTCCTCTCGGTCTCCTCGACGCCCTAGCCCTGGCAGCCCGGTACCAGCTGCCAGGGAGCCTTCTCCTACTCCCTCTACCCAAAGTTGCGCTTCCCAAGGTTCAATCCCCAGTTCGAGCACGGTTCCTACCCCTAAACCCGCCCTTAAAAGCTGTAGATCCCGTGTCCCCACTCCTAAACCCTCTCCTTCGTTGTCCACCCCTCGTACCCCAAAATCGGTTAAGTTTCAGTTGGATCCCTTGGAGCCACAAAATGGCCCCCAGAACGCCGAGGCACAAGATGGCGCCGGCCACGTGGCGTGGTCGGCTCGTGGTGTCTCGGGTTCTTCTCCCCACAATCCCTTCGTCCAAGACCCGCCCCTTCCCCCTCCGTTTGTGGCTCCGCCCCCGAATCCCTTCGCCAACCCCTTCCTCTTCCCTCCTCCCTTCCCTAACCCCTCCTACAATCCCTCCTACAGCCCTGCCCCTGAACACTCCCCCTGGGGGAAGGTCCCTACCCCGAGCGCTCCTCCCCAGTCTCCTCCCCCTCTCCCGCCGCGTGCCCCTCCTACTACTAGGTTGGAAAGTTCCGCCCATTCTCATGAATGGCGTCAGTCTTTTGGCACCTCCTCGGACAGCGGTCCCGCCTATCCGCTCCCGACTTCCGGTTCCCACGCCCCTCCTTCCGGTTCCCACGGTCTGGAACCCGGAAGTGACAGGCCCGGGACCTGGAACCCGGGACCGGAGACCACCCTTATTGCCGCACCGGTTTCATATTCAAAGCGGGGTATTCCTCATTGGAAACCATTTGAATACTCCAACAAAAAGGAGCTTTGCAAGGCTCAGAAAGAGTTTGGGAGGAAGAGCGAGTATTTTAAAGGGCTAATGAAAGCCACCTTTTCCTCCAACCTTTTGGTTCCTAGCGATTTGAAGGATTTATTCCAGTGTCTCCTCCTGTCCATGGAATATGGACTGTGGGAAGACACATGGAAAAGAACGTTAGGAGAACTCTTACCCGAGCTCTTGCAAAGCCCCGAGTGCGCCATTGACGCGGATCAGAAACCTATAACGCTAAATCATTTGTGCGGCGAAGGTGAATGGTCGCAGGCGGAGGTACAGGCAGAAAAAATTCCGAAGCCTGTACTTGTAAAGATTCAAGCTGCTGCTGCGGAGGCATTCATGAGAATGCCGTCCATCGAGCCCCAAGTGAACTACCTAACCATCAAACAGGGGCCGGCGGAACCCTTTATCAGCTTCGTAGAAAGGCTGAAACAGCAGGCTGAGCGGCAGGTCAAGAGCCCAGAGGTTTTAGAAGGAGTTATCATGGAGGCGATAAAAATTAATGCAAATGACACCTGCAAGCAAATAATAACCTCTCTGCCTGTTTACCCCAAACCTAGTCTTAGGTCAGTTATAGAAGCCTGCACTATGAAGGCGACCATTGCAGCTCCAACTAACATCGGAGGAGGAAGAAAGCCGACCGTGCTACCAGCCGCAACATCAGGCGCACCGGTTCGGTGTTTCTTTTGTAATCAAATCGGGCACATCGCGCGGGTCTGTCCACGAAAGAAAGCCCTAAACATCGGGCAACAAGGCGGAGGGGCTGGGGACCCACACACACAACAAAAAAAAAACTAGTGGGGGAGCGCGGGTCCGCCTCGCGTGCGAAAATAAATGAGGCGGACCACAAGGGGAGCCAGGGGGGGGACACTGGATTGGACATGTTTACCGGACGTGACAATAAAACCGATTATGACACACAGGCGCAGCCAGCAGGGAGGGAGTGGGTTCCACACCCACCCCTGAGCTTGGCCTTGACGGAGAACACCCTGTTTGAAACAACGGACTGGCGGTTGGTGTCGGTGAAACCCATCTCTCCGGGTTTGTTCGCCGGACTCGACTGTAAGTACGTCGCACTTGGGGATACAAAATGTACTCCGCCCGAGATTGAAATCGTTCCGCAAACACAATCGTTGTGTCCGGACGGTTTCACTCTGTTGGCACGGTGCATACAACCGCCGTACTTCTTGCCCAAATTACAGCCTGTAGCGCAGGCGATCCCGGTCCCTCATAACATCAGGGAGAGACCGGAAGATCCCTGTGTCTACTGGGCAGAAGTAATAGGCGAAGAACGACCAAATATTGTATGCGGACTCCGGCAAGGCGACGACCATCTGCGCCTTAAAGGAGTCTTTGACACGGGAGCGGATGTGACGATTATTCCAGAAGACATCTGGCCGTCACATTGGGAGTTGCAACCCGTGGCTGGCAGAATACAAGGAGTCGGGGGGGCCAAATTGGCTAGGCAGTCGAGAAATATTGTCACAATTGAGGGTCCTGATGGACAGGTGGCGAACGTCCGTCCCTTTGTGATGGACTACAAAGCGCCCCTGTGGGGCAGGGACGCCATGTCTCAATGGGGGGTTAGAATCGAAATCCCGAAGACCCCGCGGGATTTTTGCTAGCGGCCACTGCGGAGCGCCCTATCCAAAAACTAAATTGGCTATCTGATGATCCAGTTTGGGTAGATCAGTGGCCGCTCAATAAACAAAAATTAAAGGCGCTCAACGAACTCGTGGAGGAGCAATTGGCAAAGGGAAACATCGAGCCTTCCATGAGCCCTTGGAATTCCCCAGTGTTTGTGATCAAGAAGCCGGGGAAGGACAAGTGGCGGCTCCTTCACGACCTTCGTGAAATAAACAAGAAAATTGAAGACATGGGGGCCCTGCAACCAGGCATGCCATCACCCTCAATGCTGCCTCAAAATTGGAATCTGGCCATCATTGATATAAAAGATTGCTTCTTTCAAATTCCCCTCGATCCCAAAGATGCGCCACGGTTTGCCTTCTCGGTTCCTTCCATCAACCGAGAAGCCCCGATGAAGCGCTACCATTGGCGAGTACTTCCTCAAGGCATGAAGAACAGCCCTAGTATTTGCCAATGGTACGTGTCTTCATTGCTGTCTCCCGTGCGTGCCAAGGCGGAGGAGGCCGTCATCCTACACTATATGGATGACGTGCTAGTTTGTGCCCCCACGGACGACCTACTGCAACATGTCCTGGACCAGGTAATTGAGGTCTTAACTTCTGCAGGATTTGAGCTCCAAAAGGAAAAGGTTCAGAGGATGCCCCCGTGGAAATATCTCGGGCTCCAGATCACCAACAGGACGATTGTCCCTCAGAAATTGGCTATCAACACCAAGCCAAAGACCCTCGCGGATTTCCACCAGCTGTGTGGTTCTTTAAATTGGGTCAGGCCCTGGCTAGGACTTACCACCGAGGACCTAGCCCCCCTTTTCAATTTATTGAAAGGGGGAGATGAGTTGCTTTCTCCTAGGGTGCTGACCCCAGAGGCCAGGCTGGCTTTGGAGAAGGTAGAGAAAGCGATGGGATCTAGACAGGCCCATCGCTACCTGCCGAACTTGCCGTTTGAGTACATCATAATGGGACGGTTGCCGCACCTCCATGGCCTGATTTATCAATGGGACCAGGACCAGAAGGACCCCCTCTTGATCATAGAGTGGGTGTTCCTGAGTCATCAGAGGTCCAAAAGTGTCACCAAGCCACAGGAACTGATGGCTCAGCTCATTAGGAAGGCCAGGACCCGCCTACGAGAACTGGCGGGGTGCGAGTTCACATGCATACGTATGCCACTTGCCTTGTCATCGGGCAAGTTGACGAAGGAGGCCCTGGAGCATTTGCTCAGGGAAAACGAAACTCTCCTGTTCGCCCTAGATAGCTACACCGGACAAACATCAATCCACCATCAGAAACATAAATTATTTAACTCAAATTTCAATTTGGTGCCAAAGGAAAAATTGAGCCGAGTGCCGCTCAAGGCTCTGACAGTTTTTACAGACGCGTCCGGGGCTTCTCGCAAGTCAGTGATGACTTGGAAGAACCCCCAAACTCAGCAGTGGGAGGCAGATATTAAGGTAGTTGAGGGTTCCCCTCAAATTGCTGAGTTGGACGCTGTCGTCAGAGCCTTTGAGAGGTTCCCCGAGCCACTCAATTTGGTCACAGATTCGGCGTATGTGGCAGGTGTAGTGTCTAGAGCGGAGAATTCAGTTCTGAAGGAAGTTTCGAATCCAAACCTCCATCGTCTGCTCTCGAAGCTAATTTATGCTGTCTCCCACCGAGAGCACCCGTATTACGTGATGCATGTGAGGTCACACACCGACCTGCCCGGCTTCATTGCAGAAGGCAATGAGAGGGCAGATGCCTTGGCCGCGCCAGCGCACATGGCAAATGTGCCTGACGTTTACCAACAAGCCAAGCTGAGTCATCAGCGGTTCCATCAGAATGCCCCTGGACTTGTGCGACAGTTCCATCTAGGCCGTGACCAAGCCAGGGACATTGTGGCCACATGTCCCGACTGCCAGAAGCTCAGTGTACCAGCTGTGAGCTCTGGCGTCAACCCCAGAGGCCTGGAGAGTTGCGAACTGTGGCAAATGGATGTCACACACGTCCCGCAGTTCGGCAGGTTGAAATATGTACATGTCACCATTGACACCTTCTCCGGAGCGATCTTTGCCTCTGCCCACACAGGGGAGAAGGCCAAAGATGTTAAGAAACACCTAGTGCAGGCCTTCTCGGTCCTGGGAATCCCGAGGATGATCAAGACGGACAACGGCCCGGCGTATATTTCCACGGCCTACCGGGAATTCCTGCAGAAGTGGGGAATAAAACATAAAACAGGCATCCCGTATTCCCCTACCGGTCAGGGCATGGTTGAGCGTGCCCATCAAACGCTCAAGCGAGTCCTGGAGCAGCAACAGGGCGATACCCAATTCGACAATCCTCACACCAAATTACACCGCGCCCTTTTTACAATTAACTTTCTGAACTGCTCCTTTGAAGTATTGAGTCCTCCCATTGTGAGGCATTTCGCGAACGCTTCCCCATTACGTTTGAGGAAACATCCTCCCGTAATGGTGAAGAACCCGGAGACCGGACAGGTGGAGGGCCCACACGAGTTAGTCACCTGGGGACGGGGACATGCGTGCGTGTCCACGCCTTCAGGATTGAGGTGGGTCCCTCAAAGATGGGTCAAACCGTACACCGCAAGAGGGGTGTCTCCGACAGGGCCAAGCGATAAAGACGTTGAATATGCTGCCTTACGCCGTCGCCGTCGTCCCCCCAACAATGCCAGCATCTCCCCTTGTGGATGGGGTAGCCCCCTTTGTGAACCCTTTTCCCTAGACCTCCCCAACCTATTTGATTAACTGCCCCCACTTTGTTTTCTCTTCAGTTTTGGCTGGTCACCCGGAGCCCCAACATACGCTGGGTTTACATCATTTTCGCATGGTACACCATCATTACGGTGGTGTACCTGTGTCAGTCCTCGGATGGCTGGATAGTCCCGCAGCCCAAAGAGAATGTGACCATAGCTGCGAGGATTTTGATCAAGGTGGAATCCGAGGACTGGCTAGCGAAAGTTACTAAAAGTTGGGGACTTTCGAAGTGGCTGGCCTCCGTTATCAAATCTGTTTTCTTCGTTGTATTAGTTATCGTTATCGTCTGCATCGCTGTGATTATTTTGAAGAAATTTATACTTAAAAACATCTCCTCCCGCCCCGAAGTCAACCGTGCCGAAGCACCGCTCAGACCGGACTGTGACCTATATGAAGATATGAGTGGTGTGATTGGAAAAGAAGAGCATTCAACATCAGATTCGGACTCTTATTTCTCAACAGCTCTTTAAAAAAGAAAAGGGGGAGATGTTGCATTCTGTTATGTTGCTGTTGTATTGTTAAAAGTTTTTATTCTGTGATCCCCTTTTGTACCCTATAATGGTTTGTTCCCTTCCCGCCGTTTCACATGTCTGTTATCCCCAGACCCCTCCTGTTTTCCAGACCCTTCCCTGTCCATCGCCCGAAACCCTGCCCCTTTGGCTGTCAATCCTCCCCAGAAACGTGCCCCCTTTCTGGAAAATTCCCCTCGCTTCGGTCCCCCATTGGTTAATGTATCCCGGTTACCGCCCTCAAGTGTACCCATTGGTTAATTGTATCTCCTTCCCCGCCCGTTGTACCTCCCCTGGTGTTTCGCAATAGGCCAACTTATGTACCGCCCCTTGATGTCATACCCCGTATTTAAGTCGCTGTCAGCCCTGTTCTAACCGCCTTTTGCGGTTCCCTTCCTTCGACCCTGGACCCCGTTCCTCTGCTCCTTCAATAAACCCTTGGAACCGTGAAAGGTCTTTCCCTGCCTCTTTGTCCCACCTTAGACGGCCAGGCTTGCGTGTGGTTCTGCCACACACCTCTACTGCCGACCCCAGACGGGCAAGGCAGAGAGGCCACTCCTTGCGCTGCCCTCTCGGGCTAGCCGGACAATCGAGGAGTGTGAGACCACTCAAGCCGAGGGCAGTGTCATAAAATAATAAAATAGCTATTTGGGAGACCTTACTTTTAGAGATCTCAGGTTAGGTGTTAAAAAAAAAAAAATCTCTATTGAGCCAACTTCAGACAATGCATCCTGCTGAGATCTGGCTGTCTGGACTTCATTCAGTCAAGTGAAAGAAACACAGTTTAGGGAAACCATTGTAAGGAAACATTTAAAATAATAACAATAATAATAATAATAATTTAAAATAATAACAAAATCGCTATTTGGGAGACTTTACTTTTAGAGATCTCGAGTTAGGCATTAAAAGAAAATATCTTTGCTGAGCCAACTTCAGACAATGCATCCTGCTGAGATCTGGCTGTCTGGACTCCTCCAGCCAAGTGGCAGAAACACATTTCAGGGTGGGATCCTGGCAGGCAAAGGCAAACAGGGCCTTGTGTTCACTGAGCACACAGAGCATCATTCTCTGCCCCCAGCACAGGGAACACAAAGCAGAATTCATGCAGGCCAGGACAATCTCCCAGCTAACATTTACATGGCACTTTTTTCCTTCCAGTTCACACACATCCACTTGAAATATTCAAATTTAGTGTTTTTACAAAGAATATTTCAGTCTAGGAATCAGCACTAAACGAAGCACTTAAAATATCGACTGATATTTTTGGAAAGTGTTGGTTCAGCTTTAGAGCAGAATATATGATGGACCCTTCCTGATTTAGGCACAGAAGAGACTTTTCCCTCTTAAATTTCAGGTTATTCAGGTGGATTGGTTATTTCACTCATTTTTTTTCAGCTGTGCTGTGGTTGGATTGATGCTCACTTGCAGTCAGGGCTCGATTCAGCATTTCTCTGCAACTGCAAGTGGGCAGAAGGAATTTAAAATTTAAAGTTATCATAAATCCAATTAACATCACAGCAGATGCTCACAAGACCTAGTCTAGAAAATCTTGAAACAACTTGCACCACCTATATTTTTAAAATATTTCGTTTTTAAATACTTTTATTTCTTAGAAAAACGTCTTGCGACTTGTTTTGAAGTCTGAATTTTCCAACACTGAATGCAATGACAGTTAAATTCCTCTGACTTATTTCTTTAGGTGATTTGTTTCCTGCTCTCTCATTTTCTTCCATAGAGATCTTGTAATCATTTATATGAAATTTATAGAGATGAACTAAGAATTTATGCTTTTGATACTTTCATCGTTCCTAAATTTCCCCAAAAACTGTGCAAAGACATGAAATCAAACTCTAGAAAACAATCTCTCCCTTGCATAACTGATTCCTGACTTTTGTTGAGTCAGTATTTAGAGGATTTGAATAAAAGTTTGTATTTGTTCCTAACACAAACTTCCTTTTCCAAACTGGTGGTGATCTCAGCTTCTCAAAATTCCTTGTAAGTTTTCATCAGAGGAATTAATATGCACAACTACCCTTTAACTAACTAATCTCTGCTGCTCCATTTAAAGAATGTAAAAGGCTTTTATCACAGAGTAGAAAAGGTTAAGTATTAAATTCTATAATTCACTTAACTGCATGTATCACACCTATGTGGATTTAACTAATGGAAGTCACTATGGATATGTCCAGGAAATGGAATAAAAACTCTCAGCCCTGCTGCTGCAGCTGCAAACACACATGTACAGTGCTAGAAATTGCCAGAAGAGAAGTATTTCCCCTCATTTGATCTTGCTATTCTTTTTCCACAGTGCAAGAGGGCAGTGAAATATATTGAAATAATTTCCAAGAGTCTCACGAGCACCAGCACCATCTCTCCTCCCCATGCAGGGCAAGGAACAGCACACACTGCACAGAATTCCCTATGGTCCAGAATATTCTCTTTGCATGGCATTCACCTCAAACATCCTCTGTTCTGAAGGTATTAGTGATGCAAACTAAAACCTGCATTGAAAACATTCTCAAGCCACGACTTCCCCCCTCCTTAAGAACAAAAAGTCATTGAGAAAGTCTGGGGAACACTGAGCCCAGGACCTGAGCCTGAGAAAGGTCAAGGCTGTTCTAAATGCAGAGCCAGTGATGTTCCAAAAGAGTCCAAAAATCCACATCCTCTGCCCTCCCACTCCCAATATAAACGCTGAATTATTTAGATAAGCTTTTTGGGACAAAGGTTAATGAGCCTTTAGGTCAAAACCCAATAGTAATCAGCATCATTAAATTAAACAGCTATTCTTTTCGTTGTGCTCCCCATTTTTTCCCCCGGGGGGAAAAAAAAAAAAAAAAGTTGTTAATCCAAATTAGAAACAAGCAAAACAAAATAACAAAAAAATCCTTTCCAGAGAATTTTTCCTAAGCCTGAACGCTATATCCACACTGAACAGTCTCTTTATAATCACAGATCTTTTTGTCACATACATTTCTGATTGGTTTTTCCAAACTATAATCAAGATGTTAGTTTGCTATACACTTACGAAAGACACAATCATTCCTGCCTCAAAAAAGATCTTTGCACCCAAAATGAAAAGACAGCGCTTGTAACGAGGTAGACACGATTAAAACATGTACAGAAAATAAACTGAGTACTTCCAAGTCTGAAATTAAGTAGGAGAAGAGTGCAGGATTCCAGGCAGTAAGTGACTAATGACCACCACAATTAACAGACACATTAGTCAGTGCACTTAGGTAATCGTTCCGATTTGCTGAGATAATTTGTTAAATGCCTGCATCACAAACACAACTATTGCCAGTTGTCTCCTACTGCTCTGCAGCGTTCAATTAATTCTGCACGGAATGGGAGAGCACAAGATTTAATGAAAAAGCCGGAATTTCCCTGCTCAGCTCACAGTGCCAGGGAAACATCTCCCAGGAAAAGCTTTTTATGGAACCACAAGGGCAAAAAATCCTGGAATCGATCCCGTCACACGGGACTGGGTTACCCTGGGTTTGGAACCCAGACTGGGTCAGAGAAATCAGCACAGGACACGAGTCACACCTCAACAAGTGAAATTTTCTGCTGAAGGCAGGAGAGGCAGCACTGTTTGTACTGGCCCCAAATGTCCAGGTACACAATCCTGTCTTTTCCATGCTATCCATTTCGGTCCACGCTTTCCAGGTATTTGCCTGCTTTGGTTTTTTTTAAAGTGCCTTCTTCACAGTTTCAAATAACAGGATGAGAAAGGGGAAAACCAGAAGAAAAACCCCCGAGGGAAAACCAGAAGAAAAACCCCCCGAGGGAAAACCAGAAGAAAAACCCCCCGAGCGAAAACCAGAAGAAAAACCCCCCGAGCGAAAACCAGAAGAAAAACCCCCCGAGCGAAAACCAGAAGAAAAACCCCCCGAGCGAAAACCAGAAGAAAAACCCCCCACCAAAAGCACCGAGTGAAAACCAGAAAAAAACCAACCAAAAGCACCGAGTGAAAACCAGAAAAAAACCAACCAAAAGCACCGAGTGAAAACCAGAAAAAAACCCAACCAAAAGCAGAAAAAAACCCAACCAAAAGCAGAAAAAACCCCAACCAAAAGCAGAAAAAAACCCCAACCAAAAGCAGAAAAAAACCCCAACCAAAAGCACCGAGTGAAAACCAGAAAAAAAAAACTTGATAGAAGATACTTGTCTATTCTTCTTCCCATTGCCACTCTTCTATTAACAGCTATTACCTTCCAAATTAACAAATACATTCAAAGATGCATTAACATCTTCAAATTATTTTAAAAAACTACACCAGGCATTTTGGCTCTGCTTTAGTCACGTTATATCTGCTGCTTCCATCTTTTGCTCTTATCATTCTGTGCCAGGAAAATGTGTATAAATGCTGGTCATGGCATACATGTTTGAAAAAAACTGTGAAACTTTTGGATATTTTGTAAAAAGCTAAAGAAGCTAATTCTGATTTCACATGATAAATTAGGAGAAAGTCCATTGTTACTGCAATGCCAAAAGTTGCATGGAACCAGCATCCAATCCGAAATGTCTCTAAATCTTCCGAAGAGAAAAGCTCAGGAAATATCGAACTGCTGGAAAGGCACCACAGATCTGCTGCTGTATTTTAAAAGCAACCTTTGGGATTAGAAGCACTGAAGTATCAAACATTTAAAAAAAAAAAAAAAAAAAAAACTTTCTTTGCCTCCTTTGCATCTTCTGATCAACTCTCATCCCTGAATTGCAAAGCCTCGTGGAGGCATTGTAATTAAAATGCTTCCTTCCTCGCTGGAACCATGCTGGCTTTTTAAAGCAAAGTGAAAAGACATTCTTCCACTTACAATCGAATGGAAATTGTATAATTTATTAATTATTTCAGTAGCACTTGATATTTATTTTAATTAATCTTTAAGTCAGACATTAACACTGGGGAGTAACAGCAGGACATCAGAAACAGCAAAAGGGTTCTTTTTTTTTTTTTTTGCTTGAGTGCATTTTAGATGAAAAAAAAAAAAACAGATAATGCACTTTTTTTTTTTTTTAAAGCACGAAAGATAAAGTTGGATGAAATTAAACCACGTACAATGGAGGCTTCCAAAATAAAAAGGGATATCTAGATGAGCAGGCCATGGGAATTCCTGCTGGATTTAAACCAACTCCTGCCATGCCCTGCAGCCTTGGTGGGAAAAGCAGATGATGACAACCAAAGCTTCTCCTCCCTCATCTCATGCAAACCTTTGTCTATCCCAGGAATTTGTAGCTGAACCCCAGACCAACTTTTTCCATGCCACTAGGAACTCGAAGTGGCAATAGGAAAGCACAAGATTTTTATTGTTCACTTTTGGCTTGGTTTGGTTTTAAATTAGTAAGCATTTTTTTTTTTTCCTAGTCAAGCTGATGTTCTGCTGAATCTGAAAAATTGGAATTATTTTGGCCCCTAAAACACTGAGCATAAGATGCTTAACTTTTCACCCAATTTTTACCCAAGCATTCTTCCTTACTAAACTGTCATAGGATTTACAGAAATTTAGCCAGTACCAGCTGCTTTATTTCTCTGCCTTTGGCCTCTACAGATACCAGAGATATATATATGTAATATTACATAAATATAATTTCTGGGAAAACACAAGCTCTATTTTCTTGGAAAAAAAAAAAAAAAAAATCAGAATCAGATTAAAATAGTAGACCTGTCTAAAAACAGCGTGGGTTTCAATGTTTGGGTTTTTCTAAGATGAAAATAAATCTGCTTAAAAATCTTGGCTGTTCATGCCCCTAAATAAATCACTTGGTGTGTCATTTTCCTTCATCCATCTAATTGCAGCTGGAAAGGAAGGAAAAGAGAAAAAGCAAAGCAATTTTGGCCTGACTTTTGTGCCAGGGTCATTCAGGAACACGTTTGGTCCATGGCATGGGCAGGATGAGTTTTGATCATTTTCTCCTCCTGACACCACTTCTGTCCCTGTGCCCACACACTGCCATGCCCAGGCAAACAGAGTTTTTATCCTGTTTTACTTAGAATTGCATCAGGCAAGTACCCCTCTGGAAGAAAAAGTTCTTCTACTGTATGGTGCCAAACTATATATAAAAAAAAAAAAAAAAAAAAAGCAACAAAATAAAAACGAAAAAAACAAACCAAACAAAGAAATCCAAACAAACAAACAAAACAAAAAAAAACCAAAAAAACCCAAAACAGACAAACAAAACAACAAAAAAAAACCAAAAAAATCAAACCAACCAAACAAAAATAACAGAAAAAAAGAAAGCTACAACTCACACCTCTTGCAATCTCAAGAATTTCAGAAAAAAAAGATTGTGTCATTGCACCTACTTTTAGCGACTCAAATCTGCACTGAACAGCACAGCTTTTTTTTTTTTTAGGCAGGAATTACTTCTCAATATTTTACACAGCTCCAAATATTAAATATTTTCACGCAGGTCCGTCCTCCACAAACCTCTCTCCACCAAAGGAACACAAAACCCCAAGAATAAATATTTTCTCGTAGTGTGAAAAAAAAGAGGAGCAAATCTCTGTGCTGAAGGAACCAGAGACACGTGCTCGAACCTGATGGAGTTTAAATTTCACGGAGGTTTTTCTGCAAATCCCAGCCTTTGTTTTTCTAATCGAGGCCCGGAGAAATGCAGGGGCAGAGCAGATTTTTCACAGGTAAAAGCCACCAACAAGGTCACGGCCCAGATAAGAAATTCCATAATATAATAATAAATAAAATAAATATAATAATAAATAAAATAAATATAATAAATAAAATAAATAAAATAAATAAAATAAATATAATAAATATAATAAATAAAATAAATATAATAAATAAAATAAAGATAATAAAGATAATAAAGATAATAAATATAATAAATATAATAAATATAATAAATATAATAAATATAATAAATATAATAAATATAATAAATATAATAAATATAATAAATATAATAAATATAATAAATATAATAAATATAATAAATATAATAAATAACATAACTTTCCTTTTCATAATTGTTTTCTGAATCCTGTCTGGTCACTCTGAGTTCGTGCCATAATTTCCATTTTTTTTTATAATGTCTTGCTGCTTTGCACATTTCAGTGAATCTTCACACACAATACCAAGGGCAGAAAATAGAATGGGAATTAAAGCTCTTTGGAAGCCCGTGCCACAAATTCAATTAGAAGTACCAAGAATCCAGTAATTAGCAGCAAGTCCAAAAAATATAATAGGATTACTTGGGGTTTAGTGATGAATCAAGTCCTACCCAAATACTTTATTTTTTTTGGCTTTTTCCTCCTCCAGAAGTCAGCAGAGAGTGGCTGCTCTTGGTAATAATGTCCAGAATGACACTTTGGGTTAGTTTTTGAAAGATCTACTTCATTTCAAATTCCATGAGCACTGTAATAAATGTCATGGACAGCCAAGGAATTTTTATATAGTGCCTACAGTTTAAAATGCACAAAGCCAATCTTTATTAACAGAATATATATTATTGTATTTGCTGCCAATTCCATTCAGGACACATTCTCTGCCCAGAAACACGGGGAAATGGGGGATATAAAATTCAATATTCTGACAGTGTATAAAAGTTCCTTCTAAGGCAGAAATTATGACTTAAAAGCAACCAGGTCCAGGCACAAAACCACAGAGCAGTGGAGCCACCACCAAAGTGGAGTCACCCCCAGGGGAAATGGAGAACTGGAGTGTGAGAGAAGAAAATTTAAATAACTGCTCCAGGAATTCAGGAATTAGCTCAACCCCAACCACATCCAGCAGAGACCTGAGCTGTGACAAAACCCACAGCCAGGCATTTATCTACCACATAAATAAATTTCCACCATTAGATTTAGAGAAATCGGCTTCTCCATCTCCTTTCTGCTCTGGCTTCAGCAAAACTGTTTTGGGGATTTTTTGTTGTTGTTGCTGGTTTGGGGTTTTTTTGTTTATTTTTGGGTTTTTTTTTTCTTTTTGGTTGGTTGGTTTTTTGGGGTTTTGTTTTTTTTTTTTTTGCCTACACCACATTAGGAAATTGGTCATGTACAAACTACATTAATCTGAAAACGTGCTTGCTGTGTCTAGAAATATCCCAGGTGGAATACAAACACCTATTTGAGACACAGCAAAGTCAGTCACCTTCTGCTACAAGTCTCCTTGGAACATTGATGCACTCAGGAAAAATTCAGTTCTTTGGCTGGAAAGAATTCATAAAACTCTGCAGTATTAGCACACTAGAAGGAGCAAAAAGCTTTGATGTAATTATTACCAGTAGGTGGTATGCATTAACTATTATTTTCAAGCCAGCAGGTTATTCAGCAGCTTTAGAAACAATAAAACCCACAAGACTTGAGGGGGATAAAAAAATAAAATATTTTTAAAAGTCATTAACCAATCTCATGCATTCATGATAAATTGCAATTATAAGCAAGCACTCATGCTGGGAATAATTAGTTGCATACCTCAACATTATTGAATGTCAATGAAGTCAAGAATACTCTTCACGAAAGAACAATACAGAGGAGGTGGCCAAGTTGTGTTTAAAAGGAGGCAGGAGTAATTTTGCTAATTGCAGGAAAAAAAATGGCAGCTGTAAATAGAACAGGCTCTCGGTTTGCAGCATTTCTTCAAAACCACGAACCAAACACACTGAAGGGCAAACATTTTTTGCTCAAGTTTAAGAGAGGATAAACTGCTTGCTGGCCAGATTTTTTTAAAAAAATACTTCTTGATGACAAGGTATTGTTATTGTAAATTCGATCTCAGGTGAGAATTTGGAGTTCTGACATCCCAGGACTGTCAAGTGTTCACCTGAGGGAAGGATGAACTCCACACAAAATGCAATTCCAAGAGGCAGCAACATGAACACAAAATGCACATTTCAGGGTAATATGGGCAGCTGGGGGAGCCTGCTCAGTTCCTGCTCAGTTGTTTTCCTACTTTTAGTAACTCCAAAGTCAAATTTCATTTCTTAAGCATGCATTTGCAAATAAAAATAATTTACCAAAATTGTCTGTGACAGTGTCCCAGTAGTGGTTTAGGCTGGATTTATTTTTATCTCATATTAACAATATTCTGTTGTCTGTTTTTAAGGAAAATGGCAGAAGAATTATCCTTTAAACAAGACTGCACGAAGCTGAAGCAAACAAAAATCCATACAAATGTGTAAACCCCCAGATCTGCAGCACCTTGAATCTAAATTAATTACCTCATACTCATCAAGGGCCTGAGTAGGAGCCACAGATTGAAGACCTCTTAATATCCAAGTTTATGCTCCTGTAACTTGGATGACAAATGTAGAATTTCTGTGCTACTAGAAGAATTCCTAGCTGCCTAGAAATTCCTATGTGAAAATATTCTTAATGAAGCAGAGAAGGCAAAAGATTTTTCTGGCATGTTTGGAGAGAAGCAGGATGGTGGGTCAGTATCACAACAAGATGATAAAATACTTTGTGGTCCATTAGTAACTAAGAATATGTTAAACACCACCTAAATAAATAAACACAATCTTAATATTCCTGAGTAACTGACAGAGAATGCCTGAAATATATTTACAGATCGTTTCTATGGCCTATCTGTATCCAAAAATAATGCAATTTATGCCTTATTGCAACCTGCCAATATTAAAGGGGCCTTGTAAGAAAGATGGGGACGAGTTTTCAGTGGGCCAAGTGATGGTTCTAAACTAAAAGGAATAGATTTGAACTCAATACAAGGAATAATTTTTTTACAGGGAGTGCAGAAACACTGGAACAGGTGACCCAGTGGATTCCCCATCCCTGGGGACACTCAGGGGCAGACTGGAGAAAGTTCTGGGCAATGTGAGGGAGTAAAAGATTCCCCTGCTCACTGCAGAGGGGCTGGACTGGAGGGTCTTTAAAGGTCCCTTCCAACTGAACCACTTCTATGATTTAAACTGAATATCCTTTACCTCCACATTTGAACTAGAACCCCAGGGTATTCTGACCACTGCTCTTTAAAAATAACAGCATTCTTAAATACATCTATTCTTATTTTGAAAGCTAATTTTAAAGAAATATATTTTAAAACAAATAAATATTTAATATATTTATATATTTAATCAATTATAATTAAACATTTTAATGTAATAATTCTATTATTAGCTATTTATGTGCTATATAATTATATGTTAACTATATATGTGTTATATATAATTTATATAACTTAATAATTCATTTACTTAAATTATTTAATTTAATTTATTAAATTTATTTAAGTTAAATTACTTAAATAAATATTTTAAAAATAAATATATTCTTATTTTAAAACTCTGTTAAATAACTTTGAATGGCAAGCTTGTGCTCAGAAGAACCACAAACTGGAAAAAAAAAAATAAGTTTACTGAAAGACTTTTAAGCTCCTCATCATGCCAGCACTTTCACAGGCAGAAGGCAGAGTGGACTAACTAAGCTGACCTTTAGCTCAGGCTTTGCTGACACGAGCAGGGCCCCTTTAGGAAAGGCTCTGCAGGGTGAGGAGGTGAAGGCAGGGACATTTCACCCCAGCTGTGCCCCAGATGTGCCCCCACAGCTGGAATGGGAAGGAATTCCCCAGCTCCAGGATCCTGTGCCATGTGAGGGGTGTTGGAGTGTGAAAACAGAGACATCTCTGAGTCTCTCAGAGAGAGAACAGTATGCAGGGACTGAATTCAAGTTTTTAGAGAAATTAAAACACATAAAGGCACACAGATGTGACACAGAGGAGAAAGGTTTAGTTTTAAGTGAGCAGAAATGTTATTAAGTTGCATAGATATGAAGTAAAATATAAATCTTAGCTTTAAGTGAGTAAGAATATGTTTTAAGTGCCTTAGAGAGCAAAAGCCTTAGAATCTGGTGTAAAGAACAAGTTTCAGTGAGAGCTCAAAACCACTTCTAGACATAATAAAAAACACAGTCAGAATATTGCTTGCATTCCTCAGACAGAACAGTCAGGCTAGACGAGCAAGTTATCTGTAAACTTCTGTATTACAGAACCAGAATTCTCATGGATTTAGGAGAAATGCTCCAGCTTGGCGTTTTTAGCTCATTGGGTCATTTGTAAATAAAAATCCGTGTATTGGAGTGAGAGCTCTCTTGCTCTCTCTTCCCCCATCATCATCATCATCACTAGCACCACAGGAAAGAAGAGGAGGAAAGGCCTCCTGACCTGCAGGTGATGAGTGTGGCAGAGGGGACAGGGGGGTTTGGAGGGTGATAAAGGATCAAACCTGCTGCGAGGCACATTCCTGTTCTACACTCACGTGTTAATGCTCCCAAAATCCTGCCAGGAACCGACTGCTGGAAGTGAAGTGAGGGTCACACTGCACTGAGTGCATAATTATTGATGTTTGGTTTATTTGAGCCAGTTAATCACATAAATACTGCAGAGCTCCATTTCTGGCCATCTCCAAACCCAGGCAGATGTTGCCTGGGAAGGCTGAGCTGGGACAGAGACCAGACAGAGCAAAAGGAATAAAATAGGAATTTATTGAAAAGATTCACCTTGGGCAGTGCAAGAGCCTGGCTGGGGCTACACCCAAATTAAATCCCAGCTGGATCCTGGTCACGAGTTCTACACTTTTATAAGTTTTGGTTCATCTACATATTGGGGTTATTATCCACCCATAGCCCCAGGCTATGAAGTCTCAGCCCCTGTTTGCCCCCTTTCCCTCGATGTTGTTTCTGATTTTTGGGTCCCAGCTGTCCTTGATTCTCCAGCTGGGAAGGGATTGTTTTGTCACTACCCTGTGAAGAGAACTCACTAACATCTAATATGAAATGTCAGAGTTACACACTAAGCAGCAGAGATTGTGAAAGATATAAAATCTTAAAACCCAAGGCATCATAGAGAACCCCTCTGCTTGACTGACAGAGGTCAGGGCACCTCATGGGACAGGTGGGCACTGTCAAACTGACAGGACCATGGCAGGGATTATAAACCAGAGATGGGACCATGGCAGGGTTTATAAACTGGATTAGCCAGAGATGGGACCATGGCAGGGATTATAAACCAGAGATGGGACCATGGCAGGGTTTATAAACTGCATTATAAACCAGAGATGGGACCATGGCAGGGTTTATAAACCAGAGATGGGACCATGGCAGGGTTTATAAACTGGATTAGCCAGAGATGGGACCATGGCAGGGTTTATAAACTGGATTATAAACCAGAGATGGGACTATGGCAGGGTTTATAAACTGCATTATAAACCAGAGATGGGACTATGGCAGGGATTATAAACTGCATTATAAACCAGAGATGGGACTATGGCAGGGATTATAAACTGCATTATAAACCAGAGATGGGACCATGGCAGGGTTTATAAACTGGATTATAAACCAGAGATGGGACTGTGGCAGGGTTTATAAACTGCATTATAAACCAGAGATGGGGCTATGGCACAGTTTATAAACTGGATTATAAACCAGAGATGGGACCATGGCAGGGATTATAAACTGGATTATAAACCAGAGATGGGACTATGGCAGGGTTTATAAACTGGATATAGGTCAGGCTGTGCAAACCAAAGGACCTCTTCTGGTTTTGAATGCCCTGAAATTACAAAAGGTCTCACACAACTGATGCTGAACAACTGCAAATCCAATTGAACTTGACAGAGATGGAGGACACTTCAACAGCACAGAGCATAAGACCAAAAATACCAGTAGACCTTGGGAAAGTTGTGGTTTATATATTTTTCTAGTAAGAAAGTGTGACACTTCCTACTGGTTTATAAAGTGCTTGTTTCTATGGCAAGTGTTTGTCCACAGAGCTATTTTTTATACACATCTTCCACAACTCTAGTTTTGTGAATATTAGGTGAATGTTAGGTATTCACCTGAGTCTGGAAGGTAGACAAGACTTAAGAGAAGGTGTAAAATTCAAATTGGGTGAATTCATTTGTTTACTGTATAAAAAGACCATGTTACTGTGATGGTGTACAAACTGGAAATAAATAAACACCACTATGTGCATTTCTGTCTGACATGAGCAACACCACAGCCACAAATCCAAGCTGTGTACAGATCTATTACAAGAAAAGAAGAGAGATATGACATCCACAGAAAAGCAAAATAGCACTGAGCTCATGGTTTAATTCCCCTCCTTAGAAGAAATTTGAGGGTGTCTGTCTTCACTCCTAAACTCTGATTTACTCAGCTTTACTGAAGTCATGTCCCTGCTCATAAACAAATGATTTGAGCCAGAAGCTCACGAGGCCACAATGTCCTCATGGCACCTATTCAGAAGGACCTGGAATAACAGCACAGGGAAGGGGATGAGTCATTTTGAAGTGTTAAAAGAGAGACTTTTCCAGAACAACCTCAAACATGAGATTTTGTGATGAAGTAAAACACTTTCTTATGGCTTGTAAGAGCACACAGGATGCAAATCAGTTTTGTACAGCACATCTCACAGCTGATGTTTTTAATTACTACACGTGATCTTCCTTTGGCCAACCCCGAGTCAATAAACACCTTCCTCTACCAGGCTGCCCCTAAATCACCAGCTGTTCTCTGAAAGATTCTGGGGTTCTTTAGGCAAAAAGGGCAATTATTGGATTTTCTACTACTGCAGGGGCACAGAGGCAGAGCTAAGGCTCGTGTGCCATTAACTTGGGCACTTCCACACATTCCAGTGGGTTGGTCTGTTTGTTTTCCCAAATGGGGGGTGGGAGAGGATTTGTTTTCTCTTTTTAACTTTTTTTAAAGACCCAGACGTTTCCAGAAAATAAATTTAATTCCTTCTACCAAGAAATCTGAGCTATGCGCACACAGCAAAATACTGAGGCTTTTTTGGATTCAATACACTGATCTCTGTGCACACACAATTCAGTTTTACTTTAAGTTTCCACTCAGGTTTTTTTACATAACTGGGATGAGATCACAGTTCCTGAAGAACCCACACAATTCACGACAAAAAAAAAAAAAAAGCAGGATAGATCCATGTGAATGAGGAGCACATTTCACATTATTTAAAAAGTAAGAGCAAATCACTTAACTCTTTTAAACAGCAAACACTTTGACAGGTACCAAACACTTCCAATTCCTGACAATGGCACTTGAAGGTGTAGTAAAAAAAAAAAAAAAACCAAACAATTGGGAGAACCAAAAAAGGCAAAAATAAAAGACTCAAAAAGAATAATATGGGATTTGCTGAGCAAGGAACTAAACAGAAAGGTCTGAAACCAACCTGCAAGCCTGGAGTGATGATCCTGAGGGCTGAAACTGTTCCACAATCCTTTATCAAGCAGAAGTGCTGGCTGGAACAAACCTCCAGACCTTCCCAATTTCCACCGTGTCCGAGACAGAGCAGCAGCTCCTCGACACAGGAATTTCCCCTCCCCAGCTTCCACCTCCATCCCACTCTTTATCCTCTCCAGCATCTCAGTAAAACTTTTCTCACCTGTGCATGCTCAGTCATTCCCTGGGGAGGAGCAATCTTCCAAAAAAAACCCAAACTTTTCTCACCTGTGCATGCTCAGTCATTCCCTGGGGAGGAGCAATCTTCCAAAAAAACCCAAACTTTTCTCACCTGTGCATGCTCAGTCATTCCCTGGGGAGGAGCAATCTTCCAAAAAAAAAACCAAACTTTTCTCACCTGTGCATGCTCAGTCATTCCCTGGGGAGGAGCAATCTTCCAAGGATGAAGAGAAAGATCAACAAGCAGCTCCTCCCCAAATAGCCAGCCTCTCCTTTCAAAAAAAAAAAAGAAGTCTCACCTGCAGATTAACAAACTCACTCAACAGTTCTGCAAACAACAGAAGAAAGGAAGAACTCCAGGGAAGAAAGCAAAGAGCAATATTTTTCTGACTTTTCATTGAATTTGAGGGATAAAAAACCCCAAGCCTGGAGAAGGCATGAGAAAATCTCCTGCAGGAAAAATCTGATGAGGTTTTGTAGCATCCAGGGAGTTCATTTGAGCTCAAGGAGTGCAGTGTATGCCCACAGTTACACAAAAGAGCCATTAATACCTGGATGCCCTTAAAAACCAGAAGTTTCAGACAGCAGATTTCCATCCAATATTATCCAACATGGTATAAGACATGGCAGTGGTATAAAGGTTAAAGCACAGATTTGACAATCCAGCATCTGCTGAAGCCCCACCTGCAATTATACAATGTCGAGATCTCTTAAATAATAAACAGAATTACCTCTCCAAATCCATATTCCTGATCTTGGTGAAGCCCTGAGAGCAAACAAGGAATTGCATGATCTGGAGTCACCCCTTGCAGATTTGGCTTCTGAAGTTTTAAGTTGACCTTGAAATGAGCTCTGTCATAAAAAAAGCACTTTTGGAAAACATATTTTGCAATGAAGAGAGTTTAGGCTGCAGCCCCAGACTAAAACAATGTGGAAACATTAAATCCTCATCGTGGCATGAGATTAAGGACTGAAGTGTTGGTACAACTAGAAGCAAGATATAAAAATGGCCTTTATTTCCCAATATATCTCCTTATGTCTGTTTGCTGTCCTAACTAATATATTTTTTTTTCCTGCAGCATTTTTCACCCTCCAGAGCAGGGACAGGCATAGGAAGGCAGGCTGGATTCAGGCATGCATCAGGGCCAAGCCAACCGAGCTCTAAATGTTGAATCTTCTGCAGACTGAAGCACAAGTAACAGCTTTGATTCCCCAGTCCGAGGCTGACTTTGCAGTTCTGGAAGTCAATAAAAAAATGCTTGACTTGTTAACTGAGCAGATTTGGTCTGGATGTCACTGAGAAAAAAAAAAAAATAAATAAATGTAGTGCTCTCAGCATGTCAGCTTGACAGGGTCACTTTGCTTTTCTGACCACAATTCTGCTTTCAAACGAACCTTTCAGCAGCTGCTCACTCCCAGTCATCAATCCTCCTGCTGCTGCTGAAAAGCAATTGCAAAAACACCCATTGACTTCAGCAGGAACAGGATGAGGCTCTTATCTTATAAACGATAGTCTTATGACACACAAAGTGAACATAAAAAAATCTCACCGTGATTTAGACAGGCAGAAAATATCCCCATTGACCCAGCTCGGATCACTAGAGACCTGCATCCATTTGTTTTCACTTCAACAAACAGAAGGGTTTATGGGTTTTATTTATTTTTTTTTTAAATACATCCAGCCAAGGATATGATAGAAAACAAAACCTACTCTATCTCTGATGGAACCTGCAGATCAGTTTGGTAATAAAGTGGAAAATCTGATTCTTAACCCTATCTAGAAGGTAAGCACAGCCCCCTGACTGAGGCTGCATCTTATAAATTGTGATAGATCCACACCCAAAACACTCTTGGCTTACCAAACTCGAGATTTTTACACTGCAAATATCCGAGCCCTTTCAATGCAGCAGCCACATTGCAATGCAAATCATCAAGTTGCAGGACCATTAAAATTCTCCTATTTCATTGCCCTCTGGGCAACAATTGATTCTGAGACACCAGCAGGCCTCCAAAGGGAAACAGAACAAAAAAACAAGCCACGACATCACCCAGCCATAGGAGAGTTTCAAATCCAAAATTCATTTCTTTCACTGCAGCGTTTTTACCACCAAGACTTGTCCCCAGCAGAAGATGCTGGAATGGATGTTTTTTCCCCTGCTGGGTCTGTCTGCTCTTTCAAAGCCATGCAGTCTGCCTGGGTTCCTGGATTTCAGTGCACCTTTTCCAAATTGTTCAGCTCTATTGCAAAGAGAGATTCTCCCCAGCCAGCACACTGAGCTGTCACCGCTGCTGTATCAGTGTGTTCTGAGCAGTTACACTTTTCTGTGCTCTAATTAAAGCTGCCTATAGAACCTCAGCTAATTAAAATTGCAGTGAACTAACTCTGAAATAAACTGTCTGCAACTGGGTATTTACATGCAAATACCTGCTGATGAACGTGTGTTTCTGCTCTTCTTTTCCCTCCTGCTTCTTTCAGCAGCTGAGAACAGCTGTGGGCACACAAGGCATCGAAAACAATTCGAGATTCAGATGTTAAACCCTCAGGTAATTTTCCCTCGAAGTCATAATCCCCATTAGTGCCTCTACAATATGCTCTGTAGTGTTTTATACCTGGGGTTTGTTTCTGTTCCTGAATTCCAGAATCCTAAAGCTACCTTGGATTTTTTATTCTTTTTTTTTTTTTTTTTTTTTTACTACCATTACCCTCACTGTGTGCATGAAAATAAAATCATTTCGAAATTTCTCATAAGAGCCTATCTGCAGGAACTTCTCACAGCCAAAGAAAGTCCAAAGAATGTCAGTAATAAATTTACACATTGCCCTCAAGAAGAACAAAAAAAAAAACAAACAAAAAACCCTAAACAAAACCAACTAAACACAGCCCAAACCCAAAAGCTTTCTGTGAATGTTGCATTTTTCTCTTTTTGTTTATAAACCAGAAAGCTGCAAGATCTCCTATGCTGTAAATAGGTCCTGGCCAGATACACTTTTAGTGGTACAATCAAGAGAAATTTGTTTTACACCAACTCCTACTAGATTTGAGACCAAGAAAAATATTCCATGCCTTTTGTTTTATTTCTAATGGCAATACCTCTGAGTTAGTAATTCCATCCCTGTTTGCATTATCTACTGCACCAAAACAAAACCCTTAGTGAGAACCTGAAAATAACACTGGCCATACTCAACCATAACAATTTCCATTGCCAAAAACAGAGAAAAGTTCAAAAAGTGCATAAACAATATAATTATTAGGAGGAATTAAATAGTAAAAATCACTTCAGAATCTCAGTTTTTATCTATATATGAAACATAACCAAAATATCTACTCATTACCATTTTAATCTCCAGTAGAACTCTGTGCCTGAACACTGGGACTATAAACACCTTATTCTGATGAAACTGCACTTAGTAAAACATTAAGTAGCATTAAGTGAAAGTTTGATGCATTTAATTAGAAAAACTGACCATAACATTTAAAGCCAAATCGTAGCTTTAGTGTCAGAGGCTTATTGAAACCTCAGGAATTGAAATGCCAGCTCCACTCAGAGTCACCAGAATGACACCCTACAATGCATTAATAAATAACTCTAATTATCCTCTACTTGCAATTTCTCTGGGACTCTTTTAGGAGTACGAGCCCATCACAGAATGCCAGAAAAATCACACAGTGTGCCATGGATTGCCTGTTCTGGCTGATGGATTTTGGAGTGCTCAGCACCTTCTCACAGGAATTACATCTTGTAACAGCAGTAGCTTAAAGAACTTCCAAGATCTTTTAAAGGTGATTTTTTTGGCTCAATCATGGAATGGATTTAAGAGGACATTCAGCTAAGTTGACATCACATAAGAGCAGCCAGATACTCTGTGCTCTCCTCCAGGTTGTGACTGTGGATATCAGACAGCACTGGCCTCGTTGTTGGTGACTGGGGACACCATTAATGATGGAGCTGTTCTGGATTTTGTGACACTGATCACAACCCTTGCCAAGGCCCAGCTGTGAATTCGTGTCACTGGCCATTCCCCAAGGCAGCCCACGAGGAGGGACAATCTGTTTTTGGCTGATTGTCCTCCTGGCAGGCAGGATTCCCCTAACCCCAGTCTGAAACTCTCCCTTTTTCATCTCAGCCTGCTCTGTCTTGTCCTCCCACATCCAGAGCTTGGGTTCCACTTCTCAGGAGCTGGAAGTGGGGGCTGAGAGGTCCCTCCCCTCCCAGGGCAGGTGCCCCAATCCCCTGGGCAGTGTTTGCTGCAGTCACTCAGTGCTCCTGCAGGGAGGGGAGAGGATCCTAAAACCGAAAGTTTTCCAGGCTGATGGATGCTGAGCAGAGATGATCCCTTCCCATAAGCTGCTGTCCTTCTGCTTTTCCCGAGGCTGGCAAAACACACCTTTTCCCCATCCTCAAAGACTCTGTGACATCGATCCCCACGGTCTTTCAGAGGCAGAGAACACTTTAAGGGACTTGGGATGCAGAAAAGTTGTTCCCAGAGATTTGTTTGGCTAAAATTTGCCCAACTCTTCTAAAGCTGTTCCAGCTGCAGGCTCCTTTGGAAAGGTGCAGCCTTGTCCTTCGTCCTGCTCATGTTCCATTCCCACACCCTTCTCATTCCCACTCTTTGGGATGCAGTGTTGGGTCAGTTCAGTTCAGTGATTCGAGATAAAATCAAATGCAAAAACCTTTTTTTTTTTTTTTTTCCCAAGTTTATTTTTGTATGGTATCAGCAAACTGATCAGTTCAGTCAAGACCAGAAGATTGAATTCTGAGGAAATCACAAGAATCCACAGGAAGAACCAGAGGGTGGGGTTGGATGTAAATAACTTTTTATCATGAAATCTTTTCTGGAGTGTTTCCCTGGATCTAAACCATGGCAACCACAGAGCTGGAAACTGCTCTGCATTTTCCTGCAATGTTTAGATTCTGATACATTTAGCAGATTGTGTTTGGAGGGTGAACAGCTCCCACAGAGCAGGTTAGGAATAAAATGTTGACTATTTTCATTTTCTACTTTATTCTTCTCCTATATATTGGTCATAACACAACTTCTGCACTCTGAACTTCACTGTATTAATCTGGCAGAAATTAAGGGTTTAGGAATTGCTTATTTATGCTGTGACCTAATAAAAGCCTGATCTGAATTATACTGACATGAGATGCCATAGAACTCACAGGCAAATATTTTAACACATCAAAAAATACATTAAATATATGGAAAGAAAACATAAAATCTTTAAAAAGAAACTGTGTCCCTCCTTCTCACATCCCACAATAATTCAAGTAATGGATTTATAGCAAGATAAGCCTTGCTGGGAAAAAAAATAATTTCTCTGTTTCACTATACTGTTGAGAGATGTTTCAGAATATCTACAATCAAAAAATGGCCAAGATCTGATTTTGGGTGTGGGGAGAATTGCCAAGGAACAAGCTCAATTTCCTAACTAATTAAAAAGAATAAAAAATACATAATTAAATTATTTTTGTTCTTTCCTAAAAGAAGTCAAGTCTTAGTTGCTTGTAGAATTCAAGTTCACAGTTTTTTCCTCCAATTGATGGAAATGATCAAAGTTTTTTCACTATGTATTTTTGTGTCATTTTTTCAGACAGCTCAGTAGTTTTTGCCTTTTTTTTTTTTAATTTTTTTTTTTATTTCTCCTTTCCTCATGTGAACCTCCAAATGAGCAAACCACCGGAAATTGTCTTTGATCATAATTTTTATCGAAAATGGAAATTTAGGTAAGGAAAAAACAAACAACAACAACAAAAACCAAAACAATACAAACCCAAAAAACCAAAACCAAAACAAAATCAAAAACCTGGCAAAGGTTCATCTTCCTGAAATGTCATGGATTCCTGCAGCACTTTTTATCACAGCTGGTTTTGGTTTGTGAGATGGTTTTTTTTTTTTTTTGGGGGGGGGGTTGTTTGTTTGTTTGTTTTTAATTTCTTGTATAAATAACATCAGTGACAGAGAATAAAATCTGCTTTCAACCCTTAAGAGTTTTGCAATCACCTGGCATGTAATAAAGAGAATTTTAAATTGTTATTTGATTCAAGTCAGTACTTGAGCCTGGGGTTTTTAAACCTTAAATAAATGTTTCTCCATCACAAGATTGTTTAATTACTTAATTACTGTCTTATTTTAAAACTTTTGCTAAGCATATCTGGAAGGTAACTATTCTTCTTGCAATGTCCAAAGAGGGGGAAAAAAAATCTCAAATGCTTTGAATTATCTCAATAAGCAATTTTCCTTTCTGGCAAATTCCATTACAGAAACAGATTTCTTTTATTTATTTTTTTTTTTCATTTCTACTGAGATTATCAATAACTTCCTGTGCATATGGTGTTTAATTTTTAATGCAGATTGCAAAAAAAAAAGTAATTTTAGTACAGGACATCATTAAAGAACACAGTAAATTCTGTTCTGGTACAAATAAAATTCTGTAACTTGAGATAACATTCCCCTAGGCACTAAAAATAAAAATTGTCTTCTTTATGTTGGGAGTTGTGAGCATTTAACCTTGCAACTCACATTTTTCTGGACTTGGATTAGGTTAAATGTTCAAGGATTTCTGTTTTCTGGGGAAAGTCTCTTATATGAGACTCAAGCAAAGCAGAATTCTGTCTAAAATTAGAAGGTACAATAATTATATATAAGGAAGAGATACCCCATTTAAAATCCCTTGCCTCTTGTCATTAACACCTTAATTATTCACGAAGGATTTTTATTTTTAAAGCTTTCATATAGCACTCCAAGCCATATGATGAGATTATTTTAATCCTGGAATATTTGCATTGCAGTGAAATGTGGAGGTCTTTACCTGGTGCTGTCTTGTCCCTTCATGGTTATAAATTCCAAAGATTAAAAAAAAATGTGTGTCCTCAAGTTTGTGCAGAGCAGACATCAAGCAGATGGTTCAGGTAAGTACTTCAAGTAAAAAACTTAAACTCAACTTCAAGCCTTACCTTGTGCACTAACATTACTTTATCATTGAGCAAATTTGTAATTTCTGCTACAAAAACCCTAAACCAAGCAGTTTCCCATGGCCAGCAACATAAAATCCCAGTCTCTTAATAAACCAACCTACCTGTAAGAGCAGTCCAGCATTTTGAGGAGGAAAATGGCAATTTTCATCTATCCCATTGCTCCACACAAAGAGGAATAACTGGGATTATTTTCTCCCAGATTTTCTTCCTGTCGTGAATAAATCCCTCTGAGTATTCCAGTGAGGGATATATCCAAGCCTGTAGATGATGAAAACATCAAATTCAGCTGAAAATCCTGTTCTTCTAGTTCTGTTTAGTTTTGCTGTCGTTTTAGACACCCTGGCCTAGTTGGCCAGTTTGTGGTTTTATATGTTAGAGTAGCAGGTGTAAAATTTAAAGCACTTCACCTGAAGATTTGGTGGAAAGTGCTCTTTAAAATATCTTACCTGGAAGACACCACTCCCTAAGCCAAAAGGGGATGAATTCTGCAGGGACTTAAACCTCACCACGTTCTAGAAATTCTACAGCAAACATCAGGCACCCAACTGAGCTTTTCAGATTTGAAGCATCATTGCTGCTCCAAAAAATACAAATAGTTACATATTCCCAACACCACCTTCCTTGCAGCAGCCAGGCTGCATGGCTAAAATGGAAAAGAAATGGTTTTTTCTGATTTTCCTCACAAGCAGTTTTGACTCTCAGAGGTCTTGGCATCAAACAAAGGTGTCCCAACCTACAAAACTGGGGGTGAAATGTAAAGTGAGCACATTTGACCAGGGACTTGCAGAATTCTGAAAAACTTTCAGCTTAAGCAATTCAAAATCAACCCTCTGCCACGTTCACTGAAAAAAAACCCAAATTTCTTTGGCTAATCATTTGTTCTCATCATTCCTATTAGAAGCCAACAGTTTTCACAGCAGGGATTTACACATGCAAACAAAATTTACTCACCTGTCACTTGAGCAGCACAGATTTCACTCAGTTTTTGACCACCAGACCTGAAACTCGCATTTAATCTTCTGCTCACTGGAGAAATCAACTGTTTTCTGTGCACCTCTAAACCTTATACAGATATTTACACCCGTGGGTAATGAAACTTCTCACCTTCCACGGGTATTTACACCCGTGGGTAATGATGGTAAAACCATTCCAGAACACACAGCTTTGGCAATGGAAGGAACAGAAAGTGACAATTGTACAAGTTGTAAAGACAGTGAACACTTACAGAATACACCTAAGGCAATTTCAAGTGGCAATTACTACAACATCTACCACAAACTTCTATATGAAAGGCCAAATAGAAGCAAATAATTCATAAAAAGGATGGTCACTTTGCAGCATTTCTTCTACCTTCCCTCAAGCTTCATGCTAATCAAAACTTTTCAACAAGCTGATCAACAAAAGTATTGATTGCAACTTGAAATGGAGTTGCTTAGATGGGTGAGCAACTTTTGCTGTGAAGTTTTGTGTGGGTGCTGATATAGAGGAAATTTGATATTTGTCCTACATGTGTGTAGAAATTAAAAAAATCTCTGTGTATGCCCTTGTAAAATGAAAATGCATCAAATAGAAAATGGATAGAAATATGGATATTCATGAGTTCCTACCATTATAAATTTTCTTACTTCCACTTAGCTCTAGGAAGGGCTGGAGAAAGTCTTTCAGAAAATAAACTTTTTCATTGTTTAATCTTCAATTAAACTTAATTTCTCTAATGCTTTAAGTTATTATGCATACCAAATACACAGAACAAATCATCTCAGTCTTCTTGACACATTCATTTTGTTTTACTAAAAGAAATTAAAAGTCCCAGGGCATTAACATGTGCAACACCCTAATTTAGTCATCCTATCTGCTGTTTAAGCAAAGGATTTGTTTGTGTAGTTAAATTCAATAATGGGAACAGTGACCTGGGTTCTGTTCTTCCCTTTGCAGAGGGTATAAAATAAGAATTTGGACAATTCACATCTCAAGTACAACACTTAGCACCCCAGCATTTGGATTTTAGTGAGCTGCCATATCCTCAATATTGATGCTAAGCTTCCTGTAAAGTCTCTCTGTCCTGTTGCAGTGGTTTCAATGTATATGAAATAGCCAAATGTGAAGTTGTGCCTGTTACATTAATATTGGCTCAAGCCTAGTGATCTCAGCATCCTGCTAGTTCAAAAGCAAATGTTAAAATAGCAAAAAAAAAAAAAAAAAGTCAGAATGAAGTTCTTTAAGACACTTTAGTAACTTTTGTCTGTGAGCAAGCAATAGCAGAATAGGACGAGGGGGAAATGGATTCAGATGGTTTCAAGATATTAGGAAAAATATCTTTACTGTGAGGCTGGGGAGGCCCTGGCACAGGTTACCCAGAGAAATTGGGGATGTCCCATCCCTGGAAGTGTCCAAGGCCAGGCTGGATGGGGCTCTGAGCTCCCTGGGATAGTGGGAATGTCTCTGCCCACGGCAGGGGGGTGGAACTAGATGATCTTTAAGGTCCCTTCCAACCCAGACCATTCTATGATTGTGTGAAAAAACCTCCACAAAGCAGAGCAGATGTCTCCTCTGGTCACACAGCCCTGAGCAATGGTAAGCAGAGACTTTAGAGCCAAGTTGCATCTGCCTGTTAATTTTTAGATGTATTTTCCTGCAGTCAGCGTTTCCATCAGCTGTGACAGACATTGAAATAAATTTCTTGGACCTCTAATACCCCCCAGCAAGCTCACTGCAGCTTTATTGAATGATTTCTATGATTCACAACAGCTCCATCAGAAGAGAGTAAAAATATCAGAATAACTATACTATACTTATATGTATAAATATACTATACTTATATATATAAACAAAATAAAAAAATATGAACAGAGCAAGTATAAAAGCCCAACCAATCTGGATGTTAAAGCAATCTCTTATTTCAGTGGACTAAGTGACCAGACAGACATTAGAGAGCACTTGAGGAACCTCAGAATAAAAGAGGTACAGCAGACACAGGGTCTCTTCTCAGGGGTGTCTTTAAGCCCTTTCTACCTCACCTTCCACATCTCTAGTGTTCTGTTATTTCACATTTCCCCTTTTCACAGGTGTACTGCAAGTCTTAGCACCATGCACCACATTCCTCCAAATTTAAATTCAATAAAAAAAACATTCTCAGGCACAAAAAGGCAACCCCACGGAAGGTTTTTAACAAGATTAGAGCTTTAGCGAGAGTTAAATCAGAGTTTTGAAACCCGGGGCAGAGAACAGACAAGTGCAAACCACTTTAGTTTTTTGGTTTTTTTGATAGCAAGTTACTCCGAGAATCATTTTTAAAAATCACTTCAGTTTCTTCACTTTCATATTCCTGGTATAAAATGATGACAAGCCTGCAAAACAAGCTTAGAGCAAAACCAGACACACAGACACACACAGGGTTCTCTTCTCTTCTCTTCTCTTCTCTTCTCTTCTCTTCTCTTCTCTTCTCTTCTCTTCTCTTCTCTTCTCTTCTCTTCTCTTCTCTTCTCTTCTCTTCTCTTCTCTTCTCTTCTCTTCTCTTCTCTTCTCTTCTCTCTCCTCTTTTTTCCTATTCTCTCTCCTCTCTTTTTTCCCCCTTCTCTCTTCTCTCTTTTTTTTCTCTCTTCTCTCTTTTCCCCCCTCTTCTCTCTCTTCTCTCTTTTTTCCCCCTCTTCTCTCTTCTCTTTTCCTTGTTTTCCTTGTCCCCCTCGTTGCTGGGCGGAGCAGGAGGCTGCCGGAGGGTTCCCTGCAGAAAGTTTGAGCGGCGGGGGCGGCACTGGGGCACTTGTGGGGAGGAAAAGGAGGAGGAGGAGGAGGAGGAGGAGGAGGAGGAGGAGGAGGAGGAGGAGGAGGAGGAGGAGGAGGAGGAGGAGGAGGAGGAGGAGGAGGAGGAGGAGGAGGAGGAGGAGGAGGAGGAGGAGGAGGAGGAGGAGGAGGATAGCGCCTCTCAAGCTGAAGAGGCAGGTCTCGGCCGAGGGGAGCTGCACCTCCCCCGGCGCCGGGCGGAGGCGGGATGAGGGATGAAGGATGAGGGATGAAGGAGGGATGAGGGATGAGGGAGGGATGGATGGAGGGATGAGGGAGGGGTGGATGGAGGGATGAGGGAGGGGTGGATGGAGGGATGAGGGAGGGATGGATGGAGGGATGAGGGAGGGGTGGATGGAGGGATGAGGGAGGGGTGGATGGAGGGATGAGGGAGGGATGGATGGAGGGATGAGGGAGGGATGGATGGAGGGATGAGGGAGGGGTGGATGGAGGGATGAGGGAGGGATGGATGGAGGGATGAGGGAGGGATGGATGGAGGGATGAGGGAGGGATGGATGGAGGGATGAGGGAGGGGTGGATGGAGGGATGAGGGAGGGATGGATGGAGGGATGAGGGAGGGGTGGATGGAGGGATGAGGGAGGGGTGGATGGAGGGATGAGGGAGGGATGGATGGAGGGATGAGGGAGGGATGGATGGAGGGATGAGGGAGGGGTGGATGGAGGGATGAGGGAGGGGGTGGATGGAGGGATGAGGGAGGGATGGATGGAGGGATGAGGGAGGGATGGATGGAGGGATGAGGGAGGGGTGGATGGAGGGATGAGGGAGGGGTGGATGGAGGGATGAGGGAGGGGTGGATGGAGGGATGAGGGAGGGATGGATGGAGGGATGAGGGAGGGAGTGGATGGAGGGATGAGGGAGGGGTGGATGGAGGGATGAGGGAGGGGTGGATGGAGGGATGAGGGAGGGGTGGATGGAGGGATGAAGGAGGGATGAGGGAGGGGTGGATGGAGGGATGAGGGAGGGGTGGATGGAGGGATGAGGGAGGGGTGGATGGAGGGATGAGGGAGGGATGGATGGAGGGATGAGGGAGGGATGGATGGAGGGATGAGGGATGAGGGGTGGATGGAGGGATGAGGGAGGGATGGTTGGAGGGATGAGGGAGGGATGGATGGAGGGATGAGGGAGGGGTGGATGGAGGGATGAGGGAGGGGTGGATGGAGGGGTGGATGGAGGGATGAGGGAGGGATGGTTGGAGGGATGAGGGAGGGGTGGATGGAGGGATGCAGGACGCGGGGCGGTGTCACCGAGGCTCTTTAAAGGCGGGCCGGCAGCGGCGGCGGAGCGGAGCCATGGGCGAGGTGAAGGTGGCCGTGCTGGGCGGCAGCGGGGCCGGCAAGTCGGGTAAGGGGCGAGCCGAGAATGCCTCGGGATTGGTGCGGAGGGAGGAGAGCCCCCCTAAACCCGGCTGTGCTTCCGTCCCGCAGCGCTGGCCGTGAGGTTCCTGACACGGAGATTCATCGGAGAGTACGCGTCCAGCGCCGGTGAGAGCCGGGATGGAGACAGGGAGGGAGAGAGGGAGAGAGGGAGAGAGGGATGGATGGAGAAAGGGATGGATGGAGGGAGGGAGCGAGGGATGGATGGAGTGATGGAGGGAGCGAGCGATGGGGGGATGGAGAGAGGGATGGAGAGAAGGATGGAGGAATGGAGAGAGGGATGGATGGAGGGAGGGAGGGAGGGAGGGAGGGAGGGATGGGGGGATGGAGCGAGCCAGGGATGGATGGGTGGATGGAGGGAGAGAGCCAGGGATGGATGGAGTGATGGAGGGAGCGAGGGATGGGGGGATGGAGAGAGCGCTGGGGGGATGGATGGATGGCGCCAGGGATGGAGGGAGGGATGGAGGGAGGGAGGGAGGGAGGGATGGAGGCAGCGATGGAAAGAGGCAGGGATGAAGGGAGGCAGAGATGGAGGGATGGATGGAGTGAGGCAGGGATGGAGGGACGGATGGAGGGATGGATGGGGTGAGGGATAGATGGACAGAAGGATGGAGGGGCAGAGGGATGGAGGCAGGGATGGAAAGAGGCAGGGATGAAGGAATGGATGAAGGAATGGATGAAGGAATGGATGAAGGAATGGATGAAGGAATGGATGAAGGAATGGATGGAGCGAGGCAGGGATGGAGGGACGGATGGAGGGATGGATGGGGTGAGGGATAGATGGACAGAGGGATGGAGGGTTCCCTGGGGAGAACAGGATGCGGCGCCTCCAGCACTTATTTGATGGGGAAATTGGGTAAAGCCGCGGCGTGGCAGAACTTTGCGGGGGGATTTGGGTTTCCTCTGGGCCAGCGGTGCGGTGTAAGCCCTGGGGAGGGGAAAGGGAACCCGGGTGTCGGGGCAGAGATCGCCCCGGGGCTCGCAAAGCAGGGGAGGGATCCGGGATGTGAGTGGGAAGCAGGGCGGGTTATGGTCAGAGAGAAGAGGGAGAGAGAGGAAAGGAATAGACTGAAAAACCCCAAAACAACACCTCGTCTCCCGAACATCCCCCCTCGGCTCCAGGGGAGAGGGGAGGCAGCTTTTAATGCCAGCTTTTAATGCCAGGGTAAGGCGAGTGAACAGCAGCGCGCTGGCTCCGGGGCTTTGTGGAAAGTTTGCTGTACACAGCACAGAATGTCGCATTTCGTGCCGATCATTAAAGCATTTCCAAGCCTTGGAAAGCGAAAAGCAGGGCTTGGACCTTTACATCCCGGGGGAAATACTGCTCAGCTGGCACACAAATAACTTTGGAAGTGCTGCCACCCCAGCGGATGTGGCAGAAGTCCCAAAACTTAGCGAGACACAGACATTGTCACCCACCTCCCTGCTAAAAAGGAAGACTCCCTCCACACTTTTTATTTTCTCCCCCACGGGAATCAGAGTAGCTTCTAGTGATCTGTAAATAACAAAGAGCGAAAAAAAAAAAAGTACTAAGCTGAATTTGTATTGAATGTATCCAAATGAATTTATTCTGAAGGAGGAGCTACAACTGTACATGTGTTCTCTACCATTAGTTGTTATTATACAAACACAGACTGAGCACAGTTTGTGTCCCAGCTGGCTGCTCTGGGTCTAAGCTGCCACATGGAAATTATGTGCTCTCTGTGCTCTGTGTGTGTTCCTGTGGGAAACAGAAAAAAAATATAAAACTCTCAGAAAGCAAATCTCAGGATGGAAAGAAAAAAACTCAACATGTTCCAAGCCACCTATAACCAAAACCAGGTTCTGTTCTCAGCCTCCAGCACTGCATGCCCTGTAAAAGGCATCTCAACCCCCCAAAATAGTTTTGTTTTTAAAATCTTTCTTGGAAGATAAGTTTAGCACTGTTTCTAGAGATGAGGAAAGTGGTAATAGGGGTGGTGAAATAAAGATCATGCCATTATTAGTGGAGTCAAACTAATAATTAAAAGTTTGTTTAATTAAGGAAACAAGCAAGGAGCTGTCGATTTTATACCCTGACATGCTTGGGACTGATAATTTATCATCAGATGAAGATGTTGAGTTCCAGAGACCACAGAGCTATCCCTCACGACCCAGTTTTCAGTGTGTTTTCTGTAGTGTCAACACCAATTCTTGTCCCTGTAGCTCCCAAAATGACCAACCATGGTGTAGAAAACCTGCTGGCAACCCCAAACTGCTTACACTTGCTTAGAACATCCTGCTGCTTAAAACAGCAGTGTCTGCAGTAGAGCTCCCAGTCTTGCCAGTGCTGGTGGAGAATTCTAAATCTGAGATGCTACAGAAATATTTTTGGACTAGATCCTAAGGACATGGTCCTGTAAATGCTCTTGGTCTGATGCTGCCTGGTGTCTTGAAGCAGCAGAAGCCATGGTAAATAAATATTATTGCTAAATAATGATTTCTGTGCAGAATCAGAGCTGCACATGGTCTGGCTGACTTTTATAATCCTGAGCTCTGGTATCAAGATGAATGATCATCAGTATTTAGCTGATTGTGAGAGTTGTGAATTTCCCTCATCTCTATTTTGAGTAAAAGAGTAAAAGCAGGCTCTGAAAATATTCATTCACCAGGACTTTGATGGGAACACCACAGTGGTTTTGATCTGCCTAAGGGGTTGATTGGTGTAAAATTAAATAGGTTTGTTTCCAGTGTCTGTTCAGAAAAAAAGTCAAACTACCAGTCAACTACAACAACAAAACCACAAAACAAAAAAAATCCCCCCAACAACCCTCCTCACCAGCAAAAAAACCAAAAAAACCCAAAAAACCAAAAAAAACCCCAAAAATCAGATCAGAGACAAAAAATTCTCAATTCTTTAGAAACCAATCAGCTAACCAGTACTCAAAGCAATTCTCAGTATTATCAAATTTCACTGTTGCCTTTTCTTTTCTTTTCACTGCCATTCCCAGTCAGTAACACTGCTTTTCTTTGGATAATATCTGTCTGTTAGAATGCATCTACACTAAGCACTTGTGCCTGGATGGGAGGCAGATACACCTGGAAATTTATGACCCTTGTTCACAGGTAAGAATTTCACAGGAGGAGGATAAAGAAAAGCTGCTCTTCATTACCTCTGTACATGGTAAAAAGGGTCAAGGGGTTACAGACTTTTGCTTGTTGGAATTTGTGCCTGCTCTTTTGTTTTGTTTTGGTTTTTTAAGAGTGAAATTTTATAGTTGCTGGGGCTCTGAACTACTTTTCCATTTCCCCAAAGAAACCCTTTTTGCTGAAATTTTCTGGAAATGCATTTGTAATTTAGACTAATACTAACAGAAATAATTATCACTTTTGCTTTACATAGGTAAATACAGAGATAAATTACTGGATTACATGCAAATACCCTAAATAAATGAAATTTAGCTTAAAAAGCAAACAGTTTATGAAATGGCTGCACAAATGGTCCAAGCAGAGAGGCCTGGAAGTCAGGTTTGCATTCACAGGACAATTTCCTTTCCCAAGGAAAGCCATGATGCAGCTTGTACACTTTGACAATTAAAATTTAATCACAGTCAGCCACTCTGAAATGAAGTTTTGTATTAATTTACTTAGTTTACAGGAATAGAGAAACTTAGGTGCTGTGTGACATGTGCTGATCACCCTTTGGGCTCCCTTTGGGGCAGCTGGGGTAAGGAATGAAAACCAAACCTGACCCCACACTTCAATTCAGGGATGTAAAAACTTAACCAGTGTTAATACAAACAGCATTGCTTGTCCCAGGGCAGAGAGAATCCTGAAACAGCCACTATGAGCTGTCTTCTACTAGTTGTTTTTTTTTTTTCTCAGGAACAAGGCCTAACTTTAGTTATTTAGCAAAATTTTTATTTTTTTTTTCTGATCAGCTTCCAGTATTTTATCTATTTTTAGGTCATATGGTCTTGCTAGCTGCTGCCAAATCATGTGCAGGGATAAGTTAATTTTAAATAGTTTTAAAATTACACTCCCTTGCAGATGTTGCTTTCTGGGAATCAGAAGTGTGGCAGTTTGTTGGTGTGAAGAGAGTCAAGGATTGGTATAACTCAATTGCCTTTCTTCACAGGTTTTATTAAACTCAACTGTAGATTAAAAGATTTTTTTTTTCCCTAGCTCCTCAGAAATTTAACACGTGGGTAATTAGTGTTTGAAACTTGGACAATTCAAAGAGGAAAGGAAACAAATGAAGAAAATAGTCAAGGTTGTAATCAGAGTATTGGGACCGTGCAAACCAGAGCTACAACCACAAAACACACAAATGTTGATGGCTCCTGGATGTTCCATTCTCATCTAACCCTGCAGAATATTAAGCATTAAGTAGGTTGTGGAATTTCAGTGCTTAAAGGAAGTGTAAATGTTTCCTAATGAACTCGCCGGTGATCCAAAGTGCCATTTTTGATGCTGGTTGTTTACAAGGCTTTTGGAGCAGCACCAGCCCGAATTCAATAGAGCAGCTGGAGCTGGGAAATGCCTTTAGCCAGGGAAGCCGCAGTGTTCTCACGTTCAGAGTGGCACAGGAAAGGCTCTGAAGGTGTTACCGTATGGACTAGAAATCCTGAATATTAGAATATAAAGTGTATAAACCATAATAGTAGTAGTAATGCTAAGGCTTGGAGACTGCAGTTTCCAGAGTAGGCCCTGGGAAACCAACTTAGGAATGTGCTGTGCTGAGAAAACAATTAGCAGAGCATGCAGAACTGTTAGTGATAAGGTTAAGGTATAATCATAAATAAAGTACTGGTGGTGGGTAGTGGCGAGAGAGAGAGATTAAGGGGGAGAACACTATAGTCCTAGGATAAGCAACCTTGAAGGATTTATGACGTAAAATGTTATCTACAAAGTGAATGTATCTATATTGTTTAGACGAATATGTACCTCTGCACGAAAACCGTTTGTAAAAAGGGTATAAAAACCCTCTGAAAAAGGGAACCGGTGGGATCCTGACTTTGGACGCGAGTCCGCAGGTCCCCGGGCCCCGAATAAAGCACCGCATAAACTGACACTCTGTTAGTTTGTGTTTTACTTGGGGTTTCGGGCAGCAAAGGGACAGGGGCAGCATCCCTTTCCCGTGTGCAGGTGAGGTTTCTGCTGCCAGCAGGGGAAGCTGTCCCTGCCCGAGGAGCTGCGCTGGGCTGATGGATTTGTCATCGTCTACGACATCAGCGACAGAGCCTCCTTTGCCTTTGCCAAGGCCCTGCTCTACAGCCTCAGAGAGGCTCACACAGCAGCCTGCAAAAAGTAAGTGGCAGCATTTATATTGGTTTTTTTTCCCCTCAGCAAAATAGAGAAAAGCTGAGCAGGCTTTTGTGAGCTTAGTAACAATGAAAACCCAGCAGCACCCAAGTGCAACAACAGCAATGTGTGGCAAACTCCAATCGGTTTTGCTGTATCCAAACCCAAGTGCATCAGGATTTTTGTTCTTATTTCTTGCAGAGCTGATATTTAAATGGTTGCCATAAAGATTTCTGCTGTGATTTACACGGGTAAAGAAGCCTGGCACAGTCAGGCTGTGCTTTTACTCTCCCACTCAATTACCAACGGAGATGTACAAACACAGGGGCTGAGGAAAACCTTCCCCACATTAAAGGAAAGTAATAACACAAATATCTCCTCAGCTGCCTCTAGCTGTGACCCCAAAGTCATTTGTGCACATGGGTGACCACATGGTAAGAAAGAAAGTATTTTAAAAAAAACAAGAATCACCAGAACTGCAGGTGTGAGTGTGGATGGGGGTGTGTATTTATTCCTGCCTCAAGCAGCTGAGGTGCTTTCTAAACAAAAGAGTGAAATCCTTCACCTCTATCAGAAATGGAGTAAAACCCCCGTTTTTCTGTCTGTTTTACTGCTGACCTTTCTTAATTAAGGTTAATTTCTGACAGGAATAATTTTAGCAGAAGCTTGGAATTAGATTTCCTGTGTTTCCTTCTGAGTTCTGCCCCTGACACTGATGTATCTCCTGGGCTCTGTTCTGTTACCTGCAAATGGAGACAATGATCAGGTTGTTTCTTCAGTGAAGTCGAGGTGCTGACAGTATAATCAGCAGCACAGAGCAGGAAAAAAGCAGTGGATTAAAAAATACATTCATTCTTTGAGTAGAGAAAAATAAAATGAAAATCTACTGGTAAAGAATAGTCTGGAAAAATGGAAAACTAGAATTCTTCCTGGCAAGGTGAGGGGGCTGGCTGGTTCATTTTGGGCTTTTTTTTTTTGCTATCCTGAACATACATACTTTTCACAGTGAATATAGCACAGCATGTGATGCAGCATTGTACATACATTTAACTGGAACATTTTTCATTGCAGAATGGTCGAGCCATCGATATTTTTGGTTGGCAATAAACAGGATTTATGCCACATGAGGGAGGTTGGCTGGGATGAAGGACAGAAGCTGGCAATGGATAACAAGTGCCAGTTCTGTGAACTGTCTGCAGCAGAGCACTACCAGGAAGTTGTGGCAATGTTCACCAAAGTCCTCAGGAATATCACTTCCAATGCCAAAGTGAAGGAGAAGAGACGACCCAGTGGCTCCAAGTCCATGGCCAAGTTAATCAACAACGTGTTTGGGAAGAGAAGGAAATCTGTGTAAGAGATGTTAGGCCTGAGGTTGGAACAAGCTGAAATAAAGGAGCAGAGGCAGCTCTTGGGATTCACTGAATTTCCTCCAAAGGTCAATACCTGGAGGAGTAAGACAGTAGAAACCAAAGGTGGGAGACAGCATGGGCCAGACTTAGGAGACCTGACTTCTATTTCAGGCTCTGCTACAGATTTCCTGTTTAGGGCTGTGCCACTTAAAGTGTAAACTGCTCCAGATTAAAAAGCAGGAGAGGTTTAGTCTGTGTTTATTCAACACCAACATGGTCTTGGGTAGAGCTTCTAGGTGCAACTGAAGTATAAACAGTTATTTCACAGATTCATTTCTATTGGAAAAGACCCTTAAGATCATCAAATCCAGCCATTAACCAAACACTACCAAGTCTACCACTAAACCATGTCCCTAAGTGCCACATAATATCCAGTAAACTCAGCCTTGCTGATCAAAATCTTACTTCAGAATTGTCAGTAGTTGGGCTTTTTGTGTGGTTTGTTGTTTGGGGTTTTTTTGTGTGTGTGTGCAAGAACATTTGCACTAAAGAAAAGCAAAATACTGTGGCTTCATGTGGCAATGTATTTGTATTTAACTCAGGTCCTTGTGTGCCTTACACTTGCTGAAATTCATACGAATTCAATGCTTAGACACCAGATGTACAAAAGGTATTTACCTGCAAAGCTGCCTTGCAGAGGCACCAGAAGTAGGGAAGGAGAATTATAAAGCAGTATTGTCTCAGTACTGCTTCAGTATCTTTTTTTTTTATTTTTTTATTTCATGAGTGATGAAAGAAAGTAGAGAGGGTTGAGGAGTGTGAAAACTGAAATGAGAGTGAAATGTTACAGAGCACTGGACTGTTTTGGTAAGGACATTGTTGAGTGAAATAATTTTACAGAAAGGGCCAGCAGAAGGCCTGGGTTGATCCCTTTCACAGAACAGTTTTTGTAAACTTTAATAAAAGTTTCATTGGCTGTAAGGTAGATATGACTGGTTGATCCCTTTCACAGAAGAGATTTTGCAAGCTTTAACAAAAGTGTCCCTGGCTGTAATGTGGATGTGACTGGTTGATCCCTTTCACAGAACAGTTTTTGTAAACTTTAATAAAAGTTTCATTGGCTGTAAGGTGGATGTGACTGGTTGATCCCTGTCACAGAACAGTTTTTGTAAACTTTAATAAAAGTGTCCCTGGCTCTAAGGTGGGTGTGACTGGTTGATCCCTGTCACAGAACAGTTTTTGTAAACTTTAATAAAAGTGTCCCTGGCTCTAAGGTGGGTGTGACTGGTTGATCCCTGTCACAGAACAGTTTTTGTAAACTTTAATAAAAGTGTCCCTGGCTGTAAGGTAGATGTGACTGGTCGATCCCTGTCACAGAACAGTTTTTGTAAACTTTAATAATAAAGTTTCCCTGGCTGTAAGGTGGATGTGACTGTTCAATCTCAGATGGCAGCAGAAGCTTGGAAAGCACGTGGACTGGCAAAGAGCACAAGTTTTTTAGGATGTCTGCCTGCATTTAAAGGTCAGCCTGCTGGTAAGACCTGTGCTCACAGAGAGTGTTTTTCCTAATAACCAATGTCCTTCCAGCCCCTCATTGCTGTGGAATTGAAATTCCTCTGGAGAGAGCACCAAGCACTGTCAGCTCCACTTTTCAGCCCTGGATATTAAACATGAGATGGGTGTAAGTATGCTGCCAGCTGACATTCAGAGCTCTTTCTCTGCACAGCTAAATAAGGGCTTAGCCCAGTGTGTTTGCAAGTGCTGTGCTCATACAGAAATTATGGAAGGGGAGTGATCTGGAGTGAATTGCTGCCTCCTACCCACTCCAGGGGACAGCTGGGTGCAGTCTTTGTAGGATGCTGAGTTGAAGCCTACCTCTGCTCTGAAATGTTACCTGCATTGAAACTAGAAAGGTTTCTTTCAGTTTTTGAGTGTTCACCCATATAATCTTAGCAGTAAGGTTGTAAAATAGTACTAAACACATTTTACTCTGTTGACCAAAGATCACATTCTTCTTTAAAGCAAAATCTACTGTTTATCTCACTTGTTATAAGACTACAAATATTGGAACATAGTTCTCAGTTGGCAGGCACAGGGTAGCTTTGTTTTCCTGCACATGCTGCTCTGCAATATCAGGGACATTGTATTTTAACTGTGTGGTCAATATCTATGAGCCTGAACGTGCAGATTGCTCATGTTCACCCCTCAGCTTCCCAGCCTGCACAGAATTCCAAAATTATTAACAGCTTTAAATTCAGCTTTATCTAGCACTGCCACATTCCAGAACTCTTATTTGTATTTACTGCTCTGGTATTAAATAAACTGGATATAAGATGGATGTATTCATGTGGGGTTTTTGTTTTCTCTTTACAATAAAGCTACAGAATTTTGACTTCTGTGAAAGGGAAGCACAGTGCAGGTCTGAAATTCACACTGGAGGAGGTAAATCTGGGAATCAGCCACTTGCACTAAAGAAAACCTCTGGCTGTGTTTGCTGGGCACAGTGAAGAAGCCCTCATGTGCCTTAAAAAAATAAAAAAAAAGCTTTATCCTTTAAAAATTAGTCAAAACAGCTACAGAGAGGCCAATCAGTTTTGTTCATTTTCAGATGGATGGAACCTGCAGTACAGCCCATAGTCTTTTTGTCTGTATGGAAGAAGTTTTGGGATAGAGGGTAGCTGTCATCTGGGCCATGTGCTCACCTGAAAAAGCTGGATGATTTAGAGACAGGATGATTAAGATCTAATCATACTAAAGCACCCAGCACAGGCATAATTTGGTGTTGTCAGCATTGGGATTTCGCTTCTTTTATTGCTGATAAGTGCAGATGTACAAGAATGCAGAATTTTAAAGCACACATTCTCCCATTCTAAATGTATTTTTTAAAATAAACTTTTAAAAATGAGGGCCCTTAAAATGACTTAAAAGGCTGAGATACATATATATATGTTTTACTAAATGTTCTGGGAGTTCTAAGAGAGAAGGAAATATATAAACTGGCACAGCCACATTGCAAACAAGAAATTGGGAAGAGCCCTGCTTATATAACACAGTCAATGATGTAAATGATGTCATCAGCCTTGACTGTGACATCACCTAGAGCACATCAGACTCATTGCAGAGAGTGGAAATTGAGGTATTTGTGTTGTCACAGATTGCTTCAGCATTCAACCCCATCCTTTCTCACCAAAAGATTTTGAAATCGCTGTACGAGAATTAAAAGTTTCCTGCTGTCACACCTAGAAGTCCTTGCTGATATGAACTTTCTAGTTTCAGTAAAATGTTGCCTGAGAAAGGCACTCAGAATTTATGCTCTTTCTCCCTGTCTTCAACTCATTTTTGCTTTGGAAACAGTGACACAGAAGCAAAGATACCCTAGTGAAATATAAAGGTAATAGCCCCTGGCTCCCAAATTCACTCTCAGGGCTTTTTGAAGTTCTTTCTCACTATAGTTTTGAAATAAACAATTTAGACTAACAATAATAAACAATTTAGATTAACACCACCTCACCTTTTCCCACAGTCGTGTCTGTATGCATTAAACTCAGAAAATCTCACTGCAGTCACGTTCACAACAGGGCAGAGGGGAAAACGTCACAGGAAAACTCAGAGGGTGACACTCCTGGAAAAAAGGAATAAAGTGCAGTATTGAACAACCAACGATGCTAAAGTCACCACACAGGCTTTCCCAGCCCATTGCTGGGAGCTGGTTTCTGCACTGATGGACAGGGGAGCACTGAGTCATGGGGGGATGCTGATGCTTTTCTTCCCCTCTGACTGTATGTGGACACACACGTTTATAGAGCTGGGGAATCACAGCTTGGGAATTCTCTCCAGGCCTGGGTTTCTCCTGACTCTCAGCTCCATTCCCAGGCTGCCAAGCTGACTGCAGCTTCAGTTAGGGAGGAGTCTCCCAGGGTGACAACACGGTGACAAACAGAGTGGAATTCATCACCAACATTAACCCCTGGTGTCTGTGCCGTGGGACACATCCTGAGGTGCTGTCCCAAGGATGTTTTTCCCAATTGTCCCATGAGCTCCTGTCCTGTCCTGGCTGCACTGACACACTTTAAATCCGGGCTGGCTGTACAATAAATTGGCTGTTGGGAAGGATGAATTAGGGAAACCTTATAAATACGAGTGCCTGGCAAAAGACTTTGAGAATATGGAAAATATAAGTGAAATAGAAATTATAGCAATTTTTGACTGTGTGGCTGAAACAACTGAATGCCTGAAGGCCCCTTTGTTTAGATAATGTTAGATGCTGCCAATACAAAAAAACAAACAGACATCCTCCCCAGGCATGGCAGGAAGGGTCCCAGATAAAATTTAGAGATGAGAAAAGCAGTAAAACATGGTAATATAGTGATTCCTATAGGTTGCATGCAAATGTTAAGAGAATTTGTATATTGTATTAGATTGGTTAGTGAAAATTAGAATATTCAACATAGAAGAAGACTTAATGTATTGGAAAGGGGAAAATCGCTCTTCCTCTCTCCCTCTCTCCCTCTCTCACTCTCTCACTCTCTCACTCTTGCTCTGTCCCTCTCTCTCCATCCTGCTCTGAGCTGTGGCTGCAGTTCCTGGCAGGGTTTTATATAAACCCACACCCTACAAAATAAACTGCAAACTTCAGCACCAGAGTACAGAGAGCACCTGAGTTTTTCCTACAGTATTTCCTACAGTTGGCCTTTTTTCCCCAAAGAGCTCCGTGTGTGTTGCTGCCCTTTTCTCTCTCTCTTTTTTTAGTGAAGAGACCACAATTACACTGCTTTGAAGATGATTTTGGAATGTCAGATCCTGGCCCTCTGTCCATCCCTGAGGCACAGGCAGGGAGGGATGCTGTGGCCAATGCAGCAGAGCCAATGTCAGACACAAATCACCCAATGGCATTTTCAGAGGGTACACTAAAAGGAAGAGGGCTATGAAAAGCACCCAGAGCAGCACTAAAGTGCAGTTAGTATCCAAGAACATGTTAATTTTCCATCAGGATACCTGTTGGAACAGGTGCTTTGGGTTAGTGAGGTTTCATAGATTGCTTATGGGTAGAGGAACAAACTCCAGCTCTGATTCAGCTGGAAAGAAATCCTTGCCTATCCACTCTGAAACTAGAAATACATTGAAAAAAACCCAACCAATCAGCCAAAAGAAAACAAAACAAAAAACCTCAAAATACCCAAACAAAGACAAAAAAAAACCCAAACAAAAACAAAAGAACCCCAAACAACAACAACAACCAAACAGAAAAAGACCAAAACAAAAAAAAATAAATTTAAAAAGAAAAAAAAAAGAAGAGAGAGACTACTGGAATGATCTCAAGCAATATTAAATTATATATTAAAAAACATGAAACCTCTACCTCCTGTCCACAGGAACACAGGCCTCTCCATATCCTTAACATGCCCCTGGGGAATGAAAAATGAAAACCAGGGGAAGCAAAGTCCTGATGTGCTCTTCAGGCAGTTTTTGAAAACCAAAAGCTTTGTTTAAATGCCTAAAAGTGCACCTGGGCACCCAGCTGTCAATTTATTTTGTTTTAAAACTTGGGTTTGCTATTTCCATAAAGAAGCAGTGTTGTAAAAACTTCTGTTGTGTTAGTTTGGATTCTTTCCCCCCCCCACCCCCTCAATGGATGTGATGTGTGACAGGCAGACTATTCTGGGTAGAAAGTTATTTTTAAACAGGCATTACTCTTTTTCAGAAACAGACTGTAAATTTCTGTCTTCTTTTAATTGCTTTACAAAGTAAATCGAGTCCCTCTGGTTAGATAATTAATACCCACATTTAGCCCTGTATATTTGACATGACTTGAGCCATTTACTGCTGCATTCGTTTTTCAAGACTGGCTAGGAGTTCAGATGTGCATTTAATTACTGCTGAACTCGGAGAAATATCCAATTTTTTTTTCCAGGGAGATGTCTTAACAGTAGTGAGAGCTACATACCCCAAACAAGACAATTGGAGAAGAGTGATGTCTCTGAGCAGATCTTTGTACACTCTGCTCATACTGAGCAGTCAAGTGTCATCACAGCTATGCTATGTAATGCATTTTATCGCTTGAAATAAATACTAAAGAGCGGAAATTACAACATCCGACCTGAAATAATTTCATTTTTAATGAAGAAAACTTTTTATATAGGCTTGTCACAGATTTTTGGTTGCAGTGTGTTTTGCTTGTTTTGGTTTGCTTATTTTTTTTTTTTTTTTCTTCTCCTTAAAGACGCCGTGAGCTCCCAGAAAGTTCAACAAACTTTTGTGGAGTGCCTTTAAAATTAACCTGCTGTGTAAGGCTGAGAATCCCGAGAGCTTTCCTGCTTCCAACATCTCCCTCTCGTGGCGTTTTCCTCACACTCCATCCCTGCTCTGCTGAAACTTCCCTGTTAATAAAGAAATCCAAGAGCACCGATCACAACGTCCGGGTGAAACCCCTCCTGCCTTCCAATACTGTACAATTTTGCAATCGAGTTTTTTCTTTTCTTTTTTTTTCTTTTTTTTTTTCTTTTTTTTTTTTTTTGGTGTTTAATCTCATAGGCTTCATTGGACAGGATCCTAATTAATAAAACTGAAGGTGCTGGGGTTTTTTTTTCACGACTGACACATCTGAGCTCAGCTGTTTCACTGAAATCAAGTTCAGCTCTCTCATCAAAGCACTGAAATATTTCCTATTAGCATCCCCTCCATGCATATCAATATCCTCAAAAAGGGCTCCAAAGCTTCTATTCTGTTTCCAGACTCAGCTATTGGCCTGAGAGCAGGTTTGGCTTCCACCTTACCACTCTACAGAAAAAAAAAAAAAGAGTGTTTCTTCTCTTTTCTGCAAGCTGTAGAACAGATTCATTGCTTCAATCTTTAAATAAGCAAGGTCACTTCCTGAAAACACCCCGAGGTTGGGTTTGCCCAGATCTGCTTCTAGATTCCCCCCTTGTCCCTATGCCTTTCTACCAAATAATTCACTTCTTCATCAAAACAATTCACCAAAACAATTCACTTCACTAAAACAATTCACTTCTTCATCAAAACAATTCACTTCTTCACCAAAACAATTCACTTCACCAAAACAATTCACTTCATCAAAACAATTCACTTCTTCACCAAAACAATTCACTTCACCAAAACAATTCACTTCACTAAAACAATTCACTTCTTCATCAAAACAATTCACTTCTTCACCAAAACAATTCACTTCTTCACCAAAACAATTCACTTCTTCATCAAAACAATTCACCTCACCAAAACAATTCACTTCACCAAAACAATTCACTTCATCACCAAAACAATTCACTTCTTCACCAAAACAATTCACTTCTTCATCAAAACAATTCACTTCACTAAAACAATTCACTTCTTCACCAAAACAATTCACTTCATCACCAAAACAATTCACTTCTTCATCAAAACAATCCACCTCACCAAAACAATTCACTTCTTCACCAAAACAATTCACTTCATCACCAAAACAATTCACTTCTTCATCAAAACAATTCACCTCACCAAAACAATTCACTTCATCACCAAAACAATTCACTTCATCAAAACAATTCACTTCTTAATCAAAACAATTCACTTCATCAAAACAATTCACTTCTTCACCAAAACAATTCACTTCTTCACCAAAACAATTCACTTCTTCACCAAAACAATTCACCAAAACAATTCACTTCTTAATCAAAACAATTCACTTCATCAAAACAATTCACTTCTTCACCAAAACAATTCACTTCATCAAAACAATTCACTTCTTCACCAAAACAATTCACTTCACCAAAACAATTCTTCACCAAAACAATTCACTTCTTCACCAAAACAATTCACTTCATCAAAACAATTCACTTCTTCACCAAAACAATTCACCTCATCAAGGTGATGCCTCAAATCATGTCGATGAGTCACTCTCCAAAGGCATTGAAGTCTCCACAGCTCTGAAGGCAATCAGGGTTGGGCAATCTCTGAGGTTGGGTGAGATGGATCCTGTTCCAAATGCAGCCTCTTGGGGATCTTTGCTGGTTATTTTGTCCTTCACCCTCAGCACTGCAGAGCCCATCTGTCCTGCTTGACAAAGTCCATTGAGTCCCTATGGTGAGACAATTAACATCTCACTTGAGATGGCCTCTGGGTCGTTTAATGCTGAATTTATTTCATATGATTGATCAGAGTGCTGGATTACATTTGATCCGTGCTGAACTTCCCTGAAATCCAACTGTCACGACTTAAATTAATGGATGAACTGGAAATGGAGCTGAGGGAGAGTGAAGTGAGTGCTGCCACACACTGCTCCCAAGCCAGCTCATTAAAAACTAACCAGCAGACCTCGATGCTTCACTGCAGTCTGCAGCAAAGCCATGTTTGAAATGCCTGGCTGTGGCAACTCCAAAAAAACCTAAGGTGGAGGAGGAAGCTGAAGCAGGTCTCCCGACTTCCAAGCTCATCATTCAAATAATCGGTTGTTTCCTGACTTGGAAAATATGTTCCAACAATTTGTTTGTGAGCAAAGCCATCAGCTCACTTGGTGACTTGTTCTGATGGCAATTAGCAGCCGTGTGGAACGAGCCAAGCTCATTACTTGCAAACAGACAGCACGAAATCTCTGCACCTTCATTTGCTGTTGCAGGTCCTTCTCTTTGCAATGGGGGGATTTGGCACCAAATGGCTCTAATTCACATTATTTCATTAAATAGCAAGTTTAACTGTACAAAGTTGTTCAGAGAGTTGTTTCCTTTAGGCCACCGAGGTGAGGTCACTTTTCTGAACACATCCCCAGCTGTTACAGCACTGCAGCACCCAAAAATCAGAATTAAGAGGCCCAGCAGATATATGCTGATAATTGTCCTACTAAAAGTGCCAGTCATGGTTTCTGCCTTATATTCTGAGACTTTTTTTCAATAATCTTAAAGAAAATGCACTTTGAAAGTTTGCTTCCTCTTCCAAATTTCACTCACAGGTGCAGAAGTTGTGCTGACAGAAAAGGTTCAGTGCTTATCTAGGCTGAAATGTTATTCTTCACTTTTTCCCACCCCTATACATTTAAATTGGTAAACTATAACAGAAATTGAAGAAATTGCTTCATAGTTTCTTTCACATGAGATATCATCAAGGGAGCATTTTTTACTTTGCAATGAGGTGGCTGCATACAAAAAAAAAAAATTTAAACAAAAATCCTCATCTAGAATAGATTATTAGTAATGTCTCTTGCTGGCATGTAGCTAGGCCTTATTCTTCAAATTCTCTGCCTGAGAATGGCCTCTGAGGGAGCTCTCCTACTTATTAACCATGAGTCACACAGGTAAAGGTACTTGTGCATAAGGGTTCTTGTGATTGCTGGGCTGATCTAAGTGGATGCACAATTATATGATTAAATACAACAACATTTTTTACTAACTACATATAATTTTGGCTGTCACTCAGAATTCAATTGCATTAGATGATTCACTCAATGACTGAGGCAGTCTGGGATCTGTCCTATGCAGACCTTAGGGAATACTGCAAATACTGAACTAAATCACATAACTTATCTTAAATGCAAATGGGAAAGCTTTACAAAGAAACCAATCTATACTCAGCTTTGACTCTATTTGACATCTCCTTCTGTTTGCTTACATTTTGGATTATTAATACAGATTTACAAACCTATGCTATTGTTCATGGAGCTTTTTCTCTTTCTAAGAACAGAGGGCTCATGCAGTTAGGCCTATGTTTAAAAAAAGACCAATATATGCAGGCTGGTCTGTCCTGAATGGTCGAGTCTGGCTTCACAGAACAAGTTAAACTATTTTTAAATTTCCCCATGCCACCTTTTAGACAGTTCCTCCAAAGAGATTTTCTCTTTCTGCTGCTGTAAATCTCCTAGGAGTCATACCAGCTCCACCAGCTCTGCTCAGCTTAGCAAGTCACTCTTTTGTTTTCTCTCAGTCCTGCTTCAACCTCTGGGTCTTATTGCAAAGAGTTTAGTAGCAGACTCTGATTATTAATACATAAAACAGACTCAGTACAGGTTGTGATCATGTCCTGATCCACGTTTGACACCAGGCACTGGCACATTTTGAAGCAGTGGGGTGGCATGGCAGAAACATTTCCCTCTCCCTTCTCTTTCCATAAGCACATGCAAAAAAATCTGCTGTGCTTTTGGAAATCCATGCTAAAATATTCCAGTGCAGATATACCCATGCAGGGGTTTGACTAATATATACACACCACTTTATATGGGTATACCTATAAATATGTGTGTACATATATATATGTGTAGACATATAAATAAATATGTGTATACATATATGTGTATAATATATGTAATATATATATAAATATGTGTGTACATATATATATGTGTATACCTATAAATATGTGTGTACATATATATATGTGTAGACATATAAATAAATATGTGTATACATATATGTGTATACACATTAATATGTATTTATATAAATATGTGTGTACATATATATATGTGTATACCTATAAATATGTATATACATATATAAATATGTGTGTACATATATATGTGTAGACGTATAAATAAATATGTGTATACATATATGTGTATACACATTAATATGTCTATACCCATAAATATGTGTGTACATATATATGTGTATACCTATAAATATGTGTATACATATATAAATATGTGTATACCCATAAATATGTGTGTACATATATATATGTGTATACCTATAAATATGTGTATACCTGTATATATGTGTATACATATATAAATATGTGTATACATATATATATGTGTACCTATAAATATGTGTGCACATATATATATGTGTATACCTGTATATATGTGTATACTTATATAAATATGTGTATACATTTATAAATATGTGTATACATTTATAAATATGTGTATACCCATAAATATGTTTGTACATATATATATATATTGTATATATATATATATTTTATTATTATATATTTGTTTTTATTTTGTTTTTTTATTTGTTCTTTTATTTGTTCCCTATTTTTTCTTATATATATATATATACCTATAAATATGTGTATACCTGTATATATGTGTATACATATATAAATATGTGTATACATTTATAAATATGTGTATACATTTATAAATATGTGTATACCCATAAATATGTTTGTACATATATATATATACCTATATATATACCTATAAATATGTGTATACCTGTATATATGTGTATACATATATAAATATGTGTATACATATATAAATATGTGTATACATTTATAAATATATGTATACCCATAAATATGTGTGTACATATATATATGTGTATACATATATAAATATGTGTATACATATATAAATATGTGTATACATTTATAAATATGTGTATACCCATAAATATGTTTGTACATATATATATATACCTATAAATATGTGTATACCTGTATATATGTGTATACATATATAAATATGTGTATACATATATAAATATGTGTATACATTTATAAATATGTGTATACCCATAAATATGTGTGTACATATAAATATGTGTATACCTATAAATATGTGTATACCTGTATATATGTGTATACTTATATAAATATGTGTATACATATATAAATATGTGTATACATTTATAAATATGTGTATACCTGTATATATATGTACACATATATAAATATGTGTATACATAGAAAGTGAGGCTTGCAGAGATAAACAGATGATGCTTTGGAATTTCTGCATTTCCAGTTCTGTCTCGTTGGCCCTGCCCCGTTTTTCAGCAATTTCCATTTTCCACACCCACAGACCCCTTTGTAACTTTGGGAGGAAACTCACAGAGCCTTTAGTGCAAACCTTCATTTTCCCCAGCTAACTCCCTCCCTTCCCCCAGCTGATTGGAACAGATACAATCTTTGTTTTTAATTCGATTAAACCCGGGGTCGAATCCTGCTCGCTGCTGTTCTGGAACAAACACGGAACGACTCCAGGTTTACAGTGCTACAAGTGAGAATTAAATTACGCCCCGAAAATTCACTTTAAAAAATCTTTCAGCCGCTTCAACAGATGGATAAATGAGGCACAGATCCTCAGGTCAAGCTCCACCACAAGGCATCTCTCATCTGACTCAGGCAGGAGGAAGATGTTGTGACAATAGACAGGGAGTGACTGTAAGGGCGGGGGAGATTTTCCCTTACCAAATTCACTTGATTTAATACAGGGCTTGCAAAATTAATGGTGGCTTTGAGTGATACCTGTATGTTTTATAGGTTTATAAATTGATTGCAGTAAAATCTTATACGTCCTATATCACTAGGTATTGTTTCAGCCTATTACAGGAGATATCTATCTAGAGTTGACTGAATTGTATTAATCTGATCCTAGTTTAATGATGCCTTAACATTTTTATGGGAGAATTTAATGTTTGCAATATCCATGTTCCTTATTTGAAAGTGTGACTTATAGGTTCTCATCTCCCTTAAATTATGAAATCCTTCAGCTAATAAAGGAAAATGATTATGGTTTGCAAAAAAGGCAAAGTCATTTAACAATCCATATAACTGTCTATTGTAGGCCTTTGCATAATAATTGTAATTTAGCTATTAGAAGTTCTAAAGGCAGTTATCAGTCATATGCTGCAATTCTGAGGAAATAAGTGAAAAGTCAAATTATTTAAGGACTTTATACTTTCCAAAGGCAGGGAAAAAACCTAACAGAAATCAATAATACTTTTTATAATAATAAAAAAAATGTTCTATTGGAATAACCAGCTGTTGGTGGCAATTTTTCTAACTATTCAATATTAAAATTTTCAACTTGTCCTCATTTCACTGTCACAAAAGGATCTTATAAAGATATTTCTGTGAGAAAAGAAAGCCAAGTTAGGAATGGAACCTGCAATTCTTGATGCCCAAGATTTCTCATTTTCCTCCTAGGCACTTGAAAAGAGGCCGACAAAGAAATCAGAGGGGCTGCAAACCTGGAGAATATTTCTTTGGAATTTTAAATGCCAGTCTAAAGTTGAGTTCATATCCAGTGTATACCTTGACTATTCCCTTCAGGGATGATGACATTGCCCACTGAATCCAGATTATTGAACTGGTCAACCAACTTTGTGTCCCTCCAGAGAAACAGGCTGGAGTTGGGAAACACAGGGACTTGAAAATGATCAATAAAGGCTCATGACATGTGAGTGGAGGCTGATGGAAATATTTATCCTGGAAAAGAGAAGGGGAAGAGAAGGATGAGGGATTCAGTTGCCCATTTCAGCCACCAGCCAGGGGGCTACAGAGGAGCAGCATACTCTAGGATGCACAGTGAAAGGATAAGGGCCAAAAAATACAAGTGACAGCAAGGAAAATTCCAGCTGCAGGGATGGAAATAAGCTGAGAGCAGTTTAAGCATTGAAAGAAGTTTTATAGGAAGGTTGGAACCTCTGTTCTTGGGAGTGTTCAAGACTTGGCTGGGAAAGGCTCTAAGCAATTTGATTTGACTCTGAGCAGCCTGGTCTAGTGGAAGGAGTCCCTGCCCATGGCAGAGGGGGTTGGAACTGCATGATCCCTTAATTCTAGAATTCCAAATTAACCTCGGCTGGAGCAGGGACTGGACTGGATGGCTTCCATCTCTCCTGTCCTCTGTGATTCTGTTCTACACATCCTCCTGCCTCCCTCACCTCTCAGAGCTGTGGGAGTTCCTGCCTGTCTAAAACCAAGTGACACAAGGAGACTTTCTGTGCCTCCCCCAGCTGGATAATGCTGACAAAAATTGCCAAGTCCCCAGGAACAGTCATGGAGATGTGTCTGGCCACATGACAGCTGCAAATTTCTCTCTCTTCCTTGCAATTTCACGTTGCAAGGGTATTTATCAACGATCTCAGCTGTGCTCTTAATGGAAGCTAAGGTGGCCAGATGAAAATTATCTAAATGAGTATTACTTAAGCCAAAGTAGCAATCTGTTATTGCATGATATTCAAAATCCACTGTGGTAGGATAACTGTGCTTTTACTTCAGCTCTGACATTTGTCTCATCCCACTTACATTTGGCATACAGCATATTTTTTTTTTTTTGTAGCAGACCCAGAGGTCAAGACACAAAATTGACAGAAGTGCCAAGCACACAGCTATTAACTGTAGCATGAAATATCCAGAATGGGAGCAAATCTTGACATTCACCTCCTACCTATAACACAAAGAACTAAAGAGACCCAGATATTGTGCAAAGACACTTTCAGTGCCTCCTTTAAACCCTGTATTTACTGTACTTCTGACTCTGTGTTGTCAGTACATGCTGGCCACCTTGCACATCAATTGATTTCTGTAATGACATCTTTAGCTGGATCTGCAGAACATGCTGAGAAAACAAGTGGTAATGGCCTGACAGAAAACGCATTGCTTCTGTGAATTGCTCATCTTTAATTCACTTAAAATCGGTGTAAAACACACGGGCAAGTTACAGTGAAAAAGATGCCGGGTTACTAAAGGTGAAGGAAAAAAAAAAAAAAGCTCTTTTCATGCATCCTGTGGATGTAAAGTCCTTTGAGAAAAATGGTTTTGAAGAGTCAATTAGTTCCTTACCTCTTAAGAACTATTTAACTTACTGTTACAAAAGGGTCTGATCTATCTCTTTCAACAATATTCTCTGCTTACATCAAATCCAGATATGTGTTCTGTAAATTGTTCTGGATGTTGTATGTCCTTAAAAAACCCCAAACACCAGCAGCAACGACGACAAAAAAATCTCCCAAAGAACAGAAAACTTTTTACTTTGAAATTAACATTTGAACTGTTTAAAAGAACCAGTTAATGCTGTCTGAGTAATAAGAAATAAAACAGTTTCTAAGGAAAACCTTTGATAAAAGCATGATTGCAGTTTAAAAAGAAAAAAAGGCCTCTTAAAATGTCACATTTCTATTCAGAAAAAGCATTCCCAGTGACTTCTTAGAGCATATCAGCCCTTGCTGCATCAAAAGAGTTTTTTGCAGGATCCTCAGACAATTTAAAATGACATGAAGATCTCAAGTCCCCAGGAGATGTGACAAGGACACAGACAGGCACTTCCACCCACCACTCACTGCTGAGAGGACTCCTCCAAATTGTCCTTTGCTGCACTCGTTTTTCATAAGCCTCTTCTCACCTGCCTTATTCTTCTGGCTTTGAATCTCATTTTTTTTCCCCCTTTCAGGTGACTAAAAGCAGGATTCCCAGCAAAGATGGCAGCACTGAAGAAATTATTGGTGGCACAACGTCTAGAGAAAAGTTTGGGTGGTGAGATACTCAATCCCAAGGTGCTGGAACGACTCAAAATTATCTTTATTATTATTTTTTAGTTTGTTTTTTACTAGTAATTTTATTATTATGATATTATTACTATTAACTGCCATAAAGGTGCTGTGCTTTGGCTTGCACAACTCAGGTTCAGTGAAGGTTCACAAACAGCCACAGTCCTCCCTTCAACATCATGGAAAACTGGGTTTCACTGGGGCTTTCCATTAGTGACCACGGAGTCATTTTGAGTGAACCATGTTCAGAATTATTATTTTTTTTTTCTTATTTGCTGCATAATATTATGGAGAAAGAGAGAGGCACTGAGTGCACATCTTATCACCCAACTGTTCTGATTTAGGCTAATATAATACACAATTGGAAGTTGATTACTTTGGAGAGTTAAGCTCTAAAGCTCTATTTAAATATGATGAGTAAGAAACTGGGCTATTAATAATAATTATTGCAAATGTCACTGATTTCAGATTATAAAACTTAATAGCCTATCACCATTAAGCATGTGCTCTCCATAATTGTGCTGTGTACCAAATTGTTCTTGATTCTGTCTCTGTGAATCACTTAGAGAAGAAAACATGTTTTCCCTGCACCTGGGGAGAGGTTGAAGGGAAGGGAACAACTCTTTTTTTTCTTTTCAGGACTTTGTGACAGAAACAGAAGTCTAAATATTTTCCTCCTTGTAAATATTTGTGCTAAACCCTGACACGATTTTTTCTTTACCAGACAAGTTTTATGAATCATTTCATGAGAGATATCTTGACCAGTTCTTCTGTCAGGCTTTCAAAGCCTGATAACCTGAGAAAGAAAGATGATTTTGGCCTTTGGGCTGCATTTCACCTCAAATCACAGCAAAGGAATTGGCCTGATCAGGTTCCACCAACTGACCCTTTCTCTTCTGCCTAATTCTTTCTTCCAGCTTCCTCTAAAAGCTAAAATCCAAGGCATCACTCACAGATTGGTAGATAAAGGTAAGCCAAAATACAACACAAGAATGTTAAATTATGAATTTTTTGCTTATTCCAGTTTCAAAACAAATTTGTTTTTGCAGAACAAAAAGTTACAACAGGAAGATTTCTCTTCTGCTTTCTGACTCCTTACAGAAGAATTGTGTAGGAGCTCTAGCAAGGTGCAGAGAAAGAGAAGAGGGAAAAACACATCAATTAAACTGCAGGTCCAGGTCCTGGAAATCAGGAAACACATATTCCATATAGAAAAGAAATGTTTCAGAAATCCTGAGCACGTGGAAGCTCGACATCCACTTTCCAAGTGCCTAAGTCCTTTATGAAATGGGGGATTTTAGCTGCTGCAGTGAATCCCTTACAATTTTATGCCTCTTTTTCCCAGCCTGCAAATTTGAGTGCTAATTAAAATGTTTCTTTAAACAAGGCTTGGAAATGTTCAGCTCACAACGTGCCTCATATATCCAAGCACTTGCCATATTATTCCTCACGAAATTGGCAAGTTGCTCATATAAAATAGACGAGGCTCAGAATTATTCCATAAAGGCAGAAGCACCCAAAGCCATTTTAACAAGGAGCAGATGCCTTGACAATGAGCAAAGCGTCCAGAAATCAATCTGAGGGGCCTTGCAACAAATAGCTGAGTTTGTCAATTTAGAGCTTTAGTTCACCCAGCAAATCACAGCTGCTAATGTTAACATATCATCCTAGTGCAGGGGACACGCAGCAATAAATGAGAGGGTAAATATTTTCTGCCTAGAGGTCAATATTTGATGCTCTTTAATTCCTCAGATCCATTCGTGTTTAAGAGGCCAGAATGCAGAGGTGCTCTCCAGCCCTTGCAGCTTCCTGCTGACTTTGGATAGAGCTCAGGTACAGAGCAAAAAAAAAAAAAAAAAGTGATTTATAATGCATAATAAATATTATTATTTTCCGTATTACAATTAAATATTATTATACTATGTATTTAATATTTCATACCTATTATTATAATACATAATATTTGTGTAGAAGGGCTGAAGGCATGACCTGGGGACCATTTCTGATCTTTTTGGAGGGTTTCTTTATAGTCACAATAGATTTTGTGGTGGACAAGCTTCATTCACTGGGAAGAATCTTACTTCAAAATAAATGATGAATTGCATACATAGGATAATGCCACTAGATGAGAACATTTATAGTTGTGGGGGTTTTTTTGTTGGTTTTTTTGTTTGGTTGGTTGGGGTTTTTTTGTTGTTTTTTTTTAACAAGAGGTTATATTTAAAATTCCCACCTGTGGAAAGTTTTATGCAATTGAAACAGAAACAAACGATATTATCTGAGTAGGATTGTGTGACATCTTTCCTTTTAGGATATTTTGTGGGGATAGGGAGAATATACTATCTCCAGTAAAGAATTAATAAAACTTCCAGGAAACTAGGATCACTTAATTTGATTAAAAAGATCAAGTTTTTCTCAAGCCACATTTTTCCAATTCAGATCTGAATATCAATTGCCTCAAATTATCAGTATGTTCATATTTACAAGCATGAGCCCACGTCCCTTTTACATTAGCTGTTACATTAGCAAAAGGAATTCAGATTTACAGGGTTTTTTTTGTTTCAGGTAGTTTTCTTCTCTCATCCCAAACACAGTTATCAATAATAAAAATACACAAAATACACCATTTATGCCTATTTAGTAATTCAGATCTTGAAAAGAGCTGCTGATACAATTTCCATGTGTCTAATCTTTTTTTTAGAGGGGGAAGGAAACTGATATATTTATATAGCTGATATACCAATTGCTACACTTTTCAAGGGGTTTGATTTGCCAAAGTACCTGTGCTCTGAAATACTCTCTAGTACCTTTCAGTCTTTTTAGTAACTTAGTGCATTTTTAGAAACAATTTCAGGATCTGCACTTCCTCATTGTGAAGAAAAATCACGGTTATCCTTCAAAATTGACGCGACTACACGCAGTTTATGACTGAAAATCAACAAAACAGAATTCAATTCAAATGAGTGTCTTTCAGAATCTTATTTTTAACCCCCCCAAACAGCTCACCAATCACACCCACTACGTGCAGTAACTTGAGGAAAATGCAGCAGAGTGCCAATCATCCCAGCCCAACCTGGAGCTTGTCGGGTTTTCCTGATTCTGTGGCCAGCTCTCCACAATCCTGCATTTCCTGCTGAGCTATTCCCTGCTCCAGCCAACACCAGCAGTTGTTTTTTTATTTTTTTTTGTCGTGCTGGGTTTTTTTTGTTGTTTTTTTTTTCCTGCCTGCTGGAGGGAGATGAGCAGGCTCCTGTGGGCTGTGCCACCTTTGCCACCCCTCTGGCTCCCCAGGAGGACTCAGGAATTGTTAACACCCACTCCAACAGCTCCGAGAAGAAACGAATTAAACTGAAACAGAGACAGGGTGACCTGGCACAAGTGAAATTCGGCAAAGCTGTGCCACTGCCTGCTCTCTGCTCTTTTCCTGGCACACACCAGGGCAGGGGCTCAGGTTTTACAGAGAAATCAGAGCCAGCAGCTGTGAGGACAGCAAGGAGGAACAAGTGATGCAAATCCTGCTCATAAAGGGCTTGACAAACATCCTTTCTCTACAATTCCAACACAACTTTCCCAAAGCAGCAGCAAATCTCTTGATGCCTTGCTGGGAGTACCTAAAAACTGAGGTCAGACAGAATTAGGGCAATAAAATGCAGTTCTATTTATTGCAGGGCCTTCAGGTACATTTAGGGCAGACGAAGCTTCCCCAGGGGCTACACCCAAAAATGGACCACGGGTCACAGGGTTTCAGCTTTTGTAAGTTTGGGCCATTTGCACATTGGGGGTGAATCGTCCAATTCCAGCTCCAGGTAATGAAGTCATTTATCCCACATTTTCTCTCCCCCAAGTCACTTTTATTTACATTTCTCAGTGCCTGAGGCAGTGAGGTGTCCTTGATCCCCAGCCTGGAGAGGAATTGTTGTGTCTGAATAAAATGGGAGAGCAGCAGCTCACTTTGGGTGTGGAGTTTAGATTTATACACTGAAGAATGAGAGGATTACAAATGTATGGAAAATATCAAAGCTAAAACCCTAAGGCATCACTCTAACAGAGCACAAGCACAGCAATATAAAGGTACCAACTTTACAAGGGGATCTAGGCAAGAAAAGAGGACTTGGCACCAAGGAAATGAAGGGTAAAGAGCCACAACATCAGCTGAGATGGTGAAATTCTTCCCTCAATGCCCACAGAAATACCTACAGAATTCTTCACTTCAGTGTCCAAGCTGAATTGTTTATGCTTCTCCGCAGTAGCTTAAATTCTGTGCTAAAAGACTTTGCCTCTCTTTTAAGTCATTTAGACAAATTTATTTTTAAATCCAAATCTGACTGACCATCTTCAACAGTTTTCAAATAAATTAAATTTATTGTTTGCTGCCACAACAACCCCATTCACACTACTGATCAATCTTTTTCTTCTCCCTCTAGCTATGTATAACTTGATATCCACTTTTTTTTTTTTTCCTCCTTTTAACGAAGTGTTTCTGGGAAACAGGTCCTACAGTTAGGATATTTTTCTCTCTCTTTTTGACAAGCCCATACAGGAAGATAAGAACCCTGTTGGGATGCTGAATAACCTACCTGTGTACGGTGCTGCTCTAAACATATGGCTCCAAAATTCAGAACATATAGATCACTGCTGAAGTCCACAGGATTGATTCATAAGTCAGCAGCATCAGGCAGGTTCTTGATGGTATCTTTATAAATAGGCTGCTGCTCTCACAGTGCCTGATGGTATCTCTCATAGTGACATGAAAGGCATTTGGAGGTTGGAATATGCAAGTTATGCAATTTGTATTCTTGGTGCAGTTCATGGGGGTTATCAGGTTCTTAGAATACTAACACAAATATTTGGGTAAATATCTTTTGTATATTTAGACTCTCTAGTATTTCACTTTTCAGTCTTTTTAGTAACTTGCTGCGTTTTTAAAACTAATTTCAAGATCTGCACTTCCTCATTGTGAAGAAAAAGCATGGTTATTCTTCAAAATTGACACAACTACACAGTTTATGACTGAAAATCAACAAAACAGAATTCAATTCAAATGAGTGTCTTTCAGGATCTTATTTTTAAAACCCCCAAACCAGATCACCAAGTCCTTCAGAAACAGCAGCTGAACGGAGCCACACATTCCTGATTCAGTGAAACTTTGGGCCAAATCACAGAGGAAAAAAAAAAAAACACACACAAACATTTGGTGTGGTTCACTCCAAGCACGCCAAAGGACTGGACATGATTTGGTTTAAAAATTTCAAAAGTGGAAGCAAGATCAGCAGCTGAAAGGATTCCTGAATTTACAGGAGGATTTTCTTTCCAGGAGCTCTGTGTGCAACATTAAGAGGCTGCTTTGAAACCCTCTTAAATCTGTATTCTTCATTTTTAGAGGGGGTGTCGTTGGTAAAACTGATGAGGATCTTCTTCCTTCCTCTTAAGTGTAAGCACTCAGGAATTGATCACTTTTATATTCTCTCTCTGCTCTATGTACATTTGTCTGATATAAGGCATAAGTATATTGAAGCTGTCCTGTGTTGCAATAGAAAAGAAAAAAAGTATTAAAGAGAAGATGTGCTAATAAAAATGGGGTACATCCATATCTTTCTGGTTGATTAACTGAAAAAAAATGCACATCTCTAATAAAAGATGTTATTCCCTGGATGTCCTGGCTACCCACATTACATACATCACATCAATGACATTTTCAGTCACTCTGTGACATAAATAAAATAAAAAATCTGGTACACTGAGACATCCTACCTGACACTTTTCACACCTGCAAACCCTCACCACTACTTTGAAATGTCTCACCACGGTGAATTCCCAACACAAACAATGCACGAGTCCAGGTTTGTCCCTCACACCTCTCTGTGCTCTGGAACATCCCCATGGTCACCAACAGAGCAGCACCTGAGCATTTGGAGAAGCAGGAGGTGGTGAAAATCACTGGTGAAAATTGTCTGTCAACCTCTGCCCAGGGGAAATGTTTGGGGATGCTGCAGAGGAACCTCAGCAATGCTTCAGGTGGGAGTGAGCTGCACAAATCTCCTTTGTTCATCTGCCTTTTTATTTGGCCCCTTTGTTCATCTGCCTTTCTAATTTATCCTTTGTTAATCTGCCTTTCTAATTTATCCTTTGTTAATCTGCCTTTCTAATTTATCCCTTTGTTAATCTGCCTTTCTAATTGGCCCCTTTGTTAATCTGCCTTTTTATTTGGCCCCTTTGTTAATCTGCCTTTCTAATTGGCCCCTTTGTTAATCTGCCTTTCTAACTGGCCCCTTTGTTAATCTCCTTTTTAAATTTAGAGTTGCTGACAGTATGTTTTCGCAGGATGAAAATTAATTTTTTGGTTTACTCATAAACAGAGTTTATAAAGGAAGCTTAACACTATTGCATCAAAACTGCTGAGGCTAAAGCATCTTGTGTTTTACTCTCTTTCTGTTTTCAGCACACAGTGGTGTCCAGGCACCCAAACAAACACACCCAGAGGTGAATCTCTCTCTGAACATCCTCTTACTTATCACATGCATAGAAAAACACACAAATTTTAGCTCAGGAGTACTGGTGTAACTATCCAAATCTTTTTTACAATATAAAGAAGTTAAGCCATTCCTGACATGCAGAAAAAAAAAACTGTTTCAAGTGTCAGTTGTCAATTCCACACAAGCTTAGGAACAGGCAGAGAGGGCACATGCCCTGCAGGTGCTGCAAAGGGTCTTGGTGGGCTCTCACTGCACACTCCCAAAGTTTTCCCAAAGTTTTCCCAAAGTGCCAGTATGGGAATTCTTTTCCCCTGCAATTATTCAGAATGAATCTTTCTGCTTGAACTTCCCATCTGGGAAAAAAACTTTTTGGCCAAAATCAGCTTTGAGCAGCCTGGTGTAGTGAGAGATGGTCTCTAATGTCCCTTCCAAGCCCAAACCATTCCACGATTCTGCGATAAAACACAATGGGAGTTCCCAGAATTTACACTGCTGGCTGCAGGGGGATGGAGAACACCAAAACCCCTCTGCTGTCCACAGCCAGCAGGTGCCTTTGTTTGTGACTTGAAATTCCTCCCTTGCAAACGCTTGAGAAGTAATTCTGCCTCTTTAAACCCGACTTAAAGGGATAATCCTCAGAGCTGGAGCCAGGCAGGAGAGCTGAGCCCAGCAGGGCTGAGAGCCTGAACTGCAGTGTTCTCCAGCAGAATTCCCATTTGGATACAAACGGCAAAGACAAGGCAGAGACAGAGAAAATTGTATTTGCACAGATCAGATCCACATATGAAGTTATCTAAACATGAATAGGCAGCTGAAGAATGTAAGGAAATAAGAAGAAAATAAAGACAGACGAGAAGGGTTAGGCCTCCTCTGCAATGTGAGTTTATATATTTTATATTTTTGCTCCACTAAGACCACTGGATGGTGCAAAGGACAGCTCATTTACAATCTCCTGTTTTATCAGTGTCTCACAGATTTTTTTCTTTTTGTAATAGTTGTTTCCCGTAAATTTTAAAATATTTCAAACAAGATTCAACCAGCAAAGCCTTAACCACTCAAAAAACCTTAAAACTAGGGGAAGTCCCAAATCTGGAAGGAGTCTCATGGAGTGACACCAGTAGGGAAGAACAGGCTACATTAAAGTTTATTTGCCCCTGTTTGCTCTAATAATCCCAATTATGCGTCTGACACAGGGTTCTTTATTCTGCAGCACCAAGGCAGAGCACAACAGCTTCCCAAGGAGAAATGCCATCATGCAGCAACAAACATTCTTTTTCTTTTTGGGGACACTATGGGAGAGGTTAATCTTCTTCTGAAGTCAAATTTCTTCTGCCTTCCAACCTTCCCTGCTTTCTTTGTCTGGACCCTCCCCACCTGAGATGCTGAGTGGTTGCCTCAGCTCATGAAAAGAAGAGGAAATCTTTCTTTCCTTCCCTTCTTTCAGTGTTGTTGCTATCAGAGTGGTGGCATCCCCTATCTTTTGGATCTGTTTGTTAGTGGCTTGCTCAGCCAAGGCCCCCAGGGATACACACTGTTATCTCTGAGGTCTCTCTCTATCTCTTCTGAATTTCTGCATCTTGAATTGCTGGAGTTCCTGTGGGAAACTTTTCACTGCATTATCCAAAGGGCTGGGAAACCTTTCAGTCACTAAGACTTACATTTGTCCTTAGAATATCCCTCTATTAAAGAATATCCCTCTCTTAAAAAATACCCCTCTATTAAAGAATATCCCTCTGTTAAAGAATATCCCTCTGTTAGAGAATATCCCTCTAAAGCTTCTTGTACTTCCTTATAGGTCATCCAGCTCATGTGTCAGTCAGGAATTCTTCTACTTTCTCCCTCACCCTCTTAAAGAATTGAAATCAAAGCATCAGATACAGGTGGAAGCCACTCCCAGCTTTCTTTCTACCCCACTCTCCAAACTCTGAGAAAGACTCAAAGCTGGAAAAATTCTCATGAAAACGGGGCAGGTGACAACCAAGACCCAGCCTGAGCTCACCTGCCTGCATGCCAGGAGTTTGACGTGCCATGATTTACAGAGGAACACGTTTTCCCTTCTCTGTCCCTTATTGTACTTCGAGGACTCCATTACAGCACCTGAGTGCCTGGCAGTCTATAATGCATTTAATCCTAATGACATCTCTGTGAGCCATGGAGGTGCCATAATTTTCATTTCATAGATGGGTAACTGGGGCACATTACACACTCTGTTCTTGTCCAGGAGTTTTATTGGCAGGTGAGACTCCAGGTGGAGCCTGAATAAGGATAACCACAGAGAGGATTATATCAATGTTAAGAATATTAGAAAGTTCCTCAGTGTAGTCACATACCCATATACAGTAGCAAAGTAGTCTTCCAAAATTTAAAGGGTGGCTCTTTTGGGATTTTTTTATTTTTTCCAACAAAAAAATAATGTGATAGTGGGAAAAATTATTTAGAGCAAGCAAAGAAAAGAGTTTTCCAAAATGCCTAGTTTACAAAGTCCTGACATATCTTGATTCCTGCACCCTAAAGTGGACCCAGGTCCCAGACAGCTCCTCTCTCAAAAGTTGGTCCCTTTAGTCCCATTAGGGTTTACTGCTCTGTGCTGGCAGATATTCTCCTATTCTGGGCCAAACCAGATTTATGCTTTGGCCAGAGAAAGGGAAAATCTTCAAAGCTAACACTGCTGGCATTAGCCCTTCATAATCCTCCCCAGTATGAATATTACATTTGCTGTTTTCCAGTCAGATGGTGCCACTGCTGGCTCTAATGGGTTATTAGAACTGTTTGCCACTGGACCTGCTTGGTCATGCACCATTTCCTGGACAATTTTGGGACAGAGATTGTCAATTCCCACTAACATGATATTATCTTATTCCACTCCAACCCAATTTGCACTTGTTTTTTCTTCTGACTCCATATTTCTAAAAGCATCATCCCTGAAAACTGCTAGAAATTATTTATTAAAATTTGAAGACCAAGACAGAGAAGCTTCTGGGTTTCTTAAAGATGTGTGATTCGAAACAATTTTAATAATTTCCTAGACAGGGTCCTGCAAAATGCTTTGCTAGTAAGCATCACATTAAACACACCATCATATAATTTATGTAAACAATTAAAGCTTCAAATTAATCAGAAACACAAGACTTTCTGAATGCTTTCTTTGCAGCAGAGTCTGAGAAAAAAACCCACAAACTTTAAGCTTTTCTGTTACTCAAGACTGAGTTAGGAATGCTGTGATTATCATCACTCATGATCACAACATTTGGGTCTATGTTGTTTCTCTTTTCCAGTTTAAGAAAATTCAAAACAAGGTTTGAATAGTGAATTATAACCACCTGAAGCAGAAATCTGACAAAAATTTAAAATTCATCTTGGGGTTGCTACAAGCAGCCTAGCTAAATCTGTTGGCTCAAGACTTTCTAATATTTTTCAGAAAACAGAAGTATCTCAGATCCCCATTTTCCGAAAGTAAAATATCTTTTTCTGAACACATGTATGAACACATATCTTGTTGATGTTATCTATATTTAACTCAACTACTTATTCTAAATAGCTGATTCAGGTAGGGAAAAATATTTAGACTTAGAGATATGTTGTAGCTTGAGGAAAACAATTGAAATAGGTTTATACTAATAAATATTAATGGTATGGTGTATATCTATATATACCATCCATCATGCCATGGATTATATGGTATATAATCCAAGGAAAATGCCTTTATAGCCAATCCTTATTGATGAAAAAAACGAAACAACAAGGCATCAAAACAATATTTGTTGCACAAATTCTTACAGATATTTTTTTCCTTAAATAAGTGTCAATTAAAAAAAAAAAATCCCAAGCCACTGGACACCAGATTTTCTTGAGAGATTCATGAAACTTTTGTCAGACTTGATGTGATTTTCATGTTACAGACAAAAAAAAGAAAACTCAGAAATGTTTCATGTAGCTTCTTATTTCATCACAGACATTTCTCATAGCCCCAGCAGATAAGTAAAAACCCCTTTAGCATAAGTGTTCTTAATCACACTCCTGCACACATACTGAAATTTGGTTTTCTGCAGGAATCTCATATATTCTCTCAACTGTTTCTCTGTAAGTAAACTCAGTTTTTGACACTTACACCAATACTTTACATGAGCCCCCTGGATAAATACAACTAGCTAGGTGTTCCAGAAAACAGAATTAAAAATTAATGTGCCACAAAGCACCTGAATATTTTAGATAAAATGCAGGGGATTTTATGAATAGAGCTTTGCTCAGTGTTGCACACTGACTTTATTTTTAGGTGCTGCAACGTGTCTTTCACACTCTTAAATGGAATTTCCATCCCCACGAGGGATACAACAGAAACCCAGCACTTAATATAAGCCCAGCCAGGGTGTTTCTAAACCCTGGAGTTGGCCAGGGAAGTGAGCTACAGAGCGAGCAGAACCCAGAGATGTGCAGCCACACAGAATCTTTATTTCCAGAGACAAAAGGGGCAGGAAGAGTTGGAGCTGGAGCACAAACCAGGTTAATGCCACAGCACAAAGTGAAGGAGATGCAGGCAGAAGTTCCAGGGAAGCCTTTGAAGGCTGAAATGGCAGCTCTGACCCAGCCTGGGTGTTTTGTGGGTGTTTTGTGGGTGTTTTGTGGGTGTTTTGTGGGTGTTTTGTGTGCCCAGCTCTGCAGTGTTTGTGGGACAATAAATCTCCTGAGCCTCTGTGGTCACAGAGACTGGGCTGGGCTCCCAAGCCTTGAGTGTCAGCCTTGCAAGGGCAGCTCCAGCCCCCAAAAAACTTCTCACAGGTTATTGTGGAACCAATTCCAACTTCAGGCAAGCTTGGATGCAGCTCCCCATGAATCCAAGGTGTGTGGCTGGGGGGAGAAAGCACAGCAATAATTCAAAGTGACTCAAGCAATGCCAGAGTGGGAGAGTTTCCTTGCCACCCATTTCGACATTTTCAACACACAGGTTTACTACCAGCACACTTTTGTTAGCTTGGATATTTTCATAAACCTAGAGAACCAAAACAAAAGTAAAAGTTCTGTGTTTCATCATTGTTTTGTGTAAAGGCCATGTCCAAACAGAGGATTTCCAGGATAAAAAAAAAAAAATATAAGCAAACTCAAAGAAGTTTGGAAAAGGAGCTTAGATGCAATTAAAACACTATGTGTAATTACAGAAATCAAGTAAATCTGACCCAAATTTTGTGCTTATAGCAGAACTATATTCAGAAAACTTAAAAAAACTGAAGAAAAAGCTTAAAGACAGATAATATATTTTTTTAGCATGGGTGGAAAAACTAGATCAACTTTTGGGCACTCAGCCTTATTTGGAACTGAGGCATAATAACAGCCTATTCTTGTTTTACCAAAAAAGGAGGAAAAAAATAATCTCAGAGATTCTTTCAAACACCTTTACATAAACTAATCCTGAAACAGCCTCCATTTCCTTTATTGAGTAAAAAAATAATCTCAGAGATTCTTTCAAACACCTTTACATAAGCTAATCCTGAAACAGCCTCCATTTCCTTTATTGAGTAAAAAAATAATCTCAGAGATTCTTTTAAACACCTTTACATAAGCTAATCCTGAAACAGCCTCCATTTCCTTTATTGAGTAAAAAAATAATCTCAGAGATTCTTTCAAACACCTTTACATAAGCTAATCCTGAAACAGGCTCCATTTCCTTTATTGAGTAAAAAAATAATCTCAGAGATTCTTTTAAACACCTTTACATAAACTAATCCTGAAACAGCCTCCATTTCCTTTATTGAGTTATGTTCAGGCAGGCTTGGCTGCTCCTTGAACCTGTTCTATTGAGTTGTGACCAAATGGTTTGGGTTGAAAGGTTAAAGATCAAATAATTCCACATAATTCCAACCCCCCCTGCCATGGGTAAGAACATCTTCCACATCTTCCAGGCTGCTCAAATCCCACCTGGCCTTGAACACTTCAGGGCTGGTTCATCCCCAGCTTCTCTGGACAGCCCATTCAGTGCCTAGCCACCCCTAGAGTAAAGAATTTCTTCCAAATCTCTAAACCTAAACCTGCCTCCTTTCACTTTTGAAGCCATTCTCCCTTGCCATAAAAAAGCCTCTTTTCAGCTGTCTTGTAGCACCCTTTAGGTACTGCAAGGGGCTCAAAAGTCTCCCCAAAAGAAAAAGAAAAGGAAAGTTTTGTGTGTTTATGTGAGTATGAGTAAGAGCTCTGTGGATTTACCCTTGCCAAGCACAAAGGGTGCAAACCATGAGCCTTGAATGGCCACACATGAAAGCAAAGATGTTTTGTTCTGTTAAAATAAAAACAGGGATGTTTTAATCTCCACCTGCTTTTGCAGTCCTGACCATCAGAATGGAGAAGGGATTTAGAGTAAAAATAGCAATGATTCAGCCAGTACATTAAAAACCACAAGACCCATTAAATGGAGTTTCTAATAAAAATTCTTCCTAACTGGCTAATTGGAGTTGCTAAATGATTTCTTTTTATAGTAAAAGCTTTATAATTAACAAGCCAGACATTGATTTCTAGTCATTATCAATTTCTCTATGATTATTATTGCTTCTATAATAATCTTCACTGTATTAACATAGATTAAGAAGCTCTTTAAAATAGAGCAGCTTCATTAGCTCCTGCTATGGCAGGAGGACCTGCAGAACTCCAGTTCACCACCACCCAGAAGCTGAAAATAAACCCTGCAAGTCTCCCTTCCTGGGGGCTGACAGCAAACCTCAGTGCTCAACCCTGAGCACTTAACTCCCAGTCAGTAAAACTCCTAAAATCATTAATTTGTACAGCCACGCTGACAATATTTCTTTGTTAATTTTTACTGTTCCATTAATGAAACATCTTTTATGCTACGGACCCACTACGTTTGGGAAACCTTATAAATCCACTTGTAAAACCAGAATAATTTCAGCTGGGCAAGTGAAAGTGGGGTAAAACAACCTTGAAAGCACAATATAATAAACAACAAGGTAATAAAACCCATTTAGTAAGGCTGGGATGGGGAATGACCAGCTCCTGGCTTCCAGGCATTAGAGAGGAACAGGGATGGGACCCAAACTACAGGATTTTATTTCTCTGAAATTCCTGGGAACAGGCTAAGGTCAGTTCTGATGCAGGGAGCAGCCTGCTAGCTACTGCAGCTGGGCAAGTGAAAGTGGGGTAAAACAGCCTTGAAAGAACAATATAATAAACAATAAGGTAATAAAACCCATTTAGTAAGGCTGGGATGGGGGATGAACAGCTCCTGGCTTTCAGGCATTAGAGAGGAACAGGGATGGGACCCAAACTACAGGATTTTATTTCTCTGAAATTCCTGGGAACAGGCTAAGGTCAGTTCTCTGAGCTCTGCCTGCCATTCCCATGGAGCTGTGCTGAGACTGAGAGCAGTGCTGGCTGTCCTTTGGACACACTGACCTCTCATTTCTGCCTGCAAAACACTGAATTCAGTAAAGTTTTACCACGTTTTGAATTCGTTTGTTTCTGAAGTTATCCTGACTGCTTTGCACTCAGATTTTGATCTTTGATTTTTATGGCTGCAAAGAACTCACAACAAGTCTTGCAACAGCACAATATTTTTCTGAGCCATGCAGGGGTTTTATTTCAGTAGTTCCCAGACTAATTAATTTGTGACATACAGAGTATCTTAGAAATATTTGTATTTTGGATGAACTATTATTCTCAGACAGTGCAAGTGATCTCACTCAACTCTCCTCCATTCATTTGCAGAGGATGTCAAAAACAGAGCTCGATGGAAAAGGGTTTTTAAATACTGTGTGATGTTTTATACAGTGGATGGGATGGGCAGAAGGAAAAGCCACGTGCAAGTCTTCCACATCAACACAAACTTACAGCCCACGAATTCAGACTTCCCCACATCCCCAGATATGTCAGGTATGATGATATGGTTTGCCTCTCATGAAGCCTGATAATAGCTGGGCAATTTAAATTTTTAAATGCTGAAACCAAGTTGGGCTCAGACCTGTCCTTTGGCACTCACTCATTTTATTTAAATGTTACAATCGTGGATGAGAGAATGAAAGAAGGAACAAATTGTGGGGTAATTCTACTGATGAAGTAAAAATAAGAAGCATTAAAAAAAATTCTTGTAATTGAAATATTGACTCTACTTTTGAACATAGTTCAAAAATGAAATGTATTGAAGCTGCTTTCTCTCATTATCTACAAAAACCTTTTCAGCTCTCAAGAGAGTTAGTCATAGTAGGATTTTAAATCAAACTTCATAGATTTACTTTGTCAACTCCAGCCTAAACTTTGCTCAGTTTTCTCTGGCTTTCCCAGGAACTGGTAGCTAGGATTCCACCTGTCCTGCCCCCAAGGTGGTCAAGGGCTAAAGGAAAACTTTTGTGTTTTCCTGTAATTTGTTCAAGTTCATTAAGATCTGTTAGACTGACACAGTGATTTTTTACATTAGCAGAAATCTCACTAAGTCCAAAAAATGAACACAAAAGCCTTGCTCTTTTTATAGCTCTCCTCCATTCAGAGTAGCAGAAAGATGAAAAATTATAAAGTAGAAAGTGATGGAAGAGCAGATCCTTGGAGAGACCACTCATGAAGCACCACACACGTGGTTACCTTTAAGGAAAACATGAGCTAATTAATTATGGGGGTGTGGAGGATGGCCAGGGAAAGAAAGAAAAAAAAAAAAAAAAAAAAAAGCCTTCTTGAATAAAGCTTCAAGAGGGAAGAGAGTGGGACTGAACACTGACTTATCCAGAAATTTTGATTTGGGGGAAAACAGAAATAAAATCATCATCACAGTATCTCACAAAAAAAAAATGCCATCAGGTGGTGATAAGGGTCAAGAAAGCAGAAACCTCTTAATTCCTCCCCTTGTAAATTCACTTTTTATAGTCATTTCAGGACCTCATCTTTGTACAGTAACACATTTCCTCATCCTGGCAGACCATCCTGCTACCTTGGAATTTCTAATTTATATATATATATATATATATAGTTTGGTGCAAATATACTCAAACATCCTTTGCCACCTGCCTGCTTTTAAAAATTTCAAAGGCAGTTTTACTTCCCTTCCATGAGACCTGGCATTTCATATTTCATGCTCTTTATTCACGAGGCTTAGCTGAAACTTGATTTAGGAGAAGAGAAACTTGACTATGCAACAGTACAAAACGATTAAAATTAATTGATCTGACCATAACCATCAGTGAATAAGTGGGGATGTAACCATGGAACCATCATGCTTTTTGAAAACTGTCTAGATGGATTTAATGGATATACACAGCAATGTGATCTAAGGGAATACATGCATTCATTTCCCTTTTCCATTCACCTAAGAGGGTATTGCAACTTTTATCTGATGCCACATTAAGGTATAATGTCCACTGATATGCAACAGATCAGGAATTGCCAAAACTTTCTTTGATGTCTTTCAGTCATGTTTCCATCAAATAAAGAATACACACAGAAGCCACCAACTGCTTTGTAACCAGCTAATTGGTTTAGACCAAAACCAACCAGGTTCTTTTACATCTTTAATCCAAATCTTCTTCTTTTTTTTAATCCTTATTTCATTTATTTTATCTAGAGGGGGAAATTGCACACATTCATCTGAAAAACTTACAGAGTGAGAAATTAAACCCAAGAACAAAGTCCAACTCTTTCATCCTGCAATGCAGAGAACATCAAAGGGCCACACCTAGGAAAATATTATTTTACCTCTAAAATTTTTGTCCCAAGGCCATAAAAAAACCTCTCTGCTCATGTCTGATTTATGTTTAAAGCATGTTTTCAGTAACCTCTACAGCTCCATGTCTGGTGAGCAAGCACTCTGGAAGTCCAGCAGAGAATTGTTATGTTCTAGTACAGCATATTTAGAACAATGAATATAATGAAACCAATCTACTTTCTCAGCTATGAAGAGCACATGAAAGCAATTGATATTCTAATTTATGACAAATATCCTGTGGCTACAGCAACAAGGGCCCTGAATGGCACCATGAAAAGGCCTAAGAGCTTTGCATTTTCCATCCTTGTTGGATGGGGCTGTGCACTGCCTTCCCTAAATTCAGTGCACAGCTGGCTTAGACACACACTGGGGCACTCAGGACAAAAGTATTTCTTTGAAATGCTCCAGAGCAAAGTCATCTTGGCCCAACTCTAGGAATTCCTTGAGAAACACTTTTATTTCCTGAGAAAGTGGATGAAAGCAATTAAGGCATGTAAAGATTTAGGTGTCCCCTTTATGCTGTGGTGCTACCCCAATCCTGGCTGGGATATTCCTGTTGTCACTGGGGGTTTTTTCAGTCATTGAGTGACTTTATAATGTTTATCATTGTTGTGTGAGAAGTCTCAGATTGACAAGGCTGTGCTGGTCACCCTCAGGACATGCTCAGAATTTCTCCACAACTCACAGGAGCAGTAAAACAAACTGAGATGAATTCTGAGCTGCGTGGGGTTCAATGAGAGTTGATGGCTTCAAGTAATGATTGAAAAAACTCACAAACCCAAAGGAGGCTTGGGTTCTGATCAGGACCCCTTAAACCCCACATTCCACGAGACTGAGACAGTACCCAGACCTTAATCTATTCATATTTCAAGTATATATTTCCTCTGGTATTTGTCCACCTTTCTTCAGTTCTTATTTACTCGAGACAGAAGTTTTAATGCAAACCCAGAGAGCAGAATGAAAGAAAACATCTGCAAGGTCCAGAATTTCACACCTAGATTTACTTTGCTAATAGAGAGTTCAAATCTAAAGCACATGAACTTGAGGAAAGTTAGGTTCAGCTGTGGCTACCCAATTGCCCACAGTTCATCAAAGTCACTCACCTTCCCAATCCCAATTAGAACTGTCCTTTATGAGACGAAAATGAGAAATAATTTGCAAGACCAGACAATCTATGTCTCCAGCTATTTGTTTGAGGACTATCACAGCATGCTGTGCTTAAGACTTGTGATAACAAACATTAAATTATTTTATGTCATGAAAGTTGTATCGAATGGAGTTAATAAAAATATTCTATCAGTATATAAAAGATTATTTTGAGCATGAATATTGACGTAGGATCAAAATTGGGCTTGATCATTAAAAAATGTAAAGGAATGGGTAATAAGAAACACTAATCCAAAGGACAAAATTTTATCCATGGATTCCAAGTTAGTGGGTTTGGCTTAAGAGCAGATCCACAGAAGAGTAATTGTGCCCAGAAATATTTCTGTGTCTTGTGCTCCGAGTATGAAATGCCACAGAAGCCCTGCCAGCTCAGTGCCTCTCCAAGAGCTGCTGCAGTTCTGGTGTGAATAAAAGCAAGGAATGAAAGAGCAGCCACGTCACTGAGCTTTGGGTCAGAGGGGCTCTTACAACTCCTGGGTGGCAGGGCACTTCAGATCTTCGTTCTTTGGCAGATTTATCCCAATATTTCCTTTAGCTCTCCCTTCTCTTTTCTATCCACCCACCCTGACCATTCAGCCCAGTCCTGGTTCAGCTGTGAGAGATCCTGGAGGTGCCTCTGAGGACAATTTGGGACAACCAAAGCAAATACAGAAATCCCTTGCAGGATTCATTCAGATGCTGTGAGAACATCTCCCCTGCAATATCCCCAGGCTGCAGAGACACAGATGTGTGGTGTGATAACTCCTTGACATTATTTACCCTGATGGCAGGAAATTCATTTCAACTGCACGGGGCTAAAGTGCCAGAATGGTGCATGAGCAGGAGAATTGACTGGGAGGGTGAAATCCATGCTGCAGTTTGATAAAAGGATTTTTTTCGCTGCATTCCTGAGCACCTTGGGTGCTCCAAGAGCCTCCTGGCTGTTTGCAGAGTGTGATGGTGAAGAAACATCACTGCAGGGCCATTCCCTGGTGCTGGGCATCCCAGCCATGGCCACACGAGGGATTTGTTTGAATTCTGCTTCCAGAGCCCCCTGTCTGCACTAATTCTGCCTTACATTTTCCTCGTCTGTGCCTCACTCACGAAAGCTCATCTACTAGCTGACCCTTTTTTTAATTCTGCTGCAAAGATGTGTTTATTCTAAGGACTGTCTGAGTCCTTTTTATTTGATGGCCTAGATATCAACAGCTTTTCCAATGTTAAAAATTCTAGAAAACCATATTCAGTCTGAAAAATGGGGATGTGTGCATTTGTTGGAGGACACTAATGCAATCAGGAATTAGCAATGATGCAGCCATTTTCACAAAAGAAATGTAAGAAATGTTTTAGAAAGAGAATGGCTGTCATTTCCTAAGTTTTACAGAACTACCTTATAAAGTCCCCAAAGCACTGAAAAAAACACACGATGTTATCAAGATGACAAGATCAAAAAAAGAAAGAAAAGAAAAAGTTGATTCAGCCATATTTCATTTACCTGACTACCTCTGCATCTTTTCTTTTTGACAGCTTCACAAGGATATAGCAAAGGATTTCCAATAATCTTCTTAGACTTGGGAATCCAATATTTTCATTTCCAGTGCATCAAGTTGGTGCAAGTGAGAATTTAAGAACAACAAATAGTCAGTCACTACTTTTAGCATGAGCCAAAGTGAATGAAACCCAGGTGAAAGATACTGAAGATGAGAGGACACTTAAATGGAAAAGTAACAATACATATATATCATATATATTTCATATTCTTTGATATAATATTTTATATTATTTTAAATATGTTAGATATTCTGTATATTTAATATTATTTGATATAATATTTTAGATATGTGAGATATGTTAGATACTCTGTATATTTCATATTATTTGATATAATATTTTAGATATGTTAGCTATGTTAGATATACTATATATTTCATATTATTTGATATAAGATTTTATATTTTATATATTCTATATATTTAATATTATTTCATAGAATATTTTATATATTATATGTCATATATTCTATATATTTCATATTATTTGATAGAATATTTTATATTTTATATATTTTATATATTCTATATATTTAATCTTATTTCATAGAATATTTGTTATATATTATATATATATTTTGCTGAGGTGTGTAGATCTTTTTTTGAGTTTTTTCCACTCTTGTTCTATGATATTAATTTGGAAAATATTTTAGTACCACAATAGAACTACAGCCTTTATTTCACTAATTTGTCCCATTTTAGCACCGGCTTTTTTCCCCCCCAGTTTGCCTCTTTCAAAGCCCTGCCAAATGAGTTCAGGCTCAGTTTGGAGACTGTAAATTAACAGCAGTATTCTGTATTTTAAATGACCATGATCACTTAAAAAGCACATTAATCCTGAGTGGCTGATGCTCTTTGGATTTTTATTTCCAGTGGGCAAGAACAGGAACAAATTAATTTCTTTCTTTCTTTCTTTCTTTCTTTCTTTCTTTCTTTCTTTCTTTCTTTCTTTCTTTCTTTCTTTCTTTCTTTCTTTCTTTCTTTCTTTCTTTCTTTCTTTCTTTCTTTCTTTCTTTCTTTCTTTCTTTCTTTCTTTCTTTCTTTCTTTCTTTCTTTCTTTCTTTCTCTTTCTTTCTTTCTCTTTCTTTCTTTCTCTTTCTTTCTTTCTTTTCTTTCTTTCTTTTCTTTCTTTCTTTTCTTTCTTTCTTTCCTTTCTTTCTTTCTTTCTTTCTTTCTTTCCTTTCTTTTTTAAGGGAAACAATCGAGGGAAAATTTTAAAGAAATATTTGAGACTGAGGGTTTGTATTTCCCTTTTAAAGAACCAACATTTTTCCCCAGATGAGGTGTTTTTTTTTTTTTCTTCTTGCTTCTAAGGTATTATTATTATTTTAAAACAAACAAGACAAACCAAAACAAACAAAAAAACAATAACCCAGAACTGATGAAACTACTGCCTCCTGGCTTTGCTGGACATGCAGAATTTCTTCTGACACTTTTGGAGGGTTTGATATTTGCAGCTGCTGCATCATGAGCTCTGCATTGGAGAATTGGGTGGGACTGTCAGGGTGTGAGCACCTGTGTAAGGTAGAGCAAAAATTTCTTTTCTTTAATGCTGAGTGCCATCCTCTGGTAGCTCCAGTTCCACTTGAACCCCACTTCAGGGTTCCAGGAGGATTCTTTCCATCCTTTTGCTTTTCCTTCTCTCTAAATTTGGTTTAATCCTTCCCTGGGGTCATAAACAAAAGGGAATTCTTGCCTCTAAGAGACAAAACTAATGATGAGGTCTGGGGGAATAACTGTACCTGTTGGTTTGCTGAGAGCCAGAAATTATTTCAGTTGTTTATTGTAGGGGTTTTTTTACTCCCTTCCAGCTGGAGTTTGACCTGTAGCTTCATTCTCCCTGCTTTCAGGTGAATTTTATTATTTTTTTTTTAATATTTCAGCTAGCATTGAGTGCTAGCATTGAGTCCCAGCACTGCCAAGCCCACCACTAAACCCTGTCCCCAAGTGCCACGTGTCCATGTCCTCTAAATCCCTTCAGGGCTGGTGACACAAACACTTTCCAGGGGAGCCTGTTCCCCTGCTTTCCATGAAGAAATTTTTCCTAATGTGCAACCAAACCTCCCCTGGCCCAACTTTAGGCCATTTTCTCTCATCCTGTCACCTGTTCTGGAGAAGAAACAAGTTCCCACCTGGCTTCCCCAGCAATTAAATGGAGTTACACCAATTTGCATGAATAGAATATAACAGCCTTGAAGCTTTTATTAGAGTTTGCTATATTCTATATTCTACATTCTATATCCTATATTCTATATCCTATACCCTCTATCCTATATTATATATTCTACATTCTATATTCTATATTCTATATTCTATATCCTATATTCTATATTCTATATTCTATATCCCATATTCTATATTCTATATTCTATATTCTATATTCTATATTCTATATCCTATATCCTATATTCTATATTCTATATCCTATATTCTATATTCTATATTCTATATTCTATATTCTATATCCCATATTCTATATTCTATATCCTATGTCCTATATTCTATATTCTACATTCTATATTCTATATTCCATATTCTATATTCTATATTCTACATTCTATATTCTATATCCTATATTCTATATTCTATATTCTATGTTCTATATCCCACATTCTATATTCTATATTCTATATTCTATATCCCATATTCTATATTCTATATTCTATATTCTATGTTCTATATTCTATATTTTTATCTTCTGTATGACTCCCTAGAGAAACCAACACCTTTCTCCTTTCAAACACTGGACTTCTTTAAGAACTCTGAAATATGGTGAGTTGTTCTGTTTGGGTTTTTTTTTTTTTTTTCTTTTTCTTTTCCTTCCTCGAATTGTTGTGAAGCTTAACAGCAGTAGCACATTTCTAATTAAATGGACAGATAGGACGCTGATAACATCTGCTTTCTGTAATAAAAACTATTGATATTGTTGACCTGACAGATTATCTGCAAAACACAGAGCACAATGGCCAAATCTAAAAGGCAAGGGGAGCAAGAGCAGCTTAACACAAGAATACATCCATTATTATCTGTCCTTCTGCCTTTTGGAATTATTAAGAATGATTATAGAAATTATCAGTCATCTCTGCTTCTTGTTCTGGCATATGAAACAGAAACAGTGATTGAATGTCACGAAGATCTGACTTTGATCTTTTTTTTTTTTTCTTTCTTGATGAAATGACTTTGTAAAGTGCTTCTTATTTTTTTTTATTGTAGCATCTCCTACAGGAATACCCAAAATTTCTAACAGCAGCTGCCATTTTTCAAAATTTTTCTCCATAGTGTTGGATAGAGCAACACTTCAAACAGTAAAAAAAAAAAAAATCCTAATAGGAATTGACATCTACAAAGACTTTCATTGAAAAATCTTAGCCTGTCACAGCCCAAACCTGATTTCTACTTAATGTTTTTTGAGGGTTTTCAGTGAAAATCTGTCCCTCTGTGAATTAGGGTCATACAATTGCCTAGTAAATACCTACTCAACAGTTTTACTACTCTGCTTAAAATCCCAACATTCAAAAACGTCCCATACTTTCCTAAATTAAAGCAATAATTGTGGCAAAAGAATGAAAAAAGTGGCAAAACCACTGGTGTCTCAAGGAAAAAAAAAAAAAAAAAAGTTAAATATCAACTTGACCCTCCATGCAAGGACTGCAGCTCTGTGAGGTGTCTGTGCCACAGAGTGATTTTTTTTTTTTTTTTTAATAAAAAAGGCTTAATGGAGAGTTTATCTGCATTTTCCAGTGATCACAGGAGTCAAGGAGCAGGGACTTTTAAAAAAGAAACAAAACAAACCAAATATCTTGGTGGCTGGCTATGTAGAATCCTTATCTTTAGATTACAGCTTGATTGTCTTTGTGCAGATTTTCTATGCAAAATAAAGTACTGCAAAGGAAGAAATCAAAATATACAATTAATAAAGCCTAGAAACTCACCACATATACTTAAATTACTGTGCCTTAAGAAAAAAAAAAAAAACAACCCAACCAACAGAGGACAGAAATGTAATGGAAATATATTTAACTTTTACAAATTTTTCATTAACTCTACCTGGAAAAAATATTCTGTTTTCACAATATGAATAAAAACCATTCATTTAAAATCAGGTGGGAGTTTCCAAAAGCCATTCCACCTTAATTGTCTGTAGTCTCACTCATATTCCACGTGGCTTCTCCTGCCACTTGATATGCATCAATTTTAAATTAAGCAGATAAAATTAATATGTTTGGTCATGGTCCTCAGTGAGCAAGGTTCTTGTACAGCTATTTTTAATTGATGTGATGCCACTTCTCAATTTCATCCTAAAGCAAATTCTTGGGCAATTTTTGGGCTAAAAAGATGTCTGCCCATGCTCTTCTCATTTCAGCGAGTTAAAACTCCAGCAACCTACCTCAAAGTTTGATCAGCTTCCAGAATTTTGCACAAATATTTTCTGCCTCCATTCTGACAGACTCTTCTAAGGTGAAAGTTCCAAATTTGGCTTTTCTGTAAAGATTGGCAGTTCTGGAATACAGGACTCCAAAGACTCTGCACAGCCTGTCTGGACTGACCTTTCTAAATTCCAGGGAAAAGCAGAAGTCTGTCAAGCTTCTCTGTAGGACCAAGCAATTTTTTTTTTTTTTTTCTGAGCACTATTTACAGCTCTTAAATCTTATTTTTCTTAATAGAGGCAATGTTTTATTAGCAGCACCTTCATCTCTGACAACTTTCTTATTACAGCTTTTGCTTTCTACCCCAAAGCCCTTGGGTTATGCCTAATAACTAAACTCATGTTATACCTTTCCATCTAAATAGCAATGACTGCCATTAAGGAGATCTGACAAGCTTCAAAAATCCTTCTAACTGAACTTTTAGCCATCTAAATTTTTTTTTAAAACTTGTTTATGCAACCAGACAGCTTTTCCCCAAAAAATTTTTTTTTCCATATTTTTTAAGTTACAAAGCAAATTGGCACCTCTTAGACAGCCCAATGCCCAACTGAATGTAAATCTACCACGACAATAACAAATACAAGGCAGATTTAGAAGCATTTGGGACAAACCCAGATGAGTTTCCTGCTTTTGAATGCACGGGCCATCAAACTTTGTTTTAGCTTTTTTAGTCTGTTTAAAAAGGGAAGACAATCCAATACTCTCAGTAATCCAGAAGTGCAAATAAAGGTAACAAATCTGAAGTGAAGCAGGAAGGTAAAGCCACTAATTTCCTCCCCCACTGTATGTTCTGGGTAAAGGAGCTGCCTCATGGGGGCTAAAATTTGGATAAGGTCATAGAAGAAACTTGAAGATTATTATCTTCAAAATATAGAAAATGAAAGGACAGATTTAGTTGAAATATAGAAGTTGCCTGCAGAGTAGCTCCAATTTTTGTGGTACCAGTGAAAAAAAAGAAAGGTGGAAGTTTGTTCTACATTGCATGGGGAGACATTCCTGAAATCTTTCGTGGGTAAACGTGTCCTTTTTGAAAGGCACACTGGTTGAAAAACCATCTTTTGAATCCTTAATAATTTAATTTGTTTCGTTTTTTAACTTCTCAGGCTTCCAAAACATTTGCCTGATACAAAAATGGTCCTCAGGGTGCTCCATGGATTTTTTTCATAAGTTTAAGGCTCAGGACTAAAACATTTTTGCCATTCCCTGGCCCACATACAGTCAGGGGATTGGAAGCTTTTCTGCCACCCACATCATCTGCTCGTGTTTCTGCCACTGCATCATCTGTAAAAAAACCCAGAAAGGTAATTCCAAGCCAAAGGCTCTCTCTGAAAGGGAACATTCTCACACTCTGCTCTGCCTTTTGGTGCCTGGGGAATCCCAGATGGTTTGATAGAGCCACGTTAAGGCTGCTCTTTCTGTTCTACTCAGACCAGAAGCAAAATTGAAACCAACACACATATGCACCCACTCACACAGACATGTATGGGGATCTTTAATGTGGCAAAAAGAAGCAGCTAAAAAAAATGTTTTAGCTGTGATATCACCTTGGATATTGTTTGTGAAGGTGTTGAGTGCAGGGGGTTACCCACCAGCCACAGCTTTGCAGTCAGTGAGAAACTTAACAAGGCAACTCTCTTTGCTTCCAGCAGAATCTGAAAGAAATTCAGGGGCTGCCACAGCAGCAGCACTGGGAGCCAGGAAGCCCAAAAGGGCAGTGGCCAGTGCTTGGTGTGCTCTCACATCTCACCCCAGGCTCCTTCTCACCATCACTGCAGACTTTGTAGACTCGATAGGACCTGTGGGACTCCACATTTTCCTCCTTTTTGCCCCTGGCAGAAGCACACTGTGCAGCAGGGCTGAGATTTTTGTTTGGCCCCCTTGGCTTGCACAGCTCAGCTCTGCACAGCCTCAGCCACACAGGATTGCTGCAGGAGACAAACCAAAGCTCGGTGAGGGATCACTGAAATGCAGGTTTGCTGCAATCCCCAAAGAAAGCAGAAGATGTCAATGCCATCCATCTTAATGGCTTGTGTGCTTCTCCCAGCACAGCTGCCAGTCACAGCCAGCTTAGGGGAAGACGATTTTAATGGCACCAAAAAGAGCTCCTGAAACACAAACAGTGCTCCCCAGTATCTTCTCAGCATGGGACAGAAAACTCAGTCCTTGATGTGACATAAGACTGGAGAAAGCAGTCACTGAAGGTGAAAAGGAAAAACACTTATTTGTGTCAGGAGAGGTGAAAAATCTATTTTCCAGCAGCCAAGAGAAAGGGAAAAGAAGAAGAGGAGAAAAGAAAACCTGGAGGAAAATTGAAAATTACTTCTCTGTTTGGAAATCTGCTAATTGCAAAAGTAATGGAATTGTAAAATATATTCCCTTAGTATTGTCATTGTGATTGTTAAATAAGGAAAATAATCGAATGAGAGCTGCTTGTTTATTCCCACAAATTTAATTTTCACTGAGTACAAACCAGCTCATTAATAAAACTAAACCCTCAGAAACAATTAAACAATCCGAAGAACCCTGCAGCATTCAGATGAAGATTTCACACCACAAATCTGTGCGGGTACACAGAAAAGGAATGGAAAACTTTGTGGACATAAGGATGTTTACAAGCCATCGTTATTCAATTACTGCAACATTATGTTTGATGAATTCAAACGGGGAAAGCAGCCAGGAAGCAAAGCAGTCAGTCCATGGTTTGATAACAAATGTAAATTGTCATTAATACCAGTGTGTAGATACCCAGGCCCAAATTAAGAAGAGTTGCAAATCTCAGCATCACTGCATAGCATTTTTATCTATTTATACCCACGTGCTCTGAGCATTTCTAGCCTGTGAGGAGAGCTCCTAAAGCAGCAAATCACACAGGTCTCAAATGTGCCTGCTTGAGACAATGACCCCGAGGATCAGCTTTTCCTCTGGTCTCCCCACAGATGCCACGGGTACAGCAGAACCCAGTAGGACAAGAATGGAAGAATTCAGGTGGCACAGCCTGTCCACAGGAGCTTTGGATCTGCTGTCAGGCAGGTTTTTTAATTTGCCATCACCGTGTGAGTGCTTTGATGAACGGGACTGTTCTCTTTCTCCCATCTCTGCACAGGAGAGAAGCCCCACGCTGCAGAAGTGCTGTGATAATATTTAGATGAGGCTTTTAGCACTTGTGTGGTGTTAGAGCCTGGAGTAGCTCATCTGCAACGTGTCATGGTTGAGGTGTGCTTGGAGGGGCTCTTATCCCCCTCTGCAGAGCGCTGCACTCCTGCCAGGGGCTCTCCTGCCTCTCAGCCCTGCAGAACGGATCTACAAGCCTTAAAGCCACACGTTTTTACACCAAAAGCCTCAGACACCACGGCCCTTTTGGGGAGTCCCGCCTCAGAACCTGCAGTGGCCAGGCAGCAAACAGGGAGTGAGGAAAAGAGGCTGTTCAGGCTGACTGCAACATTTCCCTGCTGAAATCGCTGACACTGCCACACCTGCAACGAGATTTTGCATCCAAACCTCCCAGTTTCACTGTGCTCAATTCCAGGATCCTTTCTGCATCTTCTGTCTCTCACACTGTGAGACAAGATCCCATTTTCTCCAGGAGGCTGAAGCTGGAGATCTGAGCCATCAGCAGCACCTGGGGCAGGTGGCTGCATGGCCAGACTGGAAAAAACAATGTGCCAAGTGAGCTCTCTAAATAAATCCATGTTTATGTGGGAAGGAATTGTTTGGAAATGCTCCTGGAAACATTGCAGCTCTCGTGGCCAGTGCAGAAGTGGTGGCAGAGATTTGCAGGATGAATTAGGAGTGAGAGTCATTCACACAGGTATAACACCAGGTAAGATAACATGGTTTGCTCCACAGGGGAAACTTTCCTTGATCTTTGGACAAAAGGGATCAGCAGAGTGAGCTCTCCTGGTTAGGCCTGCCTTAAGGTATGGATTTTCCCACCATAAGTAAGAGTATTGCTGTTGCTAAGACGAATGTGACAGGGAGCTTGAAACAGAGATTACTCCTCTACTGAGAGAACCGATTTCATTCCAAGCCGTGACAAAAATTAAAACAAATGAAAATGTTCATAAAACGTTTCCAGAAACAGGCTGAAGAAGGAGGGAATTCATGCTGGAGAGGACAGACCTCAGAGCAGCCTTCCAGCACCTGGAGGAGGTGCAGAGGGAAAATGAGACTTCACCAGGAAATGCAGCAATAGGAAAAGGAGGAATGGGTACAAACTGAAAGGGGGGAATTGAGGTTGGATACACGGAAGGAATTCTTTATTGGGAAGGTGGTAAAACACTGGAAGAGTTCCCCAGAAAGGCTGTGGAGCTCCATCCCTGGCAGTGCTCAGGGCCAGGTTGGAGCTGATGCCTTTGAGAGGCTGATCTGGAGCAGAGGCTGGACAGTGATAAAGGAATAAAGGAGGGATTTTATTGAAAGTTCTTTTTAAGAATACACCTTGAGCCTGGCCATGTCTATACCCAGAATGATCCCAGTCACGAGTTTGCACACTTTTATAAGTTTTGGTCCATTTACCTATTGGGGTTAATCAGTGATAATCACTGATTATCACCAATAATCAATTACAGCTCCAGGCTATGCAGTCCCATACTCCCAAATTGCTTTCTTCAGTTCCCCATTGTTCACACTTTTTTTTTTTTTTTTTTACATCTGAGGCTGTAATGGCTGCTCTTGATTTTCAGGCTGGAAAAGGATTATTTTGTCTGGCTACTCTGTGAAGAGAACTTGCTAACACTTTATATGAAGTTCACACCAAGGCAGCACAAAATCTGAGAAATATGAAAGCTAAAACTTCATTCACCAGAGCATCCTGGTCCAGTGGAAGGTGTCCCTGCCTAGAGCAGGGTGATGAAAAATAAATCATCTTTATGGTCCCTCCCAACCCAAATCAGCAGGTGGTTCTGTGCTTTATCACTAAAAGTATTTCCTTCCAACTGAGGTCATCCCACCTCAGAATATGGTTTTTGATGAAAAGATGATTTGGGGAAAAGGTAACCTCAAAACAAAAGTTTAATTTGGCAAAACAAAGGCAAACTTTTTTGGTTTAATTTAATGGAATATATCTGAATTCCCTAAACACTCTCCTATTCCCAGAAAATATTTCTGTCTCATCAATAGATGAGACAGCATTTTCCAACTAACTGTTTTGATCAAATTTTTCTAACCCCCTCTAATTATTAATGCCACAGTCTTTTTATCTTGGAGGAGTTTTCTTATCCTTAATCCCATTTAACCCCAAATCTGAAGAATATTTTTCCATACATAATCCTATTGATGTATATAAGATTTTCAGATCATGCTTCCCAGCAAGTAAGGTAAAACAGACAGTCCTTAAATATTGTAATAAAGAGATTTTGTACTGAATGACAGTTTTTTTCTCTTTATGATCTCAGCGCTGAAGAAAAAGCACTGAACTGATTATATTTCTTGTTTTAAATATTCATGTGACAATGTTGAAGAGAGAAATGAATATCAGAATGAAAAAATGACAAGAAAAAACGACTACAAGAAATCTCTAGACATTTATCACAGGCCTAGAGGATACAAACCAATCAACTTGGAAAATCTGCTCTTTGATCGAGATGCCCAGTTAAAGCCTACATTATTAATATATGATTCTGTTTAAAAAGTCTATTAATCAAGCAGGGATGAATGATTAAGTGGATAAAGCACTAGCCTTTGACCTAACAGGCAACTTTCACAAATCTCCTGTGAATTCAATTCGTAAAAAAAAAAAGAAAAAAAAAAGAATGCTTCAAGGGCCGTATAAATTATCTGGAAACAATGGCTCTCATTGTTTTTCTCGGTGTCATTAAACGATTTTCATTTGCCTGCAAGAGCATCTCCATTATGTGATTGCCAGGCTGAGGATGGGGGGTGATCAATAAAGGCCCGTGGCTGCTCGTGTTTGATCTGATAATATCAGTAACAAGAGCAGGAAAATCTCCTTTCAGCACCCCACCCTTGTTTTACAGGTGTTCTCACACCTTTGGCAAGATGAAGGAAAAGGAAAGGCCTCGGTGCAGAAGACAGCTCTGTACACAGGAATTGCTGTTCGGGGGTTTGGGTGGGATCCTGGGGGAGGAAACCTGGAACAGTCTGAACACATTCACTCTTCAGGGCCTGGGGATCCCAAGGAATTCCCAGCTCATCTCTGCCATGCACTGCAATTCTCCAGGAGCTCTGGAAACCCGAGGATTTCAGTGAGGTGTGCATCAAAGCAGCTCTTAAAATAAGTAAGGAGCTGAATACATGGCTTTTTAAACAAATGCCAGATTGACAGTTCACACTCTACTAATGCTGCTTTTTCAGGTTCTTTTTGCCCATCAGATTGCCCAGTGATAATCAGTGTTCCCAGTTTTTGTGCTGGCAGCAGAGATAAATTTACTAATTCAGGTGAAGGGCAGGCAGGGGTCTGTCTCATTCAGCAGCACAAGTGAGATCCTGTTGACTTTGTGCACCCACGAGGCTGCAGTCTGTTCTCTTTCTCCTTGTTGAGAAGAAGAAAGGAAATTTATTTTTAGGGCTTTGAACACTAAACTACTCAGTATCACAAGCCCTATCTGCTGTCACTGAGCACTTGATTTGTCATCATGCAATATTTATTGAACCATATTGTGAAATATTTTTTTGTACTCCGCTGCAGAAATGGGGGAAACCCTGAACTTGATGTTGATCCGGAGCAATGATGGGAATGGGAATGGAGGGATTTCTGATGGAGGCTCTGTACCTGTGCCACGCTGGGGGTTAGGTTGGATCACACAAAGATCCTCCTGTTCTGAAATGGGGGAAGTTCACAGCACGGTCTGTGAAAACGGGATTGGAAATCGAGTTTGCCAAATTCATCTCCCAACTGAAATCAGTGCAGGACACCTTGGTGTTCAGCATGCACGTTTGTCCTTTAATGGAAAAGTTTGTCTGGGTTGCATAAAAAAATCCTATTTAACTTATACAGTAAATCCCTAAATATTGGGGCTTACTATTCCTTAATATGAATAGTGACATCTAGCAACACAAATAACAAAAGTTCTGCTAGCAAAATATTTTATGTATTGATTTTACAAATATGTTACCATATCCAGACCAGTTTTCCAAGTGACAATCGGTTAAAAATTAATAATCAATTTTTTTGTTGACAATGCTACCTCATGCTGTCTCCCTAGGTAAATCGTTTCTGATAGGAAAATAGAATGAATTTTTTTAAAATGTCATTAAAATAAGCAAGAATGTCCTCTGATACAAACAGCAAGAGCCGTGTTTTATGTTTGTGGTTTCTTTAAAAAGTTGAAATATAGATCAGCTTCATAGAATGGGGGTTTTTTGTTGCTTAGAATTGTACTGGCAACTTTCAGCCTTTAAAAAAAAGTTGAAAAGAGTTTTTTGAAAGTGAAACCGTTTTTCCCACAATAGAACCAGTATTGTTCTTTACTCACTTTAGGATCAGATTATTTTATTGTCCCAATCCACATAAAATCTCAATTTTTCTGCCCCATCTGTGAGGTCTAAAATGGAAACTATTGGTGCAATTCTGAGATATTCCAGGGCCCATTCAGATATGCCAGAAACTCTGGTGGGGATGACTAGGAAATCTGCAGTGTTCTATTCAAAATTCAAGTATAATTGCTCCTCTGACCCTTCAAGGCACTTCACTGAGGCACTCTGAAATGTCCCTTCTCCCCAGAATGCTGAGAGCTGGATGGAAAACAGACACAAGCTCCCAACTCTCTTCCTTTTGAGCAACAAAAAAAAAAAGCATTCAAAACCCAGTTTACAGCAGAAACTGAGCTCAGACATTGGAAAAAAATTGAAATAATACTAATTCCTATTGTTAACAGGCTGAGCACTGCCTTTGTCACACAATGCAACCATGCTGTCAACAGGGGAAGTTTCACAAGTTCCACCTGCAGACACTGCACACCTTTCTTAGCACACACAGGACTGACCTGCTGGGATCAGGTGGGCACAAAACCCACCAGAATATTCGAGCTTGGATATGGAGCCAGAAGGCATCGGGCTCGTGTTGATGGCTGCTGAATTCTGCAAAGCCAGGTACAATTACCTGCTATACAAACTGCCTGTCAGGTGGGAATTGTTGGAGGCTCAAAGGGAAAGCTGCACCTTCCATTCAGGTGTGGGATTTTAATGATGCCAGAGGAAATGTGAGGACAACAGTCATGCCCAGTTGGGTTTTCCTGGGATATTTTTTTCTTTCTCTAATATTTACATATATCTATGTACACAAGCAGCAGGATGGGAATGCTGGAGCAGCTGTCTCAAAGCTTTTATTCCATCACAACCATCACTCTCTTTTTACAGAACCAAGGGAGATGGAGCAGCTTCAGCTGCTGGCACAGCACACCAAGTTCTCTTTGTCACAAACTCTTTTAACAACTTTCTAACCAATAGCAGAATATTAAAGATGACAAGTGTTTGCCCAGGCCAATTAATAAAGCTGCATGTACACCTTGCTTTGAACAATGCTTGCCTGTAATAGCTTAAAGCAATGGACAAAACTTCTTTGTTAAACTTATATATGTCTACTATTTTACTTAATGTATTTTCCTAAAACCTGTCTTTACACAGCCCAGTTGTTTCTTGTCCTTGCATCTTCAGCATTCTTGCATTTCTCCACCCCGAGGTTTGCTTTCACACAGTTATCTGAGAGTTTTACACCTTTTCTATTTCCCACAATGGGTTTTTTTCCTTCTTCCAAAGACCCCAGTGAAGGGGCTGGAATGGAGAAAATAACCTGGTGGGAAGGGTTACAGACTTTGCACACACCAGGACTTATGGAAACGTTTTATGTGGAACAAGAAGTGGAGTTCCCATAACCTTCAGCTGGCAAGGCTGGTCACAGAGAACCAGATCCACATGAAGGGGGAGCAGAGCACACACACACACACACACACACACACACACACACATGGCCATGAAGATTCCAGATTAGCTGAGACCAAAGCAATTCTCCCTGCATTCCTCCTGGGATGAGGCAGAACTGAGCTGCTGCTTCAGCAGAGAACATCACTGGGCTGTCCCAGGATCGAGATCCCAAAGATGTGAAAACTGGGGACAGAGGAGCTCCAGTGTCATCAGATGCAGCACAAAATGGAACAATATCAGATTACTGACCTGCTTTTGCTGAGACCCTTCCCTGGGGCTCCGTGCTGAATCCCAGTGCCCTGGGTGTTGTTCTGAGCAAGAGCTCACTATGCTACAGATCTTTAAAATTATATATATACATTTAAAGAAAAAAGTCTACTAGGAGGAGTTTTGGAAGGCAATTATGTCTGGAAGAAAAAGAACTGAAACTTTAGTAAATTGTCAACATGATCAGTTATTTTCCATTTTTCACGACATAATGCCTACTGAATAGAGAGATTTTTTGCTAGTCCCTAACTAGCTAATGAGTTCTCCTTAATTTATTGGGGAAGTGGCCAATTCCTCCTCATTGGAAACAGACTATGCACCTATGCCAGATAAAATTCTTTCTTGCTGTCCATCACAAAACTTGGAAGTTTTATGCCCTAATAAACAGAAAAAAAATTCTGACTGGATGTTGTCTCTGTAAAAATCCAACCTAAATTCTCGTTTATATACCCTGCATGCTCCAGAAAGTTTCAGATCTGAATTAATTTTTGACTTTTATAGCTTAGGCCTGCATTTGCTCTATATCCAGATGTATTTCTGCATTGAATGGTTTGATCACTCCAACACTGTCACAACGAGCAGGAACATTTGCAGTGTCTGTGAAATCCATCTGGCACTGAGAGATGCACTGGCAGAGCCAGGACAGGGCTGGTGACTCCCACTGAGAGTGCAGCCCAGTCCAACACTGGGTGTGTGCTATCAACCATCCTCCAAATCCGTTATAGCTGGGGAAAAAAAAAAACCCTCCTTTCCCTTTGGAGAACCAAAATGACATTTAGAAACAAATATAAAAACGCCCGTGGTGATTTAGAAGGATGAACTGGGAGACTTTGGTTTTCTTTTTTTGGAGTAGCAGTGGTGTTAGGGACATAATGCCTGGAATTCATTGATGCTGTGGCTGTTTACAGAGAATATGTAAAATGACACATGCTCCTTTAGCAGGTCAAGGGTGGTCACCTACCCAGGTAGAGCCTGTCCAAAAACACCTCTGGGCAGGGCAGGTGACACATCAAGACTCCAAACCCCCTCGTTGCCCTTACATATTCTACATATTCATTTATTTGCTCACTCTCTTGATTTATGAGAGACATTTCTAGTTAAATGTGTAAGTAGGTAAACATTTTGTAAAAGAGTACACTCAATATTCAGAATTCACAAATGCCAGGAGAGGCTAAAAGACAAAATCCTATATTCTTTAACCATCAAAAGTCCTGAGTATATTCGTAAGCCTCTATGTAATCTTGAAAGGTCAACAGACTTGGATTTTTTATTTTTGCCTGAAGGGAATATCAGTTCCAGGGTTTTTCTCCTTCTTGCCCACTGCCTGCAGTTTGAAAATGCTGAAACTAGTGAATATCAAGTTAGGAATATTATTCCTGTCAAGTAAAACTTGAAGTTCTCTCTATCTACAATGTGAGCACTACTTCTCTCAAACTTTAAATGGTTACAGGAGAGACTCAAGTCAAAACACTTTGGTTATGGATCCAAACTTTAAGTAACTCAAGAGAGAAAGTAATTCCAAATTGGTTTTTGAGGATAGCATTTAACAAATTTACTAAGATGTTTTATAGTCTTTGCACAAGACTTAAAAAAATCATTTCGGTGGCAAGTACAATACTGAGGTTACTTTAGAGCACACAGAAACAGTTCCCAACAACTTAGAATGGGATAGAAATTGTGGTGTCAGATCTAATTTAGAGGGGTGATTAAACAGAATTGCATTGCAATGATTTGGAAATGCTAAAATCCTTATTCTGCAAATATAAAGGAAAACTTATAAAGAGAAGCAAAAAGAGGGACTTCAGGTTTCTGTCCAATGTACTAAAAGGGAGCACTTGGAGTTGTTTGTGTACCAGTTTGAGTCTTCGGTAAAAATCTGGTTTGATCAGCTTTTATGCATTTGATGTTTCTATATTTTTGCTGAGTACATTTGTTTCTCTGTCACTCAGCAAACTCTGAACTGCATTTCTTATTTTACACCTACTTAAATGCGTGTGTGTTGTTCTTAAATTCTGGTTTCACTTTTCTCTGTTAGCCTTTTATCTGTTCAGGACTGGATAGCCCCATTGTCTCTGCAGTATTTACATATATCTGGTTGTTTCAGATACATTACAGCAAGAAATTATTCATGTTATAAAAAAAAAAAAAATCCACCTTAAACAGACACTACTATAAATATTATTAGGTATTGTTTATGGCTACACTCCTGCTTTCTATCTAGTTGTGCTGAAAAGAATGAATAGAAATCATATTTAACACTTGGCCATGACATAAGCCTGAAGACTACCTGGTAAAAAATATCTGTGGTTTGCAGCAGAGTGTTTGTCCTCAGTCTGAGAGCTGCTCTGATAAGGCTGGCTTAAATAATCACTTCCCCTGGCCTGGTTTTAATTAAAGTGACAGTAAGCAAAGGCTGACTAGAAATCGATCACAATCAATGGCCTTATGGCAAACTGGCAGAGAAAAATCCAGTGCATCAGTCAAGAGCAGCCCAAAGAGGCAGGGCTGGGCTGCAAGGGAACAATTTGGGTCCTGGGACTCTCACAGCCCCTGATCCAGCAGGCAATGACCCAAACAGAGCACAGGAAAAGGTGATTGTAACACCCCCACTCCCATTTCTGTCTCAGAAGACTTTTAAAGGAAGAACAAACAGAAAAATGTTTTGCTATCAACTGTGTGGCTGGCAGCTGTAGAGCCACTGCTGCAGGATTTGGGGTTTTTTCAGCACAACCTGCTCAACAGAGCAGATATGTGGCAGCACACAGACAATTGTTTTGCTGCCTGGTCATTTAATAAATATATATTTTTCCACAGTTGTGCCCTGCCTCTGCACTTATATATTCCTTTTCTCTAATGAGTCTTTGACAGCCACCAGGTAATTACTAAGAAATAACTTAGGACCATGTCCTGCATGTCTCACATTTCTGTTTGGCTGACATAATCCTGGCCTGATTTGATTTGGTGATTTGATCAGGGAGAGCCAAGCTCTCCCATTTGGATCTTTCTTTGCCCCAGCCCCAGGAATTTCCTCCCCCTACAGAACTACTTAAAAACATTTCTTCCCATCTCTTTTCTCTGCCCAGACAGGAGGCAGCCTATCTATCCCTGAGGTGGAATATCATGTTTGTCTCAAAGATAAATGAAGGTATATTTAAAGTCTAATGATTGGATTTTACTCCTTATCGAGGTTCTTCTATTTTTCCTTAAAAAAAAAAAAAAAAAAGTTGGATTTTAATTTTCTTTTTAATGCTTTTAATGTTAAGGAAATTACACTTCCAAGTAACTAGTTTGTAATTTGTGATCATGCATGATTCTGATAGTGAAGGAATTTCATTACAGGCACGGTAAAAAGAGGAGAATGCATGTACATTTGCATGTCCATGTGCAGGTAAATAAATACTAAACCACATTGATAACAGAGGCCATTATAATTTGAATAAGATTATATTCTCTCTAGGAGAGATAAAGGGTAATGAAAGACAATTCAAAGCTAGTTTGTTATTATTTCATCAAACACCTCAGCCTCAAGCTGATAAAATTCCCTTGTATAGCTCCCACGAGACATTAACTGCAATGATGCTGCCAACCATTTGTAGTGATCTCTAAAAACATTAATATTACTATTTAAATGAGTTTGTGATGTAGTAGAAGAGAGGGTAAAGCTAGAGGTGAAACTGCTACAGGAGCTTTCATAGAATGACTACCAGTGTGTTACTGGGCATGACAAAATGAATTATTTTCACAATAATTTGGAGACAGGTGCTCCAAAGAGATTTCAAAAGACTCGTGCAGAAGACAAGTTGGAAAATGTTCTGTGAAGTAACTTTCACTGTCCTCATCACCTTCCATGAAAGACAGAAATTTTGTTTTCTTTTCTCCAAACTGCTATGGAGTTTAACTCAAACCTATTTATTCTTTTCTTTCCCTAGCATTCGGATTTGTTTGGGTTTTTTTTGGTTTTTGGTTTTTTTGTTTGTTTTTTTTGTTTGTTTGTTTTTTGTTGTTGTTTTGTTTTTTGGTGTTTTTTTTTTTGTTTGTTTGTTTTGGGTTTTTTTTTTTCTTTTTTTTGTTCTGTTTCGTTTTTTGTGGTTTTTTTGGTTTTGTTTGTTTTTTTGTTTTGGGTTTTTTGGGGTTTTTTTGTTTTTTTGGGTTTTTTTTCCTCATCCTTAATTATTCAAGGAATCCTTCCTTTCGTGGCCCAATTGTTGAGCAGGTTTGGGCAAATGATTGCCTTATATATTTGCATGCAGTGCCAGATTAAACACAGTTGGTTGGTGGCCACGTGGATTTCTGTCCAAAGATTGGAGAATTTTTGGTCTGGTGCCATTCAGAGAGCACAAATCTGAAACTGGCCATGCTTTTGCACTAAGGGCTTCAGAGGAAAAAGAGTTTCAAGCCTTTTTTTTGTGTTTTCTAAGTGTATTAATCCCTCCTAGAACCAGAACCAGACACTTTTCTGCACAATTCGACAGCTTCTATGACTATGGTCTTGCAAAACCACTTGTAAATCTGAAAAGCAATTAATTTACATTTTCTGAACTAAGGAAGTGATGGGGAAAACCAAACAAGAAAGGCAGTTATCTTATTTTCGATGAAAATATTTGTATACTTAAAAAAAAAAATCATGCTTGACTACAGACTGATGCTAAAATCTCATTGTGAGCCTGTTAAGTAAGACTTTTTCAGGGGAATATTTCATTAACACTTGGGAAAAAAAAAAGCACAGAAACAAAAATACAATTGTCACAGCGTGTCACTTGGCAGGTAGAATTTCACAGTTTGTCAAAGCAGAATTTCAGTCCCTTACAGAATGCTCTGGGAAAAAAAAAATGTAATTTTGTTTTCAAGGTAAAATAGGCTGGGCTGAGAAGTTGCTCAAGGCACACACGTGTTACACACAAGGTTTGGGTGGGTATTTTTCTTAAAATTCAAAATAAGGAATGTCCTGTTCCAGCAGAAATAATCAGGTCATAAATTAACTTCTTGTCTACAAAGACTAATAATTGTGGCTGCTGAGCAGGACTCAGCTGATTTAGCCACTGACCATGAACTTTGGCTAGGAAGCCCTGGATATCTAAGTAAAAATCGGAATATTTTGGCTTGAAATTTTATGTTAAAAGAGTTTAAAATAATAGCAATTATTAAAAAACAAACAAAAAAAAACCCACAAAAAAACCAAAACCAAAATTCAACCAAAAAACCCCCAAACAACAACAACAACAAACAAAAAAACCAAAAAAACCAAAAACCACAAACAAGCCATGACAGAACAAAAAAGGAAAGAAGAGGAATTATTCAGGCCTTTGCTAATTAAAAAAAAAAAATTAGAAAGCTTATTGCAGAATTTAAGGATAAAGTTTTGAAGAACTTGGTGAAACTCACTAGGAAATGTCTTTATTCCTCTGTCTAAAATAAATTCTACACATTGCAGAAGTTCTAGAAAACATTATTGAGTTTCATTCATACCTAGACAAAAAGCAAATTTTCTCTCTTCTTCTGCCTACCTGTGATACTTGTGATTTGATAATATAAAATAATTGGTTGTGCATAAATTGCCTTTCAAATATTTTTTTTACTGTAATCAAGAAGGTTTTGCCAGAATAAAGTCAATGAGAATGTGAATTAATATAAGTGTTAACCTGATTTTTAATTGGTAGGATTCACACAATAAAGTTATTTTCCCCACAAGAAGGGACAGTAGAAACGTTCAAGATTATTTTGTGGATTTGGTTTTCAGTGCCCGTTTTAAAGATTCTCTTTTGAACTAGCACATAATATTGTATTTTCTTTTCTTTTTTGTCGAGATTTGAATTTTCTTAGAGAACAGAAAAAAAATTTTTTTTAAGCTGTCTAATATCTTTTCTATCCAGAATGAATGCACTCACTAGAAGCACCTGGTAATAGTGAAATGGGATTTTCTACTTCCAATCTGTTCTTTGTCCTCTGACAGTTACCAAGTGATGGAGAATATTTCAAGATATCTAACAAGTCTTTTACAACTTTGCCTTCAAAGCTGCCCCTTGTTCTGAGCTTACAAAATAGTGAGATAACAGTGATTGCAGGCAATATCTTTCACTAAAAAATATTTTTCTTTTCTCTGCAGAGCTTTCTTGAAGACACATTATTTTCATGTTGGGTTTTTTGGGTGTGTTTTGTTGGTTTGTTTGTCCTTACACCGTTTCCTCAGCTAAAATCAATTCCAGCATGCACCAATAAATAGTGGGGCAATGAAATAAATAAATAAATACAGTGGGGCAATGAAATTATAAATAAATACAGTGGGGCAATGAAATAAATAAATACAGTGGGGCAATGAAATAAATAAATACAGTGGGGCAATGAAATAAATACAGTGGGGCAATGAAATAAATAAATACAGTGGGGCAATGAAATAAATACAGTGGGGCAATGAAATAAATACAGTGGGGCAATGAAATAAATACAGTGGGGCAATGAAATAAATAAATACAGTGGGGCAATGAAATAAATACAGTGGGGCAATGAAATAAATAAATACAGTGGGGCAATGAAATAAATACAGTGGGGCAATGAAATAAATAAATACAGTGGGGTAATGAAATAAATACAGTGGGGCAATGAAATAAATACAGTGGGGCAATGAAATAAATAAATACAGTGGGGTAATGAAATAAATAAATACAGTGGGGCAATGAAATACAGTGGGGTAATGAAATAAATACAGTGGGGCAATGAAATGCAGTGGGGTAATGAAATAAATACAGTGGGGCAATGAAATAAATACAGTGGGACAATGAAATACAGTGGGGTAATGAAATAAATAAATACAGTGGGGCAATGAAATAAATAAATACAGTGGGGCAATGAAATAAATACAGTGGGGCAATGAAATAAATAAATACAGTGGGGCAATGAAATACAGTGGGGCAATGAAATAAATAAATACAGTGGGGCAATGAAATAAATAAATACAGTGGGGCAATGAAATAAATACAGTGGGACAATGAAATAAATAAATACAGTGGGGTAATGAAATAAATAAATACAGTGGGGCAATGAAATAAATACAGTGGGGCAATGAAATAAATACAGTGGGGCAATGAAATAAATGCAGTGGGGCAATGAAATACAGTGGGGCAATGAAATAAATAAATACAGTGGGGCAATGAAATAAATACAGTGGGGCAATGAAAAAAACCCGATTTCTCTACCCCTGTCACACACACAGGCAGAGTTCAGAGCTTGCCAAGATTGGTGCTGTCAGCAGCTGAGTGTCCCCCTTCTGTTGGGGACATCTTGCATCAAGATTTTTTTTTTTTTTCTGCTTTTGCTGTGCTCCCGGGCTGTTTGGATGAGGAATGACAGGGATTTTTCAGTGCAATATGTTTAAATAGATGAGCCTGACCCCACCCAAGGAACCTCCCTGCTGCACAAACCAGGAGGAGCAGGAGGAACACAAACTGCTGTGAAACCAAGCCCAGTTTCAACCTGCAGGCTGCCTCGAGGTGTATTTGTTATATAGGCAATAAGAATCTCTTGGACAAGTTTTATTAATATTCACACTCCACGGAATTATGTCCCAACATAAGAAGAAGCCATTTCCCCCCACAGGTCTGTCCTGGCCCAGATCATCAGTAAAATGTTTCCATCCACCTTAGTGAAAGCAGAACTGGGCACATAGTTATTATCAAATGCTAGGAGGGAAAAATGGACAGAAATATTTGCCACAGAATTGGCTTTGGAAAGATTAGACAAGAAATCAGAGATTAAAAGTTTGCAGTTTCAGCCACAGAAACACAAATGGAAAATTGTCAGGTTTGTGACAGTTTCTAATGGCCTGCGACTTATTTAAACATTTTTTTAGTTCATTTTCTTCAGATATGCAGAAATACTCTCCTTTGGCATCAGAGATGATGTGCAGAGTAAATCATGACAAAACTCTCAGGAAGTCAGGGTGAAACATGCAAAGCCACACTTAAGTCATCAAGAGTTTTTCTCAGTTTTACTCTTCAGAAAAAAACCCGTTATTATGCATATGGAGAAATGAAACTTTTTCTATTTTCCAACAGAGGATCATCTCCTAGCACCTTTGGGCAGGGCAAAAAGAAAAGCCTTTTGGTGGTTTAGTGACAGGATTAAGCAGCAAGATTGAGATCAGCCTCCAATGCTGGCCGAGCTGTACAACTTTCAGGAGAAGAAATTTGGATTTCAGTGTTTCCTGCCTTTCCCCTGCTCAGCACGTGGGCAGTCGTGGCAATGCAGGTGCTACCAAAAACCTTCCACTGGGAGATGAGGATCCAGCCAGGGGAGGTGTGTGCATCCCATTCCCAAACTGGGACCGACAGGCAGGTTCTGTTGCACATATTGATCCTGGCTGATGCTGCCTCACAAGCCTGTCACAGATGGCTGGAACAGAACTATAAATGGAAACGTCAAGAAATGCTTATGAATCTTATCCCCACAGCTGGTGATGGGGCTTTCACAATGAGAAATGGATCTGCAAAATCAGCACAGATCCATGTTTTCATTCAACAGTTCAGATGTTCTTCATGTTCAGCTTTTTCTTTCATGTTAATCTGCAAAGCTTGATTGCAGACCCAACTCCCCAGATTTGGTGGGGATTCAGCTGTAGCACCTCACTCTCACCCTTGGAGTCTTCACAGGGGTAATATGATGTATTTTCCACAAGGTGGAAAAAAAGGTTAATGCTTGTTTTAATGCCCCGAATACAGAGCATTGCATTATTCTTTTGAAGAGTTTGATCCCTGGGGAATAATTTGGGTGAAGGTTTTCCAGTCATATCCCAGACCTTCTTAAAATCACAGCAGATAGAATCAGTTTTTGAAATGCCCTTTATACCTGTCAAGCTAAATAAGATTACAGATTTGTCTGCTCGCAGAAGTGTGATGTCATATAGTCCCATTTGCTGCAGTTCAAGTCATTATCTGTCTTGTCTGCAAGTGCAGTGTGCATGATCTGCAAGATCAATGTTGGCTTTGTGAGAGGGGGGAAAACCAAAGGTGACGGCTGCCAAATCCCCAGATGGAAAAGCAGGAGTCGGGATGTGATAAAACAGGGCTGTCCCCGGGTATGGCAGAGAGAGACACACGGGGAATTCTCAAATCAGCAAGAGGCAAATACCGGGAAACACAAGGGGAGAGCAGAGCACGGTGAGCTTTGTTCACAGGCTGCTAAGCAAGATCAAAGCTGCAAGTGTGAGAGCAAAGAGCACAGTTTTGGACAGGTAATCACAGATGATCTTCACTCATCTCTCTCAGCATCCCCGAGGGCAGCAGGCTCCAGAGAAGCATTTCCCTCCCACACTGCCTGCTCTAGAGCATCCTCACAGCCAGCAGCACCAAGGGCACAGCTTGGCCTGTGGAACACGCTTGGAAAGACTGGATTCGAAGGTTTAAAAGATGGAAATGCTTTTAGGCCAAAGCTCTAAGTAGTAAAAGAGTTTTTTCCATGCACAGAAGAAATCAGGAGCCCTGTGATGGACTGTTTTCAGATGAGCACTTTTCCATAGATGTGCCTGTACTGAAACCTGAATTTCATGAAGCTGTGATGAAACTCATCTGTGAGCCTTGCTGCCAAATCTGCTCAGGGTCTGTTCCATCCTTTAAAATTTAGCATTTTCAATTGTTGCCAGTTATGGCCTATCACACTCCCATACCAAAAGACCTCTTTTATGGTGTTTTTGTAGGTTTTTTTCCTCATATGCCTCAACAATGCTTTACAAGCTGACCTGACCTCAGATGGACATATCTAAGTGTTAACTATCAACAATTATTTTGGAGAAATAAGTTATAAACCCAAAATAGGCACAGATTTACAGAGGAAAAAGAGAAATGGTAAACCTTGGAGACACTAATACGGACACTTGTTCTCTGAATAAATTCCTAAAGGGAAATCCCATGTTTCTCTCATCTCTGTTCTATCAAATATGGAAAGAAAACAGCTCCTCCCTCCCTATTTGACACGAGCATCTTCAAGAACTGCAATGTTTTGTTAATTTATTGGCACATATTTAAATCTCATGAGCTAAGACATGAAGTTTGGCTCAAAAACCCCGAAGAGAATACTGGAAATGTTCTGGTTTTTAAGGCAGTGAGCACTGTGTTTTCTTTGGGGTAGAATTCTGCCTGGGTTGTTGATTAGCAGAGCTCTGAGTGAAGATGGCTTTGAATTGGGGTGCATTTCACCTGTTTTCTTAGAGACCAGGGTATTCCTAAACCAGCCTGGCTCATCACAAATAACACTTCATGAGTGCTCAGATACACTTGGCTAGGTAGAAGGGAATCTCTTAATTCCTGGTGTTCAGTATGGACTTGGCTATTTTACTGTTCATTAGCCACAGGAAAAAAAAATTATTTTATTTATTTTATTTATTCTTATTTATTTTATTTATTTTATTTATTCTTATTTATTTATTTTTTGCTGCTAAAAAAAAAATTACCTGCCAGGTTTATGTTAACTTGACTACAAACTCACTTCTCCCTTGCATGTGACTTTCTCCAAGTATTGATCTCACAGGCTGCATGTACTGTAACATACATTCTGTGCATTCATCATGTAATATATCTGGTTGTTCAACTCCTGACTGCAATTCCAATTTCCTTCCCATACACCTGTGATGGTTTTCACTTCAGATCAAGCAGGAGCTATAAGCTGATATTGAAATCTTGTGTTGAATCAAACTTTTTACCAAAATATCTTTTCTTCCACTAAATAATTCAGTCTACCTTTTTATGATAGAACATTAGAAATTTTATAACTATATTCAGTGTTACACTATCACTGACAATTTAATGAAAGCCAAAGCTCATCTATATCCCCCTGCCTGTTCCACCTTTGGAGGTCGATCTGGTAGAGGGAAGGAGAGGTTTTACTGGGGAATGTCAGCATTTCACTTTGTGCTGGAATATGTAGCAGTTACCTTCAGGGACTGATGAGCTCAGTATTCCCATTCTGTAAGTGGGACAATGTGAGGAATCTCAAAAAAATGTAGGGTTAGACAAATTTACCCGAATTTATCCCATTTCTGACTGAAATATCACGTGCAAACTTTCTGCACAAAGATGCCCCTTATGCAAACTTGATATTGAAACTTTTAACAATTCCTTGCCAATAAAAACACGATGACAGCAGCAATTTCAAACATGTACCAGGATCGTTTTTTTCCCCTGTCTCAGTTGCTGTTTTCGCTTAAGGGGAAGTTTTTTGAGAGTGCCCTAAGGAGAGGAGGAGGACACCAAAGTTATTTCATCCCCTAATGATACACACTGAAGCTTTGTTATGTTTTCAGGGATATTTAAGCAGGCAAAGAGGCACAACATTGATTTTTGGTGCCATTAGGGGCCCTGTGGCAAGTTTCACTGGCAGCAACGGGGATGAGGTGTCCATAAGAACCAAATTGATTTCCAAGCTATAGTCCTGTGGAGATTAAGGCATCACTTAAATCTGGAATTTCCTGCCTTCTAGTGATTACCCCTCCCGACAGGGCCAGCAGCACAAACCCCTCACCTGCTCCTGTTCCATGCAAAGTGATTTTCTTCATCCTTCACAGCTCTTCTTACACATCCTGGTGCTCCTCACCTCCCCCAAAGCACCAGAGGTGAGCTGATCAGCTCAGCTGCACACCAGCAGCAAACAGGACAAGGAAACGAGCAGGTGGAAGAGGCAGAACGTTGTTAACAGGGATCATGACATTATTGAAGGAATAACATCCTGCTCCTGCAGCTGTTCTCCTCTTCCCACCACTATCCACTTTGCTATTCTAACTCTGAAAGACATAATTCCAAGGATTTCATCTGCTGGTTAAAAGCACGCTAAATATTCAAAAAAGGATATCCTTCCAAAAAAATCCTTCACTGGAATGACTCAAAAATGCACTCAGTGTTGGGGATGCTGCCGAGGTGTTCATTAAGAATTTTGTCAGGTGCACGTATTTTAGAATAGGTGTTCTACTGATGTAAACACTTAAGTCAATGAAATTTCACGTTCATGAAATAAAGCTATAATTAATGAAAGTTCAAATTCAAATGTGCAATTGGAAGAGATAGCTTAAAAAAAAAAAAAAAAAAAGTCTGGCAAAATGCAAGCCACCCCTGACTGTATGATCAACAGGATTGCCTTCAGTCACTCAGTCATGCTAATTCACCCAGTTTTATTACTAGCTCTTCATTAACACTCACACTCTGTGTAATTATGCAAATATCTCTGAAGAAGAAGAAGGAAAAAAAAAATGTTCTTTCCAAATCTGTATTTTAGGGGAGTGTAACAACGTATGTTTTCCAGATACTGAGGGATGGTTCCACCACTAACAACGTGTGTTATTAACATGTCATTAACTTAAACTGAAAAACCTTCCTCACAGCAGCGTGGCCCAATCTTTTAGTGCACCTGAATATGACTTTGGCCCAATGCAGGAGTTCCCTATCTCCCAAAGTGGGGTTCAAGGTGGTGAAATTCCTTTTATCCATGATTATTCTATGATATCTCATGGCTTAGGAGACACTCTTCTCTGAATCTTCATTTTGGGTTTCTGCTCATAAATGTCTTTACATGCCCTTACCTGCCTTCCTGCAGGTGCCAGGCACGTTAGGGATGTGAAGCCAAATAATAAAGAAGAGAAGCAGAGGTGGAGGAGAAAGAGGAAAGTGCCACATGTGGGGCTGTGCCTCGTGCAAGAGCAGAAAGCACTGCAGGGCTCTGAGCAGGGCACAGCAGGGACCAAGAGGCTCTGCAGGATTTCAAGAAGAATATTTTGTCTCCACACACTTGGTTTGAGGGGTAATCAAACCAGAGGCATTTCAGTTCCAGCTCTGCAGACTTTGGAGCTGCAAAGACTTGCTGTGTCTTGCTGGTGATGCTCAGGTCCAGCAGCCAATGCACAATGCAAGAGATGCAGTGAGAGGGATAAAACCAAGCCTTGGTGAGCCCAGGCTGGATCCATCCAAATTCTGGAGCTCAGAGTCTGCTCAAAGGTCAGGCTCCATTTCAGCAGTGAAGAGAAACAAAAAGAAGACCTTAAGATCTGGTTTTTGTTAAAACCATCACAGTAATTTGCCCTCTGGGTGCCCCCAGGCTCCTGCAACCCCCTTAGATCCCACATTAGATCCCAAATCATGAGGGGCCAGTGAACAAACCAGGCACAGTCAGCCTTGGCACCCAAATATGTTCCTGGAGTTATGTTAGAGCACTGATCCTTAAAATAAAATTTCTATTCTATTTGTCACTTGATTGTGTCCATTGCTCAGCACATTCAAAACTGAACCTCAGGAGCAGCCCAAGTAATTCTGATTAAAGATGAATAAAATTCAACATCACATTTCATCTCCACACTTTTCTATACAAAAAGGCAAGAGAACAACATAATTAACTGTTCTGCTCACTGAAGAGCTACAGGATCAGGTTCAAGTCTGACTTAATTTTTAAGGGTGGCTTGGTTGTGGAGAATTTTCTTTTCCAGCAATAAGGAAGAAAAGGACTGAAGCCTTGGCCACAGGGAAAGGGGAGAAAAAAAAACCTTAAAAAAATAAATATATTTCTGCATGTTGTCAGAGTGTCGAGTGGAGGGAAACTTCAAGACAGGATGCTGGAATGAGAGGTGTGAGCAGGCCATGCCAGTGAACCTCAGATGGGAACACTTGGACAAAACCTGCACGAACCTGAGCAATCTGCTGCCAGCTCTGTGTATGTACACACCTGAATGCCATGCTGCCAAATATGACAAATGTGACAGAAATTTGAAGTTATTTGCCTCTCGAGTTTGACTGATAACATTATTTAGTGAATATATTTTTCACAAGTCACTAAGGTGAAGGACTGGTTCGACTTTGGTCATGTTATTTCAGCTTCTCAGGACACCTTCATGCATAAAATACACACTGACTCCTCCCCTCCCCCAGAAGGGCCAGTGCACGGCAGTAAAATCCAAAATAAATGAACATGTTCTAATAAAGACAGGATGAACATGGAATTCCATGTCCCTGGGCACGTGCACACGTATACTGCATTGCTCCATGATCTCACGCCTCATAAAAAAAACAAACTGTTTAATTCTGATTTTTAAAGAGCAAAATCATTTGCTATATTGAAACAGCCCATTCATCACATAAAGCATTTGATTCTGTCACCTCAAGTACTTGTTAAATCACTTCCAGCTGCTACAATCAAGGGCTAGGTACTTGCAGGGTCTGACACTTTCTGAGCTCTATTACACCTCTAAGTGTGATTCTCCAATCCAATTCTAGCCTTCATAATAATCAAGTGCCCACTCCACTTAACTTCAAGGCAACTAGGGAACCTGGAATTCTCCATATATGCCTGTGTCTGATTTTCAATCAGATCTCTTCAAGCCAAGACTGAAAGCTCCTGGATACCAGCTAAGTACTCAAATGGCATCATTTGCAGCTTGCAGCAGTGTCATCAGTGGCACTTCCATTGTTAAGCTCCTGTTTTTTCCAGGTCCAAAGCAGTGTGTTCAGACTGAGGCTGAAATTCAATATACAAGGCAGGATGTAGCTGCAAGCATGCAGAGCATCCAGATAAACAAACTCTGTCTGCTCACACAATTTTCTTTACATGGGTCTTAACTAAGCTGCTGTGAGTCGCAAAAATTTATGCAAAAAAAAATTATGTTTTGTGTGCTGCAAATGGGGGTGTCACACATGGCAAACACTGGAATGTGGAGTTGGTGACAAAGTGTGACTCTGGCTGGTCACAGGTTGTGATGTCAGCCCCAAAGCTGAAACGTGAATCTGAGTCACTCCAAAGGAAGCATCGTTATACTCAGGAATTTTCCCCACTTCTGTTTCTTTCTTTTTGGGAAAATCATCTATCATTTTTTCCTTTCTCTCAAAGCATCAGCTCCTGTCCAGCTCATGGGAGAGGCATTACTGCACAGCTATTCCCAAGACCCTGAAATGTTGTTGTGGCAGGAGGTGCACACAGATTACCTGAATATTCCTGCACCCCTGACCAGCATCAGCCGTGTTTGTGTTTTCACACAAACCTGCAGTTCAGCAGCTCTCACTGTGCCTTCTTTGTTTTCCAAAGAAAAACAGGAGATTCCTGCTACAACACCTTGTAGGAAACAGCAGGAAAAGAGGGACAGCAGCACTGACACAGAACTAAGGAATCCCACTTCCCACAGAACTTAAGTTTTCTCTTCTGATGGAAAAGAGAAAAACTCCACCCTACAGTACACATGATATTTAGCCTTGCTTTCTCTAGTGCCAGCTAGCAAACTGCTAATATATTTATACCTTTCATAATAATAAAAATAAATCCTAAAATCCCCCTCACAAATGCAGCAGCACAAGGCAGACCTTGCAGAGCTCCATTTTCCATGGTTTTCTGTGCTGTTTGGGTTCTCTCCCCCAGTAAGGCAAAAAGGAGGTTTATTATTTTCCTGTGGTTAATTCATTCCTCCAACACTTTCAGGTATTAATTCTCCAGAGATTTATAAAGACCACAGTGGGGACTTGAGGTTTATGGGAGAGACACTTGTGGGACTCTTTCTACTTTCTTGAAACTTGTAGGACAATAAGTGCTTATAAAACTGTTCTTTTGCAGTTAAAAGTAGACAGTCTATTCAATTGTTGTTAGCAGGGTCAGGCAGACAAATGGCGATTCCAAAGCTCAAGTTTTTCAGAAAAATGGTCAGGATTTACCAACTTGCAGAGGCATTTGCATTTGGCAAAAAAGGAAAAAAGGTTGTTTTTTTTTTTTTTTTTTTTTTTTTGTTTAGTCTGCCTGTTACGCTGCTTAGAACACTTCAGAAAGTTTCCTGTGCTTTTTTCCTGAAAACATTTTTTTTTTCAACTCTAGTTTTTCATAATATTTATTTCCTTGTGGCAAAATATTCCATTTTTTCCAACGCGATTACCTTAGAAATTTAGTGGCCTAAATACTCTTGAACAAACTTCATTCAACATCAGAAATTTTTAGAAAAAAAGAATTTTAAGAAAGAGAACCTTTTTCCTTTATTTAAAAAGAAGCATTCCTATGCTGTTGTTGAGTGAACACATTCTGCATGCAAAGCTGATTATACAAAGTGCACGCCAGCTGAAATAAAAGGTGTTGAAGAACACTACCACCATCTTTTAAACTAAAAGCTGTGTCATGTGAGAAAATCCCCCAAAATACCCTTAAAAGGAAGGCACTTAAAATGAGCTGGGTATTTTATTTTTTCCAGGCAGTTGTCAATGAGCTCCCAGCCCAATCCTGCTGCTGGAAGGGGCAGTGCTGGCTTGGGGAGGGGCAGGAGTGCCCTGGTGTGGCTTTAATCCTGTCAGGCTGCAGGCAGGAATTCCAGCTGAGGCTCTCCTCCCTGGCCATGGGCACCCAAAAGCAAAGAGGAAGAGGAGCAGGGCTAGGGACACCACGGGGCACAGGTGAGGAGAGCCAAGGTTTGACACACGAGCCTTGACTGCTGCCCTGGGAGAGTGGGGGAAAACAAAGCAACGTGGCTTTTTCTGGCCTGGTGAGTGGATAAATAGAAAATGACAGAAAGTCTTTTGGATGCTTATGAATGTCAAATACTTTTAAGTGGCTGCCTTTCCTTGTCACTTAACATTAAAGAGCCATCTAGAAATGCATTTATGCTCAGTCATTTGGTTAGGGACATAAGGCTTTGCTGGCTTACAACTTCAATAACGATTAGGTAAAAATTCTAAGGTTGGCTTTTCTTTAAAACAGCCCCCCCTTGATAGTTTATGCATAATCTTTGTATAATTTTTCCACCATCAGTGTATATTACTTAAACAGATTAAGAAATAGAATTGTAAATGAGTCCTGCAAGAAACCCTTTCAAACTCAAGATCTTCTCTTTGCCTTTATTATTATTATTTTTCCTTCCTCAAAAGAAGTGCCTGTACTGTACATATTCAAAAATACATTTCTCCATAAGGTTTTGCAAACCAAGCATTACAGCATTTTGATAGTGCATGAAAACAAAACAAGGAAAGAAAGAACTAATCCTTCCTTATTAGACATGTGCATTTTGCTTCTAAGCATGAATAGTAACTGCTCAGAAAAAAAGAAAATCATTATTGTTTCCCATTCTCCTGTTAGAAATTCCCATCCTTTCATTTGTGCTAAAATGTGAATTAACTCTTTGATGGCTGTTAGCAGAGTGAGTGAGCAGAAGCAGGTGTTCCCAATGAAGACAGGAGCAAGCAAAGGCCAGGAAGTTTGTAATTGTATCAAACAGCTGGACCAGGTGTCTGAAAGCTGCTTGGCTGGTTCCAATTCCTGTTCACTGGGTGGGAAAAGCAAACAGCATCATTTGTGCCTCTGAGTAGCTAAAATTTCCCTCCTTGTAACACTGAACTGAGCTATTGCTAATCAGGGAAAGGAATTGTTTTCAACTCTTTTCCCAGTGCCAAGAAGGCAAAATTCAGGTGTGCCATTCAAACCTTTCTGTCAGCGATTTTTTAAAATTTATTTTTCCCCGTTACAAATGCTCATCTGCAAGACCAGATTATTTTCCATTGTCCACTCAGGCTCATTTCTGCATTGTAATGATAGATTTATACTAAAATTAGATCCCAGTGAAGAGCTAGGTTTTCAGGCAGCTGAAGTCATTTTGAAGTCACTTCAAAAAAACCAAACACCAAAGAGAAAATAATCAATGAACCAACTAACCAGCAACAAAAATAACCATCCACCCCAAAACACCATCACTCCTGCAAAACTCATATTGCTGAATGTTTCAGATTAAGGATAGAGGTTCTAAAGGTTTTTAAGGTAATGGAGACAAAGCACAAGTCCTGCTGTGCTCCTGCACAGATAAATTGTTTGAGAACATTCTAATATGAGAAAAGATTAATGCAGAGCATGATGGCAGAATGAACTCCTCACAGCCACCTTTCTCTTTTCCCTTTTCAATCAGTTCCATTAAAACACAGTAGCATAAACTCGTTTGTTTCAAGTTGCTGTGATTCAGAGTTGAAGTGAATTGTATTTTTAGGATTTGGAACCCTGTGCCACGGTTTCAGTTCAGTTACACACAGAGGGAGGATGAGCTCACCACACACATGGCAGGTCTGGCTGTGCATCCTGTGCATCACAGAACTGAATCTGGGCTAAATAGGGATGGCAAAGAGTGCTCAGTACTGCCAGAAACTCGTGGTTTTGATGAATAGTGAGACAGCAAAACCAAAATTAGTTGTAAAGATTTGTGGAAGAATTTCGTAAGAGTAACATATAAATAAAATAAATTAAATTCTGTGCACATGGTGAAAACAAGCCCTCCCCTTAGCTTAAAGTATGATTATATACTAGTTATTATCATTAAGGAACAGGGTCTTGGAGCAATTTTAGCTAGTTCTGTGAATATGCCACATCAGAGATTACTAGGGATCAAACAAGCAGACAGGGTTGAGGATGAGTAGGAGAGGAACAGAAAGAAAACGAGAAAATATTGTCATGATATTTAATGAAAATTTAAATATTTAATGGCACTTAATATTGAGATGAGACATAGTAATAAAAGGCTGGAAGGATGCTGTGGAGTGTGACCCTTCTTGAAGGAGGAATAATCCAATATTAAAAATCAAGGGTTTGATTTTTTTTGATCACTAGGCAATGGACGCTGTGCATTCATTACAATAATTCTTTGGCGTGCTCAATATTTACTTTTGGCTCTTTAGGATCAATCCTTTGATCTATAGAACCTGCTGGACAGAACAAACCCCACTAAGAGGCCACGAACAGGGGGGTCAGACCTCCCTGTGCCACTGCAGAGATGCAGGACCTTGCACAGGCACTGAGACGTTGCTTTCTGCCTTGGACCCTGCTCCATAAAATCCAGTTAATTACACAGTTCTCTCCTCCGTTTTCCCTTTGAACTGCCCTGCTGAAAAGCCACGGATGAGCAAGGTATTAGAGATCAAAACCAGACTGGAGCTGCACACGCAGATCCATCATCCATGGAAGTTTTGACTGGGACCTCAGTTTCAGCTTTTGCTCCTTTCTATTCATGGCCCTGGCTGAGGGTATAAATATCCCCACGACAAGGTCCAGATGCAAACCTGAAGGTGAACTCTGGGTTCTGTCCTTATGTTTGACTTTCAAGTGCATCTCAGTGGCAGCCTCTTGCATTTGGTACATTCTCATTGAAATGCTCATTTCTTCGTGTGGTACCAAACACTTCAAAGCACACTCCTCTGCTTCTCTGCTGCTCGTTGGCTTCAGCAGTGAGCAGCAGCCAGGTTGGGAGTATTATATCTGACTTCTCATTCCAGACAACATCAAAGGGACGTATGTATATTTTAAAGAATTACAGCTAGAGCTGTGCAAAGCTTGCTTTACAAGCCCCAAACCTTAGCAGTGTGTTTGCATCTTCACCTTTCTTTATATTATCCTTTTCATGCTAGGTGTTAGGATCACAGAAAATCTGTTGATAGAACAACTCCAATTATCCCAAATAAAACCAAGATACTTTAAAGGTTCAGATAATAAATGATGTCCTTGGTGTTCACAGGCACAGGGAAGACTTAACTTCTTTCAGCTAAGAAGGAATGCCAAATAATTGCACAAATAATACATGCTTGAAGTTTGTCATATGCTTGGTCTCCTTGCTTTTCACTCTGTCTGATCTGTATTCCCCCAAGTTTCCTAATTCTCTCCAAATCATTTGCATGACTACTCTGCCTCCCTGAAATAACGACACAAAAGGACTCCCCACCCTGAGAGAAACAGCACCGTGCAAACCACTTGTGAAGTTTATAAAAGTGCACTTGACATTTTTTGAGTTTAGGGATGCAAGTGGATGTTTATGCTGAAGCTGTTTACCCAAAGACTCTTCAGGTGCCCCCATTACTGGGTCACCATGTGGCAGCTCCAGCTCTCTCAATTTTTCATGTACTCATGCTCCTAATGCCCCGTGGGAAAACAAGAAGTGCTATTATCCCAGGCTTGTAATTAGGGCAATAAGAGAAGCAAAAAGTGTGATTTCCACACGTACTGCAGATCCTAAATCACTTAACCCTTACCACCAGCAATATTGTGGTAAAAAAACCCCAAAGTGCTGTGCCCCAGGAAGAGCCTGGCTCAGCCTTTCCTGTGCTGCTCCTCTGGGAGCAGCCTACATGCTGCTGCTGGAGGAGGAATCATTAGACATGTTTACTTGGCACTGCACCAAACCACAGAGACCTTTCTGAGAGCAGCAGGCTGTTCTCAGGCCAGGCTTGGAGATGTTTGCACAGTGTCACAGCTCTCCTGGCAGCCCACGACCCCTGCACCTCTCTGGCTTCGTGCTCCAGGTAAGGCTGTAAGTGATGCTCTGTCTGTAAATGTCATTGAGGCTCCTGCTGCAGCAGTGCTCCTGACGATTTCACCTTTGCACAGGTTTATTTGCAGTGAAGGGCACCTGAATCTGCAGTAACCCCAAACCCTGTCCTGACTGAAGGACTGGCCATCTGCAGATCAATATCTGTAGCTTTGCACAGATATTTAATGTCACTGGACACTTCTGCCCCTGCTTCCAGCTCAGAAATTCAGAAGGAAGTCAGGGACAAACAGAAACAGCTTGTTTGGTGCCTTTTAAAGCACTGACCCTTATTAAAAACCAAAATTAAAGTGACAAGCAAGCTTGCAGTGAGTTTTAGAATCATAGAATGGTTTGGGTTGGAAGGGATCTTAAAGATCCCCTCGCTCCAAAGCCCTGCCATGGGCAGGGACACCTTTCACTACACCTGACTGCTCAGAGCCCCATCCAGCCTGGCCTGGAACTCTGCCAGGGAAACAACCACAGCTTCCCTGGGAATTCTGTACCTCACCAGCCTCCCTCCAGCTACTTAACATCCATGAAATCCATCGAGTTGATTAAACCACTGAGACTCGAAGCATTTTTTTTTCTTCCTTCTTCACAGTAAACAGGATGACACCATGATTTAAAAAAAACAAAAAACAAACCAAACCAAGAAAACCCAAACAAACACCCCCAAAAAACCCCAGAAACAATAAAAAACAATCCCCCCCCAAAAAAAAACCAAAAACAAAAACCCCAAACAACTCAAGAAAAGCAATATAATATAAAACATTACCCTCCTGCTGGTATTTTATAGATGACAAGGCATGAAATGATTGATCATACACTGTAATGACGGATAAGGACAATTGGCTGAAAGGTCAAAACTATTAAGTAAATAGTAAAAGAAAAAAAAAAAGAAAAAAAGAAAGACAAGACACTATATTTCTCTCTGAGGCATAGTAAGTTTAAATGGCAGGAAACCATGTCATAGCCACACTGCTTCCATTTAAGCTTAAAGGGTATTGAACTGAAATATCAGCAATTAGTTGAGCATTTTTTTTCCCATGTCCTTTTACAAGGAAAATTTGAGCAGGGTTAAGATTGTTTGGATTACCTCAAGTGCATATTTACATGGACAGATAGTGATAAGACAAGGAGGAATATTGTGAAACTAAGAGAGGAGAGATTTGGATTGGATGTTTCAATTAAATCCTTTACTGAGGGTGATGAGGCACTGGAACAGGTTTTCCACAGGAGCTGTGGATGCTCCATCCCTGCAAGTGTTCAAAGTCAGGCTGGAAGGGGCTCTGAGCAGCCTGGGAGAGTGGAAATGTCCCTGCTCATGGCAGGGGGTGGGAATGGGATGAGCTTTAAGGTTTTTTTTCAACCCAAGCCTCTCTATGACAACATTCATGGTCATACTGTGATACCCATAATAATTTCTATCCCTTAGTTTGTGTGTGCATCTCCATAGACAAGAACAATTTTTTTAAAAAAAATAGAAATTGATGAGTATTCCAATTTCAGGGCTTGTGGACCTCTCTGGATTTTAATACAGTTTTTCCCTTTTTGGATGTAGCTGGGCACAGAGGAGAGCCCTGAGGAGATGCTGGCTGTCCCCAAAGCCTGGGACCCAACTCTCCTGGGTGTGATGCTGCAGATGAAGAGGCTCTGTAGGAATTCTCAGGACCCCCCAACACAGCGAGGCTGTGAGAGCAGTTTCTCACCCTCCCAACTATCCAATTGATTCATTTCAATTTTCTAAAAGCAAAGGCATTTTCCATTTTGTTTATATGTAGTCTTTTTTGTAATTTCTTTCTTCTCTTTCTAAAGAAACCTCTGCAAACATCTTTCTCTTACACCCACAAATCACTGAATCTACTTAGCATTTCCTGAAGAGCTGCAATTTTAATTTTTTTTTTTTGCACATGTGACTTTTTTGTGCTAGTGCATTTGTCAACATTAGAGTAATTAGCTCAAGTTTCATCAACTAGCTGGTGCAATCTGTTCAGAAAGCAACTTGGAATGTTAAAAATCCTAATAAGCTTCTCCAGCTTCACAGTTAAAGCCTAAGGGATTTAATTTCAGTTGTGCCTAAAATCAGAGGGAGTCTTTTAATAGATAAATCAATAACAGTAAAAAACACAAACAAAAAAAAATAGACTAATTAAGAATCACATTATTAGGCAGAATTATTTTTTATGATATGTTAGTTTGTAGCACACTTTAAAAAAAAAATAAGTGGTATTCCACACAGGAAATACTGAATTAAAGCACATCCAGAGATACAAACCCACAAAGGCTTCCATCCCTCAGTAACCTCACGTCTTTGAGTAACCCAATTGAAATAAAAATACTTGAACCACAAATAAGAGGTTATCCAATATCAACTCCTGGTGAAATAGACCCACAATAACAAATATTTTCTGTACTGCTCTTAGGTCTTGTTTTTTCTTGTGGCTGTTTGTGTCTCAACATGAACTTATTTGTATGTTTTAAGTGCAGATAGAATCAGTCAAGGCAGAAACAAGGAAAAACATGTTTTTAAAAGCATAAAAAGACTTATTGGTAGGGGTTTGTCTCCACCAAAAGGCAGCACAAAAAAAAAGGAGCCTCTGGAAAATCTCTTTAACAGCTCCCTGATCAAAACCATTATTTTTTTTTTAAAACACCAAACCAACTTCTCTCCCTTGGAAACCTTTTACTTGCACAATTCAGGAGAAAAGAGGCATGAACAACTTTCGAGTAGAGAAGTGACTCAGTGAAAGCCCGTTCACAGCACAGGATAATCCAGCAGGAATGGTGTGGGGATGTAAATGAAGATGCACAAACCCAAGACTTGTGTGGAGGGTGACTTCCCTGAGGCAGCTGCAGGGGAAAACTGATATGGAAAAAAAGGGAAATGCAAACACCTGCTTGGTCACCTTCATTCGGACAAGTCCTACAAGATATGGGGGGAAATTCATGGCTGGCACTGCACAATAAAACTGGGAATTTGCATTTCCTTCTCTCCCTGCTGCACTGCCCATTGCACACTCTGATAGACAACACGTGCTGTTTTCACTGGGATAGGAGCAGCAGGTGAAGACCAGAGAACTTTTCCTGAAAGAGTTTTCCTGAAGAAATTGGGAAAGGTCTAAGGAAAAGGGCAGCGACAGGTGCCATGGATATAAAATACAAATATTGTTCTCCAGCAGCAAAAAGAAGAGAAAAACCCCAACCTGATAATGGCATTCTTATTTCATCACTCCACAGAAATATCTTCCTCCTAAAAAGTGCCTTCTCTGAGAGATCAAATTAGGCTGTAATACATTTACTAATTAGCAATAATGCACTAGAAATGATAACTCGCAGGGTTGTAGCTAGTGCCGATTATTCCTCCAGCAAACAAAATTAAACATGCTTTTACAATCTGCTCCCTGACAATTTTCCTGGCTTATCCTTCTGTTTTTCCTCACACCAGCAGGAATACAGGGCCACGTTCTGCTCTTGAGGCAATACACCTGTGCCCCTGCCTCAGGAGCACTGCTGGGCTGGGAGAGGAAAAAATATCTTTACTGCTGTAAATTCACCGGGTGAATTCAGGCGTAAATCCTGCAGCACGTTTTGCTCCGTGCCACGTCTGTGTGGGGCACAGATCCCATAAATCCAACCCTCAGTGGGTTATCCCATAAAGCCAATCCGTGGCACATCCCAAGCCTGGTATTGGGGTGCCAGGACTGGGCTGTTTTCCCAGGCAGCTTAAGGGTTAAATTGGGAACCTGGGGAAGTGCCAGGGGCTGCCCAGCTCCGAGAGGAACAAACCCTGTGTGCCCCTCTGTGCTCCAGGTTAGGGGTTCAGCCAGTGTCCCCAACATTGTCCCCTTCGAGCTGTGCACAATTGATGGAGTTTTGTCACTGCTGTCACCCTCAACAGCAGGGATGGGGACCCCCAAAGAGGGATGGGGACCCCCAAAGAGGGATGGGAACCCCCAGAGAGGGATGGGGACCCCCAAAGAGAGATGGGGACCCCCAAAGAGGGATGGGAACCCCAAAGAGGGATGGGACCCCCCCAAAGAGGGATGGGGAACCCCAAAGAGGGATGGGGACCCCCAAAAAGGGATGGGAACCCCCAAAGAGGGATGGGGAACCCCAAAGAGGGATGGGGAACCCCCAAAGAGGGATGGGAACCCCCAAAGAGGGATGGGGAACCCCAAAGAGGGATGGGGACCCCCAAAAAGGGATGGGGAACCCCAAAGAGGGATGGGGACCCCCAAAGAGGGATGGGAACCCCAAAGAGAGATGGGGACCCCCAAAGAGGGATGAGGACCCCCCGAAGAGGGATGAGGACCCCCCGAAGAGGGATGGGAACCCCAAAGAGGGATGGGGACCCCCAAAGAGGGATGGGGACCCCCCGAAGAGGGATGGGGACCCCCAAAGAGGGATTTTTTTGCTGAAAAGTCCTGTTGCTGAAGCAGCAGGAGGGGTTCCAAGGGACATCAGTGTCCCCTGAGGGATTCTCAGGTGCCTGGCTGCTAAACCCCATTCCTGTTTCACATTGCACTGGCTGAAGATTGGGGAGGGAATTTTACTTATCAGATCATAATAGATCTGTGCTGTAGAAAGGATGGTTTAATGGTTTCATTTTTTTTATTATTATTAGGCTTTGTTTGTATTTTTTTGCATGATGCAGAGCCTACAGTTAGTTATCCATTGAAATATTGATAATGACCTGGACCTTTCCTGCTTCAGTAACAAAACTGTGGCCTTGACCACAATCATTTTTTAGGTTTTTTGGCTGCTTTTCTGCCTCCTGCCTGCTTCTTGCTCATTTCTTTGGAAAGAATAAACCATCATCTGTGTGTCTCTCTGCTCTCTCTCCTTTATGGTGAGTCTAACCATGTCTTCCCCATTTTGTGGAAACCAAGTGAGCTTTGACCACCAGTGCCAGGACTGACATTTGTCTACTCTGCTGTGACATCTAGAAAAACAGGAGCAAACATTTAAAAGTTGAGAAGCAGAAACTCTTGTTAAAGACTGTTTTGGTTTTGTTGTTCTTTGTTTTTGCAGCTCTACCTGAATCAGTGTCTGTAACTTGTGAAACATACATTCCTTATCACACAGCAATAAATAAATATCAATTAATAAATATATGACAATTTTCTGAACTATATTTGTTGCCTAAGCTTGTTTAACATGCATTTTTTCAACTTATTGTTGTGTTTTAATAAGAATTGTGGCTTATATATTATTATATATATTATATTATATGTATTGTGGTTTATATATTATATATTACTAGCTGTGTTGCTCTGGCTCTCTGGATTTCCACAAACAACTTATTTTTCCTCCTAAATACTCATACAACCATTTCAGTGCAGAGCTCTGCAAGGCTGGATGCATTGAATACTCTCAAAGCTCAATTTGAAATTTCCCTTTTCTTATTTCAGCCCTTCATTGTTGAATCCTGCCTATTATTACCTTGAGAAAAGTTTTATGGGTTCCACAGTAATCAGCAGACACAATCTGAATAGAAAGAAACTAAATATTAAGGTTGGTGTTGAGCAGAGTGAGCCAGTGCCAGGATGTGGCAGGCAGGGAATTCTCAGTAATTGCCACCTCAGGTCAGGGTGCTGATCTGACTCCAACGTTGCTTCCAGCCCATTGTCCCTGTCACCAAAAGGGACAGCGTGCAGACAGCAGGAGTCAGCAGAAAAAATTCCTCTGATTTTTGCTTTTTCCAAACAGACAAACCAACTCCCTTTGCAGAGAGACTGAGGGGACTGAAAATCATTGCTCAGTTTAGCAGGTCTGGGGATCTTAGGAACAGAGTTACAGACACACATATTCTCCAGCACACAAAGAAAGTTGAGTGACAGTCTTAATATTCCTTTCTAATATGATGTATTGTGACAATAAAGATCTATTTGTAGTCTTTGAAGTGATACAGCATGCTTTATTTCAAAGAAGATGAAGCTGTTGATAAAACAAATCTTCCAACAGTTTAAGTGTTACTGCCTTTAAGTGTTGGGCAGTTTTTCCCATGTAAGCAAAAGATTTTTGCTTTTTGAATGCCTCATCGTCTATCAGAAAATAGCCAAGAAGATTGGACACCCATCTGCTGCTAATTTTTAATTTCCACTGTAATAAGCTCATTATTCTAATAATAAAACTCATGCAATAATTTAGGAGCAATCCCAAAGACCACTGGATTTTTAGCTGTTAGTGTAGGCAGAGGCCAAATCAGAAATGCAGGTAAGCAGCACACCCAGCCAAACAGCACACACATCTCTGAGCTGCTGTTCGAGCTGAATAAAATCAGAAACCCTTAATAGACTTCTTCAAATTTGATTTTGCCAGCCAAGGTTATCCTTGAGGTACAAATGGATCTCACTGGTGTGAAAAGAACTCATTCAACAGAGAAGAATGTGGTGTGCTATCAGACCTATCTAGTGATTTTCTAGTTGCAGTGACTTGTAAAACAGAGAACAGCTGGCTTTTACAAGGTTTTGTTTGTTTGTTTTTTTGTTTGGGGGGTTTTTTGGGTGGTTTTTTTTTGTTGTTGTTTTTTTCTTGCCTGCCTGGAAACCATAAAAAGCAGAGTATTTTACTTGAAGTACTGTTTGGCATCCTCACTCCAAGAGCAGAGCTCTCCAAATTCCCAGAATGTTACCCCTTATTTATATTTCTGAGCTGCCTGCTATCTGTGGCCTCTCAGATTCTCAGTTGCTGCCAGGGTCTGCCTTGCTCCCAGTATAAATCAGAGCAGCTGCTTTTCAGGCTGCTGGAAGAGGGGGAGGAAATCAATTCTCAGCTGTGCCATTGGCTCTGGGCCAGTGGAGGATACCCCCACTGATATTTTCAAGCAAAAATTACATCCTTGTGGCACCACAAAATGTCTAGGTTAAAAAAAAAACCAAAACAACAACAACAACAAAAAAATAACCCAACAAATTGAGCCCTCTGGTTCCTCCCCTTCAGAGATACAGATCTGAATCCAAGCCTGTTTATCAGCTCCAAATCCACCAAAACTTTGAAGAAAGTTTGGATCTATAGCTGTGTTTTATAACACGAGCCCATTCCTACTCCTGACATATCTTGCTGTGCCTGTGATTAGGAAAGGTTATGACTGTGAATCATGGCTTGAGGAAATGTGTAGTACACCTGTGTACAAGAGTAAACTGAATTCAGTTTGCTATTTATCTACTGTATTTATCTCAGTTAAGTAAACTTCGAGTTTGTCAAGATTTCCTGCTGGAAATTCTCATGATAATACGAGTATAATTGCCTTTTTTTGCCACAGACATCTGCTACAGTTTTCAAACAAAGAAAATACTGCGGGTTTTTTTTTTTTTCTTCCCCTCCCCAGGCTTTCTCTATAATAAGATCCTCTCTTATTTTGTGTGTGATAGATTACAAAGCCAGCTGAGGGGCAGTAGAAACCAACCAGCCAACCCTTTCTCCTCCAGACCCTCTTGTCCTCCACTTTCTGAGGACAATAAATAAAAAGTTGCACAATAAACACTGTAGTTCACTAAATGACAAGTCTGCATGCTGGCATGCAGAAGAGATCACACAGTTCGCTCCTCATTTTCATTCTAAGGGTCTTAAATACTTTCAAAAGTCCAGTGTCAAGGACAAAATGGCCAAAAATCATTTATGTGAAACCCCCTGGCTCTCCTTTATTCTGCAAATAAATCCCCAAGGTGTCCTCCTGCCCTTTGAGCAGATCAATGGACAGAACACGGACACTTCAGGGGCCATCCCCTGTCACCTGGGCCCACAAGAGAACTTGTGCTCTCCTCCCCACTGAGGGAGAACAGCTCTGCACTTGTTGGTTTGATGCATTTAGGTGTGAGAACTGAAGAAATCGAAATAAATAAAGCAATTGAAATAAATCTGGTGCAGTACCAAGGAAGGCAAATACTGTCCTTCATCTAAAAGGCACTCCAGAAACGTTTTGGGAAAATGTGCACGGTGTCCTTTAGAATCTGTCCTTACTCGATAGATTTCAGTTCCTGGAGGGATGAAGAGGAAAGAGGTTCCTCAACTTTCATCCAGAGAAATTTCTCGAGAGATTTGCAGTGAGGACAATCAGAAAAAGCTGTGGCAGTGCCTCTGCCTCAGCTCATCACCCCGGGACCAAAAGTTACCTTGTCAAACCTCCCGAGAAATCTCAGAGCCATCATCGTGTGGGGATGGGCAAAGCTGGCTGTGCTGGGAGATCCAGCCTGGGAAGGGAAAAGAGGGTGAGCAGTGAGGAGGAAACTGAACCAGACCCCAAAGTGATGCAGTGCCAGGTTTTGGTGCCAGGCTCACATTGGAGCTCTGCAGAGATGCTGTGGCACAGAGCACGGGGCTCCCACATGCAGGAATTCTCTCCCATGACAGCTGTGTGTGAATGGGAACAGCTCAGCCACTAAAAAAAAAAAAAAAAAAAATCAGAGTTCTGCAGGTTCCGTCCCCCTCCATTGCAACAGCTCAGGCTACAAGGTGCTAACCCAGAAATGATCAGGTCCCGTGTCCAGAGGGAGGAGGAACCCACAGCAGCAGTTCCACACTGACTGCAGTTATCTGTGGCTCAGCATAGCAGGGGGACTTGCTTTTTGTCTTTGCCAAAACCAAAAAAAACCCAACCCAAAACAAAAAAAACCCCCACCAAAACAAAAAAAACCAAAAAAACCCCAAACCAAACCCAAAAAAAACCCAAACCAAACCCAAAAAAACCCCAAACCAAACCCAAAAAAAACCCAAACCAAACCCAAAAAAAACCCAAACCAAACCCAAAAAAACCCAAACCCAAACCAAAAAAAAACCCAAAACCAAAAAAAAACCCCAAAACCAAAAAAAAACCCCAAAATAAAAAAAAAACCCCAAAACCAAAAAAAAAACCCCAAAACCAAAAAAAACAAACAAAAAAAAACAAAACCAAAAAAAACCAAACCCAAAACCAAAAGAAACCACCCAAACCCAAAACCAAAAAATCCCCAACCAACCAACCCCCAAAAAGCCAAAACCCCAAACCAAAACAACAACAACAAAAAAACCACCAAAACACAAAACCCCCAAAAAACCAAACAAAAAAAAACCAAACCAGAAATCAGACCTTCAAACTAGGAGACAAAAAAAAAGGGATTACAACAAACGGATTCTGAACACAGGACAGAAAGGATGTCATATAAATTAAATTCGAAATAAATCAATCTATATAAATATAGATTACAAAACGACCAGTGGTCTCTCAGCCCAGCAGCTACGTTGCCAGCCGTGCTTATCCTGATATCCACCACAGTTTTTGATGGGTCCAAGTTTGTCCCCACACCTCGAGATGCTCAGATGCAGCCTAAAATATATTCAAGGACTTGCTGAATCCTTCAGGGACCGTGCTTGATGCAGGGCTACGAGAGGAGCTGATGTGAGTTTGTTGTTGCAATGCTGTTGGGTGTGATGAGAACAAGGAAATTGATGTTTACCTGCTGGAAAAAAACCCCAAGTTTCAAAAGCTGCCAGTGAGCTGCACATCTGTGTCAGTGGAGTGAAGCCTGGAACGTGATGGGCTGAGCAGTTATTGTCCAGTTCAGCCCCTCTTTTTATTCTTGTGAAGGGTTTCAAACTGCTGGATCACAAAAAAAAATGTCCAAAAAAATCTTTGTAAAACGTCACAGGGAATTTTGATCTCAGTATTTCACTGTGGAGTTAGAATTCTACTTTTCCACAGAATATTTCTATCTCTCCCCCAGCCCCAGCATCTCCCACTTCAGTCACAAGAAACTTCCCTGACAATGAGTCCAGCTGGAGTCTGATGTGTGGGAAGGCAAAGATCTGATCCCGTGGTCAGACAGAGAAAATTCAGACACATACATTTAAAAAAAAAAAAAAAAAATTACTAACTTCTATTCTCCTCCATTTTCACGTTTTAATGTTTGTTCTGTTATTTATGTGGTGAAGTGGTAGTGATTAAAGGAACTTCTTATAGATTGTTCGATTTATTTCCCTTAACATGTGGCATATTTAAAATTATCTTGTCAGAAAGACTCTTCAGAGGCTCTCAAATCCCTCAAAGTGTGCTCTGAAGGCAAAGCTCAGCATACAGAAATATTGGCACACAGGATGGTCACCCTTGGCTTTGATAAAGATCACTGCTAAAGTCTGTTTGGGTGAATTAAATTGCTGTTAAATTCATATTGCATGTATTAATTAGGTTAAAATATATAAAAAGACCAAAGCTCAGCACTTAAATTTCCTAAGTTAAGCTTTTCCCCTCAACTTTTTATTAAAAAAAAAGTATTGAAATATCTAGTGACTCCAAATGGTATCATGTTCAGGTGAATAACCATTAAAAATCTGGGAGCACACCACTTCTATTAAAACTGCACAGAGCAAGAAAACTTAAGTGAAGTTTTCATAAATTCTGGGTTTAAATCAAATATATTCCCAATGATAAGAATCATTCTTATAGTCAGCTACTAGGGACAGCAAGATAAGTTGGACAGCTGACTGGTAGCATAATTATGCTCTGATATAAAAATATCATCATTCTCTTGGCTTTGTTAATAGCTCTGGCAATTTAAACCAACTCAGTTAAAAGGAAAAAAAAAAAAAAAAAAAGGTATTTGGCTGTCTGAAAGTCATCCCACAGCACTCCTGTGAAATGCTTACTCTGAATAAAGGGCTGCCAATGTTATAACCTGACACAGCACTCAGTTTCTCAGAGGACAGAAATGGTTTTTCAATCAGAAGTGAATGTGTGTTTAAGCCACTTCTCGAGACATTCTTACTGCTGTCCCTAAGAGTGGCATGACTGTTCCAAAGTCACTGCAGCCTCATTAGAGCTGCCACCTTTGGGCAATTTCATCAAATTAAGGAAATCCAGGGGTTGGCCAAGGGTCTCTGATGCAGGTGCAAAATTTCCCACTCAAACAAATAAAAAAAAAAATTAAATATGCTTAAAAAATGATGAATCACAACAGCTGTGAGTGGACCCTGCTATGCCTTTCCACTTAGATTTTTTCACTTGTTTGATGAAGAGAACAGCCTGGAACACATCAGAAACAGGGACCTGAGATTTCAGAGCCTGTGGGGATAGAGGGCTAGGAAGGAAAAAAAAAATCTGTCAGCATGGAGAACTTAGCTCTTGTATGCTGTCCTGTTCTGCCATGGTGATGTGAAGAATTATCTACCCCTTCAGATTTAAGAAATTCTTCATAAAATGGGGGGAAAGCTACAAAACTACAAAAAAAAAGGCAAAAAAAGCAAAAAAAAAAAGTAAAAAAAACAACCAAAAAAATCAAAACAAAACAAAAAATCCCCTAACACAAAACACTTTAAAAAAAAAAAAAAAAAAAAAGTACTCCCTTCGAGTTCTCCTTTCCTTTGAGATTAGAAGAAATTATCATTATCACATTTCCCTGTGCACTTTTCCAGGAAAACGTTGTGGTGGTACATTGAAAAATAAGCCTGGGCACTTAAATGAGTACAGGTTTGACTTTACATGCTGGGGAAATCAAATGTACACATTGAAAGGCTTCATAAGAGATGGTCTCACTTCTCCTTTCCTATCCCCTTTGACAGTAATCATCCTAATAAATTCATTATAAATAAACTTAATATTTTTTTCCCCCCTCTGCTTCCCCAGTAGCAAAATTCAACATAATTTTCTTTATATGGACTCAAGCTCTTTTTAGTGACATTAATATTAGAGGACTCTGTTGAGGGTGGTTGCATCATTTCCAGCACAGTGAAGTCCTGAACTAGGACTGGAATTACTAATATCACTGAAATTCTCCTATTCCTAATAATAATAAATTGAAAATGACTGCTTGGCTTATCTCTGTAAGTAATGGGATCACATTAAGACAAGTGCACCGAAGATAAATATTGGATATAAACTCCTGACAGGAAGACATCTTCCAATGAGAGATGGGAAGAAGTTCTAAATCAATATAACTCAAGAGAAAGAACAAGGAGAGGGGAAAAAAGCAGAATTTGTAACACCAGAGAGAGAATTGGGCTGGCCAAAAAACCACAGGGGATGGTGGAGAGGGAAAGAACACCAGATAACTCACAGGATGAGCCTGCAGCAACTGAAAAGAAGTATTGGCCTCAAATCTTCTGTGATCCCAACTAGAACAGTCTTACTGAAATTTGTGGCTGGGAAAAAAAAAAAAAAAAAAACGAAAAAAAAAAATCAGGAAAGAAAAAAAATCATTAGGGCAAGGATCTGTTAACAATTGATCCAGACAACCTTAATGGTTGAATTTAGACCCTCAGGAACAGGATTTGCCTCTGACATAATCTTCAAATATTCTTGTAGGGTGCATCTATAGTTCTTGGCAGAGAAGTTCTCTGAATTAAAGGAAAAATATTTGTTTATTTGTTTCTACACAGAGCCCCACAGCTGCAAGACAAACTCCCTTGCTTGTTTGAAGATGGAGGTTTAATTTTTTAACTTCAGCCTGAGAGGTGGAGGATGGAGAACTCAGTGCTGTGATGAGCAGGTCAGGACTCCTCTGCATGCTGGCATTACCCCACAAGGTCAGGACTGCTAAAAATGACATTTTTTTACTGATCAGCTGCCAGCCCCTCTGTGCTAACCATATGGAGGGGAAAAAAAAAAAAAAAAACAGAAATAGTCTTGTGGCATGAAGTTAACTGCACTCCCCAAAATTACCTCAGAAATCCCCTCTGTCTTTTATGGATCAGGATCTGTATTTTTGGATCAGGACCTGCTTCTACAAACAAACATTTTCCAACCCACAGAAACACAGCAAATCCCCACGTTCAGTTAGATGCCACTCAGCAAAGCCAAAGTGGATATTTAGGAATTAATATGTGGGTGTCCCCTAATCTCTGCAGGGGCTTCCTGAGCCAGGGCAGCCCCAAGATAAATTGGTGAAGCTGCATGGCTAATGACAGCCCCCAGCCACTGTGGCCTGCTCATTTAAAAAAAAAAATTAAAAAAAAAAAAAAAATTAATTGTCTTAATGTGTTCTGCATAGCTACCTGCTCCCAATAAATAAAACTGTGCAGGGACTTGGTGTTTTTCTCAGTGTCTGAGCAGTTATCTGACACCTGGGCAGGTGAGAGCTGGCTCATGGCAAGGATTCCCACAGCAGCACTGGGTGGGGGGATCAGAAAATTCCCAATCCAGGTGCCAGCTCTCCCAGGCTGAGTCCCAAGCCAAGCCTAACTTCCCAGGACTATTTACCTGGCCTGGCCCTGCAGGGCACAGCAATTTTCAGAGCATCTCAGAGCAGAGGGGCTCTCAAACCTGGTTTTAACAAAGTCCACAGTCAGGCAAGCCCGGGTCTCACACCCAGCCACGTCTGGGCTTCACCTGCAGTGCAAACACGCAGAGAGAGCCCAGCTCGCCTTTGGGTGGGTGAGGCAAACAATCCCAAAAACCATCCTTGAACTGGGTGGGTGAGGCAAACAATCCCAAAAAACCATCCTTGAACTGGGTGGGTGAGGCAAACAATCCCAAAAAACCATCCTTGAACTGGGTGGGTGAGGCAAACAATCCCAAAAAACCATCCTTGAACTGGGTGGGTGAGGCAAACAATCCCAAAAACCATCCTTGAACTGGGTGGGTGAGGCAAACAATCCCAAAAAACCATCCTTGAACTGGGTGGGTGAGGCAAACAATCCCAAAAAACCATCCTTGAACTTTCCTCCTTTTTCTCCTTGAGCTTCTCAAGTGCTGGGCTCTTTTTGGCTTCCCCTGGAGCCAGGCAGACCCCCCGAGGATGCTGTGCCTTCCTGCAGGGCTCAGTCCTGTCCAGGGGGGAAAATAAAGATATTGGGGGGATGTTCCCAGCTACCCATATTCCATATCCTTCAAATCATCTGGTCCCACACCCCAAGGGCCTGTCCTGCCTGTGATAACTCTCAGTGCTCAGAGATTATCAGCAGGACAATTGATAACGACCTGTTGCAATGATCTTTTTAACCCTTTTCCTTAGGAAAAAAATGCAGGACCACTGAATATTAGTTTATTCCAGACTCACAAATACATGCCTGCCACTCTTTAGCTACTACAGTGCTGCTCTCACCACTCAGCTGGGTCACAGATAAATAGAGAGAATAAATATATATATAAAAATATATTTTCCATTTCTGGCTTCCTGCATCACAGAATAAGATCATTGCCAATACTATCTGTGAGAGCAAACCTGCATCGAGGGTAAATCACACAGTAATCACTGTAAAACAATGCAACAAATCCGGATTTCTAACTTGAGCCTGATGAGAACAGAATAATGCTGCTGAAAGAACACCCATAGACAATATGGCTCTGCCCATTACCTAGAGATAAAAAAACCTCTTTGGCAGGGGAGATGTTTATAACTGCCCTAAGCTGAAGCTTCTCACACATTTTTATTCCACCCTGCACCTTCTGTTGTAAATCAGGCTTTAAAAAGCAGATAGCAGCACTGATCTCATGTCAGGAGTGAGAGATGTTTGTTTAATGGGCCTTTAAATTGTTTGTTTTACAAAATACACATGCCACTGCCAATACAATAACTCCCCACCATATTTTTCAACTTGCTCTCTCTTTATGCAATTAAAAAAAAAAAAACCAAAAAACAAAAAAAAGAGTATAAATAGCAATACCTTTTGTTTCTTTGCATTTTCCCAAAACACTCTCTCACTCTTTTCTGGTTTCTTTGTAGACAGCTTGTGGCTGAAATCAGGTTTTGAAATACACCCTCTTCAACAATTCGAGAAAAAAAAATAATAAAATAATAAAGCTGATTGTATGAATCTGAGCTGAATGGTCACTCTCTTTCACAGAGGAGTGTGGCTGTATTTTGAGGTGCAAATGCAAACCAAAGGCCCTGGAGCACACAGATGTGGAAAGATTTGATCCCAGGAGGTTTAGGGGCACACAGATGTGGAAAGGTTTGATCCCAGGAGGTTTAGGGGCACACAGATGTGGAAAGGTTTGATCCCTAGGAGGTTTAGGGGCACACAGATGTGGAAAGGTTTGATCCCTAGGAGGTTTAGGGGCACACAGATGTGTAAATTCTGATCCTAGGAGGTTTAGGGGCACACAGATGTGGAAAGATTTGATCCCAGGAGGTTTAGGGGCACACAGATGTGGAAAGATTTGATCCCAGGAGGTTTAGGGGCACACAGACGTGGGAAGGTTTGATCCTAGGAGGTTTAGGGGCACACAGATGTGTAAATTCTGATCCTAGGAGGTTTAGGGGCACACAGATGTGGAAAGGTTTGATCCCAGGAGGTTTAGGGGCACACAGATGTGTAAATTCTGATCCTAGGAGGTTTAGGGGCACACAGATGTGGAAAGGTTTGATCCTAGGAGGTTTAGGGGCACACAGATGTGTAAATTCTGATCCTAGGAGGTTTAGGGGCACACAGATGTGGAAAGGTTTGATCCTAGGAGGTTTAGGGGCACACAGATGTGGAAATTCTGATCCTAGGAGGTTTAGGGGCACACAGATGTGTAAATTCTGATCCTAGGAGGTTTAGGGGCACACAGATGTGGAAATTCTGATCCTAGGAGGTTTAGGGGCACACAGATGTGTAAATTCTGATCCTAGGAGGTTTAGGGGCACACAGATGTGTAAATTCTGATCCTAGGAGGTTTAGGGGTTCCATTTCACTCCTTCCTGGGCTTCTTTGAGAGCCTCAGCTGCTTTGTTTTTAATAATTACTTGACATGGATTATTTAAAGCACAACAAATGATCTTGATCAACAAGTGTATGTCTTGAACCCTTTCTAGATTTGATGAAATATGATTTATTATTATGGACAATTTTGCAGAGGGCTTTTTTTTCCATTTTATTTTGTGGACTGCTGCAAATATCAGAGTCCAAAACTTGCTTTTGTTTTCCTTATCAGGTGACAACAAAAATGAAAAGAGGTTTTCAGCTTGTCAATAAATTTGCATATTTTTCCTTTGTTAGGTCCACTTTGCAGGTCTCAAACATATGAAAGCTTTAAATAGAATTTGTTCTTAATTGCAGCACAACTTGTTTTCTATTTTGATTTCCTGTGGATACATCTATGCAAATTTGCTCCAGTTACAACAAATTATTTCAGGTCATAAAAACACAGAGCAGGGGGATAGAAAAAACAGTTGGTTCTGAGGGTCTGCTGCTTTTCCTAGTTTTCCTTAAAAGATACAAAATTATAGTGCTGATTAACTTAATAAGCTGGGCTAATTACAGAAAGTTCCAGAAGACATTGGAGAGCCAGAAATTCCCTAAAACTAACAGCAGGTGATGCTATTTATACTTTGTTTTTGTAAATTACAAAATTATTTCGGAAAATAAGTGCGCCTTGAGTGATAATAAACTGATTAAACATAAATTGAATGGAAGGAGCAAACACACCTCCCTCCCTGATCCATAATTAAGGTTTCTGGTTTCAAAAGATTGAGAAGGTTGAAACAAAATCTGGACTGAAAAGGTAAGAAATTAGAGAAGGCATAAGCTTTCCCTACTTGCAGCCCCAGAAGAACACAAATTGGATAGAATTTGTATTTTGCACAAGGGAAGAATTATAGAGAAGGGCTCTGAGCACTGCAGGATTAGTCGAAGTGTTTTTAAGAATACCAGAAGGAAACAGAAAGATTTCAAAGAGAGGAAGAAGGTATTTATTGGAAAGAAGGCAAAAGTCATAGCTGACAATAAGGATTAAGTGAGAACAACTGGAGTCCAGCACACTGCAAAGTAATGAAAATAAAAATGAATGATTCTTCACTCATATGAAGCCAAAAGGAAAAGATGCTGCTCTGTGAAGGAGGAGAAGCAGAAACTGAAAAAAACAAAAACAAAACAAAACAAAAAAAACAAAAAAAACCCACAAAAAAACCCACAAAAAAACCCACAAAAAAACCCACAAAAAAACCCACAAAAAAACCCACAAAAAAACCCACAAAAAAACCCACAAAAAAACCCACAAAAAAACCCACAAAAAAACCCACAAAAAAACCCACAAAAAACGAAAACCAAAAAAACAAACAAAAAAAAACCAAAAACAAAACAAAACCCCCAAAACAACCAACCAACAACAAACTAAAAAGTCACACCTGTAGGGACTTTTCCTAAATTAAACTGTTTTTTGATAAGAGTCATGCTGGCAAACCTGCTCTCAAAAGTGGGGTACCTAAAAAAGAAGAAAAGTGGTAAACTTATACAGAACTGAAGCAGGAGAAAAATAAAAGAACTGGATGTACTTATATTAAAACACCAGCTATTGTCTGCACAAGTGTTATGAAAAAAGAAAAAAAAAAATCACAAATTATTTCTTGATGCTTCAAAGAAACCTCTTGGTTCAGGCAGCACGATTCACACCATTAGCAACTCTGGCATCATACCTGCATTTAAAGACTGAGGAAAAAGTGAGCAACCCTTTTCCCTGCCCTGACTAGTGCAGAAAGCTTCAGGGAAGAAATCCACAGTGAGAAACGTTGACAAGAGAATTGCAAAACGGGGGAATAGTGACATAAGTAGAGAGTAAGATAAAATGCAACACAGGTTTGCTAAAGGTAGGAGTTGACAAACTTGACAGCCTCCTTTGATATCATTTCCTAGACAAGGGCAGCACAGCAGATCTAAAGGATTTGGTATTGAGGAAAAGCACAGGGCTGTGTGTTCCATGTGCCATTCCTAGTCCCAAGGGAGGGCACGAGGTCTGGGATTGCACTGCCCTACACAGATCCAAGGGTTTGCAGTGCTGGCAGCTCCAGTGCCAAGCCACAGGGATGCCTGAAAACACTTGGTTCAACACCTGGCCCTGCAGCAACCTTGATTTTCATTCAGTGCCCTGGCACACAGCAGACAGAGCTGCTGAAGTTTCCCCAGAATCACAGGTTTCAGAAAATATTGTCAATGTACACGAGGACCCAAACAGTGCAGGGCTGGATCTGTAGGAGTGTCACTGGTTGGGGGTTTTTGGGTCCTTTTGGGATCCTTGAGCTGCTTCTGCAGCCCTCAGTGAGGGAACAAATTCCCCAGCCTTGCCCCGATGGAATTTTGACTCACAGTGAGCTCTCAGACCAGCAGGGTAAAGAGACCAGCATATGCAGAGGCACAAATCCATGGTTTATTCTATGAAGGCATCCATCCTATCTACATATACCCACAGCTATTGTTTTACAGGGGGTTTAATATCTTTTGAGGGTTTTACAATTTGCACCCATTACCAAGGGAATTCTACTTCCCGACCAATCCCTGAGGGATTTTACATTCAAAGCTGGCCTATGGATACTAAAAGAGAATGAACCACAAATATTGGAGATAGATAAGAGGGTCTACCAAGGGGGGGAAGCTGGATTCCTTTTTGTATTCGTCATTTCCCAAGCCATTTCTTATCTCTAAGCTCTGATTTTCCAAGGAGCTTGTTCTGAGGATGCAGGGAAACTTTCTCCTGTGTTTTCTGCTCCCTCCACACGAGAGTGTTCTCATGTGGAGCAGTAACTCTCCCTGTAAGCAAACACTGGAGGAGTCAGTCCCATTGTTAGTGGGGTCTTTGCTGCTCAGCACCAGGCTGGGGGTGGAAGGAATTCCTCTCTGCTGTCATTGTCCAAAAGCTTGGAGCAGGGGAGCCCTGAGAACAATGAGACAGAAGCAGATTTGCTGGGTGGAGCAGCTTGTGCCATTTGGTGATGCAGATGTAGCACTGGTCTCCTCGAGGACTTCAGACACAGAAAAGACATGTAATGCACAGATTTCCAGGTCATACATCTAAGATGAAGAAAAAACCCCTCGTATTTGGAAATGCCACAGGGGAAAAGAGGTTCTGGCTTCATCAGAAGGTGATTTTGAAACAGAAATATAATACATTAGGTGTGCCTGTGAGGAGGGGGAGCAGCAGAACAGAGCAGCCCAGAGTAACCCACACCTGCACCTCGGCTTGCCTGGCTTTATCTCCCATGTCTGGGCTGCCACATCCTCTGTTCCAGAGCCTCTCTGTCCCCCTGCAGCTCTCAGCCCCCTCTTCCCAGCAGGGCTGACTGCTCAGCTCAGCTCCTGCAGGACTCACCCAGCAGCCCCAGCCCAGCAGGGACCAGCTCTTCCCTCTTGGAAGGGAGGCAGAGGGGCACTGCCACTGCTCTGCTGGCTGCTCCAGCCTCCTGGGGTAGATCCCAGAGGAGCAGGAGGCTCAACCTGTCCCCATCACACACGGGAAACCACCCAGGGCTGCCCCATCCACCCTGCTCATCCTCCTGCTGCCTGCTGGCAGTGATGCCCAGCAGAGCAAACGCTGCTGGCAGGTTATTTCCCTTAAGAAAAAGGGCCCGGGACTGGCAGGACACCTCAATTATTGTGGAATTTCCTGTTCAGAGGGGCTGACACCTGCTGCCTCCCCACTGAGACCCAGTCTGGGCCTTCAGGAGCAGCCAAGAGCCCAGACTGCAGCTCACAACCAGAGCCTGGGTTAAAACACACACACACAGACACTCTCCCAGCATAAAAACCACAGCACAGGTGTAGTGACAAACTGAAAAAACACTGCTGTGACCTCACCCCACCCAAGTGGGGTAGACAAGCAGTGGAAAGCACTTGAATGGGGTGCAGAATTAAAAGGGTCAGCCCCCCCAGAGCCCTTCCCTGCCTCTGTCTGAGCCAGTGGTGCTGCTCCATGGGCACCAATGCTCACCTGGGGTCCCTGGGCTTTGTCTGCAAAACGAGATCCACCCAGAGCCAGCATTATCAACTATTCAAGTCTACCTGGTAATTTTTTTTTTTTTTTGCTTTTTTAAGTATGCTTGAAAGCTATTTAAGAAGAAATCATTTTGATTCTTCAGTCAAAGTGAAGACTTTGTCAGGGTAGAAGCCTCCCTGAAATCCTCTCTGATTCATGGAATATTAACCTACTTAAGCTACATTATGCTCAGAAGCTGTGGTGCTGGATGACATGGAAAACCCAGAGGGAGCTAGATCAATCAGAAATTAAGACTTCCAGATGCCATTTTATAAATTAATGATTTGGTTTCCCATTTGTGCAAGTGCTGATGTAAACAACAATTCTCAGAAACCTCCTAATATAGGAAAAACCAAAGGGCCCAGCAGCATATTTGAGTGTTACAGTAGTTCAATAAGTGCAGTTATTGCAGTTCCTTGGGGGGTTGTACAATATGTATCATAGACAAAAATATGTTTTATGGGCCAAATCCTGCTCTCAAACTTCATTAGAGTCCTTAAACTGGCATAATGCAAAATGAACATGCTTCCTCTGAGATCTCCCAATCTCTTTTGAAATAAGGACAAAAATAGGAACTAAAAATATTTACCATCTGGAAGGCACATACAAAAGGGAAAAAAAAAAAAAAAAGAAAAAAAAAGATGCAAAGTAGCCACCTACTCATTAGAATTGATTACCTCTTCTAGATATAGAAAGCCATCCACCCAAGTTTTCTTCTTTTGGCACAAGTTAAAACTGTGTTTGACAATGATCAAATGAGTGTTGACACACTTTTTTTTTTTTGCTGAAATCTCACCTAGGTGATTTATCTTTATTAAAAAGGAAAGAGCTGTTGGTTCTAATTGTACTAGAAATAAATCATGTGGTTATTTGGGAGTTCATGCTAAGGAAAGGCACAGACACCACCCCATCTGAAATTTTGGTTGTCCAATGCTGTCACTCTTTATGTGCCCAGGTGTGTATGCACAGGTATTTTGTTGGCCCTGCTATATTGCTATGAAGGGAACAAGCTGTCTAGAAAAGCCCTTAAAAATAAAATTTAAAAAAAATAATAAAAATCAGAAGGATAAAGTCATTCCCAACTTTTGTGTCAGCACTGCAGGATCAGCCAGTTGAAGTGTCCAAAGAATTTCACCCATAAACCATTGTGCTATGTCTGTGTGCACTCAACATCTAAACCAAAAAAAAAAAAATTGGACTGAAGTTTTACAAACAATCTCTTCCTCTTAAATTTCTTCCTACTTTAGTGCCACCTGAGAACCTCCATAGAGAACTCCATCTCCCAAAGGCAGAGCAAGGTATACTAAAGCAGTTTTTTTTTTGCTTTTCTGATGAAATGCCTTTATAACAATACTGTGGGAGCATTCAGTTATTCCCTATGCTTAGAGTCCAGCAAACAGTCTAGAAATCACAGTGCTCTTAGGAAGAATTATGCTTGTTTCAGTTACTTATCACAATCATTCAAACAGCTTTAAAAAGATATGCTTCATTTTGCTTAATATGTTTAAGACCACAGTGAAGGGGGAAGAAAAAAAAAAAGTATCCCAGTTTCCCAGGGAAAATAATTGCCAAAGCTGAAGGGTCAGTTTCTTTCCCTCCAGGCTTGCAACAAATCAAAAGCATTGCTTGAGAAATGGCAATGGATAACTAGGGAAATAACTTGGAAACTACTAAGAAGCTGTTTTATTATGTCTATGAGAATCCAGTTATAAACCGATTACCAAAAGAAATAATCTGGTCCTGCACCCTAAAACTTGAAGAAAATTAGGGCAATCCGAGAGTGAAGGAACATTGTGTTGCCATTTGTACTGCAGGGGCTCAGACATGAACTCTGGTAAAAGTAACTGAGGCTCAGCCCTCCTGCCTTGTCCGAGGGTAGAGACACAATGGAACGAAAACTGCTTTTATTTTTCTACTTGAGATGAAGGGAAAGGGACTTTTGTGCTCTCTTTGAGGGATGAGAGGAAATGGAAGGCTGGTTTTGGGAAGGTTAGAGACAGCACAAGCCTACTGAATGGTGATCTTATGTTTAGGATAACTCTTCCCAATGCAGGTTAAACAAGATGAATTAAGATCACTTCCACTGCTTACAGAGCATTGCACAGAGAGTGATATTAAACAAATCATGAGCCATCTGGAGGAAAGAAATGCAGTAAAACAGACACCAAACTGGCCAGAAGGTCCCCAGGGTTTGTTGTGGGCTGCACACATTTCTACTCGGGGGCACCAGTTGGAATCGAGCGAGAATCAACAGCGTGACATTTACCCAGTGAAAAAAAAAATAAATGCAATAATCTCAGCACGTCACAAAGTGCATCCACACCAACACATGAGCACACCAATCCCGTGCTGGCAAGCACTGCAACACCTGGCAGGGAGAGGGATTCTGCAGAGACACAGCAGCAAACAGTGCTCCAGCTCCTGAAGCACATCATATCTGGGACATTTATGGACCCCAGCTCCAAGGAACGTTCAACTAATGGATGGCTCCTCAATGGTGTCCAGGTTCAGGGGATAATTTCACAGATGAACATGAAAAAACCAGCAGGGTTGGGCCAGTGATGAGTTTGTTATTGCTGCTTTCTCAGATGTGATATTGCAGCATCCCTACTTGCCCAGGAGGTGGGAACAGCTAATGTGGAGTCCGGAGGTGTCACCTGCCTCGTGTCTTACTGAGCTGAAGGCAGTCCTGCTTTATGGCCTGAAACCTACCCCTAAAACTGCCCCAAGCAATTTTACCCCAAGTAGGTGACTCGTTTGGTTTCAATGGAATTTTGCTGGATTAGAAGAAAATTTTGGTTTATTCTGTATAGACAGTCTTCCATTTAGACCATCTTCTGAAAGCTACTTTAACACTGTAAACTATTCTTTGCACTCAAGACCTAAAAAATTATCCAAAAACTAAAGAAGTCTTTTCCTGACCCACCCTTCTTCCAGTGTTTCTTATTTTAGTTTCATGCAAACTTTGCTGTGATAATTCCCAAGGTCAGACCTTCAGGACTACATCAGATTTAGACTGGGACACCATTTTTCTCCTCCCATCCAGATTCTCATGCTCACAAAATAGCCAAAGCACTTTGGCTACAACTTCTCAGCTGCACATGAAGGCACCAAATGAATTACAGTACACACTGTATTCAATAACAGTGAATACTTCAAAGCTCCCTAATAACTAGGGCATGAATGTAAAATGCGTTGCTCTGCACATCTAAGAGTTTTCCCCTTTCTCATCATGTTCTTTGAAAAGGTGGCTTTATTCAGATTTTTGTGACTGCTCTTGTTCTACAAAAGCACTTTTAGGATTTTATTGAGGTTTACATACACCAGTGTTCAAGACGAAAGGCTTTCATGTCAATTATTAATAACAAAATCTTTCATCTGTCTATTTAAAAAAACAAAAACATGATCCTTTTTTCCCCCTCATTTTGATGTTTAATTTAGAATGAAAATCAAACTCTTTAAAAAAGTTTTCCTCACTATCACAAGGGAAACTATGATGTTTTTAAGAATTCTCTCTATGAAGATAATGCCTACTAAAAATAAAATTAAAAATAATGAAATAAAGGGCTTAATTCTGGAGCGTTGAGCATATTTAACGATTTCAACAGGAGTGGAAATGCAGTCAGGATCTCATGGAATCAGAGCACAAAATGCTGTTCCTATTAATGTATTTGGGGATAATCAGTTCATTGGCTTAGAAAGTGACTCAACAGGGACTTCAAGAGCTGTAAAAAAATGGAAATACTCCTGATTTAAAGAAAAACCCGATTTGGTTTGGCATCTATTCCTTTAAAACCTCTCAGCAAGACCACAGAGAACTCCCCAGATTATGAGAGAGCACGAGGGTTTGTCCAGTGCTGACCTGGAGTCCAGTCCTGAGCCTGTAGGACAAGCAATTAAAGTCATTAATTAAGAGTCACTGCACAGTCCTGAGTGGAGCATCCCTGCCCAGCACCTGTGCCTGTCACATTTCATGGCATTTTCAAATTAGAGCTGCAAGTGGATCCCATCCCATCCCATCCATTTTTATTTCTGCAGCACAAACTCCCACAGGAAAATCCTGCTCCCCTGAAACACTCATCAGGTGTCACTTCATGCAGACTTCCCTTCCAAATCTCAGGCTGAGCTACCAAATTTCATATTTAGGGTTTGAAATTAAATTATGTTGTTTGAGACGGCAGCGCTGTCAATTCTTGAATTTAATTTTAAAAACTTCTTGCCCTTCTAATTACGTTTATATTTCAATTAGGATTCGAGATTTCTAGCCTGATTTCACTTTTCTAACACTGAATTTTGAGCTATAGGTGGATGTACCTTCAGGTACTTTCCTGTGCAAGTGCTTGAAGAAGCTGCACCCCAAAATTCAGGTGGTTGCACACCTTGTCTTGCTGGGGTCTCTCCCATCACCCACAGGAATTACATTTTTTAAGGTGCCCTGTTTGCAGTACAAGCAGGAAATAATACCAAAATGCATCTTGGAACTCATATTGATAAAATGTGACTAGATTATGAATTTTAAAAAAAGGAATCATTTTTTCTGTGACTTTTTCTCCCTGTACACAATGTAGCTGCACTTCAGAGCAGTTCCACCTTGCTTTCTCTGCACACAACTGATTATACTTAGATTGTCTTCTCTAGCAGCTCAGATGAAAATTAAAGCTGAATTTATTTCATGGCCTTCACAAGAAAAAAAAAACAAAACAAAAAAAACCAAACCAAAACAAAAAACAAACAAACAAAAAAAAAGAAATCCAAACAACCTTGGTATTCTAAAAAGTTTGGAAGCCATTCCAAAATACTATTCCAAAAGCCACAGGAGCAAGTTCATGTTATGCATTTGACAATGTAGAGAGAAGAAAAATAAAAGCAGCAGGAGTTGGTGCTTAGGTCTAAAGACAAGGAATGAAAGATCTGAACAGGCATTTCAGTTTCAGGACTGATTAATCATCTCATCTCTGACACTTTATAGCCACACCATGCCTCAGTTTCCCCCCCTGTATATTGGGGACAACAATATTCACCCCCATTTTTGAAGAGGGTAAAAGTTTTATGAAAAGAACAGCAGATAAGTGTAAATAACTATAATCATCAATTTTGGTTATCAGAGAGCTTAAGGGGCTCCCTTCACACGACCAATGGGTGCTTTGGGAGGAAAATGAAGTGTTTAGGCAAAATTCTGCCTTTTGTTACCTTTTCTGCCTTTAATTATTACTTTTCATCTTCTGAATAAGCCAGTGCTGACCTGGAAATTTTACCCACACTCTAAAGTGAGATAAACCCCTCACCTTTTTATGTGACAGCACTGAAGCTCTTTCACTCTACATGGATCCACATTAATTCCCTGTTCTTGCTTCCCTTCCTTCCCCCACCACACAAAGGGAGAGGCAAATCCCGTTTTACTCATCATGAACGATAGCAAAGGTGTGATCCATTTATTCTGATTTAATCACCACCTGCCCAGGGTCTGAGGCAGGTACCCTCAGCTCTGTTTATTCTCAGTACAGAGAAACAGAATCTCAAGAGAGCAATTTGTCTTATCCCAAGATGGGAGTGTCTAAAACAGGTCACAAAAAAAAATTAAAAAAATCACACTCTGGAGATTTTTGGGGACATTAAGGGAGCCTCAGGTGACTGGCTCAACCTTGGGTGCAGAACTTTTAGACATCCCACTCAGAATATCCACACAGGAGCTGCTAAAATGATGCAATAATTCTCCCTGCAGGCTGATAAAATCTGAATGGGACCAACAAGTCCCAGCACTGATAAAGTCTGGCATGGACAGTCAGAGTTAGCAATGGGAACCTGATGCCTGACATGAATCAGGAGATCATGGTGAGATTGTAGCTTTGAGAGCCATCAAATGAACTTGACCCAGTCATCAATAATCCAACACCCTTTGCTTCCACATCCCAAAATCTGGGGCCTCCATTGAGGCTGCAATGCTAAAATGTGCAGCTGAGCATGTCTTTTTTTTTTTTTTTTGTTTCTGGAACAGCAAGTTCCTTATTTCTAATAATAGTAAATTAGTTCCTATTGATTCCTAAACACCGTGGTTGTCTCAGTCTAACCATTGACCTTCCTGCAAGGTGGGAAGGTTCACTATCAAAAGGAATCAATTTGAAATTTGGGGCTTCACTAAAAAAAAAAGAAATTAAAAAATAGGATACTTAAAGTTTTTCACGATTGCTCAGATTGGAGGTACTTTTGACAAAGTAATAAAGATGTGGGAAGATTTATTTTGCCACAGAAACCCAAGCACAGATCTCCCAGGTTTGTGGACAATCATCACTGCCATGCAATTGTCTCACAGCAGCTTAGGACAGGAATTAACTAAACAGACTGAGCTCCTAACGTTCCCAAGAAACTCTGCTTTCTGTGCTATTGGCAAAGAGGCCTCAAGTGAGAGGATAAATTAACAAAGAAATTCCTAAAAAACTCAAAAAGAAGACAGAACAAAGGTGGTGCTTCATCTGTGCAAGCCTACTGGTACCTCCAGAAATCTGTGTCTCTCCTGCAATCCTGCTGCCACTCCTCATCACTCCTCAATATTGCAGCTCCTTCTTTCACTGTCTTATTAAATCCCAACTCTTCAGGCTTCAGGTGTTGCAGGTACTGAACATAAATGATGTTCTGCCCTGGGAAGGGACTCTCAGCAGGACAGATTTTCTCAGGAATCTGGCTTGAGTTAATTCCATGTGACACCATCACCCTCCTCCCCAGCAAACAAACAATTACCCTCTTTTGAACTCATGCCACTTTTTGTTCATTATTTCTTCTTTTCTTGGTTTCAACAGACTCTCAGCCTTAGCAGCTGTCCCACAAAGCTTCAAACATAATTTTTCATCCCAACACGAGCATCACAAAAGGAAAATTTCCTCTCCCAGAAATGCCTTTTAAGGAACCTCGCACTTCTAAATCAATCCAATTCTTGAAAATTTGACTTTATATATTTCCCCTTTGGAGGGAATACATTCCCCATTAGATATAAAAAAGCTGAAATATATAAAAAAAAATGGAGTACTCACAAGAGTGAAGAGATCACAGCAACCAGCAGCCCCTCTGCCAAAGAACTATTCAAACCACAGTTACCCACCTGATCCAAATTTAAGGGTTAGCCTGAAAGTGGGGCGGGTCAAAGAAATACTCAGGCTTGAAAAAAAAAAACCTTCTAAAGCAGCTGTTACTTCTCTCCATGAAATCACAAAAACTGTTGAGCTTTTCTATTGACAGCCTTGCCCTTTCTTTTATGTAATTTCCCAGTCGACAACATTTTGTGTTTTGTGGTAACATGCTCAACAGGGACCCTGGGTAGAAAACTTATACCCAAACCCTCTATACTTTGAACAGGAATCAATATTGATCATGTTTTTTAAGCCAGCATTTTATTCAAAGGATCCCTAACATGCAGGAAATTTAACCCAAAAAGCAGCAACAGGTCATTATTGTTATTATTCTTTACAAGGAAAAAAAAAAGGTTAATAGTTTTACAGTAAAATATATCTTTGTCAGTTAGGCTTGCAATTCCCAAATTCATTTTCTGTAGATATTTGGTAAAATTTTGTACAAATGCTTCACTTGCACACCCACATCTTAATTTACTGTGTTTATTAGGTTTAGCTCCACAGACACATCCTTGTTTTGGAGTCAGCAATAAACTTCGATTTACATTTTAAACAAGCAAAATTGGAGTAGAAAGAGGGTACCAAGGAATAAAATGACTTCCACACGTTTGTTTCTTGGGCCAATATTGGAACTGGTAATAACATTAAATTCTCCTGTTGCCTGGTCTGGCATTATTAACACAGGTCCAACTTTATTTTAAACCAAAGTTGTTGGAAAACAGACCAGCACCAAGTGTAAAATGTGTGTGTGTGTCACCTGAATGCAAATTTGCAGGCAGACTTTTTGCCTTTGTACAGCCATCACACAGAACAATCCAGACTTTTCTGGGTTCATTGTACACAAATGATCGTTGGTGATAAATTCTCCCATTAGAAATGATAACTGAGAATGACAATCTCCTGCCTGAGTGTCAGGGAAACCAAAGTGAACTGAGTGCAGATGCACCAGGGCTGCAGCAGAGCTATAATCATCCTGACTAGTGGAATAAAAACGATTTAGGCCCCACCACAGAAATACTCAAAAATCAACACTGCCCTGAATGCAAAATGAGGCTGAAACCAATAGCCAGCCTGAACTTTGTTCACAAATTCAAATTTCCAACAGCAGCAATGCCAGCTCTCACTGTTTTCTTTGGGACTGTTGTGATATTTGTTGTTCTTCTTAAAGTCCTGGCACCTGTGGTCAAGGGATTAGGTGTTGATCTCTGCTTTTTTCTGAAATAAAAGTAACTTTTTTCAAGTTTGAGGAAATGCTTCTAAATGTTGCCTGTGCATGGCAGGCCATGGCTTAGTTCTTCCTGTGCTGCAGAGCAGCCAGACTCCAAGCAGCTCTGGAGCAGAAATCTCATTTTGAGAGTGCTCTGGAGGTGCATGTCTGCTATTCAGCTTTTTAGAAAGTTTTTTAATTTTTTTTTTTTCCCCCAAGCTGTCTGCTATTAAGATTTTTTTTTTTTTTTGGAAAGCTGCTTGCTTGTGCTCTGCTGATGCAAAGAATGGGCAGACCAAATTCATGTTTAACTCTTCAGGCAAAAAGAGAGAGAAAAAGTGAATGGAACAAAAATCCCCTGAAGCCCATATTTGCCCCCAGGGTTTGCTCCAGTATCATGGTGTTCCTGCCAGGTGGGATGTGTGTGGGATGCAGGATGTTTCTGCAGCCTAAGAGCTTGTGAAGACAAACCTGCACGTGAGAAAGATTTTCCAGTGCTGTCCTTCCCGTGTCCTGCTCCAAGAGGACTGAGCAAATCACGTACAGGATAGGGGGCACTTTACAGCCTCGAAATTCAGCCCACTCCCACCTCCAGTGGGACTAAAAGCGTCACTTTTCTAAATTTAACGAGCTGTTAGGAGGAGGAAGAAGATTTTGGCTATCATTTGATAGGCGCTCTGATCAGGTGCCTATCATAAACAATATGATTTATTAAAAAAAAAAGAAAAAAGAAAATAATATTTGTGAGCAGCCACAAGGCAAAATTTGATGTTGTTAATTTTGCTAAGATTGGCTAGTAAAAAAATAAATAAAAAATACAGAAATCAAAGAGTGGAGCTGGCCATTGGGAAGAAGAATAAACAAACAACATCTTCATGTATTTTCTGTTTTGCATGGAGTTTTCCTGGAAAGGCCCATCCGGATCAGAATAGAAATTGTTGTGATGTTTGTAGAGTGAAGAAGTTTAAATTCTCCTAAAGAACAGGCCTTCCCCTCACCCAGCAAGCACTTCTCATTTCTGATGTTGTTTGAATCCTCTTTAAAACGAAAGGTTTAAAATGTGAGAAGCAGAAGTCAAGGAGACCATTTTTTTTTCTATATATGATTTTCACTTCCTCTCACAAGAACCATTTGACACCAGTGGAGCTGTGCTGGGTTTCCACCTTTGTAAGGAGTTCAGCACCAATTCCTGCATGAATGAATAAAGTGTGTTAAATGTGAGCCACCCTTTCCTCCAAGATATTCCTGTTCAAGGGGCAATTACCAGGGCAGCTCCCAAAATTCAAATTCCAACTTTCCCAGTGTTTGGAAAACCCGTAATATTTACCAATTACCTTCATATTTTTTAAATTTTCGTATACATCTACGTCCTGGCACATAAAGAAATATTCCAAATATTTTCTGCTTTTTATAGCTGTTTATTCCAAATGAAATAAACCAGGCAATGTTCAGGCTGGATTACAGAGGAGATTTTACCTGCTGCTCTGAGGCCAGATGTGCACGTAACCAACACTGGCAAAGCACATTTCTAATTTTGCTGAGCCACAAGCCTGGAAATTAAATGAGAATTTCCCTTCAGAGAGAGCAGGCTTCCTTTAAGGGCGTGAAGGGAAGATGTACGAGGTGAGAAAAGTATATTTAGGTATTGTCTGCCTTGATTATACCATTTCCTTGGGTTTTTCACAGGAGAAAGGAACTAAGTGGCTTCAATTCTCAGCAGGTTGGGCTTACAAATGTTACTGAAGTGTAATAGCTCCCCCTGCCAGGTTTAGATAATAAGCTACATTTCCTACATGTGTAGATACCTTCACCAGAAATAAATTAACACCTGTGTTACCAATTGCTGTCGTTGCTTTAATCTTCAATGATTATTACATCAAAAGGGGAAAAAAAAAAAAGTGCCCCTGATACCTAATGTGTATTAAAGTAATTTTGTAAAACTTTCAAAGAAGCAGATATTAATATTAATTTGAATTCAGTGTGGGCAAGAGAAATGTAAAATTATTCCAAGCAGTAAGGGGGAATTAAACTAAATTACAAAATTTTAATTTTTGCTTTAATTTGCTGTTAACTTTTCAGTCTTCTATCAAATTACCCCATTTTTAAATCTCAGGCAATTAACTTCTTGAAAGGTAATAGTGGTCTTAAAACTTGTTGACTGCTGTCAAGCTGGGACCAAATTCTTTTTGTGGGGCACCGTGTTTGGTCCATTTTTGTCTTCAATAAAACTGATGAAAAGAGTTCAGAGCTAACAGCTTTAACCTTACACTTACAACTGGAAGAAATCCTACAGGATGATTCTGCAAGTCAAACTATTAAAAAAAAAAAATAATAATAAAAATTACCTGAACAGGTAGAATTCAAATCTCTCATGAAGTCCCCAGTGTTAAAAACACTCAACAATTCTATGGACACATGAAAATGTCTGAATATGTGTTTATATCTACAGAGGAGATACAGTGGTGATGGGTGGACTGAAGTCCTGAAAATCTGAGTGTGAAAGCATGTAATAATAATAATAAAATAAAACAAAATTAGTAGTAGTAATAATAATAATAATAATAATGATAATAGTAAGTACTTATTCAAGAAAATATATTTTTATCATCCCCTGCTTCCTTTTCCATCTCATCCCCACCCTGGTTTATGCATTAATATTTAGACCCAGCAAGTTTTTTGATAATCTTGCAGTTAATTTACAATGAGTCAGTCAGGCATCCTTCACCTTTAATGCAAATTACCAGTGTAGGTGATTAATGAATTTTTTATTGCTGGCTGTTTACTATAGTCAGTTCAAAATATTGAGGAACTCTAAATTAGGTCCCATGGAAATCGTGGAATTGTTTAGGAAAACGTAAGTAAAAAAATTGTTCTTCAACTTTTCTTTTCCAGCTGCTGCTCTTTGAGGTCATCTCTTTTCCAAAGTGGGACAAAAGATTTTTCCAGTGACTTCGCCAAGCCCATAAATTTCATGTCCTATTCTGGAAGGAGCTGGACAGGTAAGAATGAAAGGAGAGGTGATGTGGGAATCGAAAAGGTGAAAAAAAAAAATAAAAATTTCCTGCAGGAGCCACCAGTGATGAGTTTAGGAAGGGAGGCAGAGCCAGGTGAGGCTGGTGGTGGTGGAGCCTCCTCTGTCTCTGTGTAAAATCAGAACAATAAATGTTTCTACAGAGCTAAAAGGCCACTTTGGTCTCACCTGCTGCTGGAGTTGACAAGGGCAGTAAAGAGTTGCAGAGTTTATCTGTCATGATTTGAGAGGCTGAGCTTTAGGGATACACAGGAGGAGATAAAACTGAGATGAAGAGAAATTTCCTTATTATTTCTTATTTCCTTATGGCTGCTCCATTTCGCTGTCATTAGCACGGGAATTCTCAGGCACAAAAAGGAACATATTCAGAAAAACTCATTCAACAGACACCTATTTGTCAGGACTGTCCATTGCTAAGTGAGAAGGACAAGAGTATACTTTAATTTTTTTTTCTTTGCCCGTTGTTTCACCCTTATTCCTCTCATAACTTCTAAGGAGAAAAATAAGGAACAAATTCCTATCATTTAATGCTTTGATATTAAACATTTCAGAGGCTGTGATCACCTCCAAGCTCACATCCTGTGCTGCTGGCAGCTGTAATGGTCCCAGTATGGATCCCAGGAAAAACTGCAGTAAATTGGAATTAAGGAATTTTTGCAGCTTGAAATCTTGTGTCCTTTATAAGTGAATTTTTTTTTGATACCTGTTTGTGTGAAATCAAAGTCAAGGCTCCTATTCAACACAAATAAGGACCTACTGTGCCCATTTGACCAGAAGTTTGAGAAGTGAATACGTCTCAAGAATAAATACAAGAACTTGTCAAAATAAAGTTAGAGAGGAAATATTGCAGATTCCCTAGATCATTGGTCACTTTTGAACATCTTATGTTTCCCTTCTACAGCCTGGATTCAGGAATCTATCCAATAGGAAGCAAACTACATAAAAATAAAATGAAATCACAAAATTAATCACACATCAAAGGATCTTGCCTATTAGGCATTTTGTCTTTGATAAAAGCATTACAGAGACTGAAAATAAAACAATACATGTTGATTTTTGGGAGAGCACAAGCCAAGAATAGAGAAAACCATCTAAGCTTTTATGGGAGGTGGACAAAATGCATAATAATTTTCATATTGTAATCGTCTGCTTTCACCATGAGAAGACTTTAAGTCTCTTTTGTGTGACTGAGGCACACAGGTCTCAAAATAGAGAAAAGTGAAATGGTCCAAAGGCCACCAGGAAGAATCAGTGCACAAATCTCTCCTGTCCATGTCTCCAAGAGATTGCAGCACAGTTTGATTCGAGTTCATATCTGTTCCTAAGCACAGCAAATTGTGTAAATGCATAATTAGCATGTCCATTTGACAGCCTACATGATCTGCCAGTACATCTGAGGGAAAAAGATCAAAGCCAAGAATTCACAGACTTGTGCATGCAACCACCAAGTTATTGTATGACGTTTTTCAGTTTAACTACAAATTCTTCTTGTATGTAAAAATGTCATTTACATTTTTGCAGAAGTTCTTCTAAATTAACTTTCATTATTTATTAATTTAACCTGATGATGTCTTATAATTAGAACTGCTGAGAGATTGACTACAGTGTGGCACTTCCCTATAATTAGAGCTGCATTGTTCACGACTGTAGAAGTTTTTAATGTTCTCACTCACACCTCTGGCTGCTTGAGGAATGAAGTGGGTGAAAAAAAGCCGGAAAATATGGGCACATGTAAATACATATAACTATAATGTTACAAATCTAGGCTAAGAGTAGGTTAATTTAAATGATTTAGATGGCAAATAGTTATTGTGCTATGGAAAGAGGCAGTAGGAAAGTGAATGGTAGCCCAGGAGTTGTTAAATTATACATATGGGTTCCTTGGAGGTCTGGTTATATAGTTATATATATGTGCATTTTGATATAGGAATAGTGGCAAATGCATACCATAATAATAATTGCTGTTTATTTACAGTGGTATGAATTATCTCCATTTTATACTGGAATAACAAAGACATCGATCTGGGCACTGACTTTGCCCAGCAGTCCTTTCAGCCAAAGAGTGACAGAACCAGAAATTACCCCATTCTCTTTCAAAAGGAGGAGAAAGCATGGAGTAAATACATCATATTTAACTCATTGCCTTTATTTCATATCAGAAGTATTGCACTGTGCATCTGGGTCTTTAATGAGCCCAGCAAAGACAAAAGAGAGATGCTCTGTTCTCACTGACCTCCCTGGCTATGGCAAATCCCTGAGGTGCAGGGCAGGCAGAGTTTGAAACTTAACTTTTTTTCTTTTTTTTCAGGAGAGCTGAAATACTGGGATGGCAAAGCAGCAAAACCTTCCTCTCTCCAGATGGAGCATTGTTAATATTCTGGATTTGTGGCGCTGCGCTATTTGGAAACAAATAAAGCAAAGTAATAAAAAAATGAAGTTTATTTGCCATATGGCTGTTTATTTCTCTGTGCTCCAGCTCAGAGATAAGTAATGTATGGTTTCTCAATATGGCACATCCACACACTCCTCCCAGGTGCATCGAATCCAGCACACCTAGATTAACACAAGCCAAACTCCTTTTGATTGCACTGAACATGTGGCATCGTGGCTTAAGGGATTTTCTCCTCCAGTTGAAGTACAAGACACGTTTGACAGCCAGCAGAGGAAAAGATACATTTAGGACTGAAAGGAAGAGTGCAGGGGGAAGAAGCAGGTGGATGCAAAGGCACAAAAGATAAAGTGGCTGGCTGTTTAAAATTTTCCATGTGAAATTAGTGCTTGGGAATTTGGGATTCTGGCAGCCCAAACGAGCAAAGATTTGTCTAAAGGGAGAGCGAAAAATGAGCAGCAGCATCTCTGGGTAGTCACCATCAGGAGATTTGAGCAGACACAAATTTCTAGCAGCCATCAGAGAATGACCAGGAATGGCAAAACTTGCAGTACACCTCAGCCACTCACAGGTGTGCTCAGGGAAGGAGGGTTGCCTGCATTACAGGCATTTCGTGGCACTTGACAGTAAATATAAACAGCATATAAAAACATCTTTATGTGTATATAAAATACAGAAAGCAATATGTTGACTCAATCTCCAGAATTTTCCTTTGCAGCATGGGGCAGCCACAGTGTGCTGGCCTTTCTGCCCTCTCCTCTCTTGTGTCAGCAGGTGCACCTTGAACTTTTTTTTTAAAAAAACCAAAAATAAAATAAACTTTCTAAGGATCTCAACATCATGTGTGAGTTAATTTTCCTGAAATTGTGAAAGCAATCAAAGGAAGGCCAGGCCTGCCACAGGAACTTGAGAAGTTGAAAGCATTTCTCTGTTGTTGTAGGAGAGCACAGGTGTGCATTCTCTGCTCTGCTGCAGGAGGATAAAGGCAGGGCTGAGGATGCCACAGTTACATCTGAGGTAATAATATCATCAATAGGACAGTTCAGATTTGGAATGGGTAACTTAGAGAAGCTGCTCCATTCCTTTTACCTTCTTTGGTCCTGATTTGGGGTTTTCTCTCTTATTTCTGGGACATGACTGAAGTTGCACGTGGAAACACTACACCATTGCACGTGGAAGTGAAGTACATGTAGACACAGAAGTGTTTTGGGGGATGTGACCACTCCCAGTCTCACAGCTCAGTGATGACCATATCATCCTCATGGAAAAGAAAAAAAAAGAAATGTACCAAAAAGCTCACACTCAAAGCAATTATTACACCTTCCCCTGACTGCTCATTTAGCACAACCACTTAAAAAATTCAATGACAACATACAGTATAATTTAATGACTTTACAACAATGACATTCCAACCAAAGACCTAAACCAAGGAAATAAGGATGTGGTGCCCACAGAAAACCTAAAAGATCTTTTTGTTTGTTTGCTTTGCTTTGTTTTAATGGAGATGAGCCCTCAGAGTTCCTGCAGGTTTTTCTGTGCAGAAAGTTCTGAGTAGGCATCAAGAATAACTTGAAGTGTGGTAGCTCATCCATTTTAATTCTGGATAAGAAGGCAAAACTTATCTGCTGGCAGCTCTGGCTATTCTGGTGATAGGGACCTCAGGACAAAGCACTTAGGCATGCACTTAATTTTAAACTCAGCAGTAATCCTGATTGAATCAAGACTCTACCTTTGTGCTTAAAGTAAAGCATGTGCTTAAGTACCTTTTTGTATAGGGGCCTTAATTACATTATGTGTGTGAGAGGATATGATAATTTTAGTTGGCTTTCCCAAGAGAGCCTTTATTTAATAAAATAACTAGGTTTAATACTCCACAGAGTCATATGGGAGCAGAACTGTGCTCCTCCTCCTGAAGCCCAGCACAGGGTAGACTGTAATTTAATTGTTGGAAGCACAGAAAATGCTGAAATGCTGTATGTCTTAATATTGTACTGCAAGGGCATGTTTGTTTCTATTATGGAATACCTTGGGAAACCACGGTGCAACACTACCACCAGTTATTCATAACTATGTTTGAATTTACTGATGTTCTGTTCCAGACTTTAGCTGTTTTACCAGATGAGGGAATGGGAAATAAAGTCCAATTAACAGGAATTTCTTTAAAGAGAAGGAATGAAAACAAAGCAAAAATAAAATTCATGCTCTTTCCCAATAGAATCACCTGCTCCAGTGAGAAAAATTCAGCACAATAAGAAGACCAAAATAAAAGTGGGGCAGATCTGTTTGCAAATAGTTTCCTCAAAAGCCCTTACTGTGATTATTCAATGATATTGTTCTGTGTGAAAAGAGCATCACACAGAAGTGGAGAGCCATGGAAGGACTGGTGAACTCACTGTACGTCCTCAGCCATCACACTGAGGTGTTCATTTCAACCTTTGATCCATGATCTGGTGATTTGGTGATCGATGATTTGGTGATTTGGTGATTGATGATTTGGTGATTTGGTGATCAATGATTTGGTGATTTGGTGATTGATGATTTGGTGAGATTGATGATTTGGTGATTTGGTGAGATTGATGATTTGGTGATTTGGTGATTGATGATTTGGTGATTTGGTGAGATTGATGATTTGGTGATTTGGTGATTGATGATTTGGTGATTGATGATTTGGTGATTTGGTGATTGATGATTTGGTGATTTGGTGAGATTGATGATTTGGTGATTTGGTGATTGATGATTTGGTGATTGATGATTTGGTGATTTGGTGATTGATGATTTGGTGATTTGGTGATCAATGATTTGGTGATTTGGTGATCAATGATTTGGTGATTTGGTGATTGATGATTTGGTGATTTGGTGATCAATGATTTGGTGATTTGGTGATTGATGATTTTGTGATTTGGTGAGATTGATGATTTGGTGATTTGGTGATCAATGATTTGGTGATTTGGTGATCGATGATTTGGTGATTTGGTGAGATTGATGATTTGGTGATTTGGTGATCAATGATTTGGTGATTTGGTGATTGATGATTTGGTGATTGATGATTTGGTGATTTGGTGATTGATGATTTGGTGATTGATGATTTGGTGATTGATGATTTGGTGATTTGGTGAGATTGATGATTTGGTGATTTGGTGAGATTGATGATTTGGTGATTTGGTGATCAATGATTTGGTGATTTGGTGATTGATGATTTGGTGATTGATGATTGATGATTTGGTGATTGATGATTTGGTGATCGATGATTTGGTGATTTGGTGATTGATGATTTGGTGATATGGTGATTGATGATTTGGTGATTTGGTGATCAATGATTTGGTGATTTCAACACCACATCACCAACACGATTCCTGCACAACCAGCTGCTCCCAAAAGTTTACCTGTAACCCTTCAAGGCAATCATTTGGGACGGGTGACTGCAGGCAGGTGGAACCCAAGAGCCAGGATTTCACCTGAGCCTGGCACTGCACGATTTACTTTGACAGCTATGGAGTCTGGCAGAGATTTTTTCCTTTTCTTTTTGGTTTATTTCAAGTGGTTTTGTGTATATAGCATTAGTCTTTGTGAAACATTGCATTGAGCAGACCAGAGCTTCTCAAAAGTAGTTTCCCAGAGTGGTTACTGACTGCAGAAGGTTCAAACTGCAGCAACTCTTGTGAAATAGCTGGAGCAAAGCCGAGTCATATCACATCAGCATCTGACCATTTTTCATCACTCTGCTCTTGGTTTGCAGCAGCAAAGCTGATTTTGCTTAAATGGCAAAGAGCAACAATTTCTACCAGTTGATTAATACATACTGTGTTTTTATGCCATGGACAGGTTCCATGTTTTGTTGGTTTGACAGCATCACAGTGTGCTTTTGCTAAAAAAAAAAAAAACCAGTCCTCAGCTAGGAAAAGAACAAAAATATTTTTAATTAATATTAGGAAGACACTTACATAAAAATAAAATAAAAACAAATAAGTAAGAAGACAATATTATATTATTTGTTTACAGATTTTTTTATTTAATGGAAAAATTCTCTTTTACCTCAATGTAGAGAACGAGATTTTAGCCCATTCTTGTACTTTAATATATGTAGTAATTTAGCAGTAGGTTTTACAAAGCTAAAGATTAAAAAAAAAAAAAAAATCCATTAGAAGTGTTAAGTGGCTTCCAAGAAATTTCTACTCAGTTCTCCTTGGGATTGACTGGCAAAGGGGATTTATGGAGCTAAGAACAAGCTCATGTGTCACACCTGCACAGTTTAACTCCTCATGGACTGTGGTCAGGTGCCACCTTTGGCCCATCAGCCTGTCTGTAGCTCTGTAGGATCAGATATTCCACCCATTTCCCAATGCCTGGAATGCAGAAATCCTTTTCCAGCCCCTTCCCACTGGGGGAGGAGTGCATTAACAGCAGGGACGTACCTGGGAGGTTTTTCCCAGAAAAACCCAGCAGGTGTGACAGCCCACAGGTGTGCAGTGCAAAGGAAGGTCTGCAGTCCCTTCCCAGAGTGCAGAATAACACCGAAATTATTCTTGTTTTAATAGCTGCATGCTCAGGAGTGTCCTGGCTGCTCTTCCCATCCCACATGAATGGCTGGGAGGGTGTACAAGCCCTCACCCGGGATTTTAGGGGACAGCTTGGATAAAACCAGCCTGGGTGTTTGGAAAGTGCAGTTAAAAAAGTGATTTTCAATAATGTTACTATTTACAGGCTTAACCTTGCTCCCATCTGAGTCAGCAGCAGACATGCCACGATTTCAATAGTGGAGGCTGAAGCACTCAATACCTTTCAAACTATAAGGTCAGAACACAAATTCTGCATTTGCAGACCCCCAGCCAGCAAGGGAAAGAGGGGAAGAAATGCAGGTCTGCAACACAGATATTCAGAAATTTGAGACCTCGGGTCATCAGCATCAACTTTCAATTTGAATATGTATAAATTTTTAATTTATAGAGGAACTAAGCTGGCAAAGTACATACACATTAGTCTAACCTCAGATTAATTTCAGATACAAGTAACAAACAGCACCCAGCTTCAATCACTTGCATAGTTAAAGTATTTGAATGGCTTAAACTCAGCCATATGCTTAAATCTCTAATGAACAGAGACCAGACTGGCTTCTTCAAAAAAAAGTCTTACATTTAGCATTTGCCTAAATACCGATTTAGGCTCGGGGAGTTAAACCTATGGAATAATTTTAATTTAGAAAGACAGAGGTAAAAAGGGGGAGGAAATTTTGTTCTTCTTCTGGGATGGAAAATCCGACAGAAAGGGACTCTGATATTCCATGTAACACCCCACAGCATCCTCCCCCTTCTATTTTCTCTGCAGATAGAAGCTCACTTACTGCCATTCACTTCACAGGAATCAACTAATTTGAAAACTGCTATTACATCTCCCCTCAGTTTTCTGATCTTCAGACTAAACAAGCCCAGTCCTCTCAAATTTGCTTGTAAGACATTTTTCTCTATGTCTTTGATCATATTTGTCATCTTCCTGTGGACTGCTCCTGCTTTCTTCACATCTCTCTTAAAATGTAGGAACTTGAACAGGAGATCAGAGTTGAGAGCTTTACCAGAAAATTGAAAATATTACTTGCTCGGATTTATATGTGATGCTTCTTTTTATACATGGTTGTACAAGTGGTTAAATGATTAATTTATGTACTGATTATTCTCCCTTATAACCCCAAAATAATTTCTGGCAAATCTGCTGTGCCCTCCCTCATCTTATATTTGTGCAGATGTCATGAGTTTGGTCAGAGAGAATAAAATTAAGTGTAGCTGCTTGGCCTGTTCATTATTTAACCAACTCTTATTCTTCCAGACTATGATTCTAATTTGCTAAAACTGTTTTGAATTCGAATCTTTAGGGTGCTTGAGAGTTGTCCCAATTGGATATAATCCACAGAAATTAATAAACATGTTCAATTCCACCCTCCATTACTAAAAATGGGGAATAATCCCAAGCCCAGGAGAGGTCAAAGTATGTCTCCTCCTTTTTCTGCTTTGCTCCAGTGTAACAGAAACCCATTTAGAACTGTTTTGGCTTTTTCTGTTTAATTCAGTTTTCTAACTGGATGTGCATACACTTGCCCATTTTGCATTTTCTTGGTTTATTTATGGTAACATCTCTCAAATCATGTCAGAATCAGATGGTGACTCACAACGACTTCATTCTCTGAGTGCTGTTACCCTGGCATTGAAGGAAAAGTGATTGCTTTGACAGCTCAGTCTGATGTCTCTGTCACTTGTTACTTATCACTTTTACATCCTTTGCTTACAGGTGAGTTGAGCATTGCTCCTTATCTATTTGGCCTAGAATTTCTTTATCTGCAATTCTGCCCTGTTTAAAAATCAGATACTACATTCCCCCATTTCCTGTATTCTAGATTTCCAATCATTCTCTCATTTTTCCCATTCACCCGTTCTAGATTATTTCAGCACATCCAGAAATAATAGAAAAAGTTCCTATTTTTTCAAAGTAATCTCTAATTTATCCTTTGCTTATATGAATCTCATTTCTTTGTGGTGGAGAACTGAACTTTTTTTTTTTTCTTTTAAGTGGAAAATGGAGAAAAATCCCCTTGGGAATTCAACACCATCTTTACCATCTTTTATGTAATCCAGTAGGTAATGAGGGAATTAATGGGGGATTCTACTGGGCAGAGTCAAAATTAGCAGAATCTATCCAAAGCATATCCCAATAATGTAACCAAAGACACGGGGTTTAGTTTAATATTTCTCCTATACTGTATGGGCACACACCTACATAAATATATATCTATCAAACTGCATACTGAGCAATTAAAAAATCAAATTAGCAAGAAGATGAAATAGCTTGAAAGCTATTTCAAAAAGACTTTTCAACCTCTGTAAAATTATTAAAATCTTGGGAAAAAGCTATCTTATACTTTTTTCATTAAACTGAAAATACAGTAATTATAGTTGTGTGCCCTGTTGTTCCCAAACTATTATAATAAATATCGTACCTGTGTTTCTTTTTTCACTTTTTCATCTATTGATTCCTGTGCAAAAATGAATTTAACATCATGCAGAAACATCAGACAGGCAAGGTTCCCCTTTGCATTTGCTGGGAGCAATTTATATACCTTTGATTGATAATTTCCTTACATTCATGGGAATACTGCAGTTTTTTAGTTTATTTTATAAACAAAGGAATAAGTCATGTAAAAGTGTTGGGGTAAAACTGGTGACATGGAAGGGCTTTTGCTTTTCCAGCCTGATGAGCAGAGAAGAAAAGAGGATAAGGAACAGGAGGGAAAGGATCTGTTATAGTCATCTGACACCTCCAAAGTTTTAAAACTGCCAAAGATAAAAACCAAATAACCACGACTGTAACTTTGCATTATCACCCTACGTTTCCTGGCCCACTTTAGACTGAACCCTGGAAAGGAGGAGTTCATAAATGTTAAATTAGCCAGGCTTTGCTCTGTGATGGCAGCCATGGCAGTGACCTAAAGCAAGAACACAGGAAGCCTTTCAGCCAGAGCCTGTCACTCTCATTCCCTTGGATGCTCCTCCTTCCCTTTCAGGAAGGGAGCACGGGGAGTTCAGGTTTGTGCCCTGCTCCCCTGTTGTCCCTTCTTTTAGAGGCATTGAAGCCCAGATGAAACCTCGAGCTGCACGAGGAGCACACACACACACACAAAAACCCTTCCACTTTCATCAGCAACTCCTTCCTTTATCAAAAAGTTTCCATCAGAGAGCCAGAGAGCTTTATTAGAGTCACCCAGCTCAGCTTAGCACACAGCCACGGCACAGGCAGCCTGGCAGAAACTCCCATGGAAGGTTCCAGCCCTTTGTTGCTCCTGCTTTGAGGTGTGCTGGAGGTGAAGGATTCCCAGAGGATGCTCGGGCTCGTCACCCCTGGGTTATCTTTGCCCTACACAGGCAGGGAGGGCTGAGTCAGCAGCCCAGTCCCACCATCCCTTCGCTGGAAACTTGTCCATAAACATTAACTGCAGGATCGTGCTCCAGCAAACTCCTCTCTCGGTCAAAATTATATTTATCTCTGTCAAAATTATATTTATCTCTGTCAAAATTATATTTATCACGTGCCCGGAGTTGTGAAAGGACAAAGCTCCCAGCCTCTCCTCTAACCAAAACCTGCTGAAGTCAAAACAGCAAAGGGGGCTTGGATGTGGAACTGCCTGACACCTGTGCAGCCCCAAGGAGACAGAAGTGGCTCAAACCCTTCTGTTCCCCACTGGCTGTCACAATCTGGGCCATGCTTTACATACCAAGGACATAGCAAGGCTGATTTCTCCTTAAATCAGCAGGAGATTGTGGATTTGTTTTGTTTTTGTGCTTGCATCCCGGTCAGACCACCAGGTTTTCTGTTGTTGGGAAGGTGTTTCAGAGCTGTAGCATTGGTTTTTGGGACGGATGGAAATACCCTCAGCAGGGCTGGAGCACACTGCTCTATGTCTGGAGCTCACTCTGTGTCCCTACTGCTGCTTCTGCTTAGAGGCAGCAACTGGAGACGAATTATGGCCTTAACTTGCTAATTAAGGGAGAGCTGGAGGGAATACATCATGGGCAGCAGGAGGAAAAAAAGAAAAAAAAAAGAAAAAAAGAAGAAGAAGAAGAAAAGGATTTTTTTTTCCTGGTTTATGCTTCAAATGATTCATGGCTCTCAATACATCATATGCAGTCCTGGTTCAACAAGAGTCTTAGGCAAGTGTATTGCTTTAACTTGTAACCTTTTCTGAAAACCACTGGAAAATTGAGTAGAGTTCCATTTAAAAAATGAAAGACTAAGTGAGGACAGAAGTTAGACCTGAGAGGAACAATGTTTGTTCTACTGTTTTCAACACTTGCTAGGGATACTTTTTTTACATAACTCTTGCAGCTGATCCCCTTTGGTGGGACTGAGGATTGATGTGTCTGTCACTTCAGAAACGTGTCTTGTTTCACTATGACTTTAACAGGCCTGTGAGAGCTAAGAAAGTTTGTAGGGATGCAGAACTCACAAATAAAACTGAAATAACCTACCCTTAGCTTTGGTCAACTCCATGTCCACCTGAATAAATGGCATGATCTAAGGGTCTAAAATACAGAAGTAACATCTATGTAACATTGCTCATAGAACACCACCCCTAAAACTGAAATAGATTCATGTTTTCCTTCTCTTCTGTTGTCATAATTCCTACAAAACTGATCCTTTCCTGAAGAAGGCTTCCATTCAGCACCCCTACCATCCCACTTCCTCCCTAAAACAGTATAGAGAAGTATTTATGACATGCAAAAAGGCTTCCATTTCTAAGGATACGAAATGTGTTCAAGTTCTCGTAAGAAATAGAGCATTACACTTGGGGTTTTCATTTAAATATGATTTCTGAAAACTAATAAAAAAAATTAGAAATGTTGGTGCACAGAAAAATGACAAGTGAGAAAAAAATGCATATAAAAATATCCACAGGATAGCATGGGGAACTAAATGGGGGAAAATTACTTTTGCTTTGGAGAGAGCATTATGTAGGCAAGGCAATTTTATTAACACGGTTGGATAAAATATAAAGGGTTTTCCTAATCTCAGAGACTTCAAAAGAGAATTTTTTTGGAGACAATATTAATATCAAAGCCAGTTGTCACTATTATTAAAATGTTCTTTGCTCTTCATTAGTCACAAATGATCCCCTCGACTCACAAAAAGGTACTCGGTAAATTAAAAGCTTTTATGTAACACTCCAACAAAAGTTGAATGACTCCAGAGTTAAAAGGCAACTCTTGTGTCTGTCAATATTCAAAGTGGTGCCCAATTTTTTTTTTTTTTTTCCCTTTTTAAAGCAGCAATTTCCTTGGGGTATTTATTCATTTATAGATCTATTAAGAGACTGATGAGGAATGGGCGATTAATGAAAAGCTTTGTCATCCTGAGTTTTTACAAAGCAATCATTAAAGCCTGGCTTTGCATGGTGGGCAGCCAGCCTGTGCCATGGAAAATCCCTCTGGAGGACAAACCCAAGTGCAGGGCTGGGCTCAGCCTGGGTTTGTGTGAGTGGGAATTCTGCTGCTGGCAGCTTCTCCTGGGTCTGAGCACTCCCGAGGAGTTTTTGTTTGCTGGTGGTGGTGGCCAGAGCCCAGCCCATCCCTCCCGTGGGCTGCATGCTGTCACTCGGAATCTGCATTTTGCATTGCAGCCTCACCCTGCTCAGCTTCGTGGGAGCTCCTCAGCCACCCTCGTGGTGGAAGGGGAATGGAATATGGAATTTCTTTCGTGTGGACTCAGAAATGCCACACCTGGGCACTGGGATCTGCCCACCACGGGATTTGTGTGGTTGCTCAGTTCTCCCTCTGCTCAGCCACGTGTGTCTCTCTGAGGCTGAGATGTGCATTCACTGTTGATTTTCACTCTTTTTTTCCTGCTTTTTTGGTGTTTAAAGACCAACAGAACTTGATGTCTTGATAGAAATTCAAGTGGGTTTTGCCTACAATGATTGCTCAGCTTCTGGATCAGCAGGACAATTGTGACCAGATTCTTTTTTTCCCTTTCTTTGTATCAGAGCAGTTAAAGAGTGGATTCAGTGTTATTTCATTTCCCATGGTGGTACCATTTATCTGTGGTGTCTTTGCCCTGTGGGAAGGTTGGTGCTGGAGGCAGCACCCAGAACCAGATTTCCAGGATTTTATGCCTGCCCTGCTATTGATTTGCTCTGTGCCTTCAGTCCTATCACTTCTCCCCTTTGTGCCTCATTTTTTCTATTTATAAAACGGGAAAAGAAATGGTGGGCTAAGGCTGAATTAATACCTTTAGACTGCAAAAGAAAGGTAATATAGTAGTACAAAGTATTAATTATTATATTATCTCTCTCTTTTTAATGGATTTATATTTAATTCAGTTACAGAGAGACACTTTGTTCGCATAATAACATTTTCTACTGCCTTTGAGGCTCACAGGAGCAAGCTTGTGGGAAGGAAACTGGTAAGTGTTTGAATTTAGAAATGCTGCTGGTTTCAGTGTATTTAAAATGCTGTTGAAGTCGGGACGATTTAAATGTGTGAGATTTCAAATGTCTCATTGACACACATTGCAAATTCCTTCATTGCCTGAGGGAGCTACAGCAAAAGGGAAAGTTGGAGTCTTTTAGTTTCACAGTTAAGGCAGCTCTTTTTTTTTTTTTTTTCTTTTTTTTTTTTTCCGAGTGAGTTAATGATGGAGCATTTGCCTGTGCAGTTGTAACAGAGCAATCTGTCACTGTGAGGAGACTCCTGGGGTGACTACCGAGACATGTTAACTGCCAATGGTTCCTCCACTGTACACGGCCCCGAATGCAATCTATTCCAGCCACATTCCTGACTGAGGAATGGCAATGGATTCGTGTTTTGGGCACAGGCACAGCCCAGCTGGGTAAAAACCGAGGGTCTGACCGATGTTCTCTGCCTGTTCTTGCCCTCAGCACCCAGAGGTGCATCTGCTGTGTTGGTCACACGAGTGGTCCCCTCCCTGCACACCCCACCGTGGGACACAGTGCCAGGACAGCTCATTGATCTTTATATTTGTATATTTATATTGATTTCTATTTGCATATTTGTATATTTATATTGATCTATATTTGCATATTTGTATATTTGTATATTTGTATTGATCTATATTTGTATTTTTGTATATTTGTATATTTATATTGATCTATATTTGTATATTTATATTGATCTATATTTGTATATTTGTATATTTATATTGATCTATATTTGTATATTTATATTGATCTATATTTGTATTTTTGTATATTTGTATATTTGTATTGATCTATATTTGTATATTTGTATATTTGTATTGATCTATATTTCTATATTTGTATATTTGTATATTTATATTGATCTATATTTGTATATTTGTATATTTGTATTGATTTATATTTTTATATTTGTATATTTGTATATTTATATTGATCTATATTTGTATATTTGTATTGATCTATATTTGTATATTTGTATTGATCTATATTTGTATATTTGTATTGATCTATATTTGTATATTTGTATATTTATATTGATTTCTATTTGTATATTTGCATATTTATATTGATCTATTTTGTATGTGATGGCACATCCAAATCTGCTGCCGCTGCACCTCATGCTAATGCCCAAATGGGAATGGCTGGAATGCACTGAGGCACACCAGGCTGCACATACCTGCCTGCAGTTATTTGGGAAGGGGATGCTGAAACCTTCTGATTCTGAAACCTTCTGGCCCCATCTCCACAGCTCGGGAACAGCACGAGATTTTCAGGTGTGTGAATTCCCCCACGTTAGGATTTATTTTCTTGGCAAGAGGAACCAAGATCTCTGGGCTGGAAAAGGAAACTGAGTGGTCTGACCCAATTCTTGCCCTGGGCACAGGAGAAACAGAACCACAGTTTGTTCCTGTGGTTTGGTCAAGGTCACATTTTTGTGTTACATGGGACTGGAACAGACTTTCAGTGATGCTAGATAGAAAACCATGGACTTGGACTCATGTCATCCATGAAGATGGAATATCAAGCTGCATGCACTGGACATTTGTAGCAGAAAAAAAAAAAAAAACAAACCAACAAAAAAAGTCAAAGTGAAACCAGAGAATTGGTTTTTGGTTTCTTGGTTTTCCACCTTCATTCTGTGTGTGATGCAATTCTCAATGGAATGTGGCTGTGCCATGGCTGGAAGAAACTTGTCTCAAAAATATGCAATGATGTTCCACGTGAGAGTTTCTGTAACAGTCAATGACCAAATCCTCCATTGCATTCTCCAAAGCCATAATTTCAGCTGATGTCTATGCCCCAATAAAAAAATGAAAAATATGAGTAAATCAAATCCAATATACCTCATATACTCCTCCAGCTTCCAGAAGATAACATATTCCATATATCTAATACATTTTTTCTGGTTTTGGAACTGAAACTCTGGAATTACAGCTGCTGATTGTGAATAATGTTTGAAATGAGAAATCCAATGCCTGGCAACTCTTTCAGTGAAGAAATTCTTCCTGATGTCCAACTGAACCTTTCCTGGCACAACCTGAGGCCATTTTTACTCCTGTTGGAAACGTGAGGTGCAAACTGAAGCTCAGCCTCAGGAGATTCTGTGTGGGATCACATCTACTTTGTTTCTGTCAGGATCCTCTCAGGACTGGAAAGTGATTTTCTTTTCATGTCACGCTGCTCTACACCCAAAGAAATTATTTGCTCCATTATTTGCACAGAAATTAACAAAATGTCATTTTATCTGGAATTTTTCCCACATCCTCCTCAGACACCAGTCTCAATGAATTCTTTTTCCTTTCCAACCCACTCTTATTTGTCTGTGTCATCCCCAGTCCTTCCCCATGAAATGATGACGTTTCCCTCAGATAACTCTTTTTTTCTGGTGTTCCACCCCACCCACTCTGTGTCCCCTTCCTGAATTTCTCTGTGCCCCAACCAGGGACAGCAGGTGCCATGGCTGGTCTGGCACCTTGGGCACCCTGACTGATGGATTTGCCAGCCAGCTGAGATGGACGAGCAGGGATGACTGCTATAACCCTGATTTTTCCCTCAAGGGAATCATTTAAAATTGTTCTCTTCTGCCACCATTTGTGGAAAATACCAACTGCCTGAAGGAACTGAGACCCCAATCCAGTCTAAGATTTGACTGAAGTTGCCTCATAGGTGGGACTGACAGGCAGATAAAGCTATTTTTATTTTTACCTATATTCCTAAGGAAAAAAAAAAACAAAACCCAACAAGTTATATGTTTCAGTGAAACGGACTCTGAAGAGAAGATCAAGAACCTTTACAATTCTTCCTTATTTTTCTTCACACCATCCTTAATCTGACATATCTAATTACACTCTCTGATCCAGAGCTGGTAGAAGGAATTTCTTTTTGTAAGGCTGGGTATTAACGGGCCCTGAACACTGCTGGGACTTGCAGATGGCACTGTAGTAAAACCAAGCAAAGGTAACCTTATGGAAAGTTTCTCTGAGCTGCAGCACATTCCCACACCTGCAGGGAATAAAGATACTAAAGGTGCATTAAAAAACTGCCCAGAATGTAAAGATACTAAAGGTGCATTAAAAACTGCCCAGAATGCAGAATAAAGATACTAAAGGTGCATTAAAAACTGCCCAGAATGTAAAGATACTAAAGGTGCATTACAGAACTGCTCAGAAAACAGAGTAAAGATACTAAAGGTGCATTAAAAACTGCCCAGAATGCAGAATAAAGATACTAAAGGTGCATTAAAAACTGCCCAGAATGTAAAGATACTAAAGGTGCATTAAAAACTGCCCAGAATGCAGAATAAAGATACTAAAGGTGCATTAAAAACTGCCCAGAATGCAGAATGAAGATACTAAAGGTGTTTTACAAAACTGCCCAGAATGCAGAATAAAGATACTAAAGGTGCATTAAAAACTGCCCAGAATGCAGAATAAAGATACTAAAGGTGCATTACAAAACTACCCAGAATATAAAGATACTAAAGGTGTTTTACAAAACTGCCCAGAATGCAGAATAAAGATACTAAAGGTACATTACAAAACTGCAGAGAATGTAAAGATACTAAAGGTGCATTAGAGAACTTCCCACAATGTAAAGATACTAAAGGTGTTTTACAAAACTACCCACAATGTAAAGGTACTAAAGGTGCATTACAGAACTGCCCAGAATGTAAAGATACTAAAGGTGCATTAGAGAACTACCCAGAATGCAGAATAAAGATACTAAAGGTGCATTACAGAACTGCCCAGAATGTAGAGTGAAGATACTAAAGGTGCATTAGAGAACTACCCAGAATATAAAGATACTAAAGGTGCATTACAGAACTGCCCAGAATGCAGAATCATAGAATCCCCTGAGTTGGAAGGCACTCACAAAGACCATCAGAGCTCAGCTCCTGGTCTTGCACAGAACACCCTGAGAATGACACCATATTCTTGGGGCCATGAGCACTTACCTGGGGAGCCTGTTCCAGTGCCCAGCCACCCTCTGGGTGAAGAACCTTTTTCTGATATCCAGCCTAAACCTGCCCTGACTCAGCTTCATGCTCAAGTCGTGTCACTGGTCACAGGTGAAGAGATCAGTGCCTGCCCCTCCTCTTACCCTCACAAGGAAGCTGTAGACAGCAATGAGCTCTGCCTTCAGTCCCTTCTGCAAGGAAAGAAGGATGTGGAATGGAAAGAAAAGCAACACTGCAGGGAAACCTGTGCTGTCTCCATGTCCAGTTTTCCCAGTGGGAATGCTCTCATCACTCTGGATCTGCACATTACCTGGCTGTTAGGCTTAGCTTAGCTGGCAAAATCGTCCCTGCTTTTGTAAGAGCAGGGCCACTCAGTGCCTGCTCACAGCCCACTTGGTTCAGGCCATCTTGTGTTCTAATGAACATATCACAGCAATAGCTCAGAGCTCCCCATATTTCCAAAAAGCATATGTTAAACAATGTAAGCAAAGAGAAGCCATAACAGGCTTCACTTGTCCTAGCAGTCCATCTGTTTCCCACTCCCCGCTGAGCACATCTCTTTTCCTGGTTCCCTTTCAGGTGCACTCTTACCTTATGTAACGTGCTTTTTATTGGAGATTCATGCTGTGACCCTGTCAGAATTGCTACAGCAGGGGTGACCTCGGTAATGACTGTCCACAGCCTGCCAAGCTAAGTTGGTCAGTGTTAGCTGATTAAACTTTTAACAACATCCCCTGTGCGATAAAGGGCAAAATGACAACTTTGCCCATCGTCAAGGTGTCTGTATAATAAACTAATTAGTAAACCACACAGTCTGTGGAGCTTTTAATGAGTGCTATCGTCTGGCCTCTGTAATAAAAACCCAGCCTGCCCCCTTTTGGGATTCAATTAAGGCACAGACTGTCATATGCTTGGCCTGGCTGATCAATGAATCCATTCCGACCTTTGTCGGAGCTGTTTGCAAGGTCACGGGCAGTGGAGAGGGAAGCCAGCCTGGTGCTGGGGAGACAAACCCAACAGCACCCAACAGGCACCAGCATCGGCTGCTAATGCCCTCCTCTGACACCAGCAGAAGTTTCTCTCACACAAAGGTTAGCTGAAAGGGAACGTGGCAATATGCATGCAGCTCAAATTTCAGTGCGTGCATGCCGGTTCTTCTGGACGGAAAGGCTTCCCTGTTATTTAAAAGTTTAATGATTCCTTCACATCTGCATATACCTAAACGCCTGGGGGGGGTTTAAGCACCAAAATGTGCTGTCAAATGTTTGCTCTCCCAGCTGTGTTTATTGCTGTGATCCAGATACACAAACAAAGCAAACACAATAGAGTAGCCTTAGATTATACAAAGCAGCCCCATTTTCAGGTCCTTGCATACAAATAGCACTTATCACCATACCATTCCAGAAGGGGTTTATAGCACTGAAATAATTTTTATGGCGCCCCATTGCAATTTTACAGGCAGGAAAATTTCTTGGGGAAAAAAAAAAGTAAAAAATTGTCAGACAGGCAATGACCCAATGAGATACCCAAGGGCTGGAGTGAAGGCATCTTGAAAAGTAAAGATTTCAGGTTTCAATCTTTTCACCTCTGACTTCCACCCTCGGGAGGATAAACAGGAATCAGGGGACTAGCAGAGTGAAGACAAGACCTTTGGTGCCATTATCATCTGTCCTGAGCAGGGTACCCGAGCTCCAGGCAAGCTCTGTCCACGGCCACACTGCCACCACAGCTGAGCCAACCACGGCTGCTTTTTATTGCTGGCTTTTATTACTGCTGTAGGAGCAGCCTGGAACCTCCAGACCTCCCAAACATCACTCCCTACAGCCAACAAGTGATTAGGTGATGTGGCAGGGCCATTAGAGACTGGGAAATTTGTGTGCAACCAGAAGAGGCAAAACTGGGTGGAGTTAAATCCATATTTATTCTGCACAGGTGAGAATACTGACCTCCAAGCACTGACCTCCAAGCACTTGGCTTTCTCTTCTGTCCTCCTCTTTTTTTTTTTTTCACTTGAGTTGACTAATCTCTCCTCTGCCACCTCATAGTATTTTATAGCCTGGGGGAAAAGGAGGTGTCTGAAAGGTGATTTTTAACTGCTGAGATGCAAAGAAAGGGAAAAAAAGAATCTGGTCACAATTTTCCTGCTGATTCAGAAGCTGAGCAATCACTGTAGGCAAAACCCACTTGAATTTCTATCAAGAGATCAAGTTCTGTTGGTCTTTAAACACCAAAAAAAGCAGAAACACGAGGTGATTACAGTGGTGCAATAAGGATGCCTAGTATTTGCATTCCTGCTATTTGCTTTCCATTAGAGGGAGAAAACCATGGAAATGCAGATCTTTGCCTTTTCTAATGTAGGCAAAATAGCATTTATCTGCTCACCCTTGACTATCCAGCTACAGCAATCAGACAGTTTACTGAGTTATTTGACAAAAATTCTGCTAGTATTTTTTAAAATTATTATTATTATTATTATTCAATATCACTACTCCAGTGACTCCTCTGCCTCTCTGAGTCTCCTCCTATTTTTCTCTGGCACTCCTGCACATCACCAGCCTTGCTTTACTTATTGTGGTTCCACTGTGCTCCTCTCTTGCCAGGACTGTCACAAAGCCCTGCTGAATGTAATGCCCAATTTTGTGTGCACCAGCACCTTCCAGCAGCCAGTCCCCAATCCCAGCTCTCTGCTGGTGCTCCCCACTCAGGAATCCTGAGCATTATTCCTTCAGCTTGAGAGGAATGTTGAATTTGTCTTTACAAACGAGCTGTGGATCAGCCTGTAGATAAGGCTAGCACTGAGAGATAAAAGAAACAATGGGATGGATTCCACTGATTGATGAATGAAAAGAGATATTTGCCTTTCCAAACAAACTGTAGGGCTGCTGATAAATGAAATTGGATATCGAAAGATGAAAGAAGCAACGGGGGGGAAACTATGAATTCTGTAAGAATTAAAAATTAAAAGGGAGGGTTATACATTAGAGGGGAATTTCAGGTATCAGGGGTTTGGGAAGTCTGTGCCTCTCAAGTACCTCAGCCAATGGGGAAAGGGAGAGGGAAATGCGGCCGGGAAATCAGGATAACAAGGAGGCTGCGTCCTCCAAAAATTTGGGAGATCCCAGGGGAATGTCCCATGGCCTCTCCCTTTATTCGAATAAAGCAAAAAGGACTCCTCTGGCTCCTTTTAGGACATAAACCTCTGGTGTTTGTGGATTAATTTTCCTGACAAGCTGTTGCCTCAAAACCACAAAGGAAAAGATGCTCCCAGCCCAGGATGGCTCGTGGAGCAGACAACAGGTGGAACAAACAGCCAAGGACAACAATTCTGCATTTCTCAGGAAAATCCAAACAGTTATTTTTCTCTGGGGCCAGCCTTGCTCGTCCACAGCAGCCCACAGGGCACCAGCAGGAGGTTTTTGTGTGTGGCAGGTGTCGCTCTGCTTTCCTCCTTCCAAATGCAGCTACAGCAATGAGTTTCAGATTTTTCCTGTTAAGATGATTGAGAGGTTAGGAGTTGCTTGAAGGGGAGCTTTATAAAAGAGAAGAAGAAAAAGCAAACATCACCTTACTGAAAATAAAACTGAGAATAATTATTTATTTTTTTCTTAAATTTTGGAATTCAAGTAGAAAAAATGAACACTTAATTAAATGCTGTGGGTTTTTTTCCCCCTCTCTGAGTAATCCACCATTTAAACCAGGAATGATATATTAAGGGGTATTGTTTATTAAATCTATGTCAAATCTGAATTTATATTTCAATCCCTCAGACTGAAGACAGACCAACCTGCATACATCTCTGTGAATTTTTCACAGAAAATGTTCATTTTGGTACTGTCTTCTGCTGTTTCTGAGGTGGCTACAGGCCAGGGGAATATGTTTCTTCCTGTTGTATTATTTTTTCAAGCAATAATCTGTGATTTAAAATAACATATTTTGGTAGTTCAGATTATGTTGCTTTGTGCTGTTGAATTAACCCCCAGATCTTTTAGACAAGTTTTAAGTTTTGCCTACATGGTCTTACCAACCTCAAGATCTCTAGACATATATACAGGTGTAGCAGTAGGTCATATGCACTGGAGAAAATCTTCAAAAGTTTTCAAAGAAGAAAAACGTGAAAAAGGTATACACTGATGTAAAACCAATCTATGATTTTAAAAGTTTTTTCTTAAAGAATAACATAAAACATTCTCTGTGTTACTCTCTCTTCCATTCTGCACCAAGAATTTAAAACTTTGAGAAAATAAAGTATATAAAATAATTAGTGCTTCACTGTAATTTTTCTGAGTTTCCCAGCTGTTGCTTTATATGAGCTGCTCATTCACAGCCCTAAACTTAGAAATAACAAACTCCCTACACTCAGATGCTGCCAACCTAATTCTTACCCAATGAGCAGAGGTGTTTGGGAAATTTCCTGGCCCAGACCCCAAATGCAAATCTCACAGCTTTCCTAAGGAAGTTACTGTGTGCAATCTAATTAGCTCTTTTCCATGGTTAAATTTACTTTTCCTTGGGTTTGCTGATGGCTGGAGCAGATTAATATGCAAGGAGTCCCCATGAAGTTCAAGGACTTGTGCCTCACCTAAAAGTCATGCACAGACTTTGAGCAGTTGGACTTTTTGGCTGATGGAATTACCAGGAACACTCATCTGCAGCATGGCTGCACCCAGTGCTAGAGCTGGGCAGAAGGTGCTGTGGATGCAGGTTTTCATTCTATTCAATCATTGTTCACTGTGGATCTTTCCTGCCCAGCCCCATGAAAACCAGCTCTTCTTCCCAGCTGAAATAAGTAGCAGATGACAGAAAAACATAAAATTTCTAGCTACCCTTTTCACTCACATGGCAGAATAATGGAAAATATTTTAGGAAAACTCTCTGAAGAGGCATACTAAAGATCAAGACAGTAAAAATAAATATCCCATAAGCGAAATCTCTCCTTTTTTTTTTTTTTTTTTTTTTTTTTTTAATGCTTTGCAGAGGCATTTTGCATCAGCCCTTAAGCAGCTGTGACTGTGCAAGATGTGGTTTATCCACAAGGGTCCTCTGTGCACAGAATACAGCTGGGACAGGTCCCATTACATTTGATCACTGCCAGGGGGGAAGGAGGCATGGCAGAGCATCCTGGCTCCAGAGAAGGCAAAACATCTTAGCTAAACATAAATTAGATAAAGTCTGGAAGCTGCTCCAACTTTTGGGAAGGGCTGGAGAGGCCTGGCTGGAGCTGAGGTGGCTCAGAGATGTCTGTCCCTGCAGGTTGGGGACAGTCAGCACCTGGCTGGAGCTGAGGTGGCTCAGAGATGTCTGTCCCTGCAGGTTGGGGACAGTCAGCACCTGGCTGGAGCTGAGATGGCTCAGAGATGTCTGTCCCTGCAGGTTGGGGACAATCAGCACCTGGCTGGAGCTGAGGTGGCTCAGAGATGTCTGTCCCTGCAGGTTGGGGACAGTCAGCACCTGGCTGTCACTGCAGTGACTGCAACCTCACCTGGGGATGCACAATATCTTCCTTTTTCAGTGCTCTGTTCCTGACCCGAAAGAGTTAACATCCTCTTTAGGTGGAAACCGACCCAAACATTCCTGGGAATATTCATAACCGTCCCTAATTTCACCTGAGTTTGTTATTTTGGCACCTGAGTGGCTCTCTAGTTCAGGAGCAGCCATGAGGATTGCCCATGAGTTTTATCTGTCAGCAAGTTGGTGAATTGATAAATTATGAGTGTGTCAACATAAAGATTTTGCTGCTTTTATTTTCCTTTAAATGAATACTGGGTAGTATTTGGTATGAAAGGCTCATTGAGAAACTGCAGCTAGGTAAGAAAGGGAAAAAAAAAGCAGAAAAGTATAAAAAATTATTAAAACTTTAACAAACTCTTCACTCTAGTATTTAAAAAAAATTAAAGCTCTGAAAGAAGGCTGCTCACATGGATTTACTGATAAAATCAGGAAGTTGAACTTTTTCTTAAGTCAGCTACTGCTTCTTTACAAGAAAGCTTCAGATTTTGCTACTCGGGCTTCAGTATGAAGGGAACACTTATAAGAGATTAATTTCTTAATCAAGGTTTTATATACAATTCTGATTTAGCATTCTTGAAATTTCACCAATCACAGTTAAATTATATTCATCAGCCTTCTTTTTTAGCTGCGACAAAATAACTCTAAGTACGAGAAGCTGTGAATTTCTAAATCTTCAAGAAGAAAGGGCTGCTGAAAGGAGATTTGAGCTCTGATTTTCAGTGGTTTTATCAACTGGAGTACTGGCAGTTGCCTTTCTGTTGTAAAGGGAAATGCCTTATAAAAATTGATCGTTTTAACTTCATACCACCTCAACAGATCCTATCGCTGCCATCCTTTTAAAATGGAGATTCTCAGACTAGATTTCTCACAGGTTTGACAACGGGTTTTTTTTTCCCCTCCCGTGCTGAGGCGTTGGAGGCTTGATTTTCAAAAGTTTTCTTTCAAAGAACATCAGCCCCAGCACAAATCTGCAGTTCAAGGAGCTGCTCAGTGACCCCATGGAAAAATCACGACCTGCAGGTGCCCTTCAAGCCCAGCCTTGGTGACTTGCCCAAAGCCAGCTCGTGAGATATAATTCCTGCTGAAACAAGAGTTTGTGACACTGAGAGGTTTTTTCGGGGTTTTTTTTAAATTCTATTACGTGTTTGTATTGTGATAAAATTGAAAAACACTGTAAAGAGTAGGTCACCTCCCAAAGACATTTTCTTACTGTTGTTGTAGTTTTCCTTTACATTTTCCCTCCTGTTTTTAGAGCATTATGGCACTCGTGGCAGTGGGAGATGCACAGCTCACAGGAAGATGTTTGCCCAGAAATCCAGGTTTTGCAGGAGCCTTTATATCCCTTTTGACCCCTTGCAGGTTCCAAGCTGATCCAGCAGGACACTGTGATCTAAGACAGCATTTTAGGACACAATTAACTTACAGGGAGCTTAGAATTGCATTTAAAATCAACTACATTGCACTCAAATATGTTTTTAAGTGCTTACCCCAGAATTCAGGTCCTGGTACACAAATTTTGCTAATTAATTATCTATATCTAGAAGGGTCCACATATCTGTGTACCCCTCTAGACAAGGGAGGAAGGGCACTGCAGAATTTCCACCCCATAGAAAACAGGTGTGTCTCTAAGACAGTCACACAGATTTATTTTTTTTTTAAATTTTTTTTTTCTGGCCTGAGCAGAAGGGAAAGAACATTTTCCTCAGCCAGCCTTAGCAGTGCCACTTGCATGGCAGGGCAAAAGGATCCCCCAGCTGCATCCCAGGAAAGCACACAGAGTGTGCTGCATTCCATGAAACTCCTCCCTGGAGGATTTCCCAAATCAGAGCAAGTTTCCTTGTCCTGCCTCTGGAATTTTTCAGCAGAATTTTCTGGGATTCTCTCCCATCTCGTGTTGAACCACTCTCACTTTCTTCTGAGCTTGCTCACAAAGCCTTTATCTTATTTGTCAATGTTTGATATTAAAATAAAGAAAGGTATTAATCTCTGCAGTGACCTTTCTGCTTTATTTCTCCTGGAAGGGGATGCTGCATCTTTTGTAAGTAACTTCAAGGCAAGATATTATGTGGTGTTCAAACACATGGCTTTTATCCAGTTAATCATTGTGCATTACCTACTTTCATCAATGTTCAGAAACTTAATTCCAGGATTACTCATTCCCCAAAAAACCCAAATAAGAAAATCAGAAGAATAGACCCAAACAATAGAACTTTTATACCAGGATAATTAGAAAAGGAACCTATTACCCAGGATTATAATTACTGACTAACATATTAAATGACCTTTAACATTTACCTTAAGCCCCAGATTTCTAGAAAACCAGAAAGGTTATGAATGCCATATTAGTAATCTTTAATCTTTATTACTGCTGTGGACAGAATTTTAATGATTTTTAAATAGGCAGCGGTCACTAACATATCCCTATTAAAATAAAAAAAATCTCATAAAAAATTAAATGGATTAAGACTTCAAATGTACCATCATCAAAAGTATTATCTAATTATGGAGTTCAGTGAACAGGCCAAGTGAAATGGTTGGTAATATTAGTTACTTACCACATGGGAATGCCCGGGATTTATGCACAAATAGATTCTGCTTCTGTTGCAACATAGTAATTAAGAATTTGTCAGGGAAATTTGACCCTCTAGGGTAGATATTACTTTGTAAAATAAGAATGGCAGAGCACTAGTCTCCTTGCTGCACATAATTTAACTTGATTATTTATACATCAAAGGGAGTCTGCAGTGACTGCAGTATAATATTTAAGTAGAGGGATATTAGAGAAAGAAGCAGCTAGTGAAATCTTTTTCCCAAATCTCCGTGAGAAAATAGAGGAAATTTTCATAAAGCATTTCATTTTGCATATAAATTGGTGCCTAGATTGTGCCTGTGAATTTACTGCTGTCAAATTTAATTTTTCTTTAATTCTTCAGGCCCAGATGTGAAAAGCTCTGTGTGCAGGCTGCAATTTTCAATGCTTACAGGTAGCACCCGGATCGATAATGTGTCTTTATGAGAAATTACTGTTAATGTTATTGAGTATGCATTTTGCTTTATAGGATAATAAGGTAATATGAAATGCCAATTCATTCATTAGGAGGAAGCTAAGTGCTTAAATGAAATGGGTGACAGGTCTGAAAAAAGATGTAGTTGTGGGCAGGAAGTCAAGAATGGATTTTTAATGACCTAATACCAAAAGGTTTTTACCACTTATTTGCATTTGCTTCCTATAAACAATATTCACTTTAAAATAAAAGTGCTTGAATATTTAAATTGCAGTAAGTGATTCCACTTGAAGAGGCTATTTGGAAATGCTGGGTTTCTGGGAAACTCTCTGCCTGGCCTTTTTGAAGACCACAATGTGAAAAATTAAAACAAAACTCATTTAAATTGACAGGCAGAAAGTGAGCATGGCCAAAAAGCCAGAGGTAAGTATGGGAAAAAACAAACAAAGAAAAAAGTTATTTAGCTCCTTGTTCAAAGTACAGTGTTCTCCCAGCTCACTACAGTAAATATAGCAGGTATTGAAAATAAGGCAAAAAGAGTTTGTCAAGAGAAAAAAATCCCAAACTAGACCCAGATCCCATCGTTATTGTTCAAGACTGAAGCCTCCTTAGAGTACAATATTGAAAATTTAAAGTATAAAAACAACAAAAACAAACAAAAAAGTGGTGCTGTTTAAAAGTCTGCTCATAAAGAAATTAATTGATTTCTAGATACAGTCAGGCTCTGAAATCATGACCACAAGCAAGGAATTTAATAGACTTTTTGCAAAACCTCACTAGGTTTTTTTTTTCCCCAGGTCCTCTCTCACTTTTTTGGAGTTTTACAGTTTTCAGTGAGTTATTTGTTCTCTTTTTCTCTGGCCTGGGTCCCCCCTGGTGATCCCTGGGGCACAGGGGGATGATCCTGCAGGGGCTTGTTCCCTCTCCAGGGGGACAGGAGCAGGGATATTCATGATTTTCCTGCCTGCAAGCAGGGCTGGCTTTTCCTGGAGCAGAATTCCCTGCAGGAGGCACAGCCCCATTCCCTGCTCCTGCCCAGCCAAAACCTCCTCCAAACCTCTCAGGTAGAAATGCCAAATCCTGCCTTTCTGATAGAATTTATTAGCATGTAACACAAGACACGTGTTCCATGAAATACAGGAAATAATTGACAAGCCTAGGCAGGGAAAAGCACATCCAGGTTCTCCAGTTTTCCCCACTCCCACTGCAAAGTGTTATTCCAGTTACAGCTAAGGACAGGAGTAACTTAATGTTAAGTTTCCAAAATTGTTGGGTTTTTTTTTTTTTTCTACAGAGATACAGGGACCTGACTGCCACTGAAAATGATGGCATTCTCTTCAATCGGATCAGAATTCAGAATTCCTCAACAATGATTTTCCTGAAGTTTTCATTTGGTCTTTTATGAACTTGACATTTTTGCTCTCCAGCAGTAAATAAGACACTTTATTTACTATCAACACCTTAATACAGCAGTTTGAAAGCAGGCAGCTTAATCTTTGTTTTCCTTTTGAATAGCTAACATTGTAAAAACAAAGGACAGATACCAGGAAAAGCTTTAAAGCTTTATTTTTATTTCTACTTTAACTTGGCAATGGCTGCTTTGCCTAAACTTTTTTATTTTTTTAACTTTTATGTAGGGCTCTTTTTACTTTTTTTTTTTTTTTTCCCTTGACCTTCAACATCTCAAACTACAAAGAGAGGACTTTCTCTAATGCTGTTTGAATATACTGTATTTTTCTTTTAAGGAGCCTTCCACTGATTTTTATCCTTCAGGGATCAATGGTTGCCTCAGTTCCATAATCTGACAAGCTCTAGTGAAAGCAAAAGGCTCCACTTTGGGAGCCACGAGAGTTAACGTGACATGGCAATGGATGTGTTTTCACACTGAACTCACAACAGCCTAAGGAAAGCTTTCAAGTGTCTTAGCCTAAGTCTCTGTCTTTGGGAGGACTGAGATAGGGGAGGAACTTCAGTATTATTGTTAATCTGTATTACAAAAGCACCTAACAGCCTCTGCTGAGTTCAGGGCCCCGTTAAAAGCAAGGATGGATAAAGCTGGTTCAAATATGTGCTCGTTTCAGCATAACCCGTGAATGCCTTTGCTGCCTGGTAATGGCTGACTCTTTTCCACAAAACTCCTGTTAAGTTTGGAAAGGAGGGAAAAAGGAGACTGGAAATGCTGATTCACTGCTAAATTAAGCACTGCTCGTTTTGCTGCAACAGTAACTTGGAAGAAACAAAATTTAATGCTGTAATGCAGCATAGTAAGTTGATTTCTAAAGGACTTTTTTGATCAAAATAATCTCCATATCATCACATAGTTCTCAGAATGACTCCTTCCCCAACGTCTCCCTGTGCTTTTTTTCTGCCTAGACCACCAAAACCACCCTCTGCTCAGACACTACTATAAACAGAGTTAACATTTTAATTTTCTTCAGTACTTCAGCACTGTTTCCTTTGACCCACTGGCATCCCAACACCTTGAACATCCCTACAGATTGAGAAACCAGGCAGGGGGTGAGCCTGGAGCAGCACCCACAGGTGTAAAGGGAGGATGGATGGGTGAGCTGGGATATGGGGGAGCACAAAGCTGCCCTCCAGCACTGACCCTCCCCCAGAAGAGCTCAGAAGCCTGGGTGCTGTTCTCTGGGTGCTGTTCTCTGGGTGTTCTCTGGGTGTTCTCTGGGTGCTGTTCTCTGGGTGCTGTTCTCTGGGTGTTCTCTGGGTGTTCTCTGGGTGCTGCTCTCTGGGTGCTGCTCTCTGGGTGCTGCTCTCTGGGTGCTGCTCTCTGGGTGCTGTTCTCTGGGTGTTCTCTGGGTGCTGCTCTCTGGGTGCTGTTCTCTGGGTGTTCTCTGGGTGCTGCTCTCTGGGTGCTGCTCTCTGGGTGCTGTTCTCTGGGTGCTGCTCTCTGGGTGCTGCTCTCTGGGTGCTGTTCTCTGGGTGCTGTTCTCTGGGTGCTGTTCTCTGGGTGCTGCTCTCTGGGTGTTCTCTGGGTGCTGTTCTCTGGGTGCTGTTCTCTGGGTGCTGTTCTCTGGGTGCTGTTCTCTGGGTGCTGCTCTCTGGGTGCTGTTCTCTGGGTGCTGCTCTCTGGGTGTTCTCTGGGTGCTGCTCTCTGGGTGCTGTTCTCTGGGTGCTGTTCTCTGGGTGTTCTCTGGGTGCTGCTCTCTGGGTGCTGCTCTCTGGGTGCTGTTCTCTGGGTTCTCTGGGTGCTGTTCTCTGGGTGTTCTCTGGGTGCTGCTCTCTGGGTGCTGCTCTCTGGGTGCTGTTCTGTGGGTGCTGTTCTCTGGGTGCTGCTCTCTGAGGGAAGCTGCCATCAGCTGCCACAATTCACTCTGTACAGCCAAGCGTGCAGTGGAGACGGGCCCCTGTCACATCCTGCTCTGCCCCCATTGCACTGCCTCTAGAAAGTGCTGACTTCAGAAATCAGAGTGCCATCAGAGGGACATTGTGTGCACACACACATTTAGAGATCTGGGGAATTCCAGCTTGGGAATTCTCTCCAGGCCTGGATTTCTCCTGACTCTCAGCTCCATTCCCAGGCTGCCAAGCTGACTGCAGCTTCAGTTAGGGAGGAGTCTCCCAGGGTGACAACACGGTGACAAACAGAGTGGAATTCATCACCAACATTAACCCCTGGTGTCTTTGCCGTGGGACACATCCTGAGGTGCTGTCCCAAGGATGTTTTTCCCAATTGTCCCATGAGCTCCTGTCCTGTCCTGGCTGCACTGACACACTTTAAATCCGGGCTGGCTGTACAATAAATTGGCCTTTTTTCCCCAAAGAGCCCCGTGTGTGCTGCTGTCCTTTCCCTCTCTTTGCAGCCCAGTGACCACAACATTGATAATTTAGAAGTCCTTTGATACATGCCACTGTTCACACTGGGATGGTTCAGCACCATTTCTGATTTGTTAGAATTGATGCTGGAGTACAACAAGCACTACCTAGGGTTTAATGTAAAACAGTTAATGGGATGCAGAAGGAAGATAACAGAATATATTCACAATGAGTCACATATTTATGCCCATATTATGTAGAATATAACAACATATTGCAACCAAAATGTGATAGGTTTAATTTACATATAGGTTTCTAACTCCTGTCCTCAGTACTCAAAGTGCATGGGAACTCCAGGCACTCAAATCTCTACTTCCAGCACCAGATTACATGCTAGCCCTTGCCTGGGAGTGGATATTAAGCAGACCTGGCAAAAATGAAAACCCATCTGAGCAGCAGACCCTCTGTATTTTCTTACCTTAGGAAAGCATTTCACTATGTCCCCACGTGTGTCCTGTGGACATACAGGCTCTGCTCTCCATTTCTGTGACCTTGCTCCCTCTGTCAGCGCTGTTTAACAGCCTCACCCTCTGCTGCAGCCAGGGTTGGACATCCCACCTCACTCCAGGCTGTTGTGGGCTCTCCTTCCCACTGCAATTTGGAACCAAACCATTCCCAAGCCGTGACTTACATGTCACATCACTGCTCTGAAACACTCAGCTACCTTCTAGCAACCAAGAAGTCCCAGTGAAATAAAGGAAGCTGAGGGAATGGATGTTTACTCCAAGGAGTTTTGGGTCAGGCTTTTGACATGTTTCATCTTCTACACATTGTCTATAGCTCAAATATTTTACAGGCAATTAGCAACAAGTGCAGAGGTTATTGATGATGTACAGTGGGATAATCACTAAGATGTTCCTCTCCTCACAGACTGGCTGGTATTGCTGCACTGCTACTCTTAAAGTGCTTGTCTAAATTATTTCTCTTAATAATCTAGTCAGTGCTTTGGGAACTTTCTGAAGAAATGGATTTCTAGAGCACACCCATTCCTTTTATTGTTGCTTATCTTGAGTACTGTCACCCAGCAACAGAGATTCTCTGTGTTTATTTGGTTTTGAAATAATATATAATCAGTGCAGTTATAGATCTCAATCCTGTCATGGGAAGCAAAGCACTATCTGTTAAAGTATATTAAAAGTATATTAGCCAAAAATATGCAGACAAAAGTTTTTTTTTCCTTGGCTTTTTCGTTTTGGTTTGATTTTTTTATTTTTGTTGTTGTTGTTGTTTTTTGGGGTTTTTTGTTTGTTTTTGGTTTTTTTTTTTGTTTTTGTTTTTTGTTTTTGTGTTTTGTTTTATGTTTTTTGGGTTTTTTTGGTTGTTTTTATAAAAAAGCACCTGATCTCATATACAATATGTCAGGAGAGCTCCTCTCTCTCTCATTTGCACAGTCTCTTCCTATATTACTCAGTCTCTTCATATATTCACCTGTTTGGACATTGGATGCAGTTTCACAAATTCCTTCTCTAAAATGAGGCCCACATTAAACATATTTTCCCTCAACTGTTATTATCTCCTATGTGTAGTTAACAGAAAACAGTGCAGCTAGTTTAAATATAATTTTTCATCATTTCTTGAGCACTGATGGCATCCATCATTCTTCTGGCAGGAGCAAGCTTGATTCCCACACCAAAAAGCTCATCAACAAAATCAAGAAAATGTATAACTGATACTAAAAATATGAGCACTACACACCTCCTCAATAATATCTGTGGTGAATTTTGACTGATATTTGGCCTAATTTCCTAATTTAGGCCAAAAAAGCCTCAGATGCAAGAGAAATTCAAATTTAGATCCTGACAGTAGTTTCTAACAGCATTTAAAACATGTGAAGCCTGAGAGTTTCAGTGAGGGGGAAGAAGTCTGTCAGGATAATTAAATACTCAGTGCATGCTGAAAATTTTGAGGTAGCAGTACTTACTTTTAATTTGTTTTTAAAACCAGAAGTAAAGATCATACAATTATGTCTATATCTCTGCAGCCACTTAACATTTTATATTTATATTGTAAGTCACATAATGATATATTGGTTTTGGGTGGGTTATTGCATAATTCTCTGAAGAAACATCTTCACCAATGATTTAAACTTCCAAGCACTGTCCCAATGCAAATAATGCACAGGGAAGGGAAGGGAAGGGAAGGGAAGGGAAGGGAAGAGAAGAGAAGAGAAGAGAAGAGAAGAGAAGAGAAGAGAAGAGAAGAGAAGAGAAGAGAAGAGAAGAGAAGAGAAGAGAAGAGAAGAGAAGAGAAGAGAAGAGGAAAAGAGAAAGAAGAGAAAACTGTGAGTGTAAAAGGCAACATGTAAAGTTCATTAAAAGAAAAAGGAACTCTTTTAGTGTAAATTTAGTCTAAATTGTCAGGAGGTGCCAAGGTTCCTATTGTCCTTTCTGGTTTGGTACTTAAGTGGCTTCAGGGATCCCAAGGGGTCCAAAATGTTATTTAATATCTGTGTATAACAAGGGATATGATCCCTTATAAAAGAGGCACAGCTGTGGCATTTGGGATGATGGTTTCAGTGTGGTTTTGGCAGTGCTGGGTCAGTTGGACACGGTGATCTCAGGGGTCTCTTCCAATCCAGGTGATTTCCTGAGTCTGTGCACACTGTGGGTGTCTCACACCCAGTTTTTGTGTGTGCATATTTACTAGGTTAGTGCTTTTCTAATGATCCAGCAATGAATCTGTGTGCATGAGAGCACAAAGATTATCAGCACCTAAGCTACCACGGAAGAAAAAAGATTATGTTGAATTAAGAGTTAATCTAAAAAAAGTTTCCTTCACTTCGAGGAGGAAATCAACAGAAAGTTCTCATCAGATTTGTACCCCCTGAAGGACACTGACATCTCTTTCACAAAATCGTATCTCACTTTTGGTGTCTAAATATTTTCACTTTCAGTCTTGCACTTGACTTAAAAAGCTGAGATTTTGTTCTTTCAAAAAAACACCTCATTGAATGAGGCAAGGGAAATTAAGGCAGAGAAAAGAGGTGAAGGAAAGCAAATTTTTCCACCAAGACAAAAAGTTCATCTTGGCTCAACTTTTTTTTAAAGCAGCTTCTCATCTGCATGAAGTAATTTATTATAATTTATTAGTGTCAGTAAACAGGAGCCATTGCCTTAATAATTGGTGCAGCAGCAAGTCTGTAAAGCATCCAAGTCCTCTCCCAGTCTCCATCTTAACAAAATCTTAGTTAGATTAATAATAATGCCAGGGGATTCTGAGCTAAGCTTCGTTCATTCTTACAAAATTTAAATTCAATATGCAATTCAGTGGGAAATAAGTTTGCAAGGTGTCACAGAGTTTTCAGTTTGTGTTTCAAGAAACAAGGAGCAATAGGTAGAAGGTGAAAAATGCATAATGTAGTCTCTCTCTCTCTCTCTCTCTTTTGCACAACAAAAATGTGAGAATTTGAGACAGCTGTTAGTAGTCTCTAACAATTTTGTGAGCAGGCCTTGTGGGCTCTGACTGTTCAACAGCCAGGAAAGTACAGGGATCAATTTTAGTGTCATTTCCTCAGCTACTCTGGCTAGAAGGAATGATGCTGAGAGGTTTGCAATGCATTTCTCTGGAGTTTCTACTTTGGAAACTGGACAGGGCTCAGAAACATCCACAAAATATGAAAGAGATGGTTTTTACCCACCTCCCCAATGCTACAGCCCCCCAAAGCATCATTCAGGTTTTAGGTGAAGGGTTGAGTCGTCCTGCCTCCATCAGTGTTTTTGGAGATTTGTTTTCATGCCTCTGCAAACCATTTCTCTTTCCATCACACCAAAAAAAACAGAGTTTTAAGGGGGAGTTAAAAATGTGCTGTTCCTCCAAAGAACTGTGTGGCTGGAAAGTAATTATACTGAGAGAGCTGCTCTGGGTGGAGAAAACCAACCAGGCTGCTTAAGAGTGTGACAAAATGCTAAATTGATCTGAGCTGTCTAGAGACAGTATAAAATTTCTTCTTGGGATGTTCTGTTTCAAGACCTTATTACTGTAAGGTGTCAGTGACTGTGTGTCACCATCGTGAGTTACTCCATTTCAATGTGTATTTATTTTCTCTTAATGTTATAACTTAGGAAATTCAAAAGGATGGAAAGGGTACTTGGTTCTATCCCTAAATGTCAACCATGTAAGTGCTTTGACTTTTATTTTCTATTTGCTTTGGTCAGTGTAAATTTCTATGGGTTTTGCTGGTTGGGGGAAGGGGATTTGGAGATGTGCAGTTCTTGGTTATTAATATTTGACTTTGTTAGTGCTATCTGTTTACCGTATGGCTTCTGGAAGAAGGTAGGAAATATTAACTGGTGAGTCCTTAAAATGCACAATGTGTGAGCACACTCCTCGTGCCTGCACATCCTTTGCATTGCTGCTGCATTCAGCCTGTGATTGACCATGCAGGGGAGTCGATATTGTTTTTTGACACTACTTTGCTTTTACTTCATCCTTTCACTCTTTTTTGCTCTTAACACATTCGGGTGGTTGAGTTGGAGTGAATTCCACATGCTTTGTGCAGGCTGGTTTTTCTCCTGATTTCTGGAATAGAAAGATGAAGGCTGTTTACATTCACAAAGCTGGATCCTGCACATAAATGAGTTTTTATACAAATGCCTGGGATTTTATACAAATCCCATTCCTCTTTCTCTCAGAACGAGCTACAGGACAGCTGTCTCCAAAAGCAGAAAAGGCTGCTGCTAAGAAAGCAATAATAGGCCAGGCTTAAGATCCTTAGCTGGGCTCTTTTATTTTGGGACTTTTACCAAAGGCTGAGAGGGACCCAAAGAAAATATCAAATATCCACTAATATTGAGGGCCTAGCACTCATACTTGGCAGGGTATGGAATTTGTTTCTATAGGAAATCACCTTATTTTACAGAAAATTGAAGCTGTGTGAAGGCTTTTTTTTATTTTTTCTCCCTCTTTTTCTTTTCTCCAAACTGTACACGAAAACTTTTGTGGGTTGGAGGTGATGGCATATTGTACTGTGAAAAATTGGTTTATGCTCAAATGCCTTTTGTGGTCGCAACACTGTTCCTCACCTCTTCTTGCATGAAAAGGCAGGAGTCAGAAGGCACTTTTCCTCTGGTTTTTTTTGGTTTTTTTTTTTTTCCCTGAGATCTTTTATGCTTTCCAAAGTCATCTCCAGGTCCCAAGTGATGGAGCACGACTATCACCGGGTGCTGTGCTTCCAAACAAGCCATTTCCCTTATTTTCTTCATTTCTCCCCTCCAAAAAAAAAGTGATTAAAAAGGACGTGGATGTCGGTGAGATTGGCCGAGACTCCTTGGAATGCTGCTGACACTGATTATCCCGTGTCTGCTGGGGAGGTTGTGCAGTTGTGTTGGGAAGCCACTGGGTGTCAGCAGGAATGTGAGAGCCGGGAGGAGGATTTCAGCACTCGGCACCGCATCCCCAAGAATTCCGGCCAGGAAATGCCTGGAAGAATTTCTGCACCCTGGAACACGAGCAGCAAGTGATGCCCGGCTCAGTCAGCCCGGCCTGAAGAGAAAAACTCTCCCAGTGCAGACAAAGTTGGAGAGTTTTAAATCTCGGTGCCTCAGCCGGCGAGCAGGACTGCTCAGGATCAGGGCAAAATCGTCATTGGCAAGATGCAAAACCCTTTCAGCACATCTGCTTTTCACAAATTAATACAGAGGGTTTTTATACGTATCATAAAACCAAAGTTCTGCACAGCTTTCTCTGATTTCTTTAATGTGTATTTCAACAGCACCCACAGATCGGGTTCTGCTCTATGTAAAAGCTGCTCTGTTATATCACAATAGAATATAATACCGAGTTTGTTTATATTTATTATAAAACCAAAGTTCTGCACAGCTTTCGCTGATTTTTGATGTGTATTTCCACAGCACCCACAGATCGGGTTCTGCTCTATGTAAAAGCTGCTCTGTTATATCACAATAGAATATAATACCGAGTTTGTTTATATTTATCATAAAACCAAAGTTCTGCACAGCTTTCGCTGATTTTTTTAATGTGTATTTCCACAGCACCCACAGATCGTGTTCTGCTCTATGTAAAAGCTGCTCTGTTATATCACAATAGATTATTCTATTAATATGGACCTCAGCCCCCCCTAAAATTCGAGGGTATTCTGACCTCAAAGAAAAGCAAAATAATTAAGGTCAGAAAGTGTTCTTGCCTCTTTGCTGTTGTTGATACAATGGTCTGGCTGGTTGTGACAGATAAAAACTGAGACAAGCAACACACTCCAAATGGTAATCTCAGAATAAACTCAACTGGTTTTGAAATGTGACCATTAATAAATTTTATAGACACATCATTATGGGCCCCACTCTATATCTTCTTTAAATTAGTAATGAAAACAGTAGGATGGACCAAAGAAGCAGCCACAGACACTTTTGTTTTTTTAGAAGATGTATACATCAGGAAGATTTTGAATATTCTTCTCTAGAGAATTCTAGACTCACTACTGCAAAGTAACACCTGAGGATCAGAACCCTGTGAACTGCAAAGTGTGAAACCTTCACTGAGAATGGGGAGAACCTCTCTTGTGCACAATTAGGTGTTTACTCTCAGAGATGTCCTCTGGTATTTATCAGCAGGTATTTATCTGCAAATAGCACAGGGATGCTCCCAGAGTGGATGGCTGCTGAAAAAAAGCTCTTCCCCTTCAAAAGTGAGGCTTTCAAACCAGTGGCAACAAACTATGAGCTCATGTGATGCTCTGCGGAGTGGCCTGATTTAAATAAAGATACTTTATTCATAATGAAGGGAATGCACAGATTTACTCCCTCTTTTCCCTCTCCTCCCTTTCCATTGCCCTTTTAAGGTGCAGAAGGTCTTTTTAATTCCACTCAAAATGACTTCTCTAAAAATGTTGGTAATTCTGACAGAAGCATCACACTTTCCTCTACAGGCACCCAGTGAGCATCACCATGGAGGTCACAGGAGAGCACCAGCTATAGCTCTGTTGTGTTCATTTGCATACAAATTGTCAGCCAGAAGCAAACATTTTCAAACAGTGAATTATATAAAACCTGCTTTTTTGGGGGCTAAATTTTAATTTATTTTTTTTTCCACAAGAATTTCTAAAGAAGTAACTGTTTCGTTTTAGGGGGATTTTTTTTTTTTTTAAGAAAGAGATATAAACTCAGGGTAATTTCTCCAAATGACAGATATTTTGGATTTTTTTTTTTTTTAATAATTTCTTTATAATATAGAATTTGAGGACTATCATATTTGAGGACTACCAAAATCATAGATTTAGGTTCCATTATTCCAGGTGGTCTACAAATGAAGACACACATGGGCCACGGTTGCAAGAGCATATTTATGACAAGGGAAAATGCAGACATGCATGGATAGAGCAGGTAGGGAAGTGAGGACAAAACATAAAAGAAGTGAGATGCTTTTTGAATAACAGACTCTTGATCACCTGTGCTGAAACTGCCAAATGCTAAAGCAGCCAGGGGAGATTTCAGAGGTGCTGGAGGAGGTTAAGGTGTTACCTGGGAGCTTAGCAGGTATCTGTGAAGCTGCTTGGGTTTCTTTCAGAGTGCAGAGGAGAATGTACAGGCTGGATTGCTTCCAGTCCTACAGGTGAGCTTCACTTTCTCCCCTTGAGCAGAGAGAAGCAGACACCAACACACATGGATATGGAAGAGCAGGGGGCACAGAACCACCTGAGTCACACCTGACCCATTTTTTCCTCTGCAGGGGGGTGCTGCACCTCTAAAACCTGCTCAGAAAAGCTCTCCTGACCCCATGAGACAGCTGGGAATGGGCTGTGCCCGGTTCCTAAAGCACCTGGCAGCCTTTGTTGTGATGGGCTCCCAGCTCACCTGGGCCAGCTTTGAGGGGCTCAGTAACAGCCTGGCACTGTGGGAAGGAGCAGACTGAAGGATGTCAGGTGGAAACACGCCAGGATTCTTGAAAAACAGAAATCCCAACTGATGAAATGGAAAATTACATTACATTTAGGTTCCTGTTCTTGTGAAAGGAAGAGACCTCGTTTTTTTTTGGTGGATATTAGAGGGGCTGGAAGGAAACACATCCACCGTGTCCACATGATGTGACTACAAACTGTGTGGATCTACCTTTCCAATCTCATTTTAAAAAAACCCAGGAGAGAAGTCCTGAGCAAAATTGCAAGGGAAAAGTATCTCTGAGTGGCATGGACCCCATCCTCTGCCCTGGCCACTCCTGCACACACGACCTGGAAGCTGCTGCAGAATCAGAAAGGGCCACAGGAGTGATTGGAATTCCAATCTTTGGACTGGGACACAACCGTCCAAGAGCACTCTGGGTGGGCAAAGAGCAGCACGTGAGAAGGGTGACACAAATACCTGCCTGGCAGAGTGACAAGGCATGTCATCTGACTCTGAAGTGAATTCCCAACTATGAAGATGTGAAGGGAGAGGGGAGAAGAAGGTCACTATGTAGTAAAAGACAAACATATCTGATGCATGCAATCAAGCAGGGCCCGTAAATTAATTTTCAGCTCTAAAAATTGACTATCTCCTGGGGAAATTCTATTATCGAAAAACAAGATATATTCCAATTAGGAGAGAGGTCATATAGAGGGCAGGATAAAAAAGAGAAAAGGAAGAAGACAAAAAAAAAAAAAAAAAAGAAAAAAAAAACTTTGTATATTAGAGCTCTAAAGGTATGACCGTCACTAAATGGGACAAAGAGGAGGAGGCTGTAAGGAACCTTAATTTGAAATGCCCTTGATTTCTGTCATTTTGAACTTAAAGCCTGCATATTTTAGCACAGTGGTGCCTTGCAGTCTGCTGGCACATTGTGTGTACAGCTGCCTGCTGTGGATCTGGACCTTGGATCACTGCTCTGTCTCTCAGCACGACATGAAACACCAAGGGCTACATTTTCAAAGCACTAAGTGGGGATTTCACTGCATGATTCCCACTGAAGTCAGTGTAAGATATGTAGCTGGAGCCCTGTGAGATGATTTGAATATTTCCCATATCTCTTCTCAGAATTGCCCAAAAAAAAAAAAGAAACATTCCTGGTACTAGAACTTTCCAGGGACTGCTGTTTGACTTCAAACTTTTTACTTTGTAAATTTTGGGCTTTGATAGGTTTTTGGAAGTAGCCAAATATTGTCACCATCTGTTTTTCTGTAGGTGTTGCCAGCTGATCAGCTCATTGTGGAATCTGCTAATTGTTAGTGGAGAGAATAGGTATCCATACAATGCTTCACTCTTTTGCCCAGCAGAATCTATGCAAACATGGCACATTTTGGTACCAGCTTTCCTGTCAAGTTTGTCTTGCAAGATTTTATAGCATTTTGGGTCACAGAATAGCACTAAAAGTTCTGTGCTAATCTGAGACTTTCTAAACTTCTGCAAAGAGGAATTATTATTTATCATGCAGCCCCTACTTCCACCCCAGAATGCATATTTTTAGTTTTTCAGAACTGATTTTTTTTTCCTCCATAGAAAATCAGATCTTCTGAAATAAATATATTTTCTATTTCAGCAAAAATAAATTAAAATTCAGTCTATCAACTAAGTGAGAAGCTGTCATCAGCTGTGAGTAATGGTAAAAATATTGAGCAGGTAAGGGCAAAGCAGGAGGCTGAGGTTGTGTGCAGGCAGGAAACATAATTTTTATGTATCTCAGTGATGCAAAATTAGAGATGTTAATATGTTCAGATAAAGAGAACCACAGGATCGCTGGAGCTGACTCCACAGAGAGCTGGTGCATGGAGTGGGCATTAATGTAAACCTTCGTTTTTACACAGAAAAGAATAAAATGACGATCTGTATCAGATACAAGGAACATGCTGAGTGAGCTGGGAACGTTAGACTGGAACACGAGAGGAACATGGATTTTAGACAGAAGTGGGGGAGCCTTTCCTGCCAGGACAGAGCTGCAGACAAGGTCGTGGCTGAAGGCAGAGCTGCTGTGGCTTGTTCTGCTTTAATCTGGTTTAATTTCCTGCTTTCCCTGCTGAACTCAGCTTAATAACAAGAGCAAAGCACCCGGGAATGTTGATGACAATGAGCAGCATCGAACAAGATTAGAACGACATCTAGAACCAAAAAAAAAAAAAAAAAAAAAAAAAAAAAAAAAGAGTGATCAAGTGGAAGTACAAGGGCTTTAGAAGCCAGGAAAAAAAAATTAAAATCATTTGTTCTGTATGCTGTGCACCAAACATGACAGAATAAAGGAAGAGTGACTGAACCACAAATGTGAGGCAGCAACAAGGCAGGGAAATGCAGGCATTGGAGCTGGAAAGGTGATTAATGATATTGTGCAAGCATTCAACACCTGGTGAGACCTGCAACGCTGTGCATAATTCAGGTCATCCTGCTACAAGAAATATGAATGCAAATTGGAGCTGATAGAACAAAGCACCGGTAGGCTGGTCAGGAGAAGGGAGACCCTGCCTCCTAAGAGAAAATTAAAAATGCTCTGAGGAGCTCGGGGGGTGTGCTCCAAGCTGCTCTGCAGCTCAGCAGCCACAGCCCAGGACAGGGCTGGGAGCAAGGTGACATGTCCTGGGGCCACGAGGGTGGGGAGGATAGGCTGAGACTGTTGGAGTAGCTGGGTACTTTTCAATTAGCTCGACATGTGAGAACAGAAGTTCCCCAAAATCTTGAACCTGGCTTGTCTAACACTGTGGGTAAAGGATTTGAATATTTTTATAGATATAGCGTAAGGATGAATGTCAAAGAGCTGGAGGAGCTAAAGTTCTTAAGATTCAGAGTACTCTGGTGAGAGGTTAAAAAAAAAAAAGTTACTAACTGCCCCTGGAAAAACTTCGGCTGTAAAATTACAATAATCTTTTTAAACTCTGGTAGGAGTTGTTGAAACAGGTTCCAGTAAAAGTAGTGGAGTGCAACTAACTCAGGAAGCTGAGTATCTAATCCCAAATGGATTTGTGATGTATCTGAACAGGATTCTATAAACACGTACCTGGAGAACAAGGCAGTCATACACAGTCCTAGACAGATGCGAAAAACTACTAATATTTGTCTCCAATTTAAATAAATTTTACTTTGCATAAACATTATCTTTTGTAAAAATCAATCAAGCGAACAAGCAACCCAAGAAAAGTGGAAAAGCCTTTTTAGTTTTATCTCTTAGATGGACTTGACTGATGGGCAGCTTTCAGCAAACCAGGTTTGAACAATGGAAGGTTTTCCACCAGAGAATGTTGACAAACTCTGGTTTCCTGGCAGTGAGGTAATGCTAATTCCTGCAGTTATTTTGAAACAAACGTGCTGAAAGCAGAAATGGGAAAAAGCAGCAGATGCTGAGTCTACCCTTGCAGTCTCTGCAGCAAAGGAAAATCTTGTAAGGAGGGTCAATTCCTACACTTTGCAATTGCAAAACAGTCTGTTACCCTTACTGAGGGAAGGCAGGAATGATCCCTGATGCAAGCAGGGAACAAGGGTCAGATTCAGCAGCAGCAGCACAAGGCAGACTCCCTTAGTCACTCTTCCACCTATCTGGACCTGTCCCATTACTCATTTTCTGAGCACTCCTGCTAGATTGGCTCCATTCTTCTGTTAAATGGGTTCACTGATTAGAGCATTCATATGGGAAATGTGGGTTCAATTCTTTTCTCTGGCTGAGCATCAACAAGCCTGCACCTTCCAGGGGAAAACTCCAACCATTATGCTAAGGGGATGCAGGAATTATGATCCTGCTCAGTCCTTCTTGTTGAAGCTTTGTATGGAATAATAAACATGCATTAGACCAGGGAGGAAAAGCAGCCCTGAGTAAGGGTTTGGAGCCAACGGGGAGCAGACTTGCACCAGTCTAGGTGCACCTACACTCGTGTGTAGGTCTGTAGTCACACTGTGAGGAGCATTTCCTGGAGCAGGGAGCAGCCCTTGGCTTTCCCCACTTCCCAACAGGTCCCACTGCCAGCAGAGAACAGAACTGTGCCAATCCTTGTGCTTTCCACCCTTTTTTTTTTTTTTTTTTTTGTTTTACCTTTAGTTGTTATTCATGGCAGGCAGAGTGGGATGGATGGGCCAGCGAGAGATTCTGGCTGGGATGTTCATGGAGTCGCAGGTTCACACTGGTCTTGTGGTTTGTTTTTACAAAGCAGGAATGAAAACCCGCATCTTTAAAGTTTAAATCCTCTGGGCACTTGCCAATGTGATGGAAAGAAAGAGCAGAAGTGGCTCTTTCCTTCCCCGTGGGGTGTGAGGTGGGTACCAAGCCCAGCAGGGCTCAGGGCTGGCCAAGGCTTGGCAGAACATCAGGGTTTGACACTTCTGCACCCACTGCTGCTTGAAGAGGCTGATTCGGCTGACCCAGCTCTCTTTACACTTTATATTCATTTTTCTGGACCTGTTTTAGCAGCTGATTCCCCTCATCCTAAGCAGCCTTCCCACCACTGGGGTTGTACATTCCTGCTGCAGGTGTTTGGGGCTGAAGGTGCAGCAAACCACCAGCACTGTGATCTGCTGTGAATTTAGCTCCTAATGAGGGCTGTAGATCTAGTCCTAGGCACATATCCCATTTTGAAAACGTTCTAAGAGATTGAATAATAAGCCAGTGGTTATCAGTTAATTACCGAATTGTGAAAAATGTCAGAGCAGATGAAGAAATACTCACACAAAACCAATGTATTCATCTCAACAGCTACATTTGCCTGATAATGCAGTTCCAAATAATTTATTTACGCTCATATTTGCACTGCAGAGCAATAATAAATGTTGTGAAGTATTTTTTATAAAGAATCAATCTTGTTACATTTTGCAAAAGTCAAGAAGTTGCAATAATGTGAGGCCTTCCAAAATGCTGTAGCTGCTATTAAATATTTGCTGTGAAATGGTAGAGAAACCATTGTTTTTTATGTCAGTTTTATGGGATATGTGGATAGGTAAAATGCAACTTAGAGAGCTTTTACTGTATTGCTTACTGATTCCAGGCATATAATTCACAGGATCCGAGGATGGATTTGCATATGTTTGTCTTATTACATAAACTGAACAGAGATTTCTTGTAGATATCAAACAAAACCTGCTTGAAATATATTCCTATGGCTGCCAAAAGGGGCTTTGTAATGTGCTGCTAGATGAAACTTGTCAGCGGTAAACAAAATTCAAGAAAACCCCAACAAATCTGCAGAAAAGGGATGGGAAGGTGCAGTCCCTCGGTTACAATGGCATTTTCCTGCTCTGTGGGCTCGCTGATGGATATTTTCTCAGCAGCTGGTTCAGGGAGAGCTGCCCTGACGATGCTCTCTGACTTGCAGTGTGACCAAAGAGTTTATCAAACGAGGACAGATGGCCTGAGAGGTGAATTTGTCAAGGGGAAGAAAATGCAGGAGGACAGCGCTCCCGTGCCGTGCCAATGCTGCTGCAAGGACGTTTGACAGCGGGCACGGGGTCCTGTCCCACCTCGGCTTTGCAAGGCTCAGCTTGGAGCCACCTCCCCTTCGAGTGACACACTGGAACGAGCAGAGAGGGGCTGTGATTTCACTCCGTGAATTTAAAGGAGCGAGGAGAGAGGAAAAATGAGCAGGAGTTAGCTGTGATGTTATGGTTTTTTATTTATTTTTTTTATTTTTATTTTTTTTTTTTTTTTGTGCAGTGAGGTAAGAGGCTGGAGTTACCCACAAATCACAGCACTTTGAGAAACGTGGGATTTGTCATCACTGATCAGACAGGTGCTCTCACTTCTGCCTCCAGCTGTGACCAATACCTGCTGCTGGGATAAAAAAGCCCCACAATACATTTAACTCAGCTGAGTAGAGAGAAACAATTGAGCCTGGCTGTTAGAGCCCAGAATTCCCTTATTTACCCACACTGCCAGAGTGCAATATGACATCTTTTCATATCCAGCCCTTCCTGCTGAAGTCGGTGGGAATGTTGAGTGCACATGAACTGCAATGATCATAAAATTAGTCAGACTTATTAAAAATCCTCTCACAACATCTAAAACTCCATGACCATCTGTTGAAATGCATTCCACACGCCAACTAGGGAAAACTGAATTTAAAAAAAACCAAAAAAAACCCAAATTGAAATCAAAACCAAAACTCCAGTCCTTAGTAATTCCAGTCGGAGAATTGAAATTTTGAGCTTAGGCACAGCTACAGGATGGCAAGAGGGAGGAAAGAGTAGAGAGCAGGAGACACAAGAAAATTACGATGCCCAAGTATTATTTTAAAGAACATTTCTTTCAGGGCCAGGTCAGCACAAACAGCCCCTGAAGCATCCTCCATGCCACCATCACCACACACTGTCCCTCCTAAATGCTCATGAGCTCTTTGGGTTGGGTTGGGAGTTCTTTATAGGCTGAAGAATCCTCTGAGCCAGTTCAGGAGGAGTGGAAGGGAAATCTCGAGGGAGAGAACAAATGGCCCGGGAGGTTTTTTGACCTTGATTTCTCTGAGTCATTAAAGAATTCAGACCCTCATCATGCTTAGGAATGAATGGTCAAAATGGAGTTGAGAGTGTGCATCTGGTTTTGGTTGTTGACATTTATTTTTGGTTGTTTGGTTGTCCCTGCAGTGATCACAAAGCTGTGCTGTGTTTCCTCTGTGCTGCTGGGTCAGCCAAAATTTGGGGTGTCAGAGCCTGCTGCCCCTCTTTCCTCTATGCAGGTGCCAATCAGCTCTTCAATTATTGTTTCTATCACTACATTACTTGTTCATGTTATTAGGGTTGTTTTTCTTCCTGTTTGTTATGTGCAATTATTTGATTAGATCTCTTTTGCAAATAATTAAAAAAAAAATAAAATATAGAACAAAAATTGCTTACCTGTGTGGCTGTGAGAGGCCAGCTCCGTGAATGTGTTACCAAACGTGTTGGCATCTGGGGTACTTTTGTTTCCTGAGGAGATTACTAAAAAAAAAAAAAAAAGTGTTTATCACCTGGAGGCTTCTAAATAAACCAATACAAAGAATCCCATGCACCAGCAAGGTAAATTGATTATCTTCATACATAAGAATCATTTTTTTATTCTCCTTACCATGCCCTCTAAGCTCCACAGCCTCAGAGTAGAGGAATTTCCCTTAGAACAAATCTACAAGTGCTGTTAGTTACACATTCAAACGAGGTAGATGCAATGTGAGATATTTGTATGTCCCAGAGCTCTGCTCCCCGAGCAATGTCAAAATCTCGAATTAAAATATTTATCCTTGTAACACCTACAGGAGCCAGTTATGGCAGATGGGAGGCTGAGATAGGTGAGGAGAGCTCCAAGGAAAACATTTCTTTTTCTGGGGTAGGGAGTAAATTCAGGAGTTCCCAAAATCCCCTGGAGATCCCAGTGTGGGGTGTGCCAAGAATCCCTGACCCACGTGGGAAATATTCAGTGTAGAAGACACTGACCATCTAAACTAAAAATTGTGCTCAGAAATGTTGGGAGGGTTGTCACCATCACTTTTTTTTTGTTTTATTTTGGGTTTTTTTTTAGCGTCTGATTGACTGGGTAACAATCGAGGTGTGAAAACTGAAATTGTCTTCATCAGCTCAGGAAAATTCAGACCCACGTCACCCACACCCCATTACAAAATGTGATGTAAATATCTCATGTTCATGCACTGGGGAACTGGAGATCTCTCACCTTGTGTTCCTGAATCAAGGGTTCCTCAGTTTCTTAAATAATATTGGAAAAAACAAACAAACAAACAAACAAACAAACAAAAAACCAAAACCAAAACACGAAAAAAACAACAAAAAAACAAATACCCCCCCCAAACCTATATAAAAGTTAAATTGTCAATCTATTAATGGCAAAAAAGCTAAAGAAATATAAAAATAAAAATAGAAATACAAATGTAAATATAAATATACATAAATAAACTAGTGTGAAGAATACACTTGTGTGCAGGTAGGATAATGAGAAACTAACATCCATGTTTGTAATTGTTTGTACTTTTATAATAGTCTTAAATATTTATCGAAATTTACAGTATTTGTGGAAAATTCTGTTTTAGGAGTATAACTCTTATTGCACCTATGGCTGAAAGGAGTAAATTGCAAAGACCAGAGTAGGATATTATGAAAAATCAAAGTTCTAGATGTTCTTGCCAGGAATAGAGAATTAAAACACAGGACAGATATCTGATGAGGAGTGGAAAACCTCATGGCAGAATTAAGATTTGTTGCACTTTAAAAGAAGGTTGAAAAATTTTCATGAGAGCCTCATTGCAGTAACCTAAAATAAGAATAATTGCACTTTAAAATGAATGAAATTTTCCCAATTATATATATATATATATTTTTTTTTTTTCTCCTGTGGGAAAATTATGTTTTCAACAAGATGAATATTTCAGCATCATTTTTTCCTCAGTATCCAAAATGCAGATTTTCTTACCAGGTAAAAATACTTATCTTTAAGCACAGAGCTTCAAGGGAACTGTGGTCCATGCCATGTTCTCTGTCACTCCAGGGACTCCTGGTCACTGTCTTTTCCCAGCACACATAATAATATGGAACAATAATATAATGTGGAATCTATTATATATTATATATTATATATTATATATTATATATTATATATTATATATTATATATTATATATTATATATTATATATTATATATTATATATTATTATACAATATAACATGGAATGATATGGAATTCTTATTAAGATGCATTGCCTAAGAAGGGAACTTGGCCATTACAGCAGATATTTTCTGAAAAGAAAGTTGGACTCTCAATTACAAATGTTGGAGAGGAATTCAGCAATCTGGATGTTTTTATTTTCATGAACTAAAACCAAAGCAGACCTACAAAACCTTTCTGGACAAGTGTTAACAGTCTGTATGCATGTATTTATTTTCACTGAAATTTCCTGTGAATTTAAAATTTGGCCAACTCTGCATACTTGAAACCCAATAGAAAAATCAGCGTTTGGGTTCCTTTTAGATATATTCATACCAATAAATTCGATACAAAGTTCCTCTGGCTGAAAAAGATGATAAGAAATAGGTGAGTGAACAGACTAAAGCAATGGAAATAGATATTTCATCTGAAATGAAATGTTAGCATCGGGTGGGATCGTTATGTAAGAAGACAGAAAGGACTGAGGCTTTTATTGCAGCTGAAGAAAAATGAGCTTTGCAGGTTTCCCAAGGTCAAGGCTGCTGTAGGATGGAAGGTTCTGTGCCCAAGTGGGAGGAAGCAGATTAAACACTGCAGGGATGTTTGGGCAAGCCAGGCTTTGGGTGGCACCAGCCTTGTGCTGGAATGTTGTGGTGTCACCTCACTCAGCCTGGAGGCACCAGGGCTGCAGCCACAGGGATGAAATAACCCCAGGAGGCCTCCAGGAAGAAACCAGGAATAATAAATAAACTTTTGTACCTTACAATTGTAAAAACTTCCACTTAGACAGGCCTGTGGAACTTCTCCCACATTTTAAGCACACAGCTTAAAAAAAAAATATATATATGCTGAGAATAAAGCAGCAACTCCCAGGAGGGAAATGGCAAAGAACACATCCAAGAACTCTTCCCCAGCTGCCATTTACATATTTTGCTCTTGTGGGTTGACAAAGAGAGATGCCCTGCACTCGATGGAGTCCTCAATGTGTTCTCATGCAATTATTGACATTCACAGAGGGCACGAGGAGAACTTTTATCAAAATGCAGCAGGGGTGCAGCCCAGGGACTCTTTAAGGAGGCAGTGATGCTACATCAGCAGTTAAAGAGGGTTTTTAGGAGGGCTGGACAGATTGCAGCCTGGTGGCACCACTGTTGCTTCCTCAGCTACAAGCTGGCTTGATCTGATTAACAGCAAAGGACTGGAACAGCACAAAACCAACACTGAAATATGTCTCAGAAACCAGGGAGCTTTATAAAGTTTCTTCGTTTTTCTGGGAAAAAAAGAAAAAAAAAGGATGAAAGAAGTTTTACAGACTTAAGTGAAGCACAAAGTCACAGGTCATTATAATTCATTTATCTCTATAGGGTGAGCTAGCTGAGATCAACCTGGACTCTACTCCATGGTAAGCAATACCACCAGAATGCTTCCCATTAAAATAAGGTCTATCTCCAGAAAATACTGCAAAAAACCATGGCATCAATGGTACATCCCATAGAAGGAATCTTGAAGTGTCATGGGAAGAAGCCAAATGGGGCACACAGAACATTTCTACTAACAGGGAATAGTTTGTGCAATGATAAGAGAAGTTTTTGTGTGTGTCAGGCTAGTGATTAAAATTTTTGAAAATACTTTATTTGCAGACCGAAATTTTTTTTGCAGAGAATAACTAAAAAATATTAAGCCTTGCGTTGTTCTAATGGAATCCAATTTTAAGGTAGAACACTCCATCTAAGTTGCATGCATTTTGAGAGAAGTCAAATAAAAATACATGGTGCACCCAGGTGTGCAAAACAAGAAAAATGGCAAGGCAATTTGCATATGCATCTTTGTCATCTGCAGAGTCAGGCCTGGAGCTGCTCCCAGCACTAGAAACTGAAGTTCTGTCATTAAATTCAATCAGTGTGGATGTAACCCCCTTTAGATCTTACATGTATATTTTAATAGATATAAATTCACACCATCCACTGGTTAGAAATCACCTTTTCTCTGTATAGATTTACTGTCTGATGCTGATCAACTTTATATAGATGAAAACCAATGACCTAGAAGCAGAAGAGCTTTCCCACTTTAATATTTCCTCGGGCTACTCGCAATAACTACTAAAGTAGAAAACAAATAGATAACAAGAAATACAAGATCAAGGGACTGATTAAACAGGGCAATATGTTTGTGTTTAAGCAGGCTCAGCAACCTCCCAGGAATAAAAAAGCAGATTCTCCCTTTGGGAAAAGGGGACAACAGCACAGGCAGCTCCTGACAAGAGCCATAGCAGAGCAGGAGATTGGAAATATCAAACAGAAGAGCATCAATAAAGTTTTCAAAGGCCACAGAAACATCAAGATGTTAAGGTGCTAACAGCATTATTAATAATCCCCGGGTTAAAATTTAATGGTTAAGATAATCATCAAAACAAAGTTCTGTGCAATGTGTGGCGAGTGGCTTTAAAGCAAGTCCGGGGTGTGTGAACAGAGAATTTCTGGAGAGGAGCAAGATTTGGGCACAGTGCTCATTTAGCTAAAAAAAGCCTTCACAAGGCTTTAATGGAAGGCCTTAAACTTGCAGCACAGAGCCACTGCCTTATTTGCATTTTTGCCTTGGAAAAAATCCTGTGTGTATCCACTGAGAGAAGATTGTTGCTCTGATCTGCAGAGCACAGCAGAGTGTGAGTTAAGTCATGAGCAAGGAGCACAGAGTCACAGGAAAAGTCCAGATGGTGCTGCTGGTCATGCACTCCTGAAAAATAAAATAAAAAATAAAAAAAAAGAAAAAAGGAAAAAAAAAAGAAAAAAGGAAAGAAAAAGGAAAGAAAGAAAAAATGAAAAAAAAAAGAGAAAAAATAAAGAAAAAAGAGAAAAAGAGAAAAAAGAAAAACAGGAAAGAAAGAAAGAGAAAGAAAGAAAGAAAGAAAAAGAAAGAAAGAAAGAAAGAAAGAAAGAAAGAAAGAAAGAAAGAAAGAAAGAAAGAAAGAAAGAAAGAAAGAAAGAAAGAAAGAAAGAAAGAAAGAAAGAAAGAAAGAAAGAAAGAAAGAAAGAAAGAAAGAAAGAAAGAAAGAAAGAAAGAAAGAAAGAAAGAAAGAAAGAAAGAAAGAAAGAAAGAAAGAAAGAAAGAAAGAAAGAAAGAAAGAAAGAAAGAAAGAAAGAAAGAAAGAAAGAAAGAAAGAAAGAAAGAAAGAAAGAAAGAAAGAAAGAAAGAAAGAAAGAAAGAAAGAAAGAAAACAAAGAAAGGTTGGTGGAATAAAATTTTAATATCCTAATCAGTTTCCCAATCTTCAAATGAAATTCAGACAAGAGAATCTTACACAAGGAGGCCATAACAGTAAAAACAACAAGCAAGCCCTGACATAATTGAGGATTTTTTGGTGCTCTCTTATTGCAACCCTGGTCAGTCAAATATGACAGAAGTCAGACAGAAAAATACACAGAAAGCAAGGAAAAAAATCATCAGGCATTGATCTCAGAAATGAAAAAGTAATTCTGTGCTGATCTTTGTTTTCATAAAGTTTAAGATGATTTTCAGGGGGATTTAACTTGAATTTTTGATAAAATTATTGGGTTTTTTTTCATATAATTAAAGTCTTATTTTCAAAAAGCTATTCCAATAAAAATGTTGTCAAAAATTATCATGGCAGATTCCAAACCAAAAATTTTTGAAGATATGAGAATTCTGTATGTAAATATATTCAGTTTTGAAAAAAGGTTCAGTCTGATTGTTTTCCAATAAGCACACGCAGCTTTTACTGCTTTTATTTTTTTTTTGGAAGAACTTCCGACTATTTCAAACTTTGGATCTGTATTTGCATTTTTGAAATTCAAGACAGCTGTCAGTTTTCATATAAAAATCCTACCCTCCTCTACTGAGAACTGAACAGTTTTTTAGAGTGAAATAATAAAACCATGAGAAATGTTTGCCTAGGCACACCATAATTTCTCCTTGAATCTGCCACGGTGATATAAATTTAAATGTCCCCTATACTGATGTTTTTGTGCTTTACCTTGATGTAATTAAAACAGCCAAAAAATTTTGGTGAAGTCAATGAAAACTTTGCTTCCGTGACCTGGAGCTTCAAATTTTTACAATGTTACTGACAGGAAAAAACAAAACAAAACAAAACAAAACAAAACAAAAAAAATTAAAGAAAAAGAAAAGTTTATCACGAAGATAAAAATGAACTTTTCTTAAATCGCTGTAGTGCATAGGAAAAATGCAAATCAATTAAAATTGATATAAAGTTTAAAATTTCAATTAATGAAATTAAAAAGGAATAGCATCCTGCACTGGCATACAGCTGGACACTGAAGAAAGGAGTCATGTCCAATATGTATTTAAGCCTGTGTTAGAGTTGTTACAAAGAAAAAAATTCTTTTTTAATGGTGACGATTCTCTATTTAATCTGTCCCATTGCATAACCATTTCCAGACTGCCAAATATTCCAACCCACCCCAGCTCAAGTTTGCTGCTGCTGTACACCCATCATGCACTCACAGACCAAACAAAAATATTAAAGCAAAGCAATAAAGGAATAAACTTCTTTTTAGCCCATCCAGCTTCATTAATTACAAACTGAATTTCTAGATAACTCAAGCAAGGTACACGGTGAGGAAAACCTGAGCTGGGCTTTCATTCTTTTCTTTAAAAAATGTTATTTTTTTAAGAGGCTGTACACAGTTCTGTGCTTCTTGGAAGAATTTTGCCTTTTTTGATTGTGATAAAAATAAAATCCAAAATATGATTATATATGTGGTAAAAAACCCAAAAGGAGGCCCCATGTCTGGTGGAGATTGGAGCACACATGGGAAATCCTTTAGGACACAAGGCTGTCAACATTCAACAAACGAAGCTCTTGCAGAGCAATTCACCCACAATAGATCCAAGCCAAACTGAGGAATCTGAAAAAGAAAACAGCTGAGATATGAATATTTAAAACTTTGCTGCAGCAGTGGACATGTGTAATAACTTTTCAAAGGGATTTTCAGACGATTTTTTAATACTGTACACACAGCACTTGTCCTAAATACATATTTACATTATGGACTGGAAAAGCTCTTTTAGAAACTGTTCTGGTCTTCTGGGTAAATAATATTCCTTTTAAAAAATTATGAATACATATTTAACTGATAAACTAGAATGGCTCTATTAGGGACATCATAAACAATTTTTTAGCTGTCTACTGAATATGTTTAGTGCAGCACAGAAATGAATCCAGAGTTTAAATAATCTGTAATTTATTTTTCCACCGCAGCTCTTTTACAATTTTAAGCCCCCTCCCCAGACAAAAAAATAAAAACATTCTCCTCCCTCCCTTCCTCTCAGTACTGTCCAGTATGAAGCTTTGTAGAGGTAATTGTGAAGGAAAACAAATATTTTTTCTGGGAACAGCATCACTGAAGCACTGTGTTCCAAATAATACATCAGTCACTGCTGGCTCCTAGACATATGATTTAAAAAAAACTTCTTGTGATCCAAACTGTTCTGTCAATGATGTGGGTGCTCTGAAGAGTTAGAAAAAGCAATTGGAATAATTTTTCTCTCTGCTCCCAAATAGAAAATACAAAATCCTAACTGATCCCAAAGAACCTAGTTAAGAACTGAACTCATTTGTAGGAAGCTCTAAAACTTACTGCCAGTGTTGGTTAATCCATGAATATTCAACAGAATAGAGACAGTTTTGCTGTTTCCTACTGAGAAAATACCTAAATACATAGATTTATAAAAATGGTGACTGTTCAAAGGAAAAAAAAAATCCTTGAACTGACTCTTCAGCCTGATTTATTTACTCGGTTTTGTTCCATGTCTGTGCTATTTGTGATGTGTAAAAACCCTGACAAGTTGGTCCAGACATCCACCTTACCTGCAAGGGAAGTGGGCACCACTCTTCCATGACTATTAATTACTTTTAATGTCATTTTTAATGCTTTACTAATTGTGTAAATGTTCGTTTTAAAACTTCACTTGGCTTACTTAAAATCATATGGAGGTTTATAGCCTAGCAGATATCACTGATCTTAATAATGTGAGATGGAAATAGAAGGTGCTGAGAAGAACCAACAATTTCTCATCTGTAGGTTATATTTCTTAAAGGCAGATATTCATTTGCTCAAGATTTTTAACATTTTAAGCAGAGTCCCAAGTTCATTGAGACACCTACAAGGGAGAAAAGGCTTCCAAACGTTCCTTGAGCAGAAGTTCCCATAATGATATTTATTTATAACCATAGTTTCAGAAGCTCCCAACACCCAAAGTGCTTTTGGAAATCTGGCCCCAGCTGTGAGCAGCGACCTCCCCTGAAAATCTGTAGGGGTCTGGCATGAAGGCATGTGGAACATTGCACTTAGTTGTGGGAATCTTAATTTCCAAAAACATATTGATAAATTAGAGAGAGTTCAGAGAAGAGAAACAAAAATGTTCAGGGGAGCAGAGGAATTTACACCTGAGCTATCTGTGATAAAAAGATCTGTCTGTGTGTGGCTCACCTGTGCTATAAACCAGAGAGGGTCAATGCTGAGACTCCACAAGTGCTCCTCAACTTGTGTGGACAATGGGGAGGAACAAGTTCAATGGGATTTGGGGTTATAAGTACAGCTGCAAGTAAAGAAGGGAAAAATCATCTTCTGGGTCTTCAAAAGAGCAGCCTGGCAGCGAGGTCAGGCTCTGAAATGGGCTCTGAAGGGACCAAGTTCCATTGCTGGGGTTGTAAAAGTTTCCTGTGGGATGCAGCTCTGAATGCTCCAGGGAAGCCTGTTCAGAATCTATTTTCAAATTAAATGGTAGTTTGGAGTGGTTAAGCTGAGTGGAAGTCTTCTTTGGAATGGCTGAAACAAACCCATATGAGACAAAGAAAAAAAAAAAAAAAAAAAAAGAAGAATCATTTTTTCAGAGTAAAAAAATTGAGCTATCCCATTTTTTAAGACAATATCATTACCTAAAGAGTTATAATGCACAGTTGTTGTTGTGGCCCTGATATCAAAGGAAATAAACTCCAGCTCTTGGCCATAAGTAGTGTTGGAGAACCATGGGATTGAGAAGAAGAGCAAATTGTGACCCATGAGCTCAGGCAGGTCACAAGCAGATCAGATTTGGAAACCTGTGTGCACACAGACATTGTAGAGGCAGAAAGCAATTAGTCAATATATCAATTAGTCAATGTATCAATTAGTCAATGTATCAATTAGTCAGGATATTAATTAGGTTTATAACACAGATAGTCACAGCTAAACTGGACTGAGGGCTGGAGGGAGTGGAGCAGGTGAAACAAAACCATTTGTGCTGCACAGGGACCTGTCCCTGTCACACCTCAGAGGATTTTGTGCTTCCTGAGCAGCCACAGCAGGAATTGCACCTCTGGATGCCCAGAGAGCCACAGCATCTTTAACCCAAAAATGGCTTTTGTGAAAGGGGTTGAGGGACCCCAAAGACATCCTTTGAGCCACAGAAATGAGGGAACCCTTCTGTGTGTCAGTCCTGCCTCAAACCTCACTGTACAGGGAGAAGGGCTAAAAACCACACACCTGGAACAGGAAAAGAATCATCTCTTTATTTCCTGCCTCTAATTCTTGAAAAAGAGGTGGTGGTGTAGTGGTTTTGGTTTGTTAATTTGAAATTTAGCAGCTAATGTACTAATTTATTTTGCAGTTTGGCATAGGACAAACTGTCAGTGTATTTATTGGAATTATTTACTTATTTTTTGTTGTGAGATAGGATTAGGAGGAAGGCAAAAATAGACTTAAAGTTTAAAGGGTATAAAGAAAAACTTTACTATAAGAAAAAAGGAAAAAAACAGAATAAAACTTTTAGAACACTCTTCCTTTTCCCATAACTCTTTTTTTTTTTTTTTTTACAACGTACAGAAATAATTTAGTTACTTTGTTAGTTTGTATAGTGTTTGTTTTAGTTACTTTGTTTGTTGTTAGTTTGTTGGGGTTTTTTTAAGAAGTCTTTTACCAATTTCTCTGGGAAAGGAGATTTTAGTTTATGGAGATTTTTACACAAGAAACAGTTTTTTTTGTGGTTTTGATGTTACAGTGAATTCGTTGTTTGGGAGAATGGAAACTTTTCCAAGGTGTATTGGTTTTAATATGCAAATCTCACAGAGGAGTGTCCATCTTTTTTAATAGTTTAATCAATTATTAATTCTCAAAACCAATCACTGACTTGTTTTTTTTAAGACATAAAAGAACTCTGAATTATTCCTGCTCCACGTGGGAAAGAAGAACAATCCATCTAATTCAAATTCCTGGCAATTTTAATCTTTTTTTTTAAAAAGTGGCTTTGAGCTGAAGGATTCCAAGTTCAGCTGACACAGTTTTACCTAACCTGCACTTAGCTCCAAAAAGGGGCTGTGTTGGGCAGAGCTGTGACACAAGAAACCAGAGAGGTCAGACAAAATAAACTGATGAGAAAAATCGGAGGCAATTTTGACGGTGAGTTTTTATTCAGCTCTCCCTCTCCTAGCTTGCCGAATTTTAGAATCGATATAAATAAATTTTCCTCACCAAAACGTGGCCCAAACGCAGGGAACCAACTGCAGCAGGAGGTCATTGAGTCAGATACTGCAGTCAGATTTTAAAAAGGACTGAATACATTTTATGGCCAAACAACATCTGTACAGTCATCCAAGCTGGGTAATGGTGATGAAATTTCATGCTTGAGTGTGTAAAATGATTGCTACATCACTCAGAAAGGAAATTTTTTTTTTTTTTTTTCCTTCCCAGGTAGAGGATTACACAATTGAGAAGATGCATTGTAAAGAGCCTTTTGAGGTTGGATTTTTTTAACCTTTCTCCAAAGAGTGAAAGATCAGCTCATGGACCTCACTGAGGAATAACTTCACCTTCTACTTCTTTTCTTCTTAGCCATAACGAGGCTCTCCAACGAGATGTTGCATTTCAGGGCCTCCAAATTTCTTTTTTTTTTTTTTTTTTGCCCACCAATCGATCTCCTGTGCAGGTAGAAGAACTGAAGCAAATCCTAGAGGCTGTGAAGGATTTTAATTCACCCTCCCGACCTCAACAGGTGAGAGATGTGAGCTTGCACATGAGCACAGACAGGCCTGAGCCTGATATTCCATGCTGCAGCATTTCTCATGCAGCTTGCACTTTCTGTACATCTGGCTTCGTTCAATTATCAAGCAAAACAAACAAAAAAATTAAAAAAAAAAAAAAAATTGATCTTCCTTCAGTAGTCAGCAGCTTAATGATAATTTTGACCATTTTTTTCTTCTTTTCATCAGCTCAATTCTGTTTCCAAGACTGGAATGAATTAAGCAGGGACAGAATATATATCTAGCTGAAGATATTTTTTTTTTTTGTGATAACTTGAAGCAAATTTAATTCACTGGGAGAACGTAGGGGAGGAAACTGTGGGGTGGAAACGACTGCTGAAGCACTTAAAGCCTCATTACCACATATCCCCACTTCACCCTGAGAGCTCCCAGCCTGTCCATTTTTTGTCCTGGCTCTACTTTCCGTGGGACTTTGAAAAGAAAAGGTTCAAAGAGCGAGACTTTCATGCTCCCCTTTCGCCGTCAGACACTTTCAACTGCTGATTTCAAAGTGCCACTGGCTTGCTGTTCAAAGGCCCGTGGACACACGGGGGGTGAGACAGGAGGGAAGGGCTGCACTACAAAGCCTGCTCCGAGATCCAAACGATAATCCAAACGTACCAATGAAACTGCCCGTGTGCCCAGGGAGGGCTGGGGAAATCCTCAATGGTCTCTTTCTGCCCCCTCTCCCACCCTGCCACTGTGTCATTGCTGGTTTGGGTAAAAAGCTTCGTTTGTATTTTGAAGTGCAGCTTTTCCTCCTCTTGCAGCAATGACCAGGGGACTGCAGAATCAGGAGAGGAGCCCAGACCCCAAATAAGTTAGCTAAGAATACCTAAAGAAGTTCCTGCCAACATCTGAAAAGCCTGCCTTGCTCTCTTTGAGTATTCCTCTCCCTCCCCTTCCCTATCTGTATCCTTTTCATCTGCCTGCCCACAAGATTTGGAGCACCATTAATTGGTCCTCGGGGAGGCTGACAGGCCTGTGCTTTTATGACTTGATTCTTTGTATTGTACACATGTGGGCATCTCTCAGGAGATAAACAAAGGGAAAACGTGCTGCAAAGGGGGGCAGGATTTGTTTAAGACTAAACGCGGAACAAACCGCCTTCCCAATTTGCTGCTAATATCCTAAATTGCATGAATAAACCCAACCCCCTCCCCGTCTTCCCCACACCTGCTTCTCTTAATCTGCTTTTCCTGATCACTACAGGCTCATCTTCTGAGGAATTTCACCTCCCATTTGAAATCAAACAGCCTAACTCTTCTTTTCCCCCACCCCCCTGCCCCATTCCCCCATTCTCCCTCCCCTTGCCAACAAAAGAGTGAGGTGGTCTTATGGGAAGATAAAAAGAATAGCTGATCATAAGAACTAACCTGGAGCCAACACCTTGGTCTTTGGTCCCTTCAGCACTTTCTAAACCCTCAGCACCTGCAGATAATTCTCATGGCTTCCAGCCTTGGTCTTGGATTTGCTGAGAGACTTTCTGGAATAGCTCTCACTGCTCAGGAAAAAACAAACTTAAAAAGCCCAGTCACCAACACACCAGCACGAATTTTAGAGCTCATGTGTGCTTGTGCATGCACATGCCCGGGGAGAAAGCAGCCTGTGTCAAAAAAGGGCAACAATAATTTTAAAACAATTTTTAAAAGTGGGCACTAGCAACCTTGGGTGCTGAGCAATAACATGCCAGAATTGCTGCAGAGATTTGGTATTTACCAACACAGCAGGCAGCTGATATTTTTTTTTTTCCCTGGGCTGGACACTTGAAAAGGAGTTCTGGATCAAGTCCTCCTGGCCTCACTTAGAGAAGTTTTGATAAAAAGAGGAGGATTTATCCTGCTTTCAGACCTGCAAACTGTTGTGCATTTGTGAACCAGATTCACAGCTTCGAGGCAGGTGTGTGAGTGCTTTTATATCCACCCCAGCATATCCTAAAAATCTGGTCATTAGTGTCTGTGCCTAGAAGCCAAAACAACACAGGCAGAGCACAGGACTTGGGAATCAAAATCCAACATTTTCATTCCATCTCCTTCCTCCCCTTTCTCCCTTAGCCTGGCAGTATTCCAGTGGTTAAATAAGCCCCCCAGATACAGAGATTTGAAATATTTATATGACTATATTTGAAATATCTATATGGCTATATTTGAAAAGCTCAGCAGAGGAGGAGACATGGACTTACATATTCCATGGCTGGAACGGATGCTCTGACTCCTAAAAATCTGTGTCAAATGTGGCTCCTTCTTATCCAGCATATTCTTCAAAGACAGAAGTGGTTGGTCTGAAGGAAAAGGCTGAGGAAACCAGAGCACTGGGTATTGCCAAGGAAGGCACCTGCAAGAGAAGTGGAATTTATCACAATCTTGTCCTGAACTTTTTAATTTGTCACAATAAGGAGCTCCAAGCACAACATGTCAATTTTTTGTGAATTCAAGGCAACTAACTTTTCTCTTCATGCGGGGACAGTGTATATGGTGAATTTATTTTGGAGGTTAGACCCTTAATTTGAAGTTGATGGAGGCAGAATCTCTAATGATATAAGTCAGTTTTTTATGTTTAGGCCTCAGAGCCTGTAGGAATATCTGAAGATTTTAGCTGCATGAAGAGTTTAGCTATACCTCTGATTTATATCACATCTGAAGAAAAATCCCATTTGCAGCTTGATTTCTTTTTTTTAGTCCACAAGGAATGTTTTCGTTCTTAACCTTTGAATAGATACTAAACATTGGTGTTTTGTTTATATTTTCTCAAGGAGAATCATATATACACGACACAAGCTAATTTTAAACAAATTATTTCTTTTTTTTTTTTTTTTTTTCCCCAGAGCTTAACCTGAAAGCAAATTTCTTCAGGGAAACTAAAGGAAATGCCACGCTGAACACTTCACATGTATCAGTTCTCATTCTTCCAGATTTTTACTGAGGCATGGAAACTTCTACCTGGTTTTCAATATTTCAGTGTGGGTTGTAAAACCTGCTTAAGAGCCTGTGTAATTTACCTCACGTTGATTACTCTGTGTGGAACAGCTAATGGTACATGAGCTAATTAATCTATAGCTGTCTCTCCTGTCTGTGCTAAATAGTTGCAATGGCTATATCTCTGAAAATCTTGAGATACCATTTTTTTAAATTGTCACCACTGGCTTTGTGCACCTGGCAGAAATGGGCATTTAAATTAGACCAGGCCTGATTTGAGCCCAGGGTCTAAAGACATTTATAATGGGAAAATATCCCTGGAGGGAAATACATTCCTACAAGACAAACACTGCTCTCAGCTTGGGAAGAGACAGCAGCCAGGCAGGGCAGGTTTTGGTAAAGGTGAAGGGAAACTAAAAAAAAAAAAAAAAAAAGCATCAAGCTGCAAGTTTTTGGTCTTGTGTTGTTCCCACTCTGCTGGCCTGGAAATTAAAGTGCAAAAGGCCCCACGTGTTAATGCAGTCGTACAAAACACTGTCACTATTAATTTCCTCTAGTTCCCCTGAAAAATGAGCTAAGCCACCACTACCCAGCCAGGTTTCTGTAAAACAGAAGGCACAGTTTAAATCTTTAAATCTGCAGTTTGAAGATTTCAGTTGAAGGCAGAGCAAAAGTGGCAACCTTTGGGTTTGCACTCTCATCTGTGTCTGTGGGCACCAGAGAGGCACAGCAATGCACCTTTAAATATGACCAAGAGATCGTTTAAATACACTTCTTTGTCACTGGCTTACAGCCTATGGGGCATCCAGTCCTAAAATCAGTGGCTGGAGCCTGACTTTCAGAGATTTTGTACCACTTTACATGAATAAAGGGCTTTTCCTTTTAATGCTTAGGAATACATCGTGGCACTAAAATAGTCACTTTTCAACCCCAGCTGAAAATGCCCCTTTGGGGATTCTCAGCATATGGATAGTTACATTGAAAATCAATTCTTCTGACATTCAGAGCTTTCTTTTGGAGAGGTTTATTTGCTCCACTAACCATTTTAAGCCTCTGTGGCACCTTCTTACTCACCATAACTGCTGTGCTTAGTACCTGGCTCATAAGCATTATTTGATTTCAGCAGCCTGTACACTGTATCACTTTTTATAAAACAATATAAAAACCGCTTCAGCAGCCTCCTTGTTTGTGTCGGTGTTAAACCTCTCTGGTAGAAATGTGGGTGGTGATGGGAAGTGTGGGGCTTTAGGGATTTGGGGTCCACAATCCTCATCTCCTCTGGAGCTCTCCCCAAGCCACCAGGCACAAAGCAAAGGCATTTTCTTCAGCTGGTGGTGGGAGAGGTCCTGGCTCAGCTCACAGGTCCAGTTCTGTGCAGGAAAAGCCACCCGAGGTGAAAATAAAGAAGCTGAGTGATAATATTCAGAAAGTTGAATAAGAGCAGTTGTGGAGTGTCACACACAAGACAAATTACAGGCCACGAGTTTGCTTGAAACATGTAATTTCGTACTAATAACCACAGAAAATATAATTAATTACTTCCATTGTATCTCTTATAGCAATGGCATCTTATGGCTGCAAATTTCTGCATTGCTCCAATTCTGTTAGGGGCCAAAGAAATCTCTTCTTTTATCTCCCAGTTAAATATTTCTACAAGACTTATTTTTCTATTGACTTTTTTTTTTTTCTTTTTTAATTGGTGGTGGTTTTCTTTTAAGGAGAACCTCGTTTGAAAAAAAAAAAAAGATGGTTGTTTGGGGGCTTTTTAATATATGCTTATTCTTGAAAATTCTCTTGGAATAAATGATATTTCAATTGACTTCTCTGCAGAGGAGACTGTTGTTCCATAGAACTACACCTCCATTTCAAACTCTGAAGTTCACTTCAGTAGATTTTCAAGCCTTCTTTCATGTTATAGTAAAAACATGGTTGATTTTTCTGAATTTAGTGCTAAAGTGCTACAATGCCCTGAAATTGGTCAGTCCTAGATGCTAAGAAATAATTCCCCATACAGCAGCTAGCTTGAGACGTGATGGATAGAGTGGGGGGTTTTTTTTGTTTTGTTTTGGTGGTTTTTTTGGTTTTTTTTTTGTTTGTTTGTTTTTTTGGTTTGGGCTTTTTTGGGGTTTTTTAGGTTGGGTTTGTTTGTTTGTTTGTTTTGTTTTGTTTTTCATTTAAACAGAGAATCACCAACAAGAGAAAAACTTCAAGCACCTGTTTTGGAACATATGTTTTCTATGGCAACAGTTATAATTTTTTTTTTTCCTTGCCAAACTGCTCTAATAATTACAAATAACACCATCCATAGAATGACAAAATGTCTTTCTAGTTCATTTTTCAATGTCTTACTGTGACCTTTTTCCCTATTGCCATCACTACCCTACTTTTTTTTGGCTGGAGTCTCTTTAAGATGGGGAAGTTACATCAGCAATTTCATCTACTCTGAAATCACCTCATTCTGCCCTGATTTATACCCCATGAAATCCTACTGCCCTCAGGGGGGTTCTGCAGAGTGTGAGGCTGGGCAGAATTTGATCCAGAATGTTAAATACTGGAGCATCAAAGTTATAGGTTTATTGCAATTATTATTGGTCCCTATTGGTTATTTACTTATGCTTTATCTCAGCTACAGTTAAAATTCTATGCTACAAGGTACGTGGGGAGAAATAAAATCACAAATAGCGAGTGAGTGCATTGATTTGGAATGGGTTTAAACCTGTTTTTATGCCCCAGGACACTGCAGAAAGGGAGGGATTTTCAAGGCTCCCCACAAAGTGACCTGAGAGTTGGAATTCTGAGTTGTCTGAAAAATCTCTGCTGCAAAGTGAGGCAGCCCTGGCACTGACACACCAGAAGCTCAGCTTTCTCAGCCCCAGGGGCAGGGTGGCTTTTGGGACCCCCAGGTCCCTCCCTGCCATTCCTCTCTCCCTGATCAATCTCTTCAGAGACCTCTGAGCATCTTCACCCACCAGCACCAGCACATCTGATTCCTTCTGCACCCCTGGCCATGTTTTCCTGAGGACTAAGGGGAAAACCTTGGTCACTTCTCAGTTAATTGTGTCTGGAGAGAGGCTCCATGCTAAATTACCAGACTTTTCACTCAAGATTTTCCATACTTAATCACAAATTTAATAATTGGTATCTATATCTACCTATATCATCTATATCATCTGTATCTATCTATATCTATGTATCTGTATCTATCTATATCATCTATATCTATATCTCAATCTGTCTATATCATTTATATCTCATCTACATCTATATCTATATATCTATATCATCTATATCTATATCTAATCTATATCAATATCTATCTATATCTATTATATATCTATATCTCATCTATATCTCAATCTCAATCTATATCATCTATATCTATGTCTCAATCTCAATCTATATCATCTATATCTAATCTATATCAACATCTATCTATATCTATTATATATCTATATCTCATCTATATCTATATCTAATCTATATCAATATCTATCTATATCTATATCTCATCTATATCTCAATCTCAATCTATATCATCTATATCTATGTCTCAACCTATATCTATATCATCTATATCTATGTCTCAATCTATATCTATATTATCTATATCATCTATATCTATATCTATATCTAATCTATATCAATATCTATCTATATCTATTATATATCTATATCTCATCTATATCTCAATCTCAATCTATATCATCTATATCTGTCTCAACCTATATCTAGATCATCTATATCTGTGTCTCAATCTATATCTATATTATCTATATCATCTATATCATCTATATCATCTATATCTATATCAATATCTATCTATATCTATTATATATCTATATCTCATCTATATCTCAATCTCAATCTATATCATCTATATCTATGTCTCAACCTATATCTATATCATCTATATCTATGTCTCAACCTATATCTATATCATCTATATCTGTGTCTCAATCTATATCTATATTATCTATATCATCTGTATCTATATCTATATAATCTATATCATCTATATCTATATCAGGCCTTTTACTACAGATTCCCTCAGTCATGCTCAGCAAGTTAAGGCAGAATTGAGAAACTAAAATCATACCTAATTATGCACCACTTCCACCCTCAGAAATTGGTGTTCTAGCTTATGTGCCCAATTTTAAAACACCACTGCAAGTCCTACAGGAATTCTCCTTTCAATGGCTCCAAGATGTTAATGGGCATGCACATCACTTCTGAACATTTAAAATCAAATATCTGCATGTCACGGGGAGATTTTGTAAAGATGGTCTAAAATCAGGCCCTAGAGGCAGCAGCATGAATATCACTGTTCCTGAAATCCAGAGGATTTTACATTTCAGGCTTCACAGAGCTTTTCTTCAGCAGTGTTTGGGCTGACTGAGATGGTTTTACCATGGTATGAACATACCACAGTTCTCCTTACCCACTTCCCACTGAATTACCTTAGAAGTAACCACAATTATAGCAAACTCATCAACACCCAACGAAATTTAAAATTTAAACCATACTGATAGAGGTGCCAGAGCAATAGACAGAAAAATGAATGACTGTTTTAAATTTACATTTTTTCCCTCTTCACACTGTGCATGAAAAAACCAGTGTGGAGTCCTCTATAGGTAACCATGGATCTTACATCAAGTGATTACCCAATTTTTCCCCTTCTAGAATTTCTGGTCTGACATCTAGGCCTTCACCACAATGAAAAATGTGTATCCCATGCATTCATATAAAGTCTTCATTTTTTTAATCAAATAGATGGAGCTAAGAAATACTCCAAATTAAGTCTCATTTTTCTTTTGCTATGAAAAGTCATAAGAAGTCATACTTTTTTTTCAGTAGTTGGGAAAAGAAATGCATTTTTCCATCAGTTCTATAGCAATGAATTTTTGGTGAAAAATGTCTAATTGAGTGTGAGAAGTTCTCTGTTACATTATTTCATGCATGTCTTCTCCATTTGGCCCACGCTATCTTGAATTTGTGCTTACCAAAAAAAAAATGGACTTTCAAATTCAGCAGTCAGATTTGCTTGTCATAATAAATAGAAAATAGAATGACATGGAAAATGTGTTGTCCTAAAAGCTATTACCAACCAGCTTTTCTCAAGACTTTTACTGGTCAACAAAACATTTTTCCTTTTTTTTTTTTTTTTTTTTTTTAATTATTGCACTCACTAATCAGGATCTAGTCTGCCTCACAACAGTCAGCTGCCATTGTAACAAGTTACAGGAAAATTATAATGCTTCCTAAGCATTTCCACAGAAACAAATTTCATGTGTGTGTGGGTGGGCAGTAGGAGGAGAATAACCTTGGGAAAAACACAATTATAAACAGCTGCAGCATGCATTAAATGTAATTATGATTGATTCCTATAAATAATTCTTTGTGTAAATTTCCACTTAAGCTGGATTTGCTGTTCGGGTGCAGTGGACATTTCTGCATTAAGTGATTATGTCTTTTTATTATTATTAAAAATACAGATTTTTTTTTTTTTTCACTTGAGAGCCAAGATGGGGAAAGATGACTTACTGTACCAGCATGAAATGCTGAAAATCTAGACACAATTAATAGTTTAACAGGCTGAACATGATGAAATTGCTTGTGCCTGAACAACAAAGAAGGATCAAAATGAAAAAAGAGTGCATCATCCAAAGTTATTGTCAGCAAAACCTCATAACAATATTTCAACAAGATAATAGGTGTGTAATGATAGATAGCACCTGATCAACCACCATGGGACAGCTGACCAGATTAATAGGACTTGACATTTGTTCTGTTTAATGGAGAAGGTGCTGAGCACCCAGGTTTCTGCTATGCTAATTGCTTGGTCATTTGAAAAAGAAATCAATGCAATACAGCCCTCACAGGAGAAAATCTTGACTGATTCTTTACAGTTCCTACAGCAAAAATACACTAAATCATGGTCATTAATTCATTTGACTAACTCAACACTCAAAATTTCATTCGTTCTCATATAAGGTTTTACAGCTGTCTATTACATGAACATTCAGCAGTGGCAATGGCAGGAAAGTTCACATAAAATGATGGAGAAGGGAGGGTGGTTCCTCTGGAAGTTTTATGCAGCACAATGCTGATCCCTCTGCTATTCATTACAGCTGGCCCTGTACTCCAGAGAGAGAGCACAGGGACTGGGCATGGGCACATCTGTGTGCTCAGGGCACACGTGGGAGCCACCAGGAGTGCTCAGGGCTTTGGGAAAAAAACCCAAAAAATCATCTTAGTGCAGCTGCAACACTGATGTGCAGCACTGGTGACCGCCCTCAGCAGGCTCCAGCAGGAATTCAGTGGTAATTTCACAGAATAGGGTGGGAAGGGACCTTGGGAGAGGTCACCAGTCCCAGCCCAGTCACCCAGTCCAGCTCCCCATGACACAGGAGTGCCTGCAGGTGGGTTTGGGATGTCTCCAGAGTGACTCCACACCCTCCCTGGGCAGCTGTTCCAGTGCTTTGCCACCCTCAGTGCAAAAAAAACCCCAAAACTTTCTCATCTTGAGGTGGAAGTTCTCTCTTTTAGCTCAGGGCCATTGCTCCTTGTCCTGTCACTTCAAAGAGTCTGGCATCACCCTCAGTGCAAAAAAAACCCCAAAACTTTCTCATCTTGAGGTGGAAGTTCTCTCTTTTAGCTCAGGGCCATTGCTCCTTGTCCTGTCACTTCAAAGAGTCTGGCATCACCTTCCTGGCACCACCTGTGAGGTATTATATTCATCAATGGGATCCCCTCTCCATGTTCTGTTCTCAGCCCTTTGAGATATTATATTCATCAATGGGATCCTCTCATCCATTTGAGATATTATATTCATCAATGGGATCCCCTCTCCATGCTCTGTTCTCATCCCTTTGAGATATTATATCCATCAATGAGATCCCCTCTCCATGCTCTGTTCTCAGCCTTTTGAGATATTATATTTATCAATGGGATCCCCTCTCCATGCTGTGTTCTCAGCCCTTTGAGATATTATATTTATCAATGGGATCCTCTCATCCCTTTGAGATATTATATTCATCAGTGAGATCCCCTCTCCATGCTCTGTTCTCAGCCCTTTGAGATATTATATTTATCAATGAGATCCCCTCTCCATGCTGTGTTCTCATCCCTTTGAGATATTATATCCATCAATGGGATCCCCTCTCCATCCAGTGAGATCCCCTCTCCATGTTCTGTTCTCATCCCTTTGAGATATTATATTTATCAATGAGATCCCCTCTCCATGCTCTGTTCTCAGCCTTTGAGATATTATATCCATCAATGGGATCCCCTCTCCATGCTCTGTTCTCAGCCCTTTGAGATATTATATTTATCAATGGGATCCCCTCTCCATGCTCTGTTCTCAGCCCTTTGAGATATTATATCCATCAATGGGATCCCCTCTCCATGCTCTGTTCTCAGCCCAGCTCCTGGCTCTCACCTCACAGGAGAGATGCTCCACACACCTCAGCATCTTTGTGGCCCCTTCTGCACCCTCTGCAGTTATTTTGACACTGTGGAGAGCAGAACAGAACCCAGCACTTCTCTAAAGAGAGCTGAGTGCAGAGGTGAGCATCCCTTTCCTGACCTGCTGGCCACACCTTTCCTGATGCACCCCAGGATAATCAGACTCCTCATCACATTTCTGGCCACTTCTCCTCCACAGGAGCCAATGGCACGTGCTCAGAGTTCAGCTACTTAACCAATCTGATCACCCAAGGCTGTCTTTCTACTCCGTGTACCTCCTCAACAATTGAGGTTTTAATTTAGACTTTCTTTCCAGCTGAGATTTACCCTTAATTTTTCACATGGAACACATGGACATTGCATAGTACATCAACATTTGTACGACAAAATCAGAAATACAGGGACCTGCTTTTCTCTTTGAGATCTCTAACGTGTTTTAGTCTTTTTCACACCCTTGACACTTTTTGTCATGCCTTTATTTGTTTTTCTGCTCATCTCCAGAGAACTTTATTAGCCAACCAAGCCCTCTGTGTGCAGCAGGGATGGGGTGACCCTGCTAGAGGTTGATATCTTCCAGCTTAAAAATGTCACTTGGGGGGTTTGTCCAAATTAACAGTGTCAAAGGCAAAGCTGGATTCAAAGCTGAGCTCTGCCTGTGCCCCAGCATGGAGCAAGTTTTCCTTAAAAAATGTCTGCCTGGAGAGCTTTCAAAGCAGAGCTAAAATACTGCACTTTACTGCACTCTTTACTATTAGATCCATGGATTTCTAATTTTTTTTTCACCGTTTCTACCTCCTCTGCGTGGCTGTGTGATTAGCTCGATTTGAAATAAAACCTTGCTTTCTCTATAATAATATGTTTTGGTGGTGCTACAAACGAGACAGCTTTCACCTGACATGAATTAAGTTATTTTTACAGACTTTTGTTGGAATTGCTGCTGGATCAGGAGCTTGAAGCTCTGCAAGGAAGAAAAAAAGCATTATTTGTTCCAAAGTTACAGTAAATTAATATGAACAACCCTGCTGATGTTCAGGTTTCATTTAGTACATAACATACAGAAATGCTGTTAAGACACCACAGAATACTGAAGATTTGGCTGCATGCTTTTCAAACAACAACAACAAAAAATAGATGGTACTTGCTTAACCCCCTTGGGCTAATTTTTTAAGGCATGTCTCTAAAACTGCATCAAAATATTTTGTGATTACAGTTCTTCACACTTGACCTCTATTTAGGTGTAGAAATCAGATGCAGTACAACAGACAGAGACTCTGAAGCTGTATTTATCCTTTTTGACCATAAAGGCATTCCTTTATTTTTATTTTTCCTTATGAGTGGATTTAAAGAGCTTTTTTTAAAGACTCCATTACCCTTTTTAAAATAAGACAGAAAAAAAAAAAACAAACCCCAAACAAAAAAAGCAACTAAAACCCTCAACCAACAAGGGCTGTACATATTTTGTAAAAAACGTTCTTACATCAATCAAGCAAATATACATTAGCAAGAAGGAAACACATTAAGACTCATTTTCCTTTTTCCTGTGCCAGGTTGTTACTTTTGTACTATATATCAGAATGAAAGTAATTCACCTCTCAAAACAAAATATTAAAGAACAAAATATGACTGTGATGCACTTCTGCAGAATACAGTCAAATTTCCATAAAATGTCTGCAGGGTTTTGCACATTAAAATTTCTCTTACTAAAAATGTTTATGGAAATAGGTCATTATGCACATTACTAATAGAGAGCAATTTGTTGCTTTTAAAGGAGCTTTTATACTAATAGTTGTGAATAAACACATTTATCAGACACCCTAAACATAAACAATGTGCACACTGGCAAGCACAGTGCTCCTCACACATGGATTACAGGAGTTGCTCATTTGGGGCCACGGAGCTCGAGGGGATTTTTGACAGTTTTTGTTAGGTTGATATAGGGGATGAATGGAGTCTGAGCTAATGGAAGGTACCACAGGATCCAATAATTCCACTCCTACCTGGAATTCCACACGGCTTGGCCAGGCTCTTGTGGAGTTCAGTGAAAGGGAGAGCAAGGACAGGGATGTCCAACCTAAACCCATCCTTTGTAAGGACAGGGATGTCCAAACAAACCCATCCTTTGTAAGGACAGGGATGTCCCAGCTAAACCCAACTTTTGCAAGGACAGGGATGTCCAAACTAAACCCATCCTTTGTAAGGACAGGGATGTCCCAGCTAAACCCAACTTTTGCAAGGACAGGGATGTCCAAACTAAACCCATCCTTTGTAAGGACAGGAATGTCCAAACAAACCCATCCTTTGTAAGAACAGGAATGTCCAAAGAAACCCATCCTTTGTAAGAACAGGAATGTCCAAACAAACCCATCCTTTGTAAGAACAGGAATGTCCAAACAAATCCATCCTTTACAAGGACAGGGATGTCCCAACAAATCCATCCTTTGTAAGGACAGGAATATCAGGAACATCCCAGCTCAACCCATCCTTTGTAAGGACAGGGATATCCCAGCTAAATCCATCCTTTCCAAGGACAGGGATATCCCAGCTAAATCCATCCTTTCCAAGGACAGGGATGTCCCAGTTAAACCCATACTTTCCAAGGACAGGGATGTCCCAATTAAACCCATACTTTGCAAGGGCAGGGATGTCCAAAAAAACCCATCCTTTACAAGGACAGGGATATCCCAGCTAAACCCAACTTTTGCAAGGACAGGCATGTCCCAATTAAACCCATCCTTTTTAAGGACAAGAATATCCCAGTTAAACCCATCCTTTGCAAGGACAGGGATGTCCCAACAAACCCATCCTTTGTAAAGACAGGAATGTCCAAACAAACCCATCCTTTGCAAGGACAGGGATGTCCCAACAAACCCATCCTTTGTAAGGACAGGAATATCAGGAATATCCCAGCTCAACCCATCCTTTGTAAGAACAGGAATGTCCCAACAAACCCATCCTTTGTAAAGACAGGGATGTCCAAACAAACCCATCCTTTTACAAGGACAGGGATGTCCCAGTTAAACTCATCCTTTGTAAGGACAGGGACAGCTAAACCCATCCTTTACAAGGACAGGGATGTCCCAACAAACCCATACTTTGTAAGGACAGGGATGTCCCAACAAACCCAGACTTTGCAAGGACAGGGATGTCCCAGTTAAACTCATCCTTTGTAAGGACAGGAACAGCTAAACCCATCCTTTACAAGGACAGGGATGTCCCAACAAACCCATACTTTGTAAGGACAGGGATGTCCCAACAAACCCAGACTTTGTAAGGACAGGGATGTCCCAACAAACCCAGACTTTGCAAGGACAGGAATGTCCCAGTTAAACTCATCCTTTTTAAGGACAGGGATGTCCCAACAAACCCAGACTTTGCAAGGACAGGGATGTCCCAGTTAAACTCATCCTTTTTAAGGACAGGGATGTCCCAACAAACCCAGGCTTTGCAAGGACAGGGATGTCCAAACTAAACCCATCCTTTACAGCCAGAGCTGCAGGGTCCAGGCCAGCAAGCCCAGCCCACAAAAGCATCATCAGTCCATGGCAAACAAAGCAGATCTTCACATCAATAGTAGCAACTGTGCTCATGTGACGCCAGAATTCTGTTTGAAATGCTACATATCCCACTATCAACACTTGGAACAAATAAAGGAATGATAACAGCTATTGTAATTTCACTTGACTTCTGAGGAACAAAGAAGAGAGAGCCAGGCAATTACACTGTGGAGGTTATCATAGCACAGGAAGCAACAGGATACCAGTTTAAAACTGCAGGGCTCACTGAGGAACATCTTCCAATATATTTACACAGTAGCCAGCATCCATTCTCTTAAAAATCCCACTTAAACCTCAGATTAGATCACGTAGGAAGTGCAAATGAAATGAGCTGTTTTAGGCAGAGATGTGGATTCCTGTGGTCTCTTGCTTGGTTGTCAGTAAAAGTGAAGAAAATGTAAAACATCTATCCAATTATTTCAGTTAATATACAAGCATTAGGCATTCAAATTCCTAATTAAGAGACAACATGCCCTGTCAGGCATCTGCATGGGCTATTGAACATTGCCTAGATTGTTCCATAATTATCCTGCCTTAATAGCTCTAAAAATGTAAGCAATGTGCATCCACTGAGGAAATGCAGTGCTCACCACACGAGGAGGAGCAGCACACACAACATGCACGGTGAGTTTTTTTGTGCTGCAGGTTTTTAGTGGGACATGCTTTAATTAACAGCAGGCAGCCCCAGCTCAGGAGCTGGCTGCTGCTGGCAAGGAGGGAAATGCAACTCACACATCAAAATATATTTCCACGAGTGGATTTAAGTATAAAAAAACGCAACTGTTCTGAAGGGGAAGTTCTCCACTTCAGATTCCCGGGTCAGGCACCAAAAAGAAGGGATGCCACGTGCAAAAATATGTATTTTTTTAGTAATTTCAGCATGATGCTTTTTAAGGCTCATTTGTTAAAATCTTCCAGCCCCATTTGCCCAAAAAAAAAAAAAATTAAAAAAAAAAAAAAAAATCAGCATCTTCTGGGGCAGTCATGTTGTCAAGGAAACAGTTTTGCCATCTTCTATGATTTGCATTGCCAGTAAATTTGCTACAATTTCCTTCTTTTTAAGCCTCGTGACTCTGTTCATGATTTGACCAAAGTTGCTTTAAATGGTGCAGCCATGGCATCAAAGATCTCTATTCTTTCATATTCTCTGGCAAAACTGGGCAAATCATGGAGATATTCTCCCATGTAAAGTTTGTAAGGAGCACAGAAATGAAATATTTCAGCTCTTGGAAATGGATTTCTTCTGCCCTTTAACCAACAGGCCTTGTTTTGGAAAAAAAAATGTTTTAAGGACTCCGTGTACCTTTCCCTTTTTTTCTTTTTGCTTTGAATAAGATAGAAAGCAAAAGAGGAAAAAACAAAGAAAAGGCCATTTAAAAAAAGATAGTGAAAATGTGAAGGAATTTTAGAACTGCTGAAAAAGTGCAAACAAAACCTATTGTTCAGCACTTTGTTCCAGCTAAAACTCGAAGTTAAAAACTCAACAGATTCTGGTCAAATTTACTGTGAAAACCCCTGTAAATGGGCATTGCATGGGATGCCAAACTATCAATGTGCCAACGTGGCAGCCTCAGGATGTTCCGTGGAACAGAGGGAAGGAAATGCCCCCCAACATTTCTCCTGAGACCACCAGCAGGAATTGAAGCAATTCTCAGGTTCCCTGTGAGCTGCCATCCCAGGAAGAAATAACATGAATAAATAGATTTTCTTACCTGGGACAGATCTAGCAGACTTGAGTTGATTCAGCTGGTTTATGTGGTTTTTTTTTAATTTCATAATAGGCATTATTTAATCTACTCTGCTACATTTCACCATAACATCTAATGGTTCATTTCTATCTCTTTAAAATAAAGATTTCTGCTGTAGCATCTCACACTTATTTTGCCAACTCTGGTGTGAGATAACTTTTCTTCTCTGTTCTTCTGAACATTTTTGAGGGAAAAAAAAAAGTGTATTTACCTGTTCTTTCCTGTCCCTGCCCCAAAATAACTAGAATTCTCCAGGCAATATCAGAAGGTAGCAGGCCTCAGCTCTTTATTTTCTAGCCTGGAATCTGACACCATAATGGGTATTAAATATAAATTAAATAGAAATGTTTTTTTCTTCACTGGATATGTAAACTTTTTATTAATTTGACAGGAAATTAATCATCCATCTGCAGGTATTAAAGGAATAGCAATCCACATGGCAGAATTGATAACATATATTTTGGCTGAAATGTTCTTGTCAAAAGATAGATGATTGCAATATTTAAAAGTATCTATATATAATGATATTTAATATTTTAATGAAATTCAACAATGAACTTTAGACAAATTGAAATTATATATTGAAAGACTATTTCTGGGTCTCAATTTTTTTTTTTTCCTTTCCCCTTCTGGTAGAAAATTATAAATTATACTCTTTTTTGTCTCAAATTAAAAAAAAAAAACAAAAAAACAAACCAACCAACCAAATAAAAACAAATAAAAAAAACAAACCTTCATTTTTAAAAGAAGAAAATGAGATCATGAGATTATTAAGGCACTAAACAGAACAGGTCAATTAACAGCATAGACCACTTACCAATATTAGATTATTTCTTCTCTGGACAGAGGTAATACAGACTAAGCTCCATGATTGGAAAGTAAATTGTAAAAAATATATGTTTTGTATGTAATGTACGTATACATTTATGGTTGGGGGGGGCTTTTTATTTAGGTTTTTTGTTGTTGTTGTTTGGATTTTTGTTTGGTTTGTTTGTTGGGGTTTTTTTTGTTTTGGGTTTTTTTTTGTTTTGGTTTGGGGTTTTTTTGTTTTGTTTTTTTGCTTGTTTGTTTTGGGTTTTTTTTGTTTGGTTTGGTTTTTTGGTTTTTTTTGGGGGTTTTGGGGTTTTTTTTTTTGGTTTTTTGTGGGTTTTGTTTTCTTTTTGGTTTTTTTTTTTAATTTTGTTTTGGGGTTTTTTGTGTTTTTTGTGGGTTTTTTTTTTTTTTTAAAATTATTATTATTTTTCTACTCTGCAAGGTAGTGACAATGTGAACACTTCACTTTGGACTATCTAACTTCTGGACCATGAGGAGAGAGGAGTTTTTCCGGGGAGGGATGAGACATTGTCCCTGGGACACAACAACATTCCTGGGACACAACAACATTCCTGGGACGACACAACATTCCTGGGACACAACATTCCTGGGACACAACAAACATTCCTGGGACACAACAACATTCCTGGGACACAACAACATTCCTGGGACACAACAACATTCCTGGGACACAACAACATTCCTGGGACACAACAAACATTCCTGGGACACAACAAACATTCCTGGGACACAACAACATTCCTGGGACACAACAAACATTCCTGGGACACAACAACATTCCTGGGACACAACAACATTCCTGGGACACAACAACATTCCTGGGACACAACATTCCTGGGACACAACATTCCTGGGACACAACAAACATTCCTGGGACACAACATTCCTGGGACACAACAAACATTCCTGGCACACAACAACATTCCAGGGACACAACAACATTCCAGGGACACAACAAACATTCCTGGGACACAACAACGTTCCTGGGACACAACATTCCTGGGACACAACAACATTCCTGGGACACAACATTCCTGGCACACAACAACATTCCTGGGACACAACAACATTCCTGGGACACAACAAACATTCCTGGCACACAACATTCCTGGGACACAACAAACATTCCTGGGACACAACATTCCTGGGACACAACAACATTCCTGGGACACAACATTCCTGGGACACAACAAACATTCCTGGGACACACAACATTCCTGGGACACAACAAACATTCCTGGCACACAACATTCCTGGCACACAACATTCCTGGGACACAACAACATTCCTGGGACACAACAAACATTCCTGGCACACAACATTCCTGGGACACAACATTCCTGGCACGCAACAACATTCCAGGGACACAACAAACATTCCTGGCACACAGAGCTGCTTTGCCTGGGGGTGTCCCAGCACCTTCACCTTCAGAGCCCAGCACAAGTGAACTGCACTCTAATTGCTCATTAACATCGAGGACACTCTTAAATAGTCCCGTGACGACAATTTTTGAAGTTTTCACCATTTTTTTTCCTTTTCACACCTGGGAACCCCTGGAAGCTCCAGAGCAAGCCAGGGATACCTGGCTGGAAGCTTGGCAGAATTTTTCTCCACAGGCTCCTGCGAGGGAGGAAGGGAGGTAAACCTCAATATTTTGGCTGCAGAAACGAATAAATCTGAAGTCAAAGGCAGCCAAGATGCATTTGCTGTTGTGTGGGAGAGTTCTGCACCCTTACTCCCTTCTCTAAGCACAGCACATCGCTTTTTTTTGCAAGCCCACACGTTATTTACCTTCTCCCCAAGCCCCAAAATCTGAAAAACCTGTTTGATGTGGATTGCCAAAGCCAAGATTCTCATCCCAGGACACAGCTGCCAACATCTGCTGCCTGCAGCTGGAAAGGTTTCCAGCCTGGACCTTCCTGTGGCTGAGCCCTGATGTTCATCAATAGGCAGCTGATTTCTAGTGTGGGTGCCTCACTGCATGGGCTCCTGCAGGAAAAATTGAAATTACAGCTTCCTTTTGTAGGCAGGGAGGTATTACAGGCTTGTGCAAGAAATTCAGTGTATATTCATGTGGGAATACGAATTTATTCATGTATTAATGTATTAATTTATTAATGTGTTAATGTGGGGTTCATTAGGGTCAGGGTCCTTGGCTGTCCCCTGTAACATGAGATTCATCACATTTGGGTAAGCAGGTTGGGGTGTGTTTGCTTTTGTTGGTTTTTTTTTGTTTTTTTTTCCCCTCTAATGTAGACAATTTACAAATAAATAGGCAAAAAATATAGGTGGTATATGGGTAACTTTGAAATGACAGTGAAGAACATGATTTAAAATGAGGGGTCCACTCAGAGCAGCTAAATTTGTCTTTAAAATGAAGAATTATGGAGACTGTGATAAGGACTAGGTTTCATCCCATTTTTTTCCTTCAGACAAAATACATTTTGCCAAATACAAACAGAGAAGGTTGTTGGGGTTCTGGTTGTTTGCTTGTTTTGGTTTGCTTTTTAAATTCATTTTTCTTTGTTTGTTTTGATTAGGTCATTCAAAGTCTTATTTGCTCTGGAAATTGCAGCTACATAAAGATCCCATTAGAAGCTCTAAACTTTTCCAACATCAAGAAAAAGGGGAACAGCAAAATAGTTATTAATAAGCAAGAAAACTCATTCTATTTTTTTATTAAAGGAATTTGTTAACTAGGTGCCTTTAAAAGAGAGTTTATCACTACTGCTCCTTGGAAGTGCAGAGTGTGCCTTGTTAAGTATTCACCTTTACTGACTCATTGTTCATAAAATCAGGTGTTCCAAACACAAGAGGTATTTTTTACAATAAGCAATTCTGTACTGAAACAGAGAAATATAAATCAATTTATTAGATATCATCTGCATATAGAGCTATGAAAAAGACCTCAGGAAATAAAGCTCAGGACTGCTGTAATTTGTAGTTTGGGGAAGCATACATAAATATCTTCAGGCACCATAAATTTAGATGGTTTACCAAAAAACATTCATAACTTTCTAGTACAAAGGGTGAAATGCTCCACCCACAGTTTCCATACTGCATTCTTCCTCTACTTCCTGTGAGCACAAATTCTATGTTTAGAATTTGCTAAAAATAATGAAAAAGAGAAGGAAGCAGTCGATTTTTCCCAGGTGTACAGGTGGGAGCCAGTAAAATAAAAATTCCAGGGGCACCTTTATATCTTCTTCATATCTTCATACTTTCACCTTTCCCTACACTAAAAAAAACCAAAAAAAAAGCAAATTGCTTAAATGTTTTGCTGAGCCCTCCTCACCTCTTGGGTGTTTCAGTTTTCCTTCACAATCTGATGTATTTTGGCACACCCATAGCCCATTTCTCACATTTCAGTGTGCCTCTCACAAATCAGCACCACTGAGCAGCTTTCCTGACGAGCCCTATCCAGCCCATTTTTGGGAATGATGTACAATACTACATTCCTGCTTTTTCCAGGCTAAGATATTTTACGTCCTGCCTTTCATTATGTTGCATAAAGTCTTTTCAGAACGTACCATTCTCCTTTTCCAAAGCTTGCTGTAGTAGATGAGTCCATTCAGAATCTAATTTGGGGAAAAATGAGCAGTTTAATGTTTTGTACTCACGAGGGTTCCATAGGATTGATGCACCAAAACTCTGCTGTCGTGTTATTGTTTTCCTGGTAATGGTATTTCTGGTATTTTAAATAACCCAGTGTTCCTAAACCAAGGGAAACACATTGGCTGCTGGTGGAACTATTCAGTAGAGGAGAAACTGGTTGAGTTTTTCCTCCTCTGATGTCCCTCACTGAGTTGTCCCTCGCTGGTGACAGCAAAGTCACATTGCCCAGGCGTGTCCTGCCCTCGGGTGTAAAATGTCACGACTGAAAGAAGAGATGGGGACCTGTGAGTAAAACCTGATGGTTTCTGTCTCCCCTTCAGCTCTGCACTCTCACAGTGACAATGACACCCCAGAGGAACCCATCCCTTCTGTGACGTTGTGATGGTTTGGCTTCACAGATCAGATAATAAATCTTTGTGTTTCCACCGTGCTCTCCTTCATTTGTCTTCTCACATCCTGGGGAGAAGTGCTGAAGAACTTCTCTGGCCTCATGATACCTCAGTGTGTTTATTCCTGGTGACACAAGCCAACTTCATTGTAGCTCTGGAGTTTGTTACCAATTTTTCTCTGTCGAATTACCAAATTCAACAAACTAGTTTCTCTATTATAAAAAAAAAACAACAAAAAAACAAAAAAAGTGGCTACAAAATTTTAATCAACCCTATCACTCAGTTCTGTCTGGTATTTGATGGCTTTGTTTATTGCACACAACTGAAAATCAGCACATCATACTCATGACAAATTTTAAAAAGTTTAAAATGCATTGCTACTCTGCCTTGTGTGTGAACAAGGGTGACAGAAAGCTGAGAATGAGAAAAAGAGGTTTAATTCCCTGTACACTGAAATACTTCCTTGTACAAGTCTTTCTTCCTTTGTACCTTATCTGCAAAACATGGCTGACATTATTTTCTCCCTTCTGCATTCAGTCTGTCTAATAAAAATACTAAATTCTCCTGTCAGGGCTATTAATTCTTACACATAGGGGCCTGGGCCAAAGCCAGTGTGTCTCTGCTACAGAACAAAGAATAGAATAGAATAGAATAGAATAGAATAGAATAGAATAGAATAGAATAGAATAGAATAGAATAGAATAGAATAAAATTAAATGGAATGGAATGGAATGGAATGGAATGGAATGGAATGGAATGGAATGGAATGGAATAGAATAGAATAGAATAGAATAGAATAGAATAGAATAGAATAGAAAAGAAATAAAGTTGAATTAAAATTAAATTTAAAAGAATAAAAATCAAATCAAATAACAAAATAAAATAAAATAAAATAAAATAAAATAAAATAAAATAAAATAAAATAAAATAAAATAATTAGTGGATAGTTATTTCAATATGGTCAGCCTCATGCTACTCTCCTGAGGTTCAGGAGAAATCTAACTCAGCTGGATATTTATGACATATTTAAGATATTTAAGATACAACCTGCCTTCCCCAAACAGACAGTTTGATTTCTTCCTCGGGTACCCATTAGGCCTTGTTTTGATTACTTGTTGCCTTAGCAAAGCTGCTCATGCCCATGCAGAGAATTCTCTGCCAGGCTCCTGCCCTGGCCACGAGGTGCACATCTGGATGTCCCCTGCCAGCTGTGCACAGCCCTCCTCAGCCCAGCCCTTCTCTGAATGCACGAACAGCAGCCAGCAGCTCCCGACTCTGCAGCAAGCAGGTTTTATTTCCTCTCACAGCTGCCTCCTGTCCTCGGGAGAAGGAACCTGAAAACATTTGCAGTTCCCTCGGTGCCTTTTTTTTTCAGATATCTCAATAAGACTCTGAATTGCCAGAATTCTTATGAAAGACTCCCCAGTACACTGCTGGTATCCCGAGCATGACACCAGTCAGCCAGCAGAGTGGCCTGTTGTAATCCAATTTTTCTCATTTAGTATTTCACTTCTATTGTTTCCCATATTGTAAAAACGTAGAGATAATATAACAGTGGGCTGGTCATGATTACAGTGCTTAATGATATTATAGCAGTAATAAAAATAACTGAAAGAAGTCCCCTAACCTCTAATTTAAAATAAATCTGTAGCTATAGATAACAATACTGTATTTTATTTAAAACATCACGTATTTATATGTGTGAATTTAAATATAGATTTTTATACTAAAATATACATAAATTCAATAATTATAAACATTGAAATGATGCAAAAATTGCCCAAATCACCAGTTCCTATCAAACTCATCTCAAATCTAATAAACTTAAAAACAAGGGCATGCCATTAATAGACCTCTGATTATGCAAACACCGTGTCGGATCCTGGACATGAAACAATGAGATTTTATCTCTATAATTTTTTAAAATTTCTGTACTACCATCTTATGTAGCTTCTTTTACTGAAAACTAGAGTGGGTATATCAGTGATTATTTTCTGTAATTACTTGAAGAAGTGGATGTCATACTTGTGTGTTTAAGTACACATGTATCTTTTCACTTAATTTTTTTTTATGCTGTTGAAATATTCTTAGCTGAACAAGGTGAGAAGTAGAATTTTTTTCCTCTGCCTAAAAAAGAACACGAAAATGAATCATACTCTTATTGTCAATAATTTGAAAACAGCAGATAAAAGTGTATGGGGAGAACTTGTGTTGGTATGAGTCACTTTAGTGACAAAGAAACTTCTGTGAAATTTTCTAATTTGAGATCATACACAGAGACAGGTGGGCCAAAGTACCAGTGTCTGCCCAATAAAGCTGCTCTTCATGTCTGATTGAAACTTTTTTGGTAGCAGAGCATAACCATTCAGAAAATTTTCCTTCTTTGACAAACGAGACATCTCAAAGCACCTTGATAAACTTAAAAAAAAACCAAACCAAACCAAACCAAACCAACAAACAACAACAAAAAACCAACCAACCAACCAAAACCAACCAAAAAACAAACCAACAAAAAAAAGCAATCAAAAAAAACCAAAAACAAAACCAACAAACAAACAAACAAACAAACCAACCAACCAAAAAAAAACCAACAAAAAAAAAAAAAAAAAAAAAAAAGCCCAGCAGAAGACTTTGGGCTTTTCGAGTTCCCTCTGAGACCCTGGATGCAACTAGACCTCATCCTTCTCCAGACTCATATTCCCTTGGGCAAAGACTGGTCTGATAGAAGTTCACACTGCAGTATGGAAAATCCCCTAAGGAACTGGCCTTTGGAAAAAAAACAGAAGGCCAGCTGAACCCTCATTCCCATGAGTACTCACAGAAAAAAAATTCTGTGTAATCGTTAATTGAACAACTTAAAAATAAAACCATTCCTCTTCTTTCAGCAAAAGGGAAGAACCCTTACCCTTGTTATGGCACATCCACATGGTCCAGGAGGTTTTTCCTGGCTGGAGGTGTTGGGGCACTGAGGTTTAACCCCACACAAGGGAGATTGATGGATTGAGAACATTCTGGTTTTCTGAATCAGCCCCATACTCTGCATTTAGCCATGGTCTGGACCTGTCCTGCATTACATGGATGAGGAAGAGGAAAGGTGAGCTCATCTCAATCCCTGTGGAGGAAAAGCACCTGTAGGTTACACTCAGAGATACAGTAAAGGAGCAGGGTGGGTCCAGGATGGTGGTTTTCCTTCCAGAATAACAAAAAATGCAGTGCAAATAAAGCTCTAAGGCAGAGAAAGTTCTCCTGACTTTGTAATAGTTTCAGTTGAACTTTCCTTTCATCAGTTTCCCAGAATTTATTTTGAAGCCATTTATATTTTTGAATGCTACAATGTCATGGGACAAAAAAAATAATCACAATATAGCTGCAATTTGCATGGAAAATTACTTCCTTCAGTGTTACATCTCTTGTTGTTGACATGAAGGTCCACTGGAAACAAAGATTTTTTATTCCACGTAGGTGTGATTAACTTCTTTTGCAAAGCATGAATAGAGGAGGGGAAAATGCTGGCTGGATTGCTAATGGAAAAGTGAGATCCGTGGGATCCCCCATAATATCTTTGCCTAAAAGTTATTTTCTGTTCTTAACAAAGGCTGTAGATGGAGACTTGTGTTTGCATAAGCAAATAGAGGCATTCAAAGCAGTCAGAGAATGACACTCCCCAGCACTCTGACAAAGGAAGGTGCCATCACATGCAGCCTAGGAGGCAAGTTTGAAAATAAAAATTAAAAAAAAAATTAAAAAAAAAAAAAAAAAAAAAGCTATAGCTCTCAACCTTTAAGACATCCCTACAGTGTCTGCAGAAATGTCAGTAGCCCAAATGGCAAGCATTCTCACAAAGAACAGAATATTCCTGTTTTCAAAGCCTGCAGTTTCAAAAGGGAACATCCCCCAAACGGTGTCTCTTTTGTAGCTGGCTGTTGGCTTGTGTGGAACAGGCAGAGCACACGATGGACACACCTGTGCAAGGTGTGTGAGGTAAATCCAGGATGCCTGTGGTTTTCAGGAAGGGAACACCTGTGGCTTTTAGGAAAATAACACCTGTGCTTTCAGGAAGGTAACACCTGTGGCTTTCAGGAAGGTAACACCTGTGGCTTTCAGGAAGGGAACACCTGTGGTTTTTAGGAAGGGAACACCTGTGGCTTTTAGGAAGGGAACACCTGTGGCTTTTAGGAAAGTATCACCTGTGGCTTTCAGGAAGGTAACACCTGTGGTTTTTAGGAAGGGAACACCTGTGGCTTTTAGGAAGGGAACACCTGTGGCTTTTAGGAAGTTAACACCTGTGGCTTTTAGGGAGGTAACACCTGTGGTTTTTAGGAAGGGAACACCTGTGGCTTTTAGGAAAATAACACCTGTGGCTTTTAGGAAAATAACACCTGTGAGCATCCTGGTCTCGTGCACGGTGTCCCTGCCTGTGGCAGGCTGTTTGGAACTTGATGATCCTTGGATTTCCCTTCCAACCCAAACCACCCTGTGATTCTGTGATTTGTGGGACATCTAAAACCATCGTATTGGCGTGCAGCCTGCAAGTTGCCCTGGATCTGGCAAATCCACAATAACCCCGAGGTTGCCCACTGCCTTTGCCCCACCGTGCTGCAGAGCAGGGCATTCCTGCAGGGATGTGCCAGCCCAGCCAGGCTGGAGGCAGCCTCCCTGCCAGCCCTGGTGGCTGCTGTGCCCTGGCACTGCCCAGCACTGGCACTGGGCCAGCCCCAAATAGAACATCAGCCCCGGGTGGGTGAGAAGAGCTCTTAATTCCAAATCTGAGATGCTCCGGGGGAGTTTGAAATTAAGCAAAGCACATCTGCCCATTGCTCATTATTGTTGTTGTTATTGTTGTTATAACCTTTCCTTACACCCATCCACAGTCCTGCTCCACGCAGCGAGTATGAGAAAGGCTGGAAACAGTCATTAAAACGCGATAAATGCTTAAAATTCGAGCGCATTAACACTGACATTTTGCCTTCTAAACAATCTCAGGTAATGAAGGTCAATCCAAGCAAACAGTCTGTCTGTGGCCCTTCGTTAGAGGCTTTCTGTGCTTGGACTTCACAGCAGGGCACTGGCAGGCAGCGTTTTCCTCTGTGCAGCTCCTCTCCAAGTGCTTGCTGCAGCTGGCTTCAGCATATGGTAGAATATGAAGATATTTTCTGGGGTCCACTGCCTCAATCACTGTTTAATGATTAATTACTGCAGGCTGGTGTCAGGGTGAGACGTTCAAGGCTTCAGGCAAAAGTCTTAACTATAGAAAATGACAGCAGGCGGGATTTTGCCAAAACGAGCGACTTTGCGCCGCTAGTTCTAATGATTTGCACTGCCTTTTGATCCTTTTGTAAACAGCAAGATGGTAAAAGGCTGGAACTATCGGGCAGCAAATGCCAGAAATAACAAGAAATTGTTCCCAGAGAGAGTCTTAGGATGTTTGTCTTGTTGAGAAAATGTTATGACTAGATCTCTTGAAACAAAGTGGGGACTTGTGTGGTGCCTTTCCTCAGACCATCTCCAGGATGGGAGAACCCAGCCAGCCTCCAACCACCAGCACAAAGAAGGGGAGCAAGAGGCAGGGAGCCGAATCCACAGTAGCTGGGAGGGTGGGGAAGGGATCCTGGAAATCCCAGGTCCATCACAGCTGATGGTGTGGAAGTGATGGTGCTTTCTGCACCCCGTCTGGAGCCAGGAGCAGCCCCCTGGGGCTCTCCTGGGCGGCCAGAGCCCCTCCCCAGGCACCGAGAGCAGCATCCCCATCGGCCCTGCCTGCTGGGGCATTGCTGGGGGAGCTGGGATGTGCCCCCGTGCTCCACGGGCATCCTGGGGCAGGTGGGAAGCCGAGTTCACCTCACCCTGTGGTTCCACGCTGAAGGACAGACCCCTCGAGATCAGCAACCCTCCCCTCCAGTTACATCAGCCTCAAACTGATGGAATGAGGACATGAGGGATCAAAGCTCTTTAAAGGCTTTTGTTCACTTCATTTAGAAATGCATCTTAAACCCCATTAATTTGCTTTGCACGGCTCTGTGTGCGTATCAAAACCACCCATAAAGATACAATTATCTCCCACCTACAAAGATAAGAATTGTATGTGTGCTTTAATAAAGCCCAGGTTAATTTTCTTCAGATTGCCCTTCATCAGAAATGCAAAATGAGTGCAAATTATACAATTCACATTTAGTGTCATGTTGCAACTGCTTTGTGCTTGTGCCAATGAGTCTATGGAGCAACAGAGAATAAGATCTTTCATCTCAAGTGCCTTTGTCTTTGATACAAATATGAAAAACACTCACTTTGAAGGAGGAGTATTTCCCAGTGTATAGCTTGTGTTTCCAGCTTCCTTTTGTGGTGCTGTTACAGCACCCAAAATCTCACCATCTTCTTCCTGGTGAAGACAGAACAGATTAGCACTGGAAATGCTTTTGGTAATTCAAGGGAAATACTTTTCATTTCCAGGGAAAAGCTGTCAGGGTCTGGCTTGCTGTGACACCGAGGTCAGTGCAGCCCAGGGAGGTGCATGGCAAAAATAGAGAGATGGGAAGAACAAGAATAATCTGGGGGAAAAAAAAGGAATTGAGTAAAGGTTAAAATAAATCCAAAAAAGCCGTGTGCAGTACAAGGGATGGTTTCTGGAGGACCCCAGAACCAGGAAGTCACAACAATTTATAGGGTGGGGTGGAGGGTGCAGGGTCCAGTCAATAATGGGGTAAGAAACAGAACTAAATATGAAATGGGCAGTCAGCCAAACATGTATCAAACTAAGGACATCACCTTATTTATAACTTATTAACATATTACCTCCCATGAGGCAACTCTCCTTTCTGCTCTCTCCCACTAAGGTCAGAGGATGTTCTCTGTCCTAGCCAGGTGCTTCTCCAGTCAAAGGTTGAAGATTTCTGCATCTGCAGGTGAAGCCACTCCCCTGTCCATCCCAACCAGACCCATTTCCACAAAAAACACCCAACTTTTTTTTGGCTGTTGAAAGCCAAAAAAGCTTATGCTTCTGGAAAAGAGAAGCAAAAGAAATCACTTTACTTTCCTCTTTTATATCAAATAATTTCCACTGAAGTGAAAAAGAAAATCCCGTAGAGTGTATTTGTTGCAGGAAAGGGTATTTTTAAGGAAACAAAATTGACTCACTTTAGATGAATTTACTGCTTTACAAAGGTATTTTATTTTCATGAATTAAATAAATTTTTCATAGTGCATAATCAAAATGCTTTTCTATTCCTCCAGGTTACAGAGTATGAAGAAGACTCAGTTATCTACTCACAAAAAAATAGATTTTGCTGCATCCAATCTTTAGTCCTTTTGTTATTATGGGAAGAGAATGATGCTAAGTGAGAAGCAGCAGATAATTAATGGGCAGCTTACCTAGCTTGTACAAGTCCCAATTGAATGCAGCATTATTTATCAGTTTTTAATGTGATATTAACTGGTGATGGGTGAAGCACAAAAGGTTGAGAGACTGTTTGAATGATCACCAGCAGCATAGATGCTTATTTAAAATTTATCTGAATGTCTAAATACTGTAGAGTTGGGAGTTTCTCAGTGCAGGTCTCTCAGTAAATAAAGGTGATGACATAAAAAGGCACACTTTGGAAATGAGACTTTTGGTACTGCCATAAGGATTGGAAATGCTGTGAAAACAGCACTTCTTTCCTGTTTCTCCTAATAGAAAGCACTAGAGAAGGCACATGAACAAAGTTACTCAGCCTCTTAAAATCTCCAGAAAAGCCATGAACTTTTAGCTGATATTAAAATGTTAATCTGAATTAGTCTGCATATGTCTAATTTTAAAAGTAATATGAATTCTTGATAAATTAATGAAGCTTATTGAAACCACATGCTTTTTTTTTTCCTAAGCAGCATCAAAAGAAAACTTGCTATGCAGACTAAAAATTTTAATCCAAAATATTTTTTGTGATCTTAAAAACAATTTTAGGGAGCAAAACCTAGATGGAATTTCAAGGCCCATCAGACACAAAGGCACAACCTTTATAAATGTAGATAACTTTCAAGATGATTCTCTCATTGTTAATGCAGACAGTTCCAAAGGCAAAAGCAAACAGTGTTTGGCAGCAGGAACTTTTAATGAGAATGTCATTAAGGAATTCAGTCTACAGACCACAAAGTGATGCACAGCAAACCCACCTGACTCCCCTGCAGCTCATACCTTTATCTTCCATGAAACATAAAGAAGATATTTTGGGGGAGTTCAGTGTGTGTCCCCAGGTGAGGAGCCCTTCTTGTGTAAAATCCCAGATTTGCCAGAAGGTTGCTATCAGCTTCTGGCAAATTGTCACCATGGGCCAATGATTTCTTGGACACCACCTCTACTCATCCTCTGTGGAACTGCAGGGAAATGCAGAGAAGACCCAGATGGAGTGAAGAGCCACCACAAAGGGGATGGGAGGAGTTTGACTGGAGAGCACAGCCCAGATGGAGTTTTGGCACAGGGCTGAAGGGCACTCAGGCTTGCACAGCCTGTTTCACATTGCAAATATGGGTTATCAGCCCAGCCAGGAGCAAAATCTGTGCCCTTGCTATGGAGCATTCCTAACTCCTCCTGCTCCACCTGGAAGATCCTCATGTATCAGGAGAAGGACACAAATGAAAACAGAGAGGGACAATGAGAGTACGAAAGGATCCTAAACTCCAGTTGCTGTTATTTTGGGTTGGCAGAGCTCGTGATTAGCATCATCAGACACTATTCAGGTTTGTGTCAGGTCAGCCTTAAATCTTCAAGTAAAAATTAAAGGCAATCTCAAACATTAATCATCTTCCTTTTAGAAGCAAAGAAAAGTGATTAATGTGCTGTTGCAGTTGTATTATTGTCATTACCTCGTGCTTTAGCTCCTCCACTCCAGAAATCATCTAATATCATTTTAGATTACCTAGGAATGCTTTCTATTACTTATCTGCCATTTCAAGAGCACAGGACTCTCAGAGGTCATGTCACATCTCCCACAGCTGAGGTTGGTGATGTCCAAAACCTGCTACGTTTGTCTGCTAAGTCACTGGATATGTTCAAAAAAACAAAAGGGCAAGAGTGAGATTTTTTCTGAGATTAAGACTCCCTAGAAATGGTAGAAATTCTTAAAAGATTTAGGTGAACAGTAGATTTTTTGGATGCCACCCTATGAAAGAATATATGCAAGATCTCTGATCTCGTTTAGTTGAGCTGGCATATTTATATCCCAAATTTTATGAGGCTTGAGCTTTCAGAGTAAGGGTGTTATGATGAGTTAACACCACTGCTTAGATTGTTCACCAGCCAAATAGCAAAATTTCTTAATGTCATTTTATGGGACTTATAAGACATTAAACTAAATATGATTGCTGCTCCATAAAACAGAGCAGTTCTCCATATACTGTATGTATGCAAATACAACATCCCATCTCAGCCTCCAGTGCCCATAGTAAGTTATCCTTAGAGTTTAGACTGAATAGCTATTATTGGTTTACATGCTCCTATATCTTTGCATTTCATATAGCTAATAAAGGGAGAAGCTTTTCAAAAAAATTGGAGTGATGCCTTATGTGCCTCACCAAGCAGCTGAGAAGCTTTTCTCTTTCAGCACAAGAGCTACATTTGTCCAACTGAAACACATTTTCCAAATGCAGAAGAGGTGAATTTTCAAACCCAGACAGGTGGGATATTTAATGGATGGCAAGAGTTTCTTTTAAAATCCATTTTCATATGAGGCCAAATATTCACAGGGATCCATGGGCAAGGTGAGCAAGGTATAGAGAATTAATAGATGTTATTAATAAATAGAATACCAGGTGAAAGTTTAAACATGGTCCAAAAACATCTCTCTACCAAGAATGAGAAAAATGGCTTTTATCATAATTAAAATCTACTCTATCAATTTAACTTCAAATCGTATTGTCCACTCTTGGAAAGATTTTTTTTTTTTTTACCTTTGTGGACCTCAGTTCTGTTTCTGAAAATAATTTCATCCTGTTTGCTACAATGGGAAGAGCAACCTTAACAGAGGGCCATTACTATAGTCCTATATTTGACTGTAGACATTGAATATAAAATAATTGCTTATTGTTTTCCAATAAATTCTGATTTGGGATGCACTGAATCTGGAATATTCACCAAACAATTCCTGAGCTATAAATGTTATGATTCTGGGGGCACAAAAATGCATGGGGTTTTTAAAAGCTGGGATTTTGAATGAAAGAGGAAATGAATCATCAATTTATGAAATCACCAGCACAGGAAAATCACCAATTAATGAATGCATAAGTTAGATAAAATCTGAAAAAAGCCATGTGTTCTAGTCAAAGTAAGAATTCATAGAGCTACTGATCTTGGCAGCATTACAGAGGTAACATTTTTACAAGGTTAAGCTGTCTTTGAACTTTTCTATAATTTATTAGATGCAAACAGACATTTTTTCCTGTATCAAGCATATGTGTCTTTTTGTTCCTTTACTTTAAAATTATCTCAAATTTTGACAACTGTAGGAGAAAAAAAAAGTCCCCTTCGTTTCATTTTTCAACTCCACATCACATTAAAAAAATATTTAAGATATTAAGTAAGTATTCTTCCATATTCCCAGCCTTTGAAATGATTGGCAAGGCAACTTTGTGGATAACCCCTTGAGAAAGAAGACTATTTGATATATATTTGTCATCTCTTTTCTGTTCCTTTACTGCAACTATTTTGCTGTTCTTTCAGAGAAACTCTAATTTTGGGGCTTTTTTTTCATTAGCCTGAGAGCAGAATCAAACATGCAGGAGAAGTGTGCATGGAAAACTGTAGAGGTGCATAAGTAAAAACTGCCATTAAACTTAGAGAAAGGTTGTCCCTATATATAAAATTTAGGCAAATCTGAGCATAGGGGATGATAAAATTCATTCCATATCTTCTTTATGAATTAGTATAAAAGTTCAAGTCCTTGATTCAGTTCTTCTCAGCATTAGTGGCAGCTAAGGAAATTAATAGGGCTACCTCTCCACCTTCAGTAGGAATATGCTGAGTCCCTAAACTCAGTCCCTAAAGCTCTGCTGAAACATAAATGTCACTGTTTTGAGGGAATACTCAATATATTTTGTTCTCTGAGGTACAGCAGTCTCTGAAGCTGCTTCAATGAAAGTTGATGGAAACTCAGGAAAAGTTAGTTGATACTTCCTAAATATCTTCAATGAATTAAAAAAAAAAAAAAAAAAAAAAGAGGCAATTTACCTTCCCCCTCTTCTGTCACATTTTCTTTTGGCTAGTTTCTATGAAATAATCTGTCTGAAATCAATCTGAGTGTTAGAGATCTGGATCAGGAGCTTGCCAAGCAGCTGTCCCTGATGGGAAGTTTCAGTGTGCAGGGTTACACTAATTTGGGGTCCATGGAATTCCTTTTCAGCGAGATTCCCAAAGGACTGCACAGCACAGCTCAAATTTCAGCAGATTTCTGAACCCACATTTCCATTATTTCTTAATCTTACCAGAAATAATTAAGCTCACTTAATTCAGAAGTCCTAAAAGACAGGTAAAACTAAGGATTTTTCAGTGCTAATCACATAAGAGATGCTGAGCCCTCAAAGTAGTGCTCTACATCTTTTCTCCACATTTGATACATGACCAAATGATAAGCAGTTAAGGACAATACATGTGAGTATTGTTTTCTGCTTCAATTACATGGTTTCAGATAAACAGGATTCAATAGTCTTGTGTTTTGAGACTCTGACTGATCTGCTTTGCAAAACCTTTCCATTTTTCTCCCTTTTTAATAAACTGTTTTGTCACGCCTCTTTGTTCTAAAGTGAGAGTAAATGTTTGGCTTTATAATCTTACTTTTTTAACTAAATAAAAGTTGCTGCATAAAGTTTTAATATAATTCTAAAATATGCCCTTGTAGAAGTTGCCATAAATGTCGACATTTTCAGCAGCATGAATTTATGATGACACTGAATTTTTACAGCACTATAAAAGTCCATAGTCATGATGACATCTACAGCTGCCTTTTCACTAAAATATAAGAAACTATATTAAGACACATAGTTCAACATTTCCACAGACTTTAAGGAAGAAATTGTATACACCAGCGAGTGCTCACAGCAGTCTCAAGATGGAATAGATGTAACACCCTCTGATTATTTAGCTGCTAAATGTTTTTATATTGCAATGGAAACCAGCAGAGAGTTCTTTTGTTCCTTTTCAGTTTTTATTTTCTCCTATCGATCAAGGCAAAAATTGTACTCGAAGAGCTCGAAATGAGCTTGAATTGAAGTGGTGTTCTGGCAGGTGAAGGTAACTGGATCAGCCAGAATGCCTCGATGCAAACACACCCAGGATGGGGAATAAGAGGAGGAGTTGCCCAGGGAGTGAGATCCTGCAGGGCTGGGACCCCCCTGGCACCCCAGAGATGAGCTGGGATGGAAAGACACAGGGGAAAGAAAAGGGAAGATGAGGAGAGGTTGTCACCCTCTGACCTTCTGGAGTGTGGTCACTGTGCTGCAAAGAGAGGGAAAGGACAGCAACACCCACGGAGCTCTTTGGGGAAAAAAGGCCAATTTATTGTACAGCCAGCCCGGGTTTAAAGTGTGTCAGTGCAGCCAGGACAGGACAGGAGCTCATGGGACAATTGGGAAAAACATCCTTGGGACAGCACCTCAGGATGTGTCCCACGGCAAAGACACCAGGGGTTAATGTTGGTGATGAATTCCACTCTGTTTGTCACCGTGTTGTCACCCTGGGACACTCCTCCCGAACTGAAGCTGCAGTCAGCTTGGCAGCCTGGGAATGGAGCTGAGAGTCAGGAGAAATCCAGGCCTGGAAAAGAATTCCCAAGCTGCAATTCCCCAGCTCTCTGAATGTGTGTGTCCACACTGGAGTGCAGGGTATCCCACCTGGGGATGGATCTGGGGCCAGCTGAGAGCTTGTGTGTCAGGACTGAAAGGAGATCATGGTCATGAGACCCCATCCCGAGTGCTGCTCTGGAGCTCCCAGCACAAGGAACAGACCTGCTGGAATGAGTCCAGAGGGTGATCAGAGGGGAGGAGCAGCTCTCCCATGAAGACAGACTTCTAGCAAAGAGTTGGGGTTCCAGCTGGAGAGGAGAAGGCTCTGGGGACACCTTACAGCCCTTTCCAGTGCCCACAGGGGGTTTACAACAGAGCTGGAGTGACACTTTTTACAGGGGAAAGGCTTTAAACTGAAAGAGGGTGGATTCAGATATTAATTAAAAATCTTTACAGTGAGCATGGTGAGGCACTGGAAAAGGTTGACCAGAGAATTTGTGGAAGGCCATCCCTGGAAGTGTTCAAGGCCAAGTCGGATGGAGTTTTGAATGACCTGGTCTAGTGGAAGGTGTCCCTGTCCATGACAGTGGAGTTGGAACAAGATGATCCTTAAAATTCCTTCCAATACAAACCATTCCATGATTCTCTAATTATTATGGTGTGAGTCTGACCTTAAGGCTAAAGGTAGCCAGGGGACCTGTTGTGGGGTTTTTTTGTTTTTGTTTTTTTTTGGGTTTTTTGGGGTTTGTTTGTTTTGTTTTGTTTTGTTTTTCCCAAACCAATAAAGAGTACCTCAAAGACACCATAAATCTTCATATTTTCTGCAACTAACAGGAAAAGGATGCACTTCTACATGGGATTCCAGTAAGTATGCACTTGATTATGAAATTAAATCCATGAAATATTATGGACCATGAAGTCTTATACCTTGGGTAGATGAGGATGATTCGTATTGCAAGCCAACAGCAAAAATTGCAACAAAAGCATTACTGTACTCTTGGTGGTGCTCTTAAATATGTTCAAGTCCTAAACTATGGAAAGTTTGGGTTAAGGGAAATCTTGAAGACTTCTCTCTTTGATACAAATATTTAATTTAAGGGAAATATTTCAAAGACTTGAATATTTCCATATTCAGGCTATGGGAAAATTAAATATACCACTGGATAAAACATTTCCTGATTGTCACAATAGGACAAACATGGACCCAACTCTTCCACCAATGCACACTCAAGGATTCCATTGAATTAAATATGAGTTACATGTACAGAGGGACTGAGGCAGCCTGGTTTAATTAGTGTGAAAATGTCAAGTCCCTGTGTACAGTGCAAACCTAAAAACACCACGGACAGTTAACCCTTTCACTGCTGCTGAACAATGTATACAAGTCAAGTTAGAAAAGCTCAGAGGAATGGAACGAGTGTAAAATGGTACAGCATTTCTACAGGAAAATTACCAGGAAAAATAAGTGTCCAAAAAAATCACACTGAATGCTCGAGCAAACAAAGCAATGCCTTTTAAAACTGCTCTGAATTTACCCCATCAAGTCCATTGTTAAGCAAGTGGTCAGATACGATATCAGTGAGAACCTGTTAGTTTTCATTGATCTGGAAAAATCAAACCACTTAGGGCTGTCCATTTCTATGGGAATTACAAAAACACACAATCAAAAAAAAACCCTAAAACCTCTTCCATTTGTCCAAGAGTCCCATTAGCTTCGATGTCCAAACGTTTGATTGAAAACTGGAGTTTTGCATCATAAAAAAATACGCTGTTAAATCTAAGAGTGGGGTTTTCTAATCAGATACTTAAAAAACAAAATGTAAGGTTTCAATTTTTGAAAAAAAGAGCAGAATGGAGAATTGTCTCCATTTCATAGTGCAACTGCTCTACAGTATTGTTAGATGCCTAGTCTAGAAACATTTATTATATTTTTTTCTTAGAGGAATAAACTGATACTTTGTCAGCACTGTGGCTACAGCAACAGGAGCCCCTATGGAAATTTCCTTCTGGGTGGGTCTCCTTTTTCTGGGGACACTCACTGTCCTAAAGCTGCACCTTTCCACAGCTGTCAGTATTCTTAGCACAAGTTCCTTTTGACAGAAACTTCTCAGCTTAAAACACATTTGAGAGTGTCAAGGAAAACTCAGAGTACAGCTCCAGACCAGCTACAAAAGGAGCCTATCCTCAATTTTAACTTTTTTCAGCATCAGGAGTTTTTTAGGCAGAGTTCCATCCTACTAATGCCAACATCCAACCAGATATAGAGCAGAAGGAAAATTATTTAATATCCCACGTCTTAATCTGTGCTTTTCAGAATTAGTTCCAAAGTATGTGAGCACAGACAGGTATTTTCAGAAAGTTTCTCTAAGATGCAGGAAGACTCTCCCTTGGTAATTAAAGCCTATCCCATCACCTGGGCCAGAGCAGCAATGACAGGACATGAGCTGCAAGAATGGGACAGAAAACAGACAGGACAGAGCAATACCTGGAACACAATCACCAATATCCAGCCTTTCCCCTTGCATCTTAATCCTCACATGAATCCCCTGCCTGCATGCACAGAAATTCTCCAAGAACAGCTCCCATGTGCCACTCAGCAACCAGAAGAGAGAATAATTACTAAAATAATAATTGGGGCACTGCATGATCTCTGGGGAATTCTGTATTTTACATAACACTAGGGGTAAATGTGTACATCTGTAGCTAGCATTTAGATACAATTTTTTTTTTTTTTTTTTTTTAGTTAAAACACCCCATTGGCAAAAATAGAGAAAATCAGAGTGTGTGTGATGCAGGGTTCCTCCATACTGTTGCTTTTGGCTTGGATCAAACAACTGAAGTCTGATAGAATAATTAATACTACAAACCTTTTAATCACAGCCCAACTAAGTAAGATATGGACAGACATAATTACACAGCAAAAATTGTCTAGGCTCTGCTAACTCCAATATTAAGATATTTCCTGGGAAATGGCAAAAAACAATGTCACATTATTTCTCCAATTCATTAATAAGCATGTTTTTTGCACACTGTTCTTCATGGTGTATTAACTTATGACAGGGGTCAGGGCTACATTAAATTATAGGATAAATTATTATAATTAACAGTGCTATTTGACAGTTTCTTAGGTATCTGCTGCTCTTAAGCTTGTTCTGCATAGAATTATTTTTAACAGCACAATAAGGAAAAACCTTAAATAATAACACATTTTACTTTGATTCCCAACTTTTTGTTACCCTTTGCCACACAGAGCAGATGGTGACCAGAGAGACTTCCAAGAAAAGAAGTGATAATAATAATAAAGATCAAGTTTAACAAACCCCTGTGTTATTGTAGCCTTTATGGCTGTATTAAGGATCCATCTATGATTTTTTTTTTTTTTAATTCTGTTTTATTTGTTGCTGCTTTTCACAACTCATGGTTTTTATTCTTTTAAATCTTGTTTTTCTTGATGGTAGCTGAATTTGTGTGTCTTCAATGGGCACAGCTAACCAGCAGTGTTTACCAGCAAAAGTGGTGCCTTTGGTTGCTACTGCAGTTCCAAATGTAAGAATTATTAAGAAACCTAACAGAAAACTCTAACTGTGGAATCTATGGGTGTCTATAAAAAGCAGAATGTGACAGTTAGGGAAGAATCACAACATTCTAGGTGAAAATGAACCTTGGTAAAAATGGCTTTTAAAAAGAAAGAGATGAACCTATTCCAAAAGACCCTGAAGTCAAGAATAGGAAAATTAAAATCCTCAGACTTACCATGAGACTTAGGTGGAATATAGCAGCCCCAGAGGACACCAATGCCTGCAGATAATAACAAAAAAATTAAAAAAAATGTGAACAAGACAGTACAGTTAACTAGTGAAGCTCAAGAGGTCACTGGAGCCATGCAGGCACTGTTGAGGCAGTGGAAACTGAGCCAATGACTCCTCCAATATGTGAACCTTTCTTTCTTAAGTCATTTTCTTACACTTCAGTAAGCTTGAGACTTTAGCAGAGGTTTTTTTTTTCACTGCTAAAATACAGTCCAGTGGTAGAAATACAATGCTTGAAAAATTACAGGTGTGACAGGAATAAATATTTGGCAAATATTCTAGTCCATTGCACAAATGTGCCTCAAACTAAATTTGCCAATGAAGCAGTTTAACCTCAGTGACCCATCCCACTTGACCTTTCCATGGATCTCTCTAACATTCACAGGACCAAGATGAAATTAAATATAGAGGAGTACAAACTTTAGCTCTTGGGAGAGAGAAAGCAAATACACAGCTCCAAAACGAGGGACAACTCCTAAAGCATCGACAGAGAAATTCATTACAAATAGAACCTGTCCACCACTTGCAGCAACAGAAGGGCAAACCTCATTCCAAAAGGTGTTAGTAGGAATGTTTTACCTGAAAGACAGGAATCCACTGGCCCACTCTGTCCAAAGTACTGCTGCCAGCTGGCTCCCACACCTTAGCAGAGATGTAGCTCAGTTGGTGCCAAGTGGAATAATACAAACAACAAACAGTGCACAGGTTAAAGAAACTGCTTTGTGTGTGAGTGTAGAAAAGCAAAGGTTGAGACAGGACTTTACAGTGAATGTGCAAATGAAGATTTTCCTATTTTCTGGATGTTTTCCCCACCTGTGGGAGACACAGAAAGAAACTGGTAGTGGCCAAGCTCAGCTGCTTATTCCAATGGCAGCAGAGAGATGACAACTCTTCCATGGAAAACGCAGCTGGTTGATTCAGCAATGCCAAAGCCACTTTGCTAGATCTACAATTAACATATTAACAAATATCCTGGTTTGTAGGTGAACTGAATTTTAGGAATCCAGGGCACCACAGGGAATCAGGGCAATCAAAGGGAAGAAGTGGGAATTCCACAGAGACAAGGCAGCTGCAAAGGGCAATCTCTGAATGTGAGGTAGAAGAGCCCTCCAACATCCATCTATGACTACTGTCCCATGAATAGCACTGTCTCTGAGAACATTTAATTTTGTTATTTTCTGTTCCTGGGAGATCAGGGAGTTGGGTATGGGTGAGATTTCTCCATGCCAATGTGTAATGCAGATTCCCTCGAACAGAATTCTGCATCAAGCAAGAGTTCAGCAAACAAGGCACATTCTGAGACAGAGGTTTCACATAATCTTGGATTTTGATTGCCAGTTCCAGGCAGCATCGTGAAGGTTACAGCCTTTCTTCCAAATCAGTATTCAGGGTGGCTTTGCAAGGCCACCAGTGTCTAGACCCTCTTTGCTGGACAAATAGATTTGAGGAAAAACTGGTAATTGTGTATTGAAATGCACGCTGGAAATCAACAATCAGCAGTACAATGAAAACTGATTGCTTTACATTAGCAAGACAGTGTTAGTTATGGAGCCAGCAAATGTTCCATCGTGCCTGAACATGGAATTAGTCCCCAGTATGCAAGAGGCACTTGCCTATTTCAAAATCAATGTCTGTGTGATGTGAAGGAAGTTGTCCTGGAGATGGTTTTGCTTAAAGGCAGCAGAGAGCTGAAAAGTTAAAAGTTAAAATATGCGTGCAGGTTTTGAAAAGTAAGTTCGGAAATCGGATTTTGTTTCACACTAATCTTTTGTCTTAATGGAAACAATAATGATGATTGGAAAAACCAGAATATTGTCAGAGTGGGAAGAGGTGAATTTTATCTGAGTGGGGAGATCTATACACTTGCAAAGTTACTCTAAACTATTTCAAGTATCAATGCAGAAACCTTGTAATACCTTGAACTAGACCTAAAGCCCTTTCAGGACATGTCAGAGCTCATCATTTCTGCAAGACAAAGATTTGTCTCTGTGGTGTTAGGCCTGGCCTACACAAAGTTACATCACTTTAATTAAAAGTGCATTTTAAAATCAATTTAACAAGCCCATGCAAACCCTATGTGGGCACTTTTTATTTCAGGCTTGCATTAATTTATCTTAAGTGAATTCCTTCCTGACTTAAGCTGAATCAATATGAGCCAGGACAAAATCAATTTAGGAGTGTCCAAACAAGTGTTCACATCGGTTTAACAAAATCGATTTATAAAACGATTCAAGTTACTTTGGTGTGACTTTTGTGTGAAGACAAGCTGGGCTTAGCTAATTTCCTCAAACTAGACATTTTAAAAAACCAACCAAAATGAAAAAAAAAACCCCATGGAATTTCTTTTGGATCCAAGGTTATGTTCATTGACAAATTCATCATCATCAAAACGTTTGTTTGAGAAAACAATTCTGAAATGGGTTAGAAGCACAAGTACCAGCTTGTTATCAGGAATTTGTCTTCATCATTTATTCATGCACATATGAGCTTGGTGAAAGGCAAACAGAACTAGGAAAATACCCAGGAAATAAAGATGTGATAAAGACCCTTTGCCCCCAGGGAAGAGGAGAAGAAAACCTCTTGTTCCCAGAGCTGAAGATGATCTCAGAGTTAGATGAAGAGAACTTTTGCTTCTGAGCAGCTCAAATCCTTAAAACAGAACCCCAGAAGTTGACACAGCCATAAAAACAGCTGTGAGAAGACTGCAAGGGATGGGCAGGACTTCACAACTGCAGATTTCCAGGTGGCTGCTGTTTGTGGGAATTAAAAGCCATGAGAGAAGATTGTTCTTGTGGAGAAGTCTCCATAGCATGACAAGAGAGACTCCTCTCCCTGAGTAATTGGAGACAGACTTCATTAGAGATGGTAAAGTGACTGAATTGTTCCTGTACATTGCCAGTGTGAAAGAAAAGAGGGTGTGGGGGGAGAAGTGTTCTGAGGGTTTTATTCTGATTTTTTTTCTTTTAGTTTCTGTTAACAAAGTTTTTCTTAATGCTCTTCAAAATTTGAGCCTGTTTCACCTTCCCCCTAACCCTATCTCACACCAGGAAATGGGTAAATAATTCTAGTGGGTGCACTGGTGAATTGGCCAGCACTAAACCCACCACAGGAAGGAATTCTCAAAGTGCTGGAGGACTGCAAGCAGATCCACATTTGAAACATTTCCAAAGAATGAAAACCTTTCTCTCCTTACTCGAAATAGTTGATCAACTAACTTGAAACTTTGTCATTTGTGTTGGGATGAATATTAAATACTTGTGAATGACAACATTTTACATCAATCAGCAAGAAATACATTTTAAAAATGTAGTTAAGGAAGAATTCATCATCTCATTTCACTTTCTGAAAAGTGCACATTTCTCTGTGTTAGCAGTGAATTCTACTTGCTACCTCCTAAAGTTTTTAATGTTCACAGACCTACAATTAACTCCTAAAAATGGAGCTCTTACCTAACGTTCAAAAATTTGCAGCCAACCTTGCAGTATTTCTTTTGGAAAAGTTGAGTCTGATTTGAAGCTTTTACAAGAGAAAATGCAAGGCTACCAGGAAATGGAAACAGTTTTTTGAGATCCCAGTACTCCAAACAGTTGTACAAATGAGCTGTCCTCACAATGCTCTTATTTGAATGAAGAACAAGCAGGAATGTTTTCAGATGGGCAAAAGAGAAGATTAGTAATGAAATCAGTGGCAGAAGGGTCAAGTTGTAGCACCTAATTGTAAGTGTAAGAAATGTTAATTGTGGGCTCAGCATTACAGTTCTTTAGAGAACCATCAGAGTCCTTGTTCAGTGTCAGTGAGACACAGATGAGAGACATTTCTGATGCATACTATTGTCATCCTTGCAAAAGCTCAAGACAATCTCACCAAAAAATCCATTTTAAAAAAAATCCATAATATTAGGAATCATTTTAGTAACGTGAGTTTTATATTCGCAATACTAATTTATTTCAAAGTGGGGGTCAGTAAAATAAATTTGAATGTGGGGTACTGTTTGTGCAGATCCATAATCTCCTCTGGGATGGATGTGCTGTGAATTGTCATCCCACACAGCCCACAGCCAGATTTCCACTTGCTCACACACTAATCCCATGGCCTTGTCTAAGACACAAAGAACTACAAAAAAACTTCCCTGAAGTTTTGGGCTGTGCTTTCCTCCCTGCTGAAGTAACTGCAGGATGTCAGTGGAAATCCAATTGGTGCTGTTACTTCAAGTCCAGGGGAAGCACAGGGAAATACATTAATCCATGGCTCTGGTGGTTTTACCCAGCTGTATAAATGGCAGGGAGGGAAGGAGAACCTCTGCTATTTCACAGTTAAAAGCTGCTCAGGCCAGGCACCATTTTACATCAAGGCTGTGCTCTGGCTGTGTCTTCTTCCCCCTGTCCTCAGCTTTCCTAAGGTCCCTCTGTCTCCACTGGTGATGCCAGAGGGCAGCAAGGTGAGCCTCAGGACTGCTGAGGAATATGAGAAATGCCATCAGAACTTGTATTTCCACCTTGCACATGCCAAAGGTGAGCCTGCCCCCCTGCTCTGCAGAAGGGATGTGCCTCAGGGTGCCAAGGCTCTGGGAAGATCAGGCAGCACCTGAATTTGTGCCTTAAATGGCAGCCAAGAGCCATGAATTTGTGTTTTAATTGACAACCAAGAGCCATGAATTTGTGCCTTAAATGGCAGCCAGGAACCAGGAATTTGTGCCTGAAATGACAGCCAAAACCCAGGAATTTGTGCCTTAAATTACAGCCATGAACCATGAATTTGTGCCTTAAGAGACAACCATGAACCATGAATTTGTGCCTTAATTGACAACCAAGCACCATGAATTTGTGCCTTAAATGGCAACCAAGAGCCATGAATTTGTGCCTTAAATTATAGCCAGGAACCATGAATTTGTGCTTTAAATGGCAACCAAAACCCAGGAATTTGTGCCTTAAATTACAGCCAAGCACCATGAATTTGTGCCTTAAATGGCAACCAAGAACCAGGAATTTGTGCCTTAAATGACAACCAAGCACCATGAATTTGTGCCTTAAATTATAGCCAGGAACCATGAATTTGTGCCTTAAATGGCAACCAAGAGCCATGAATTTGTGCCTTAAATGACAGCCAAGAACCAGGAATTTGTGCCTTAAATTATAGCCAAGAACCAGGAATTTGTGCCTTAAATGGCAACCAAGAGCCATGAATTTGTGCCTTAAATGGCAACCAAGAGCCATGAATTTGTGCCTTAAATGACAGCCAAGAACCATGAATTTGTGCCTTAAATGGCAGCCAAGAACCAGGAATTTGTGCCTGAAATGACAACCAAGAACCATGAATTTGTGCCTTAAATGGCAACCAAGAACCAGGAATTTGTGCCTTAAATGACAGCCAAGAACCAGGAATTTGTGCCTTAAATGACAGCCAAGAACCAGGAATTTTGCCTGAAATGACAACCAAGAACCAGGAATTTGTGCCTTAAATGACAACCAAGCACCAGGAATTTTGCCTGAAATGACAACCAAGAACCAGGAATTTGTGCCTTAAATGACAGCCAAGAACCAGGAATTTGTGCCTGAAATGACAACCAAGAACCAGGAATTTGTGCCTTAAATGACAACCAAGAACCAGGAATTTGTGCCTTAAATGACAACCAAGAGCCATGGGCTCTTGAGAATGGACCCACCAGCTCACTTGGTCTCCCCAGACAAGAATTAGGTCAAGTTTAACTGACCTAGGGAGAGATGGTATCTTTGTATTTCTTTCCTGAGAGAAAGGGATATAACCTACAGAGACATGAGAATAGGGAGGTAGGAAAATGAAAAAATGAAAAAAATAAAAAAAGACCAACAAAACCACACCCACAAAAAACCAAAAAAAAAACCCAAAAACCCAACCAACCAACCAACAACAAAAAAAAAAAAAAAAAAGAAAAAGAGAAATAAAAGCATAGCACTCTAAAACCAAGCTGTTTGCATTTATATATTGTATGAGAAACAGCTCAGCAGGAGGGGTTAAGGAACTCTGGCTGTGCACAAACTGGAAATATTTCAGTAGAATATAAATATTTTTAAGTCTCATGGTGAAAAATAAGTCGTAACTTTGAAGGAAGTTATTTTGTGAAATCTGTGCTATTTTAACCTGGAATTTGGCTTTCTGAACAACATTAACAACACCTTTCCCCTGGGTGGAGGTTTCTATGTATCCCTGCAGCAAGTGGAGCAACACTGAAATTCCACTTCCAGACTTCCATCAGATCTACTCCTTTGTTTACAGAAGAGAAAATATTGGTTTATTTTATGGTTTTTTGGTTTTTGTTTTTTTTTTTTTGTTTGGGGGGGTATGTGTTTTGTTGTTTGTTTTTGTTTTTTTTTTTTACCACAAAGTGTGTGATCTCTGAAGTCAGAAATCAAGGCTGTGCTGTTCGAGTGAGATACTGAATCCTGGTGTGTCCTGTGTGCTGGGTGTAGCAGTGCATTTGCTTTTGTATCGTTTTTCACATTGCTAAGCACCCTTTCTGATGTCAAAGGTAGCAGTAATTTTGAATTCAGTGTTGTCAGCTTGCTACCAGAGGATACAGGCAAACTGTGCTTTTGTGAACAAGCTGTCCTTTGTTCACTCTCCTTTTATGTAAATTAAGGCAATTTGAGTAAAGATACACAAGTGGCAAACTGCTTTTTGTTTTTCTAATTCTTCACTGAGTTTCTTGCTTTCCCTCTATTTTATTAATATTATTTACCTATTATTCTTAGAATGTACTTTTGTCCCATTAATATTGCTCAGTTTTATCCGTGATATTTCTTGAAACTTGCTTGTTAATCAGGTATATAAAGCACTGGTATAATGTCCATTCATGGCATCTGCCGAAGTGATACAGAGAAAAATCTTTTTCTATCCCAAATATTTTCAGATATTATAGTCTTGGGAAAAAAATGGTAACAGCAGCAACCAAAAACCCAAAAACAACACTGAAAGACAAAAATCCAGGTGAGCAACCAGCACAGCAGAGGTGGTAGGTCATAAAAAAATGAGAGTACCCTTTTGGCCAAGTTTTGCAGTTTACAGAGATCAAAAATTTGTAACAAGACCCTCAGACTCACCTGTGTCAATGCAGTCATTTGGATGATTATTTACATTTTCTTTTCTCTCTGTCAAAGCACTGTTCTGGCACACAGGAATCAACAATAATCTTCCTTCCATAATTCTGTAAGCTATTTTGCTCCGTCTGCTTGCCAAAATACTCACTCATGAATATGCAATGAGGTGGAAGAAATATTTCTTTAAGTTTTAAGCCCCTTGGGCCTTTAATCTTGAAGCCTTTTAAATCCAGGATATGATTTTTTGTGTGTGTGTGCATGTATATGTGCTGAAGTGTGTGTATTGGTGTCACTTCCCTTAACTTGTGTGCATACTTGATTGCTGGAGGGTTTTCATTCTCATTTCTATAGATCATGTTCTCATGCACACATCATGCAAGGACAGCTTTTGCCTATTTTTGATAGTGTGGAAGAGGCTGAATATCCAAAGTGTTTCCTACTGAAGATGTGGGAAATAAATATCGATGCATTTTGTGTAGGGGGAAAAAAAAAGGAAATGAAACTTTTCAAGGGCACCTGCCATATGATGACCACAACATTACCTGGAGTTGTCCAGCCTGAAAACAAGTTTTGATATAAGAACATGTGACAACTTAGGCAGTGACCAACTGGAAAGCACATGTGAACAAAAACATTTTCAGGACAAGCAGGACACATATTTTTTTTTTTTCTATCCACCCTTTGGAGTGCTGCTTGACTTGTTGGGCTGATGAAGGGAAGAAAGCTCCTGCAAGCTGAAATATTGGGCCTGACAGCCCCAACCCTCCACTGAGCCATTCTTTGTTGAGTCTTGAGGTGGAATTTCCTGCCTAGGAGCTCATCCAAGGGTTGGGATATCAATGACCAAGAGCTTTATCCAAAGCTGGCCAGAGTGAGTCCCTCAATCCACATGGATCTCCTCTATCAAGCTACATTATTCTTTGAACCAAGGTTTCAGGTACATCTGTATCTTCCAGCAGCATTAAAAAAGTAAACTCAAAGCAGTTTGGGAATGTCAAAATTCCCAATTTTGTGCTTACTGAAAATAGACATGGAAACATTGAGGGAGAAGGGAAACCAGTGGTGGAGCTCTTTGACTCAGACTTCCAAGTAAGTTATGGTGCTACAAAATCACAGTTTTTTGAGCTAATAAACAACCCTACAAAACTAAGTGTTTACTTCTTACCAAGAATTACTCACCAGTCATATAAACACTTTGCCAAGAGAGAGTTCTTGCCCAAAAGACTTAACAACCTAATGCCCTACAGAGTTCTGCTCTGTCTGGAGAATACACCATAAAAAATAATTATGAACTGGTAGCACAAGTTCTGCACTCTGAAAGTGGTCCACATATTTATTGCAGCAATTAAAACTTCAGCTTTTGTGCTGCTTTCTTCCACTTCCTTCCTTAAATTTCTATCTCTCCAGATTCTGCTTACTGACTTGCATTAAAAGTAAGGCATGCACTAAAGCTTTATGAATTCCTCACAAAAAGGGGTTTCGGAGATGTGCAATCAAACATACACTGGTTTTAGGGGAACATGGAGATGAGAGACAGACAGGTGGATGGTTAATTCAAAAAAAGACACATATTTATCTACATTTGGGGAAAAATGCATTTTTTTTTTACCAGAGGTAGGGCTGATGAAGTAGAGTATGTCCAATATGCCCCACTGGAATCTGAACTGGGGAAAGAAGAAAACAGATTGTGCCTAATCATGAATTCACTCTGTGGGTTCTTGATCAAAATCATACCTTTTACAAACTGGGTAGAGCAAGGAAGATTCTTTCTCCCATTTGTTTTTTTCATACATGGGTATATGAGTGCTCCTAAGAACTGGAGAAAAAAAAAAAAAGGGTAGGGGAGAAAAATCTAGAAACAAAGGCAAAGAAAGAGATGTATCTGTCTGATGCTGTTAGATTAAATTAGACTATAATGATTACTGTGTGCCTTCACAAAAGACATTTTGTAACATTTAAGATTTCTGCTAATTGAACGAGGTACATTACCATGCAAAAGAATGTTAGTGAAGGTTGAAAAGGACAAACCAACTATTCTCGTACATCACCATAATTATGCAGCCCCATGTTCCAACAATTACATTTATGTAGACCCACTGTTAAAATCAATGTTACTTGTACAGCTAGTCCTTAATCAATGGAATCAGTCAATTTACCATGGTCACATCCTTCTTCTTAATTAAGACAGTGATATCTCTGGAGCGCAGGGTCTCAAAGAGATAAATAAGTACAGAGGTTGGGAAATGTCAAAGAGGTGACTCCCCGATTTCACTCTCCACGAACTTGGGAGAAAATAAGACAGTTCCCTCAGTTCAGGGAAGCAGCACAATCTTCTAAAGAGATGGCTTAGCATTCATTAAGAAAAGAGCAGGTAGCAGTGTCTGACAGAAATAGCACTAATGAGCAAAGAGCGCTTTCAACATGCATATCCTTCATAGCCATAGTCTGAATTATGAAGGTTGTGCCACCCAAGCCAGTTTTAATTAGAGTGAGCATGGACCTCTTTGGACAGTTAGCCTTTCTTTCCAAAATCCATTTCAATATGGTGTCATTTTGTTGTCATAATCAAAATGGCAAAGTGATGGAATAACCTACTTAAAATGTCTGCAGTGTTAAAGCAGATCTGGCAAACATCCTCTAATGACACGTGTAATAAGGGTATTACCTGAGGACTTTGACAGTGTGTTCCATGTTGTCAGCCCAGCTGGAATAATGATAGAGGTCTCCTCTGGAATAAGGCACAGGTCTTTAAAGACCAGGTCTAAACTTCCTGTTCTACAGCTAAGCCATTAAACTCCCATGTGCTGAAAGGAAATAGGGAAATACACATCTCCTGAGCTGCCAAGTGCTGACATGGTCATAACTCTGGAGATTTTTTCCCCTCTGCAAAATATACTTGTACTGTCAAAGTAAGATTGTTCACTCCTGCTATAGAAAAGCACACATAAAAGGCTACTGCATAAAGGGAAACAAAGCTTGAAGTAATTTGCACCTCTCTGTTTATAAAAGAACGACCTTTACAATCATTTCTGATAGCACGTTAATATGATATTTACGGTATAGAAATCGTAACAATAATAAAAGAATATAATTGTGCTCACAGGGACCTGCAATGACCATCTAGTCCAACTGCCTGATCACTTCAGGGCTGACCAAAAGCTAAGGCATGCTGATGAAGGCATGGTCCAAATGCCCCTTCAACACTGAGAAGCATTAAACATTGAAAGGACCTCTCCTCCTGAAGCACTTGAGGTGTTCTAAATCCAAATTGAAGCTATTAAAGGTATTTAGGGGCAAAAAAAAGCCATTCAACTGGAGCTTTTTCCTCTTTAATATCTGCTACAATCCATGATAGACGTCTTTAAACATGCACAAAGTCAATCAGAGTCTTTGTGGGTTCCTATCTGTTTTACCAGGTATTTTTGGGAAAGTTGAAAAGAAGTCTGGCCATGGACATTTAAACAATTCTAAAAAAAAATGAGATCCGGGGAGTGTATGTCCACATCCAAGTGGCATAGGGCTGGACAAAGCTCATGTAGTGAGCTCAAATCAATGACCCCATAAAAAAATTTTCATCATGATGCAAATGTCCTGCTTCCCAAACCCAAATGAGCACCTATGGCTGGACTCCAGAGCACTTCTGGCACTAAAAAGTTGAGTTTGGGGCAACATTTTTAGTTTTGCTACTTTTTAAAAGGCAGTAAAACAAAAATAATATTAACACCCGACTCAGTCAAGAACATCCCCATTTAAATTTGAGAATAAAAGCAGAAGTTTGGCATTTTTCTCAGCAATTTGGTTGAAGGACTCAAAAACTGAATGTCCAACTGCAGAGGAAAATCCTGAAAAACCTACTGTTCTTTAAAATGTCATCTGAAAGAAATTCATTTATTGAAAACCTGAAAAGAAAATCAATTTCTGAAACATGACCTTTTTCTCAGGAAAAAAATATTAGAATTTTTGTTTGACTTACACTTCCCACAAATAAGAAGAATCAAAATAAAAGTGAGTATATTAGAAGAAAAATAGGGCTCTTTTGTAGAGATAGACAATTTAGTTGTAAATATTTCCTATAAAACTGAACTATATTCAAGTTTTAATATGGACAGGAACCACTCCCCTATGTTCAATCTCTATTCTGTCCTACACTCCCTGTATTCTATTGATAAGCACTGTAGCAATCACTGCATTTCATGGCTGAAAATTGGAATATTTTCTCTCCCTTTAGGTATATTGCTAAAAATAATAAGTTAATGTCTTAAATTTGCTTTGAGAATTTCAAGGCAAAGCAGAGAAAGTTAATATTGTTTAAAACTATTTTCCTAAGACTGAGGCAAGAAAAATTCCCTTATTTGGGCTCTGTATAAAATCATGCACAGTTTGAAGTTTGCTGCAGCAAAAGCAGGAAGGGAAAAAAAAAAATCATACCACCAGTACAAGAATAAATAATTTGACTTACTATAGAATATTCTTTATTCTCCTTCACTCTCTCTCCACTTTATGACTTGAAACTCTGCTTAGCTCCTCTAGAATTATTTGCTTCTGCATTTGGGGTATTCTAGGTGAAAGCCAAAACTATAAACTTGAAATGGAAGTGATTTAATATTTGGGGAAAATTGCAATAAAAAAAAACCAGAATGATTTTCACCGTGTTTGCTGTAAAGGAACGGCATTAAGAGGAAAAAGCCAAGAAAGCTGCAGGGATTAAAGAAGATATTTTATAAATTTGAAAGCAGCTGTTCAGCCATATGTGCTTACCTTTTCATGTTTTTCTCAGCTAGGACTCTTTACCCTGGATCTCCACCAACCTGGCTCGTTTTTAATCCAGCACTATCATTGCCCGAGTAACCAACACCCTCCCAATCTTCACTGCACAACCAGCAGCAAGGAGGCTCTGCTAGGATAAAACACACAAATTCTTCCCTTCCTTTAATTTATTTTTTTAAATCCTGCACATCCCAGCGTGTTGCAGTGTTGGAAGCTCCTGAATTCCTTGAGCAGCTTGGCCATGGAGCTCAGAGCCATGGAACAGTGCAGCCACACATCTGCCTGAGAGCCCAGGTCACCCAGGGAAGAATACAAACGTGTGATTAACTTTTACCACGTGTTTGTAACTTTGCTGAAGAGAGGTAATATGAAGTAAATGTTGGCCTGCTTTTTTTTTCATCTGAGACTGGCAACAGTTCCTGTTCAGGTTGAAATATGATGTCCCTATAAATACAGGCACATGCCTCATCACAGACAGAACTATGAATAAAACAACCTGAAATGAGAGCCAGACATTCCCAAATGCTCATGAAATTCCCATTCAGCTCTCCATATCACCTTTTGGAAAAGCTTTCCACCTGCTATCATTTTGCAGTTACCACCTCAGAGGCTGCTAATTTACGTGGGTAGGCTGTCAGGTGTGTGTGCTGTTATGTCAAGAAGATATTTCTTACATATTAATTTATTTTATACTGAACTTTGGAAAGCCTGCTCATGCCTTTGTCCTTCTGGGTACTTATTAATAGAAAAATGTGACAAATGGTAGAACTACAGCCAAGATAGCATATTTAGAAAAGGAAAATGAATCACTGCACATTCGACAATGGATCATATCAAAACTGTTCTTAGCCTTGCATACTTTACATTCAATGGTCAATCTTTGAACAAACTACTGCCTGAGCTATGGGCTCCCCAACCCATTCATCACAGCAGTGCTCTACCTCCTGCTTTTCAAGAAAATTACAGAAAATAGAAGTGCAATAAACCCAAAAAGCTGGAAACAGAGATGACACCCATGACAACATTAAAAACAGAATACTGAAGGTGTGCAGCCATCCATTCCACTTACAATTAATGCACCTCAAGATAGATGTCTGCTTTTCTCTAATGCTAAATCCATCAGATAAGCCATAAGAAGAGCATAAGGCTTGTAGGAGTCACAGGGCAAAAAAAAAATAGAGAGCAGGGATGGAAGAACTAGACAGAGAAAAATCAGAAATATATTAAGTATTTTTATGTGAAGCCTAATGTGGAGCAACATTATAGTGCAACTCTCAATACAAATACAGTCACCTCACATAACACAAAGTCCAAAATCAGGTGCATGGCTCTTCTCCCCACAATGAAGAAACAAAAACCTGTGATTCAGACACTAAAGTGACTGGAACCAGATAATCTAACTTTTCAATTTAATGTCACCTGCAATCAACTCCACACAGATTATTTTACTTGAAAAAGTTACTTTTCTTCTAATTTTTTTTTTTTTTAATTTTACTGCATTCTACCCATCCTGATTCTGCCCTTGCCAGAAACACAACTGCCAAAATATTGTGCCAGGTCTTGAGAGTTTCCCAGCCAAGCTGCATCCTCAGGATGATTATGCTATTTACTGAAGTTCACTTAATTACCCATATTTTAAAATGCTGAACCAGCCCGAGAGTTGACTTTAGTTCCTCTTAATTTCATTTTATCAAAGTATATAAAAAACTGCTCAGAAATCAAATTACATGCAAAAATTTTATCTCCTTTATGGTCATATATTCTTTTATGGAGCATGAGCCATCTCTTGTTCTTCTGGTCTTGTATGCAACAGAGGGATGTTAATCAGAAAGGCTTGTAGAACATCTGTCCCATGTCTACAATCCAACACCCACAAAACACCTTTAAAGAGCCTGTAACTCGCTTAAGACTCCTAGAAAATGAACATAATTACAGTTTAATATGCCCCAAAAAGGTGATTGGAGAAATCAAGAGTACTGAGAGAATAGTGTGACTGCTCCCAGACCTTAGCAGTGTGGTAAGAGTGGAAGAGGAAATGGAAAAGTAAAAGGAGCTGCTCAGCATCACCTCTGAAAAGTTCTGGTGTTACAGTAAATACGGCATGCAGGAAACCAAAATGTAAAATATGGCTTTTAGCTTCAGCTCTAGAAGTGAGAAACTGCTGTTCTGATAGCAAGACTTGTTACTCATAAGGAGTTCCTTGCCATGTTTCATGACAGACTTCTAACTCTACTGAAACAATTTCAAGAGTGAATGTCAAACACCCGAAAATAGTTCTGTGAAAAAGGAAAGGCCAGTGTAATTCAGTTCAGAATGGTCTTTTTCCTCTTCCCCCTCCCATTCTCTTCCCATTGCCCAGAACACTGAATATATATTGGCACAGCTTGGGCCTCCTACATAACAGAATGGAATTTATGGAGATATATGGTCTTTCATATCCAAGGTACCTCAAAGCACTTTATGGAGCAGTGACTTAGATAATGGAGTGACTGTGTTGGCAAACTTGACTCTCATTATCCCCTCAGCAATAGATCATGCACAGTCGAGATATCACAACAGTGAGAAGTGGCAGAAATGTTGGCCAAAACATGGGGCACAACCTAAAAAAAAAAAAAAAATAAAAAACAGAACCAAAATGGAGTCAAAAAAAGATACCTACCTCTCACCCAAAGGAGGGCAATGTACAGCAACATTTGATTGCTCAAAATTATCTAATTGCTTCTATGATGGAGCCTTCCTGTGCTGTCTAGTGCCATGTAACATTCTTTTTCAGAAAAGATTGCATGTCTTAGAAATCTGTTTGCATGATCACAGCAATTGTTTTTCAAACTTCATACAAAATGCAGCTGCACCACTGGAGACCTTTCAAGCAGCTCTGGAAGAGGTGCATGAAGCAGAGCTGGCAGGACAACAGGGTGGGAACCTTTCTGTGAAGCCAGCAGGACTGGCAGCATCTCCGAGGTAACTAAACTACATGTGAGTCACAGGAATTAGAGATCTGCATGCACAGGCTGAGCTGGGATCCCATTGGGAGCACAGGAATGTCTGGGATGGTGATGATGATGATGATGATGATGATGATGATGATGGTGAGCCATCTGGGGCTGGGAGATGGAGCTCAGGCTCCTGAGAGGGACAAGGCCAAACAGGAACATAACCCTGCAATTCAGGAGGACAAATGGCTCTGCTCAGGGACTCAGTTGGAAGAATCCCTCGTGATATGGTCATGGAGCAAGCAGAGTTCCAGGGGAACTGGTTAATTATGGAGGGTGAACTACTGCAAGGTGAGGAGCAGTGCATCCTAGTGCACAGGAAAACAAGCAGACAAATACTGGGTGGAGACATAATCCTTTCTGTAGTACACAATGACTGGCCAAGAGTCAATGGGCACAAGCTGAATTACAGTAAATTCATATTAAACATCAGGATAAATAATGGGGGTGATTGGGAAGAGCTTGGGAAGAGAGGCTGGAGATCCTTCATCCCTGGAGATGTTCTAAACTCAAATGGACACAGCCCAGAGCAAACCACTCCAGCTGATTCTGCTTTGATCAGGGCAGTTGAAGGAGGTCTCCAGAACTGCCTTCCCAGCTCTGCCACTCTGTAGCTCACTGAAAGTTGAAAGGGATCACATCTTCGAGATGATCCCTATAAACACTTCAGTGACACTGAGACACACAGAGGGCTTTAACAGGTATGTCTGCACAGGCATTATATCCAGAATAAAAATGAAGCCCAAAGAGAAACATTAACTTCCTTCAGCACAAAACTGTGGCTAAGGACTCGGTTGGTCTGTTACTCTTTAACTCATTATCTTAACTAAGATAATGTCTTGGTTCCTCTCTCAGTCATGAACAGATAATTGTTTGGTTTTTTCCTGAAGATCTGGGATCTACATTACAATTTCACAAGTTCCATCAGTTTTGCAGCTCTGTTTACCTGCTGGCTAACCCTGCATACCTGGGGAGTGACAGTGCAGTGATGATTCACAGGAGAGGACCCCAGCTCAAGTCACACATCTACCTCCAAAGATTTTCCCTGGGGTCTGTGGCGAATTTCTGCAGGATGAGAAGGAGCTTAATGTATCTGACATTTTCCTCTCTTTGCTGCCCTAAGCTTTTAAGCCCCCATTCCAAGAATGTCACACAAAGTGCACCCTCCAAAGTCTCATGCAGAGAAGCACCCAATCCCTATTTCTTGCTTTTCACAGGGAAAACACTGAAAACCTGTGTGGACCCTCCACACGCAGATCTGTGGGGCACTGCTGCCCTGCCCACAAATGAGAAAGAGATCAAATGAAGAGTAATTCATATTTATAAGGAATCAACTCTGGCAAGAAATTGAACCAAGAAGCTTTGGGCTCAAAGTAGTGTGGCTTCCTGCTGAGATAAGAAGAAATGACTTTGTCTCTAACCAACTAACTAGGTGTCACGGGTGATGCTCTTGCTTTAATGCCTGCCTTCCACACGGAGCCTGATAACTTCGGGGATAAGGGGGATGGAAATGCATGTCACAAAACACTACCAGCGTGTGAGTGGGATATGCATAAATGAATGGCTGTGAATGGCTCTTTTCTAGGCCAACAGGCTTTCTGATGTTCCTTCGTTATGTCTGAGAGTAATCTTCAAACATGCAAGTCTTCCCTTGAAGAATACATCAGCAAAAGGAGGGTGTAAAAGGTTCTGTGTGCTTAAGGGGACTTGGCTTTTAAGAGCAGCTTGGGCTGATTGTGAGAGAGTAAATAAATAAAAGTGCCGATTTTAAATTTAGCGTTCTGCCCTGCAGATCAGAGGTGGATGGTGCAAAATGCAGGGATTTGTGAGTCGTTAAATTATCTCCTCATCAGTTTGTGTGTAGGCAATAAGATTATTAACATTATTAGCCTGGTGTCCATTCTGTGTGTAACTCCCTCAGCAGGAGTCTCGGCTGCAGAGAAAAGCTCATTTTTGGAAGAGCTGGGACATCTTTGATCACACAGAATCGAGCTGGAATTGCTTGGATCCAATCTGACATCCAAAACGAGCAGTCTGAAAATCTTTTGGGTTTCCCTCAGTCACTACGAGGGACAAATGACTCAAGCTGAAATGTGCTGAGCATCTGCTGAGTTCACCTGGACTGAGACAACTGAGACTCAGAGGAGAGAATTTCAGATTCCTCACCCTGATTATTTCTGTTTCCTCTTAAGAATTTCCCTATGTTTTCAGTAGGAAATTCAATATTTGGTGTCCAAATAATGCTGCAATTTGGACTTTTCTTTCGTTCCATAATTCTGTATGTTCAGTTCCTTATATTTGTAGGTAATTGTGGATTGCTAAAGCCATCATAATTCAGGATGAGAGGAAAAACCCCACCTCTCCTCTCAGAATATTTATAGCTGCCATATTACTTATGGTTATTATGACTGCCAGTTATTGCAATATTAACATATTTATATGCCATTTACTACTCAAATGCTAATAAAACAAAAACGGAAAATTAAAGAAGGGTAAAATATCTAATTTTGATTTTTTTAATCTCTGATATAGATGATTTTTTTTTTTGTAAATACAGCAAATGCTTCTAATTATATTTTAACAAGCAGTTAGGAAGAGGTATGCCTCCTATTGGATCCTAAGTGACTAAAAATGACCTACTTTAATTTTATTCATTATCTCTAACTGTTATTAGAACCTGTATTTGACATATGTGAATATTATTTGATCTTTTCAAACCACATTCATTCTCATTAAGAAAGCCCCAAGACATTTTCTTTCAGAATATTTTTCAAATATTCTGAGATTTTGCTTGTTATGTGAAATGTGACAGCACTTTCAAGTTCTTTATTATAGTTTTTTTTTCTGCAGCAAGAACCAATTATCCCTTCCCAGTACTAGTGTCTAGTTTTGAACTCAATATTTAAGCAATTAGTATCTGTATCCGTAAATTAATACATTTATATTGCTAATGTAGTTTTAATCATACAAAATGAGTAAGAACAGCCTTTTCCAATGTTGCTAAATGTAAAGAAATGTTTATTTAAGTTAAAATGAAATTAAACTAGGAGAGGACAAGCAATGGATATCATTTTTTATGGCACTCCAGCTTTTCTTTCTCTGAAGATGACTACTTAAAGGAACACTACCTTTTTTTTTCCAAGAGAGTTGCTTGTTTTGCAGAAATTGAACTTATTTTCATACTTTTACATACAGTAAATGCTGACTGTATAGACAACTTCGTGGCAGACTCAAATCCATTAAAGTATTTGAACTTTTAATACAAAAAAACTGCATTTTAAGTTAGGAATATGCTGAGTGCTATGCTGAAAATGTTTCAAGTCAGAAATTATATTTAGCTGTAATTAAGTATCAGGGCTATGAGTTATTATGAATACACAGTGATTGATAGAGATTTGACTGTTTGTTATAAAGCTCCCTTTTTTGGGAAGTATCTGTGATATTTCACTAGATCAGGGAAATGAATCTTGATATGTACAGATGCATCAGATTTCAAAATACATTTCATCAGTAATCTACACAAAATAGCTCTTCTGGCAAATGAAAACTAATTTCTTCATTTTGTTTTCTTATCTTGCCTGCAGAAAATGAGTAATAACAAAACTGCACTACACAGATTTGAGTTCATTATTACCTTCTTATGTTAATCACCAATTAAGGTTTTCTTTCTCTCATGAATAAAAATTCTATAAATATTTTAGGTCCACTTGCTGATGTGCTGATGGATGGGTTTATCTGACCTGCAGATGGCTGTTGTTACATCCTATTCACATTGACAGTCTTGGAATGTCTATCCAGAAATGCTGGAGAGGAAAAATAGAAAAGTTGAGAATGAAGAGAAGAACTACTAAAATTGCACTGAGTCTGCTATTCAGTTCAAATTTTGTGTAATACTCACGTCATTGTATTTCTTTTCCTGATGTGGAGAGATTATTCTAATGCTACACTTGCAGCCAAGTGAACAAGCTGATGAGAAAAAAAAATCAAGGGTTGCCTTAATATTTGACTATTGCAGCTGGAATTGCCTTAACTCATCTTTGCTAGGTTGGTGGGGAAAGATAAATGCAAAAAATTAGTTCAGGTAAAGCTTTTCCTGGGAGTTTGAAATACCTAAATATGGGAATATTGAGAAAGGACAGGAGGTCTGAATTCTTGACACACTGAATTCAGACTGAAAGGAGCAAGGCATGGAGAGAATGGAGCAACATCTGTGCTGGGAATTTCTAACTTTCCTTGTTGACTCAGATCTCACTGCCCAGCTCCTGCTGTCACTAAAACACAGACATTAGCAAAGTTTTCATCTTAAACCCGCTCAAACAATGGTTTGTAACCCGAGAAAACAAAGCTCATTTTCTCCATCTTGTCCTTAGAAACAGTTGAACGCTTTGATCCTGCTCAGCCTGAGGCAGATATTCCACCCAGAACATTTCAGCCGAGCATCTCTGGAGTCTGAAGAAGTTGCAAAGGGCAGAACAGGTGTCCTGAACTCCAGAGCAATTGTTCAGCAATTGGAGGGATACATGTTCCATCTAAGATGTTCCACTTAGGTCATTCATGCATGGACAAAAATAGAAATATTTTGTGGCCTTCACTGCAAGGGGAGCTGCATAAAGCTGAACCAACGAGGTCAAGCCGAAATTAGTCTTGGATGCTGCACTTAACACAGTGAAGAAACAGAGAAAATATGTTTAATTTCAGTTATCCTACAGCTTTTAGGTGTGCATGAACCATGAACCAAGGCATGGAAAGATAAACTTCTAGTTTAAGTTATCCCCAATGACAATTTAGAACTGAGTGCAGGCCACAGAGAAATGGGATAAATATTTTGATTATTCTGTAACAAACTCTATCATGAATTACATATCAGCTGTAACTGATACAAAATGTGAAAGTACTACAGCACTGTCACCTCCTGAACTCATTCTAATGCTACTCTTATTTCCACTTTTTTTCCTACTCAAGGGATATTTTCACAATCCTTGTCGATGACAATTGTCTGCTTGCACTGGTAAAATTCTGTAAAAATGCTGTAAGAATTTTGATAATTCTATATTCTGTTACTTACCCCATCTCAGAGAGTGTAAAGATGTTTTCCAGGGTTCAGTGTGAAATCTATTACTTCCACTTATAGAATTAAAATGCAAAACTGTGTTGGGAACAGATCCAAGAGTAAAAAAAGAAAAAGAACATCTTAAACTTCTTGTATGCAAATGTTACTACACTTAAAAAAAAAAAAAAAAAATACAGTTACATGCAGAAGTTTTACAAAAATTCCATTAGACTAGATTTTTTTTTTCCCCAAATTGGAAGCATTTCACTCTTCCTTTAAATGTGGATTTTGGCTAAGGGAATTCTGATTTTTTTATCATCACTTATGTACAAGGCTAATAACTTTAGCTACACTAAGAAAACACCTTCAAAGGCAGAAAGACTACAGGTTTTTGAAGGAGCTTCATCTTCACTGAAACTTCTTTTCTCAGCCTGTTGCTCTGCACCCAGTTGGTATTTGTTTCACATGGGCTTTCTAACCTTGACTGCTCTTTCAGAAAACGCATCTATGAGAACAGAAATGTGATTTTTCAAGTAGTTCTGGATTTGCTCCACGGAGAAGTGATGCCACTGGAGAGACGAGCTGAGCTATTTCCCCCAGACTCAGTGGGGCTGGGAAAGATCTCAGGGGCCACCCTTGGGTGCAGGCTGTGAGCCCATAGCACCGTGTCACCGTGTCCTGCAGCATTCCTGTGGCTCCTGGCTGAAATGCTGGGGGCAGCCCCCACACTGTAACTGGGCAGGGAGGAAAACATCCATCACTTTGACAAACCCTGGAAGAAGGAAAGCTTGTGTCTTTTTATTGCTACCACTACTGCCAGGAGATGGTTCTATGACATTGGTACAAATTAACTCAATGTACCTATACAGGTACAAATTAACTAAATGGGGTTAGGAGGTTACTGGGGTTTTTAACATCTCAGGTACCTGCTCATCCTTTATTCATTTTCTTCAGATCAGAACGTGAACTCTTCAGCCAGAGCTACACTCCTTGTTGGTTACTCTTCCAGAAGATCAGCTCTGCTTCTAGAAATTGCTGAGAAATAGCTGACTGTCCTCTGACACTCGAGACATCATTGAACAGCTTGAGAAAAGCACGATCCCCCCTCCCAGAGCTGCAGAGGAGTGGGACAGAGGGGACAGAGGGGCAAAGAGGACGCTCATGTTGAGACTGTGAGTGATGCTCCAGGGAGGCTGAGCTGAGCTGAGCCCACTGCAGCCATCCCTTGGGGCTACAGGATTGGTCTGTGCACTGAAATTGGGCTACAGGATTGGTCTCTACACCGAAATTGGGCTACAGGATTGGTCTCTGCACCGAAATTGGGCGACAGGGTTGGTCTGTGCACTGAAATTGGGCTGCAGGATTGGTCTCTGCACTGAAATTGGGCTACAGGATTGGTCTCTGCACTGAAATTGGGCTACAGGGTTGGTCTGTGCACTGAAATTGGGCTGCAGGATTGGTCTCTGCACTGAAATTGGGCTACAGGATTGGTCTCTGCACTGAAATTGGGCTGCAGGATTGGTCTCTGCACTGAAATTGGGCTACAGGATTGGTCTGTGCACTGAAATTGGGCTACAGGATTGGTCTCTGCACTGAAATTGGGCTACAGGATTGGTCTCTGCACTGAAATTGGGCTACAGGGTTGGTCTCTGCACTGAAATTGGGCTACAGGGTTGGTCTCTGCACTGAAATTGGGCTACAGGATTGGTCTCTGCACTGAAATTGGGCTGCAGGATTGGTCTCTGCACTGAAATTGGGCTACAGGATTGGTCTCTGCACTGAAATTGGGCTACAGGACTTGGTCTCTGCACTGAAATTGGGCTACAGGATTGGTCTCTGCACCACTTCCCAGGTCGGATTGGTCTCTGCACTGAAATTGGGCTGCAGGATTGGTCTCTGCACTGAAATTGGGCTGCAGGATTGGTCTCTGCACTGAAATTGGGCTGCAGGATTGGTCTGTGCACTGAAATTGGGCTACAGGATTGGTCTGTGCACTGAAATTGGGCTGCAGGATTGGTCTCTGCACTGAAATTGGGCTACAGGATTGGTCTCTGCACTGAAATTGGGCTACAGGATTGGTCTGTGCACTGAAATTGGGCTGCAGGATTGGTCTCTGCACTGAAATTGGGCTGCAGGATTGGTCTGTGCACTGAAATTGGGCTGCAGGATTGGTCTCTGCACTGAAATTGGGCTACAGGACTTGGTCTCTGCACTGAAATTGGGCTACAGGATTGGTCTCTGCACTGAAATTGGGCTGCAGGATGGGTCTCTGCACTGAAATTGGGCTGCAGGATGGGTCTCTGCACGGAAATTGGGCTGCAGGATTGGTCTCTGCACTGAAATTGGGCTGCAGGATTGGTCTCTGCACTGAAATTGGGCTGCAGGACTTGGTCTCTGCACTGAAATTGGGCTACAGGATTGGTCTCTGCACTGAAATTGGGCTGCAGGGTTGGTCTCTGCACTGAAATTGGCCACAAAGGCTCCGGAGGCTCCTTTGGCAGGCGTCCTTCCAGCACAAAGGTGAGGTGCTGTTGTCTCCAGGCTCTCTGTGGCTCCCGAGGAGGAGCTGCCTGCGTTTGTGCACAGGAGCCTGGGGAGTGAGTCTGTGCTGAGAGCTCCGGGGCTGCCAGCAGCCAGTGTGGAAGCAAAAGATGCGTTTCTAAAGGAATGCAGCCACTCTGAATAACACTGAGAGGTCTTTAGCTCCTCTTCCAATCACGAAGATCATGTGTTTTGTTTTTTTTTTTTAAATTACATCAGTTTTTAAGCATCATTCATCTCTACCTTGTGTTAATTAAAATGTTCTCTGCCTAGTCCATATACATGCAAAACTGCAGTTTGCACTTTGACAGGGTATTATTGAACAGTGTGTGAATTGGTTTAAAAGTAACCAGATTTGAAGCATCCATCAGTCAGGAACAGTGCACTCATAGGTCACTGAAGCTGCCAATTCCAATCAACTCTGTAATTAAATACATCACCAATATAGATTTTGTGTAAGAATGTCACTTGTTCTTCAGATGTCTGCTACTAGGACAAATCACACTTCAGTGTCTTTGAATGTGCCTTCTAAATACAGTTTTTTAAAACAGCATAACATATCCATCCATCTCAATCCCATTTGCTGAGCAGAAATTTGTTTAACTAATACATAGTCTAAACACTGAATTAAAAAACAATATGTGTGTTTCCTTTTCTGCTTAAATGAATGCTGTCATGCTACAGGAGATGTTTTATTGCTTCTCTTAAAAGTCTTCTGCTGGTATTTTTTACGTGACATTAGAAGAAAGAGCAGTGTGTCACAAAAAGAGAAAAAATATTCACATCATCTGTAATTAAAATTGCTTTTCTTCACGTTCAAAAATAAAGGAGCAGAATCTTCAGACATGAGGAAATAAATCATTAATTCTAATTTTTCTAGGGATAAAAATACTCGGCATTTTCAAATTAAAAAAAAAAAAAAGGAAGAAAGGAAAACCCATTTAGTGCTTTTGAGTGTCAGATTCTTCTATTATACTTGCCACCAGATTGGAAAAGTCTGAAACAAAGCTGAATTACCAAATATATATTGCCTGCCATTTGATTTAATCTTCAAATAAGGTCCAGGAAGCAGGTCCCTGGACAGTTAATCTTTAGTTTTGTAGCCCATGCACATTTTCAATAAGGTTACCAGGGAATTAGGCCCGGTGGGGAGGGGAAAGGAAGACTGTCTTATTCTAAAGACAACTGTTGAGATCCTGCTAGCAAATTGTAACTCCCTTAATATAAAAAAACTTTATTAGCTGCAGTGAAACAGTGGGCACTCAGGAGGGGAATGTTCTCCATGTTTCCTCCCTGGAATCAGACACTTGTCCAGTTTAAAACACAGAAACTCTAAATATTCGAGGCATAAGACACTTTCAGGTGAATCCTGCAATGAGGCTGCAGTTGATTGCAAGGGGAATGCTGATGGACTGGGGGGTCAGAGATTTACCACGTGCAATAGTGAGGTCATGGAGGGCTGCCTTGTTTCCCTCTTTCAGGAGCAGTACCCAGGTTTGGGGGGAAGTGGATCCCTGAAAAGCTGCACCCTGAGCCAAGAGGAAGCTCTAGAAAAGGTAAAATACATCAAGAAACACATAATAAATCTCCTGTGCTGTGCAGTCCCTGGGGTATGAATAAAAACCTGCAGAAATGAAAATGCTTTAGAACACTTTAGAATATTTAGGTCCACATTCCCAACTCAAAAGCATATGACACAGGCACATTTGAAAATAAAGACATTTTTAAAAGTCATGCAGCACAAGACGTCACAGTAAAAATCCAGTTAAAATATCCCAATGCACATGTGTGAGGCAAATGTATATGTCTAGCAGAACAGTGGAAAAATAATAATAAATAAAGAAAGAGGAAATGGAATGGATATACTTTGAACAATGGTAGTTTCAGGAAAATCTAAAGAAAGGCTGATAAGAATTTTTTAATAAGACTTGGAGGAGTATAGAAGATACTACACAGAGTTGCATCAGAGTAGAAGTTCAACAGCTAAATTACAAGAGTAATTTTGGCTTTGGTTCTTCAAACAACTGAAAAAAACCTTTCCATCAAATTAAGGCTCAAGTAAACATGTGTCTCATTTAAATGCTGCAGTTGCTTATAGTTTATTTGCATTTCCTAAATTGTCAAGGTAAAGAAGCAAACAAACAAACAAACAAACAAGAAGCAAACCCACATTAAGAAATATAAAGAAAATGTACTTTGAACTCAGGGGAAATTCAGGGAAATACAATAAATAGAACTTAATAGGTGGAAGAGAACTTCATCTAACTCATAAATCAGCATAAAACTTGTTGTTTCACTAAATATTCTCACTGCTGCACCGTTGGCAGTGTAAAGGCTGTGGTTTCTGCCTGCAGTCTCCTTTTATCTGTGAACTTGATGATTATACTTTTTTACAATCCCATCAAAAAACACCTCTGTGCTTTCCACAGAGCAATGAAATTATTTGTCACGTTTTGAAACGACTTCCCTGTTCCATGAGGACAGCAAGGACAGAGTCACCTTCTGTCCCCACTGCCCTCCCAGCTGCCTTTGAAGCACTGTGCTACCCTGCTTTTCAAACTATTCTCTTTTGGCCTCGGTGACCCTTCTTCTTTTGCACTTTTTTTCCCCCAAGTTTTCTAATCATTCCTCCTTAGTGAACCCTCCCAGTGTCCTACTGGGGGGGCTTTTTTTCTTCTGCCCACTTTTCATCTCTGGGTAATCTCATATGCAAACAAGAGCTCAGTGAAACGCAGCACTGACCTCTGATCAATACCTGAGACAAGTCCCCATCTTCCTGTGCACTGCAAACTGCACCTCTGCCTCTTTCTTCTCTGCCCAGGCTATCAGGGGTGCACAAGAAAGGGGGAAGATGTGCATTTCAAACCGTGCAAACGATGGAGATGGGCCTCAAAGGAGTGCCTTATTATCATCTGCAAAGCCACCTCCTCCTTCATCTTCCTCGTCTTAAAATTCACTTGTGTCATGCCCACAGAACCTGAGAAGTGCGAGGTCCCAGCTGTCCTGAAACTGCTAAGATCTCTTTTTGTCTCCTATTCCTGAATTCAACCATTATATATATATTTATTAGTAGTAATAGCAGTATTATTCGTATTCGTTTTAATTTTTTTTCCTGTTTTTACTGTAAAATCCCTCGGGCCAGAACCATTTTCTTCCTAGAGGAATAAGCAAAGTGAAATACCAAATTCTGACTCCACCACACTATACCAACTGTGGTGCCAGAAAAAGTTGATAACACGACTCAAGCATCTCTACCACAAAAAATTTGTGCTTCCTGTGAAAAGAATGTATTGGAACTGGAAGAAAAAACAGCCTTGACTTTGGGAATGTGCCAGCACCTCTGAAATGCACTTTTCCTTAAAAAAGACACGTGTGCCTTCAAGATCTGACACTTAGTACAAAGGGCCATTGGAAGAATGAAGGCAATATTAAAATATTGAGACCTGAGTTCCTCCTCCCAGGAGTAGATTCTCGTGGGGAATGTGGACACATTACCCAAGCCCACCTTCCTGTGGCCCCAAAGACTGAATTTCCTTCTGTCCTCAGACATGTTCAAGTCTATTATTCTGCCTCAGTGCCCCTGAGCAAAATGTGCAGGATTCAGACCATAGTAAATAGATTACTGGGGAGAGGAATTTAAAAATCCCTGTGACCAAATCATGAGAACCTAATCACTCTACAACCCAACCAGAGAAATTTGAATAGTGTTTCAGGCACATTAACCTCAAATAGCTGATCTGAGCAAATTTTTTTTCTTTTTGGTCATCAGTAACAGGTGATAACTCAATTGCAATTTTTCGTGAATTACGCAGTTCAACATATTTGAAGGAATCCTTCCATCAAAATTATAACTCAACATCTAAATATGGGGTAAGAAAAGGCAGCAGAGGACAAGATATCAAAATTTTTCCTGGTAATTTGTATATTTTTAGGAGCTAGATAGGTTTTTCAGGGATTGATTAAGGGTCACTGGTAGATAAGGCACATTTACAGCACATTCCAGGCCTGTGACATGTGAGGTTGTGTTTAACAACCACAATAGGATCTATATGGGAAAAGATGGGAATGATGCAAGAAACCCTGCTATTATATAAATATTCCACAGAAAACCTGCCACTGCTGTCAGTGAAAGAAGCCCTGCTGCCCTTTTAATTTTAATTTTATATATAAATCTTATTTCTATGATGTCATACAATAAAAATAGCAATGGTGCCATGGCAGCACCTCCATGGACACTGGCAATTCCTAACAATGATAAAGGCACAGAAACAAATTTTACCTTGATACCAAAGAGTGGGATATTGCTTGGATGGGTGGCTGAATACAAGAAAAGAAATCTGGAGCAAAGCAGAATCGGGAGATCCTTTAAAGTTTGGTTTGAAGCTTGGGATTTCCATTTTGGAGCATATGTCACAGGTTTTTAAATCTGTTTTGATTCTGAATCAAGTAACACCATACTGGTGAGCCAGATACTGATAATTGTCATACAGTCACTAACTTTTTGCAAGGGTGTCAAGTAACTTTTGTTTCAGGAGGCACCAAAAATGAGAGATTTCTGAAGGCAAAGTTTCAGCATCTGCTGGATGAGAGAGAACCTGTGTGTTCCAACTCTGGTTCACATTCCTCTTCATATTCGGTCTTTTATGCAGTCAGAACAAGGGGAATCATTTATTTCACTCCACTTAAAGTAAAAATTTATGAGGGAAATTAATTTTCTGTTAGGGTTATGCTCTGTTTCTATAAAACTAAAATCCTTTAGTCTAATCTTGACTTTTTAAATCATAGATGATGGTTAACAGTCCAAAGTCTAATACATCTTGACACAAGACATTGCTTCAAATCTAAAAGTTTCAATGGTCCATCCTGAAACTAAAATGGTTTTTTTCCCCACAATAACTCTACAAATTTTCTATATTCCCACAGAACATTTCAATGTTGACAACATCAAATTTTTGTTCAGACCTGGAAAGGATTATTTCATATTTTTATATTCCCACACAAAAAGAGTGGGAGTTTATACCTTGGAGAGGCCATGACTTGCCCTGGACGTGTACAACTTCTCAGCATTGCAAAAATCCTTCTTAATGAAATGTTCTAGATAATTTATCCCTGCTAAGGTAGCAAATTTTCCTTGAGAATGTCATCCTGAGCATTACAGTGCTCAGCCATTCTCTTCCAATATCACACAGCGATAAATAAAACGGGCAATGAAACTTCCTATGACTCTCAAAGGTGAAATTCAGCCTTAGATTGGCAACCATAATAAATATCCACGATTCTCAGATCTGGTTAACTGACCAGCCAAACAAGAAAGGGCAGCAGTGTCAAGCCTCCACAGTGAGGATGACTTGAGCAGAGGAAGTGCAGGAAGATCATACACCACAGATATTTAATGCAAGCAATATTCACTTTTCACTGAGATGGACGTGGCTTTAAATAACATCTTCAGGGTAAGAAAAAAAAAAAAAAGAAAAAAAGTAGAGCAGGGATTTCACCTGAAAAGAATTCTGACCTGACAGTGATGGCAAATAGGTTATAGTATGTACCATAGAAGCAGTATTTATGCATTTATATATCTCTCTATATATATTAATATATATTTATAGATATTATTTATATATATCTCTCCCTATCAGACATTTAAAGAGTCAAGGATGCTAAATGACTCAAAAGGTGCTTTATGCTCTTGATCCCTGTGGTGATGTCTCCACTCTGAGCATTTCCCTTCAGGAAAGTTTGGCTTCCCTGACACATTCTATGATTCTGTGATTCATTTTTAGTAATGTAAAATGTAAATGATTCAGGACAGATTTGAACTTTGTGGAAAGAAAAAAAAAAAATTAAATTGCCTTGCCTCCAAGAAAGAAGGAGAGAGATTATTTACAAGGGCTTGAAGTAATGGGACTAGGGGAAATAGCTTCAAAATGAAAGAGGGCAGGTTTAGATCAGGTATTAGAAAATCTTTACTGTGAGGGTGGTGAGGCTGGAAAAATTTACCTGGAGAAGTTGTGGGTGCCCCATTCCTGGGAGTGTTCAAGGCCAGCTTGGATGGAACTCTGAGCAACCCCAGCTGGTGCAGGGGGGATTGGAACTGGGTGATTTTAAGGTTTCTTCCAAGCCAAGAATTCTATAAATTTATAATTCTATGAAATAAACTTGGAAGCACCTTAACAAATCAGAGCTAATCTGCTGAAGACAAGTGCTGCTCCTCCATCCAGGGTGGCCACAAAAGGAAGCCACGAGCTGCACAGCTTATCACACTTTCACCAAAACACAGAGACACAGAGAGGAGCAGGAAAAAAAGGGTGGTAAACACGGAAGGTTTTGGAAAAAAAATTTAAAAAAGTGAAGAGTTTCTCCTACCCCAGGTGTTCCTCAGGAAGTCATGACTGGGATGTGCTCATCTTCCTGGAGATTATTTACAAGGGCTTGAGGTAATGGGACTAGGGGAAATAGCTTCAAAATGAAAGAGGGCAGGTTTAGATCAGGTATTAGAAAATCTTTACTGTGAGGGTGGTGAGGCTGGAAAAATTTACCTGGAGAAGTTGTGGGTGCCCCATTCCTGGGAGTGTTCAAGGCCAGCTTGGATGGAACTCTGAGCAACCCCAGCTGGTGCAGGGGGGTTGGAACTGGGTGATTTTAAGGTTTCTTCCAAGCCAAGAATTCTATAAATTTATAATTCTATGAAATAAACTTGGAAGCAACTTAACAAATCAGAGCTAATCTGCTGAAGACAAGACAACACAGAGAGACAGAGAGGAGCAGAAAAAAAAAAAGGTGATAAACAGGGAAGGTTTAAAAAAAAATAAAAGTGAAGAGTTCCTCCTACCTCAGGTGTTCCTCAGGAAGTCACGACTGGGATGTGCTCATCTTCCTGGAGAGCCTCTCCCAGGAAAGACAGGGGATGCAGATGAGCAGGGCTGGCATGGATCTGGTTCCTGGCAGGTCTCCTTGCACTCCTACTGGTATTTGACTTTTCCCATCCTGCCTCCCTTAAGTAACAGGACAGAAGGAAAATGAGGTAAAGCCCAAAATCTTCTTAAAGAGTTCAAGCCCAAAATCTTCTATATAAAAATGAAAGATAAAAACAATGCAGAAGAACCATTTAGCAAGGGATCTGTTGCAAAGTTCAATTTTTTTAATATTTATTGGCCGTATTAAGAAAAAAATTAAGAATTTAAAAAAAAAAAAAGTCAAAGTATGACATATTATGACATTGTCAAAAGACCCAATTTGATTTAGGCATTAAAATCCCATTTTTTAATAGAAACTCAGAAATGGACTCGGCTAGACCCTTTCAAAGAAATCTTTGCTTCATTTTTTAACAGCATGAGGATAAATGAGAGGCTTATGAGAAGCAAGACTAATGTGAAATAAACAGATTTTTTTTAGTCATGCCAGGAATCAGAGGACTGAAAAAATTCAAAAAAAGGATTTCTTTGCTTAAAATAAGTATATTCCTTGTTCCATGGGGGTCTCATTTTAACTTCTCAAGCAAGGCTGCTTGTAAAAATGCTGTAGGTTTCATTAATAAAACTCAAAAAAAAAAAAAAAAAAAAGTGATAGGTTTCTTCAAGCACTCAGGACTTGCTCTGCAGGTAGATACTGTGATGCTCAAGTGGCCAAGTACCATTTGTATGGTTCTGTTCTGGACTTTTATGGTTCTGTTCTGGAACAGAAGCCTTTATTTGCATTCTGAACACAATGGTCTTACCAGAATCCAAAAGTAGGAATTTCACCCATGAATGGCACTTACAGCAGGAAGCAGCTGAGGTAAGAGATGGTTTTCATTTGCTGCAGAACCATCACAGGCAGAGGGAATTCACACCAAATCTGACTCATCACCACACACTTTCTTCTTCTTCTGTGAGCAGGAATGAGGTTGTTTAGTGCATGGCTGACTGTTCCATGTCCCAGCACAGCTGATCTCCTTGGCTCCCGTGTGCCTGCACACCTCCTGCCTTGTGTGCAGCTCCCTCAGAGCACAGGGATCTAACTAAAATGTTAGGTGCACTTATATTGCATTAGCTATTACAGAAATATAATAACAGAGCGATAAACAAAATTACACCCAGAGCAGCATCTTCTGGTTTTGTCACTCCTTTGATACAGGACAAGAAATGCACTAAAAACCCATTAAAGATGGTTTTGCTTATAATTTGAGGCATACACAGTTTACAGATTATTAGATTAATGACAATTTGACCTTGAAAACACCTCTATCTGCTGAAAGAGCAACACTCCATCACCTGTTTTGATTCATTAATGTATCATTTAACTTGGTATGACACATGTTCAGCAGTTATAATTACATTATGGCCTCCCTATTACATCAGCTCTGCTCCAAGTTTCTGTCACCACAAGTCCAATTTTCAACACAGAGCAATCCAGTGCACTCTCTCCCTATTAGTGTCATCTTTAATGTAGCACAGAGTCTGAACCATTACTTGGCACTGAGAGTTTAACAGCAATTAACCCCTGCTCTATCCCCAGGGAGAAGTACATCAGCAACTTGCCAAAACACTGTAAACAAGCTGGCCAAGATCAATGCAAAACCATGCTGGCTGCAGAGCACCTACTGTATTAATTTAGGATTGATATAGAAAAAGAGAAAATAGTCTGCATGAGATTGACCTAAAAGGATGGCCCACACAGGTTACACCGAGCTGAAAAGGGAAAATTCTAATTCCCTAGTCAGCTACCTCATAAACACACATTCTATTGTGTATTGGATTTTAGACTAAGCTGATCACCATAGGGCTGGCAATGATTGCAGAGAATAAATATTTTATTACCAGATAACACGTTAAAAAAGAGAAAACAATGACTTTTTAATTTTTTTTTTTTAGGTGATGAATTAAATACATTTCACACTTTATCAGTAAAGAAAGCAAAAAGGGTGAAAATGCCAAAATGCCAGTATCTCCCTGTTTCTGATTATTGAACTGGACAATACACACCAAACCTAAACCAGAGCTGAAGGTTCTTCCCCCACAGCACCAAAACAGAGCAAACCAAGGACTGAAGAACTCCCTGGAGCTCCCTCACATCACAAAACACTTGTAGTGCAGAAGATCTGCAATATAAATTATTTGAAAAAAGAATGAGAGAAGTCTGACATCTGAAATCTTCCAAACACTGGCTCTTTGTCCAGTTCCATAAACTCAGAAGTGGGAAGTTTTAAAATGGGTACTGTTTATCTGTTTATTTATCTATCCATTTATTTATAGAGACAGATGTCGAGGATTTACATGTACAAAACCTAATATTGATCTCTTAAATCTTCGAAAAATCAAAGTGTGCCAGTTTAACACTGCTTTGGCATTGAACTGTTACATTCTTATCAATGGCATAAGATCTTTCTTTTTAGACTTTGCAGATTTGGAGTGAAAATTTGAAATATATAAACCTAAAATATGTTCTTGAATCTATTAAAATATTACTTAAATCTACTGGGAACTGTGATTGAAAAATCAGTCTGCAATTCAGTCCCTCAGTTCTGAGTTTCCTGGACAGTTACTCTTAGTAGAGCTGCTTAAAAATTTTAGTATATGATGATTTTAATACTCATATACACTATTACCTCCCAAATATCCATTTTTTTTTTGTTTTCTCCTAAATTAATATTCCAAGTAGAAGTGTAGCTACCACTTTTATAAATTATGATTTTTTTAAAAAAAGTTAAAAACGGGAAGAAAATATGGTACTATTAGGTAAGAGGTGGGAATTTGAGTGGAATGGACTTCATCTTCCACATGCTGATCCAGATATAAAATTTCAAAATGTTCAGGTCTAAAGGGTGGGTTCTTTTCAGTTCATTTGCAAAAAGGAGAACATCTAAAATTTAGAATCTAAAATTCAAATTCAGTTTGTGTCTGAGTATGACTGCTAGCCAAGGCAGATGCAGCTCAGTGCAAAAAAGTCTCAACTGTTATCAAGTAATTGTAGTATTTGCTTTTTGAGTTGAGTTGGAAAATTGTGATAATAGTAGAAAGATTTAATAGAAAAGAGCGAGTGGAAATGAAATTAAAATTATGAAAAACAAACAAACAAAAAACAGAGGCAGTTTATAACTCAGAAGGGTTCTTCCATGTTAAAAGGCTTTGACATAGTTTCTTGTCTTAATTATTGCAAATAAAATCAAGAAAGACCTGAAAGACCATGAAGAAGAAAAGATGACTAGGAATAATATGTGGAAAGTAAATTAAATACCAATATAAAATTCGAATAGGAATGGAGAATTAGGTGCAATCCAGCAGCATGCAGTGATTCAGAGTTCCTGCCATTTTTCACCTGTAGACCATAGGGTTACATTATTCTCTTTATTGTTTTCCTTACCTCTTCCTTGGCAACAAAAGTGTTTTCATCCCACTATCACTGCTCTGTAACAACATGCTTGGTTGGCAGCTTTTCTCCCAGGGGTACTTTGTTCTACTCTGATGTAAACACAGGTGAATTTCCTGCTGAACTGGCACCAGGAGGGTAAAGAAGAGCACAGCTGTTCTGCAGCAAATGTTCCTGGAGCCTTACATCCACTTCACATCTCACAGCAAGAGCTTTACCAGCATCAGTCTAAAAAGGAAACAAAATGTCTTTATACCAGCAGAGGCAATTTGTTTTCCTAGAAATAGGAAGATGTTCTGGTTTAGCCCTTTGAAAGATGTTGTAGCACAAAACACATTATATCCTTCGTGTTGTTTTCATACCCAAATAGATTTAATACAATGAAGGTGAAAATCAAACTGTTAAGTCCTAGTTTGAAAAAAATAATTTAAAAAATCAGAAATTTATTGGCAATAAATTAAAGCTCTGCCTTGCTCCTTTATTCAACTATCTCCAAGTCAAGAGTCACAGATGTTAAGAGCTGTTACAATGCCAAGTTAATTTCCTGAAAATGAGTGCCTGAGGTTGCATGAAGAAGAATCTTACCCGTGTTCAACATGACTGATAAAAAATTAAAACAGAGCTTAGAGCAGATAAAGGTAAAGGTGATAATAGTGGAAAGAGGGAAAATTGGTTTGCTTTTTTTTCCCTCAGTAATATCTCAGCTGATCATAAACAGCACAACACAGATAATCCTGAGAAATTATTCCTTGGCATGCTTGTTCTTTTTCCCTGTGCTCTCTGCAGGGATGACACTTCCATGAGACATCCCAGAACTCTCACTCTGCACCACAGCTCTTGCTTCCAGAAGAAGTCTGGCTGTTTTATACACAAATAATCCATCAGCCCCACAGGTTGGGATGGGGATGAATTAGGACAACAGAGAATCCCTGAGGATACCACCACAACAGACCAAACAATAATACTGAACTGGCTCATTACTGTTTCTGGCCAGCTGAACAAACTCAGATTCTTTCCTCTGATCCAACAAGCCCCAAAATAAATAATTTGGCCTTGCATTTCCTGATGCAAACTCAAAAAACTATCTGCAGAAGAAAAAAGCTTTTCTTTAAAGAAAGACCTTTATATGAAAGAAAGTTTCCAACCACTTCCATCACTGGTCCTCTTCAAATCTCCTCCAGGTGTTTCCAGATGTAAGGACCTGCCATCAGAACCTCCCATCAAGGCTGGAGGCAGCACAAAGCCAGGGCTGCCAAGCAGCCAATGCCAAGACCCAAAACCATCAGAGAACCACCTGGTGTGACCTCTTGTACTAAGTGACCCAAATAACACCCCTAAAATGGGATTCATTTCTGCTTGGCTGAAGGCTGTAATGCACAACCACATGCAGGCTTGACTCCAACACTCTGGTCCCTCTTTTTATATTCTAATTTTATTTTTTTCTATTCAAATTCCCAAGATGAAGGGATTACTCTAATTCCCACAATGAACTGATTGTTTCTATATCTAATATGAATACGTGTGGCTTTATCTCCCTGGCCCTGGTGGTTTTAATGCTTTTCAGGTATCACTTATATCAGGATCTCTTCAAAAGGAGTTTACACCGTGCAATCAAATCATCTTTAATCTGTTTAAAGTGCTACTATTTCATTTTTACCATGCTGCTGGTTTTTCCAGCCCTTGCATAGTTACAGCAGCTCTTCTCCACACTCTTCCCAGCTGTTTAATATCCAAGATAAAGGACCTGATTCTCTGGGACTTGTTTAGTCATTCACACCTCTGAAAAAGGACTATAAAAGAGAATCACTAATGTGTTAAAGCGGCCAGGTAGCAGTGTAAGTGCCAGGAAGAGCTGGGGGTAGCACTCCAGAGATCAGCAAAAAAGTTTCTTTTTGCCTCCTTTCTCCTCCAAAGTCAGGATGTTCAGGTCACATTTCAGACCCTTAGTTTTGCCATCGTGCACCTTGAAGTTTAGAACTTTTGCTTTGACTTTCATCACACGTTAGAGTCAGCAGCTGTGTCTTCTCACAAAGTCAAATTGCAGTTCTGAAGAAATTCCTGGCAATCAGAACCGTGCAGTTCTGCTCAGCTTTATCCTTAACTGTGTCTGTGTAAATCTTCCCTTCTTGCAATTCTTCCTTCCTCATTACATTTGAGTCTTGACTCACTGAGCAATTGTTTCAGACACAGAATCTAAAGTATTTCTCATCTTTTCTTCACTCTGATTGGTGTCATCTGTAATAAAAGAAAGTGTATTTCCAAGAACTAAAATATGAAATTACACCATGAGCTAAAAACAAAAGTTGAAGAGCATGTACACTTTTTCTCTTCTTCCTAACACAGTCATTCTTAGGCTGAACCAAGGAAAAACAATTGGCATGACTTAAAAAGGACTCTAATAATGGCCAGTAGCAGTATATATCTGAAACCTTTCACCTTCTGAATGGATTTGGTCCAGATTGAGAGCAATTTAAAAGAAATATTGACTTCTGGATGCTTAGTGACCTGTGTAAAAATGAATTAATAATCCCAGCTGTTTCCTACAGGACATCACTAAAAGTGTCAGTGCTGTTGCCAGACCAAACGGCCCCTTCATTGAAAGGTGGAAAAGATTTTTCACTTCATTTATCAATACAGCACACATAAATAGGTCACAGACTAGCCAAAGAAATTGAAATCCTTCCAAGTCCCTGGCAGATTTTGCTGTATCCTACAATCCATCACTTATCCTACACGTGTAGCAGCCTGTGTGTTCACGTGTGGGATACTGGGCTGGTGGCAAGTGACCAACACCCCTGGGCTAGTGACACTGCAGGGCAGGGCTGGGCCTCTCTGGGATGGTCACACAGGTACAGCACAAAGGAAAAAGTGAGGAACAGACAAAACGTTGACTTTCTTTCCTACCAGACTGCTGGACAATGCAGCAAAACTCATAAATTGTTGCTGGCAAAGATCAGTAACCAGTTGCTGTCCAGTGGAACACAGGCTGTAAATGGAGGGAAGTGATGTATTTGCTGAAGGCAGCTCTTGGAGGTGCCAGGGATAGGTCAGAGACAGAAAAGTACATCAGCACTTGCACAGATCTGTGAAAATTCAGGTTTTACTAAAAGAGCTGTTCAGTAATGAAAAGAATATTTTGGCATCTGCAGTTTTCTTGAGCTATTTGCAGATGGTTAAAAATACATGATGATCCAAAACTTTAAAAGTCCAGTGAAAAATGAGTAATAGTTCAAATCAACATCTGTATTTTTTAATTAGTGAAATGGTTTTTGAAAGCTTTCAGCAAGAAAAGGGTTTTACATTTATTATGCTCTCTTCTTTTATTTTTTAACAATTACTTGTGGTCATGAGGAGTTTTTGTCCTCTTCAGCTGAGGTTGAAATGAGAAGCTGGAATGGGGTGGCAGAAAGGCTTTTATACCACTTGCTTTCCTGTGGTCTTAACTCTGGAATAGCACAAGAAATAGCATTTATCAGCAACACCTACAAGAGCCATCCAAGCAGGAACAGAAATGAGGATTTCTAGGTTCCCAGCCAGCTTTTAGCATGTTTCCAATGTGACTGTGGGGACATGACTTTTTTTCCATGTGCAAAATGAAGAGGGCAGCTACTTAAATGCTATGCAAAAATAAAACAATTTTTTATTGGCAAAACTATTTTTAAGCCCCAAATGAAGGACACTACCGAATAGATAAATATATATTTTTTTACCAATAGGTAATGTATTGTATTGCAATCATTATCAATATCTGGTAATTAACAAAGTATTTCAAAGGATCTCCCATTGCATGATGTTAAGAGAAAAAAAGAAAACACAGTACTTTATATTATGGTTCAAATGATATCATGGCATCCTGAACATCCACTGGCACCCTGAAAAAATCCAATGCACCTCAATCCTTTTTTCTCTCTGGGTCTTAAACATGAACAAAGACTAAAAGACCCTTCCAGGTTTCCTTCTCCTTAACCCACAATAATTGTCTCAATTAGGCAGATTAGTCATCAAGCCTGGATGAAAGCATCTCCACTGCAGCCAGCTGAAGTTTGCTGAAATGAATCCTGCAATAAAAAGCTGGGAAATTGGGAAAAAGGCCATTTTCAGGAAGAGGATCCTTGTGTTGTTTTGACACTGAGCTGAGCACCTCTAAAAGTCTGTGAATATCAGCCCCTCCCTCCCCAGGCTGAGCCTTTGACATCTAAGCAAGGGAATCAAAATAATGAGGCTCCCACTTGCAACATGCAGATGATGAGTGAGTAAATGAAACCTTGGTAATTAGAAACCCAAATGCAGGCAAAAAGTTGTGCATAGGCTGTGCATCTCTCTTTTTTATTTTTTCCCCTCAGGCACTAACTTATCTTGGCCAAACCCTCCTCTCTGCAAGTTCAGAGATATTTTAATTTTGAACTTCAAATGGAGTGCAAATAAAACACCAAACAAACTTCGGATGTTGCACAATTGGCAGTGGGGCCCATTTTAATATTTAATGACCTGGACACCTGTGACTATTGCTAAAAATAAAAAGAACTAATTTAAAAGGAATTATTGACATAATATAACACATGATAGTCTGTTAATAAAAATGCATATTTCTAATTGAATGCTGGCACCTAGCCACCAACTAAGCAGAACTTCAAAAGCAACAGCTGGGAAAGCATCTTTTAGATTTTAATTACAGTAGCTCGTCAGCCACTTATCTTTTCAACTTCTTTCTTCAGAAAGTGCTTCTGTTTCATAGGAGGGAGTTCAAAGGTATTTCCAACATGTAGGGTAAGAGAACTCGATCTGGCATAGTCAAACTTCACTTGTTAATCTGAATTCTGGACTAAGACAACTATTCTCAGCTTTGAAGTGCGAGTCCCATTGAGCCCAAGAGAATGCAGGCTTTGGGTTTGCTGCTCAGGTTTTTTGTTCCTTTCTTTGTCTACAGATGCAGGATAAGAATTTTTTATCCTATTTGTTCTATTATTTGTATTTCAGCAATTTGCCAGGGCTGCCGCTGAAACTGAGATTGCATTATGCAAGAATTTTCCTATTCAAATACATAGTGAGCACACTTTATCTCAGATGGTTCAGTCAAGGAAGGGAGAAGGAACTACTGGAGAGTTTGGGAAATGGGCATGAAGACAGACCTGAGTCCTGAAAAGTGGTAAATTCTGTAGCTGCATCCAGAAAACTGTTTTCCTTGTGTTTAGGGAAAAAAACTATGCAAGAATATATATTATTAAAACTCTAAATGAGTTAAAATTATTTGCTAATAATAGGCTACATGCCTTGGCATTTTTGGAGAAGAGCCCAGAGGAAGTTGTGACTTATTTGATGCAATATCTGAAGTCTTGCAGTCTGTGATGTTACTCTAGATTTCCTCCACCACCAAAGACACAGAAAAAGTGACAGAAAGAAACAGCCACAGAATGATTCTTCCCAAACTAAAAGAGGTTTCTGCAGCCCATCTCTCTTCACCAACTCGAGAAATCCAGACAATTTCTTTAAATTAAGCACAAATATTTTACACAGCTAAAACTAAACTAACTCAGTCCTGCCTCCAGTGTCTTTGTGTCTGTGTAAAAACATTCTGCCAAAACCTACGAACTTAACTGTCCATCTGTGATTTGAAACAAGAAATTCACCCCCAAGACTCTCATCCCTCTCTTCCTCTGATGTGCAAGCTAAAGCTTTTGGTTATTTTTCTTATTAGAAACTACACTCACCGGAATCATGTTTATTTTTCCACTTATAAATTAACAGAAAGAAGATGTGACTATAGGGGCCTTACAAAAAGCAAAGTCATCTCCTTTAAAAACACACACAGAGACATCCATGAATTGTAACAGTATGAGCAGGTACCCACCAGGAAAAGCTCACTGCAGTGAGTTAATAATGGTATTTGATTAAACAGGGGGCCCTTTAAAGAGTTTCTAGAATGTTGCAGACCCTGTGAGGACATGTAGTACAAGCAGTAAGTTTTAAAAATTCTATTTTCTTAAAGATAAATTCATTTATTAAAAGGAGCAGGTGAATTTGCAAGTGCTGTGGAAGGGGACTAATCCTGAAATGCACCAGAGGTCTTTTCCCATCCCACAGAAATGACACACATCAGAACATCACCAGTCCTTAAACTTGCTGAAGGATTTTTTTAACTGCAATTCTATTAACTACTAGTTAAGAGCTGTATCTAGGCCAGTTAATCTAAAAGACATCTCTTCCTATCTTTTCTGCAAAATCAAAAAATTCCCTTTACCCTTTTTTGTGGCTTTTCAAGACATTATTTATAGGGAGATAAGAAGATAAATAGGATGCAGGAAGACTTGGAGTCCTCTGTCCACTCTGCAGGCATAATTCAGGCCAGATTTTGACAAGACACTAAGGAAAACATTATTTTGTTTTGTTTTAAGGTGTCTTGTCCTTCTAAATTGTGCAGGACCTCCAGGAGAAAAGTTACCAGAGAGAAACTAGGAGTGTCTCTTCTTAGGGAGACTCTGCCAAAGAAGCTTAGAGCACTGAGCAGCAAGTTCAGGAAGAAACACTTTTCTGCATTCATTTCTAGTTCCAGTGAAAGTGGCAGAACTAGGAATCCTGAATCCTTCTCTCCTGCATTGCAATTGTGCTTGTTTGAATGGCAGCTACACAGCAGACCAGGGTATCCCATTAAAAAAAAAAAAAGGAAAAAAAAAAGTCATTCACATGAATAGCCATTCCCAGCCATCGAAATACCAAAACTTCAGTCAGCACTACTATCATCTAGACAGCTCCTCACAAATTTTGAAATACTATGGCTGTGGTTGTAAAACCCCACCTGATTAATTTTTTTCCATCTGTAGCTACACATCTTCCACAGCAAAGTCCAATATATTCCCCAAACCTTGCACTCTACATTTATACCAAAGGATACAAAAAAGAAAAGTTAATAAAGAACTTGTGATCCAGTGCAAACAGGATGGCTGCAGTTTATTAATCATAAATGAAGGTGATGGGTAGTTCAGGAGGCATTTAAATGAACAGGTCACAACCTTTCAACAGGGAGCTGCCTCTGCTCCTTTCAAAGCACTTTTCTAAGTTTAGGGTCAGAAAGAATCACAAATGCAACCACTAAATCTGAAGGATGCTTTACAACATTCCAGTTTTGTCCTGTCCCTCTGGTTTAATAGTTTTGGGTTTAGAAGTGCAAATAACTTGGTAGTTAAGTTTTTAGGGGATTCAAGAGAAGCATTTTAACACAGGTAACAGCTGCAGAAGCAATAAGATTCCCTTTCCAAGGCTTTGACCTTCTGCTTCACTGCAATTACAATCACTAGGCTAATCCTGTGCTAAAGGATTGGGATCATAAAATTTACTCTTTGTGTTATGGCTGCCAGCATCCTCCACCCTGTGCTGAGGTTACTGTAGAAACGGGACTCAGTTTTAAAGGCTCCTATTTCCACTCTGAGATAAATTTTTTGCTCAACTTACTAACATCTCCATCTCTGGAATGTGGGCTCAGTCCTTCAACCCTTATTGTACTATGCAAATTAAGCTTTTAAAATTAAAATAAACAATCACATTTGTCACAAATACTGAGGGAAGGGGGAGAGATTTCTAATGGCAAGCATCCATTTAGATGTCAAAGAGTTTTGTGTGTCCACTAAATTAAAACATCATTTGCTGTCAAGCCTTAAAGATTTTGGCATTTCTTCTGATTTCTATTTATGATAGCTCTCAGGGGACATGCTGTGAAGTACTTTTGCCTGCTTTAGGCCCAATTGCATGTGACAAATGCATTAGTTTTTAATACCAGAAGTGGACAGATACTTTGATGAAATATGTCTTTAAGCATCAGCTGTTGTCTGCCACCAGCTTTTTACAAAGGCACTTTAAACGAGATTCCCCCCCCCCCAGCTGCCTTGACAATTAAATCCCTTTTTCTCCTGTAACCAGACCCAAGCCAGCTTGAAATTAGCAGAAAGAACCACAAATGGGGTTTGGATCAAGACTGTAAAGCTAAAAATTCCTGGAGCTCATTGTGTTATCTTCTTTTCATGGCAAAGCAGATCGTTCCCTGGTTCACAGGGGCTGTGCCCGTGGCTCCAGCTGTGCCCAGGGGAGGAAGGAGCTGCACAACGTTTTCAGGCTGATACAAGCAGCCTGACAGGGACACATCACTCCTATGGAAACAGGCTCCCTGCTGGGCTGCCCAGTGCCAAATTGCCCTGCAGTGCCAAATTCCCTGCCCCAATTCCCTCTCCCTGCCCATCACTGAGCCCCCAGTCCAGCCCAGCCCAGCCCAGCCCAGCCCAGCCCAGCCCGGCCCAGCCCAACCCAGCCCAGCCCAGCCCAGCCCAGCCCAGCCCAGCCCAACCCAGCCCAGCCCAGTCCAGCCCAGTCCAGCCCAGCCCAGCCCAACCCAGCCCAGCCCAGCCCAGCCCAGCCCAGCCCAGTCCAGCCCAGCCCAGCCCAGCCCAGCCCAGCCCAGCCCAGCCCAGCCCAGCCCAGCCCAGCAGCTCCTGCCATGAGCTCCAGGCCTGATTCCTCTGAGTTCCTTCGTGGTTTTCCAAGGTTGAGGTGCAGCCCCACGTGTGGGGAAGCAGCATCAATGTGTATTCACTGATTGGACCACCTCAATAAACTGGACCACCTACTTCTGACATCTGCCCGTTTTTTCCTTACATCACACAATAAAAGCAATATCATCTTTGTTCCTAGCCCCATTAAATATATAAACACATCCTAAAGTATAACTTAATTATTAAAATACCTGTTTGAGTCACTGAGCAGCTGAAAATCACCTCGTTAAATCTATCTTTTCTTGCCTTTTGAGTTTTCATTTTTCAGTGGCCAGCTGTACACCTTCTGAATTACTGTGACATGCTAAACAACACTCCTTTGCTGTTCCAATTAAACAACGAATGCCTGTGGTAAAAAAATAAATAGGAAATAAATAAATAAGAAACTAAGGAGAACATCAACATTGAGCAGTGGGTTTGGTTTATGCTATTTCCATTCTGGTTTATGAAACCTTCTGGGGAGGCTGCTATAGTCTTATCTGTATTTTCATGGCTTCCATTTTGGTGGTATGTTTTTATCTAAGCCAGTCAAATACCAAAAGAATCCAATAGTGCAGATTACATTCTTTGATTCATGCTTCTGTTATGTGCTAAATAATTTATCTAACAAAGATGCAGAATCTAGTCAAATGCAGCAAAATTCTACTCATCACATAAATTATTTGATAAAAAATTAAAATAACTGTTGAAGGGTATATGTGATTGACATACAGTATTTGGATTAGGTTGTTGCATACCTGACACATATGACAGTTTAAAGAGGAAAAAAAATCTTGTGGATTATTTGGGTCTAAAAGCAGAACCCAATTGCAAGGGACTTAATAGTGCAGACACACTAAAATCTGGAGCTTCAGTTTGGAAAAGTCACCCCTCGTTTGCATTTGTAGATACCTGAATAACATTTAAGTTCTGCTGGATGGTGCTTAAATTAAATTCCTTTTATTAACATACATGTCTGTTTTAGTATTCTACTGGAAACAGTAGCAACAGTTTTTCTTCACTGAAAAATTAAAGGCCAAACCTAACTTGAGCAGCTGTGTCATCAATACTCCTCATACCCTGCTTTAAAATTTTAGGAGAGTCTAAAATATGATTTTATCTACTGACTTACTGCAACAGCAGGGGAAATCAAATCACCCCTGAATGTCTTATTAGAGCAATCTCTCTTTGACACTTCTCTACATCTTACTTTCACATCTTCAGTGGTTTTTTTAAAAATTAAAAGGGGGATTTACAGGCAAAATATTTTAAGAAATAATCACATTAGTGCTTTCTGGAAAAAGGAATTAGATGTGAAATAAGAAAAAAAAAGAGAACTCTGGGACTGTAAGGTGAACTACATCTCTGTTTTGCTTAAAACCTAGAGAGTTGTTCCTTCTGTAGATTGCAGGCAATTGGATCTTTAGTCACACTTTTTTTTCTTTCAATTCCTTTTTCAGACTGGTTATTTCTAAGAAGGGCCATCTTGTGCCTTATTTCCTTTCACAGCACAAAATATGGTAAAGCCAAGGAAAGAGCCTTGGTGTCTGTTCTTTTTTTTCCCAAAGAACATGTTCAAAATCAAGTCAAGTGCCTACTGTTGGGAGTCAGTCAGTCAGGAGTGTCTCTGATTTCTTCAGAGAGAAACCAGAGTGCAAGGATTGAATTAAAGCCTTTGAATGAAATAAGTAAATAGATGAATAAGTAAGTAAATAAATGGAATAAGTTTTAAGTGCTTTTAGTGAGTAAAAGGTCTTAGATGCCTGAGAAGTAGTGCATGTTCTAGTGAAGGTTGAAAAACATGCTGGTGTTTCCTTGGAGGCTCCAAGAACCTGCCTTCAGACATAACAGAGTTAGAGTTAAGAATATTGCTGACAATTTCCAGACAGAACAAGACAGGCCATGTATGTAGTTTATACATAGCCTGGTGTGCTAAGAAACCAGAATTGTAATGGGTTAAGGAGCAGTGGTCTGAGTTTGTGTCTTAGTTTGTTGGAAAGTTTCTATAAAAGAACATTAATTAGGGAGAGCTGGGGCTCTGTGCCATGCCTTTATGCCATTGCATTTTGCCATTTGCATTTTGCCATTGTTTTTATGCCTTTGCTTTGTTTTTGCTTTTGAGACTGATGTGCTTCTGCAACAAATAACTTCAGAGCAACTATTAGCTGCTTCACTTTTTACACAAAAACAAAGTAAGCCCGACAGGGTGGGTGCCCAACAGGCACCCAGAGGTTCCCCAAAACCTCACATTTGGTGCCCTGTGCGGTGCTGTGCTTTCACTTGGCTTTTCAAGGCTTTTTAGCTACTGTTGGGCTTCCACAAAACCTCACACCTACCCTGGATTTTCCTCCTGCCTGTTGGAGCAAGGCAGTGTCCTGGAGAAGCTCCCAGCTGCTGCAGTGTTTTATTTGCCACGTTATTCAGACACACCTTCCAATGCTGTGTGGCCCCAGAGCCCTTCCCTTCCAGACTCTAGGAATTGTCATGTCTAATTATTGACATCGTTTGTGTTATTTCCTTTCTTCCCTCCACTCCCACTGCCAGGGCAACCAGGCAGTCTTTTCTTGTGTTGTCCTTTTTCCCAACCTGGAAATGAAATTCGAGATAATTTTAGTAAGGAGAGTAATCTCCTAATAAAAGTAGATTTTTATTAAAGGCTTTCAGGAGCAGTTATGGAAAGATGTTCACAAAAGCCCACTTACAGGGGGTGAACATAGTTTTTATAAGTTTAGTAAATTAGTATAATTGGAAAAAAAAGCAGCAATTAGGAGGAGAAGTGGTGATGGAATTTTTCTTCCAGGTTGAGCCCTTTCTGAGTTTTCTCCCCTTCAGTATTAGCTGTACTCTGTCTGTGCAATGTCTCTCCAGGAGTTATTCCCAACCTTTGTGCCAGGAGAACCAGGACAGGACAGGGGCTCCTCTGGGGCTTGGACTTCTGGAATTTGTTTTTTGTCTTTCTGCCTAGGGAAAGGCCATGGAAAATCACTGGGAAAAGCAGCCACTAATACAACAGGCTACAAATAGATGTGTGTTTTCTGTGTGAAGAATACAGAGAACACATAAAAGGATCAAAGGCAGAACCCAACATGGCATCACCTCTTAGCTGCAAGGTTTTATGGAGTGGATGGGTGTCCCTGCTCTGTGTCCTTAAGGGACTGAGCATTCCTGTAGACCAGGATGGCTCCTGGAGGCCCAGCCCAAGGCAGACCTTTGTGCAAGAGCCAGGAGAGCAAACAGCAGAATGCAGGAGATTTGTGAGGTCCTTGCAGCCACTAAATCCCCAGAAGCTCCTAATGACCTTCTAAAAGAAATTTTACAGGCTAAATTATCTCCTAAAGTCATTTATAAAACAGTTTAATACCTGATTAGTAGGATAACTCGAATTGTTAGGAGCATGGACTGGGTCATGTAATATGTCATATCTAGCTACTGTGATCCCCAAATTCTCTTTCATTTTTCCTTAAAAAGGAATTAAAAGCTTTCTCACATGGAAGAACCGACCAACCTGATAAAGGGGACACCACTTTTATTCTTTTTATTAGGTGAGCACAGAATGGCTGAGAAATTCTGAAGGACTATTGTAAAATACGACAAGTTCTTTCAATTTGATTTTTAAAGTCACAAATTAGAAGCAACTGGAAAATCATGATGCATGTTCCCCCAGCCTGGAGTAGCAGTGATGAATCAGTTTGCAGAACAGACCCTCATACCTGTGCCATATTAGCTGTTAAAACTGGGGTATAGAACTCATTTACATGCCAGCAGATGATATTTATTACATTATTGATTCATAGAAAAGGAAGTGCATATTAATAAAAAGATTAAATCTTGCAAGACTCCAGAACCTGGCTACTGTTCCCTGTGATTTGACAGAATCACATGCTGAAGGCTGTTAGTGATTAGGAGCAGAGATTTACAAGATTTTTAGGATCAGGGATTACTTCTATTATGGCAAGAATTCAATTTACAGTTCTTTGGGTACATTGTTTAATGATGATTTTATGATATCAACGTATTTCTTTGGAACACATTCGTTCAATTAAAAATTTTTGTAGGATATTACTAAGATGTGATATTTTGTTTCAAAGATATCATTTTATCACTTGATAACACAGTAGAGAAGTGAAAAAAATAATGTTTTGAGAAAGTTAGAATACGTGTTTTGGCAAAAAAAAATTTAAATGCAAATTTTTCATCCTGATGAGAGATCAAATGAAACTGATTTGAAATCAAATCAAATATCAGAAATTTCTTAGGGAATTGAAATTCAGTCACTTCGAATTAGACTGGTACATCAAAATGAGTAAAGATTTATTTAACAATGATTGTGCTGTTTTTTCTAGTGGTTGTGATTATCTTAGGATCACAGCTCTACACGAAAACCACATTAAAGCATGTCTTTAGGTTATGTATAAAACAACAATAATGTTTTCTCCTTTGTGTTGATGAAGAAGCAATGTTCTTCCCTTTTCATCCTATTGCCATTTTAATCTTTTCTCTGAGAAAAAACCCACAACCAAACAAAGTGAAAAATTGTAAATCTCACTGGACTTTCCCCTGGATCCATGCATTCCTTTCTTTCTTTTACAGCCATATGTTTGTCTGTGAATCCTGGAAGTGTTAAAAATCTTTCATAGCAAATTCTCAGCAATAGGAAAAGTCCAACTCATCATTTCTTGGAGGGCAGTTCAAAATTTTTATCTGTCCCAAATATATTTGTACTCATTTGATGCAGAAAACAAAACAACCATGTAAATCACAAAAGTGGATTTCCCTCTGGCCTTTTGCTGAGTCAAGTCACTTCTGAGTGATCAACCACAACTCTAATTTGGGAATGCACCCTCTGCACCTCATTTAAATCCACTGATGCTAAAAGATTTTTCAAAGGCACAAAGAACGTGATTTCCCCCACGTCACCCCTTCAGAAGGAGCAAAGCATCGAATTCCTAATCTCGTTTTCCTGCTGGCTTTTCTCCTCTCACTGTTGTCTCCAGAGCTGCATGGCCACAAGGGCAGCCAAAAAAACTCTGCAGGTTGTCAGGGTTGGTGTCACCTCTGCCCTTGGAGATGCTCGAGATCCAGCCACACCTCACCCTCATCCTCCTCACCTGCCAACACATGCCCTGAGCAGGGACATGGACTAGAGGGCCTGCAGAGCTCTCTGCAGACTAAAATAATTCATGAACTATTTTATTTTCATTATAAGTTTTTCATTTTTATAAATTATTATCATTTCAATATAAATTTTTAATTTTGGTTTAATTGTTCCTTGCTTTCTAAGGAATGTTTCCCTCACCAACCTCACTGCTCAAGATGAGGAAACTTGGATTTTGTTGGGTTTGTTTTGTTTTTTATTTATTTATTTATTTTTATTTATTTGTCTGTTTGGGGGTTTTGTTTGTGGTTTTGTCTTTGCTTTGATTTGTAGTTTGGTCTCTTGCTATTCTTTGGGGTTTTGCACTCCTTCTGTACATTCTGAGCCTCCCAACACCTTGACATAATTATCACCGAGGAATTCCTCCCCATTGGTGCAGGGTTAATTTGGAAAGGAGAAAAAGGAGTGCTCTTAAGTTTTTTTTTTTAATTGCTATTCTGCCTCCTGGATAGCTGGTGATCATTAGCATTGGCCTAAAGGTTCTCGTGTCTTCCATTCTGCTTCACCTGGTGCTGGTGATGCTCCAGCTGCCACATCTGCTGCTCTGCCACCCTTGTGCAGTGGCAAAAACAAAACCTTGGCCTCTGCCTCACCTGCAGCAGCTCAGAGTGTCAGATTATTCCACACATAAAGCTGCAGTCACTCTCACATTCCAGTGGGTGACCTGGAGCATCTGAGTCACCTATTTCTGCTGCCACCGAGGCAAAAATTGCCAGTGCCAGAGCTGGGACAGACAAAAAAATGTTTGTTCAAAGGCAGCAAATCAGAACCCTACAGTGCAGTTAGCTGCTCATTTCTTCTGCTGCTGAATTGAAGAAGATAATGTGAATTGTTACTCTATTTCCAGCCATGGTCATTAATATGTTAGAGATATTATTATAAAACAATAATAATAAAAAAAGGAGCCCTCTTCAAAGCTCTCTTGTTGACTTCCCCTCAAACCTGATATTTATGGATTTTGCTTAAAATTTCACAAAGCCCAATTGCTCGACATAATCCACTTATTGCTCTTCAAATGCATCCATTTTGTTTTACAAATTGCAGAAGCCTCATTTAGAGACCAAGGAAAGCTCTTTCCTGGTTAATTTCTGGCAAAATTCTCAGTGCTTCTTTCTAGCCCTCTGCTATTCTGAGTCCCTAGATTAAAAACATATTATTCTGGCACTTTCAGTGTGATTCAACTCTTGTGAATAGGTCTGCATTTTTACATCTGAAGCAAAAGCAATCTTTGCTCAACTAACACTTTATGAAAATCAACTAATAGAGAAGAAAAGCTGATTTTTATACTTGGGGAATTTGAGGAACCCCAAGCATTGTTCCCCATGCCTACTCCCAAACAAGGGTCTTTTAGGCTTTTTAACATAAAAAATAGCTTCATGCTTGGCTCATTACAGCGAAACCACTGCAGATTAAACCTCTCTATCAATTACAAGCAGCTGAACATCCTTTAGCATCAAACAGAATGACAAAAAGCTACACTATAATGAGTAATGGCTAAGGCCAATTGCTATTTAATTATGTAGATGACTTAACACCCTTTCATTGATGTTATCTGTGCGTTTCAGAATGGAAGTTATCACGCATTGCTTTGCTCCAGCTCTTACAGCAGACGATGGCAGAAGCAAAAAAGGAATCCTTTCCAGAGAGAAATGGCAAAAAAACTAGAAAAACGTGTTGGCCCAGCAACACAAGTCACACTTCAGCGTGCAGCCAGAGCAGAGAGGAGCTCCAGCACACAGAGGGAAAAGAAATTCACACATGACAGCTTAGAGTGGGGAGGGAGTGACAGCAGCAGGAGCTGGGCCACGAGCAGCTCCCAGGAAGTTCCCTGCATTTTGTAAGTGGGAGATAAGGAGGACACTGAAGTTAGTCACAACACGAGAGATATTGCAGATGGGAAGGACCTGGCAGGTCATCTGGCCATCCCCCTGCCTGGGCAGGATTATACTTCCCAGTATCTTCTCAAAAAAAAAAAGATTGCACAGAACAATTTCACACGGGCAGAGGAATGGAGAAAAGGACATAATGGATCTCTTCCATCTCTAACTTCTGCAAGTCAAGGGGTCCAGCCTGCAGCTGCTGGGAGATGGCCTTGGGCACAAACGCTGCAAGGGCTGGGAGAAAGGAAATTTGGAGAGAAATTCTACCCCCAGACCAAATCATGCAAGCGTATGCAAAACGTGCTGTTTGATGTTAGTGAGCACACAAATCACCCCAGAAAGGACATTTTCCATTCAGGCACAAAGAGTGACACCATTTCTGGGGGGCGTGGTGCAGCGTTTTTGGCAACTTGTGTGTGAGCCTCGCCTCTTTTAGACTGACACATCTGTACTATCCAAAATTATATGTATGAAAGAAATCATTTCCGTTCGTGTTATAGATGAAATCTTGCACTTACAATCATTTGAGCTTCCAGTTTGAGACTGTAAAAGCAATTATTAGAATAGAATAACGGTTGCTTGTATAGCTGCAGTAGCAGAATGACATAGTTTGTTTAGGAACTATTATTTTTCCTGAATTTAATGAAAATAGAAGTACTTAAAACTATGTCAGGTCAATATTAGGTAATACATGTTTTTTTATACAAGTCTCACGTGAAAAATTTCAGAATATCAAGAAAGCACTAAATTATGTTTCCTTACAATTCTTAAGAGAGGTATAAAGGAGGGGGTAAAACACTAGAAAATGCAATTAAAAGAAAGTATTTTAAATCCTTCTTCCAGGAAATCCTTACATGTGTTTAAAGCTAAGAATGAGGGAATCCTGCTGATTAAACCTAACTATAAATATAGTCATTTGCTGAATTTGAACATACAAGCAATTAGAGAATGGGAAGAAAAAAAAAATAAAACAGACAAGCTGTTGGCTGGACAGATCTTAAAATAAATTGGTTTGCCAAGGCAAGGTTTTGTAGAAATTAGAAATTTAGATCTGTCTCCATTTTGCATTCTCCCTCAACATTAGGTAATTTTTGGGGTCACTATAATGTGATTGAACATGAAGGAGGACAAGTGGAGTTTCAAAATAGCACGAAGGCACAGGCATGTTTTTTACACAGACAGCAGTATTAGCAAAAGGCTAAATCTGAAATGAGAAATGAAAATAGAAAATGTCAGAACATCAAAGACAGTGTTTTGTATTTAGCTGCCAATGGCATGTAGGAAAATAGCTGCCAAATTACAACCATCTAATAGTAATCTGTAGATATAATGTTACGATTGATAATGTTGTTCAAATGTGTAGATTATTGTTAGATTAAATTCACAAAATCAGAGATTGTAATTTACCACATTGGCTTACATATCCACCATATAAACTTATGGAAACACGGAGCTCTGAAAGTTTCATTGATTTCTCTTCATTTGTTGTAACAAATTTGTAATTTGTTGTCATTTAAGTCTTTGTTAAATGTACGTGCTACAGATTAGAGTGCTTTACAGCTGCTAGATTCAGCAGCTTTTCCTTTTCAATAAAACTTTTTGATTTTATTTGAATCCTGAGGTAGCCTTTGAGTGTTGATGACAAAGCACAGTGGATGTCAGTGGCCAGAGGGAGCAGAGTCCTTTCCCAATTGGCACTTACCAAGGAGCAGCCAAAATTCCCTCTCCTGCTTCCAGGGTGGGGAGCTGGTGGTGGTGGAACAAAGCTGCCCTTCTCTTGGAGATAAATCCTCCAAAAAGAACATTTCTCATGTGGCCCCCAAGAACCTCAGAGCTCCTCATCTTCATAGGCTAGAGCACACGTGAGAGATGTGTGCCTTTCCAAGCAACACATAGCAAAGAAAAAAAAAAAAAAAGGACATTAAATCAGATTATAAAACCAATCAAATGATGTGTGTGATGAAATACCAATCAAGTGGAGCCACATATAAATTTCCCATATCAGTTGGTGTGGATTAACAGGCACAGAAATCACTTTCCAAAACAGCAGTGGCTGGAGAAACACACTTGTTATTTCTGTCCTCACGTGGACATTTCTGTCATTAATGGCTAAAGACATGATTGCTTTGGTGACCACTGCAGTTACCTGGAGTCTGAAACTCAGCTCAGACTTTTAGACACATGGCTGAGCACACGTTGCCACCACTGATTGTGTTCATCAAATCTGGACACAATTCCCATAGCTTGTATCAATAATAATAATAATAATAATAATAATAATAATAATAATAATAATAATAATAATAATTTTATCATAATTATAATAATATACCATTATAATGATAATTTTTATTATTATTATTGTTGTTATTATTATAAAGTATGTAGAAAATTAGAGATTCAGGGCAGTAAATTTTTCTCACTTAAAAATATAATTTAAATTATTAGAAAGCACTGTAATTTTTTTAAAAATATACAAGAAGAGTCAGTTGGCATTTACACACACACCACTGGGAGAGGCACCAGAGCTCAGTGACCTGGGATCTGTTTCCAGCCCCTGATTGTGTTTGTGGCACTGGGCAGGATGTTTTACACCTCCATGTCCATGTGTCTACATCCTCTTCCTCCACCTGGTCTGCTTTGTTTTTTTAAATTCTAAGCCCTTCCAAGTCAGGATTATCTCTCACCAGGTATTTGTATCACACTCAAACTTTTCACTTGGGCTTTCATTCACAGATGTTGCCGTTCTATCAATAGAATTTGCTTTTTTATTTACATTGATGTCATAGGAAGAGCAGTGAGGATTCTGCCAGGAATCCTACACTAAAGAAAAAGGAAGTCTGTTCTTATTAACTTTATTTTTCAAATAAATGTGATACCAAATAAATTAGTTTCATACTAAATGTTTTGGGCCTTGGTTGTTGTGTGGCATCAAATACTCTTTGAAAAAGCCTGTGAATGTGAACACAAATATATTTAATAGTTTGGTATAAAAATACAATTTCTTTCTATTATCACAAAGTCATGCAAAATTTTCTTTCAGATACTCGTTTGTCAACAGCAGTAGCAACGAAATGAGAGATAAGAGATTTAACTCAGGTAATTTCACAGAGCATTTTACTAAAGTCAGTCACACAAACTTCAGGAGCAGGGTCTAAGGTCTGTGAAGCAGAATGTAGAAATGGAACAGAGCAAGAATATTTTTTTACATTCTTCTTCATTTCATGGGGAATGTAGTAAGGAAAGACTTGTAAATTCCTAACATATATATATAAAAATACTTTCTATTTCTTACCTTTCAGGAATAACATCCTGGTTTTCAGACCAAATTCTTTGGTGACCTTATATCATTTAGTCCACCCTCAGTCTCATACTGGGAACCCCTCATTTTTCTCTCATGCAAAATTTTTTCAGCAGATCTCTTAGGCACCAGCAAATCTACATTCAGATATCACTGTGGTAACATTGAGGCATCCATGTAGCCAATATAATCTATTCCAAAAATGCTAAGTCCCATATTTTCTTTATATATATGTATAGATAAATAGATAGATAGATATAGATAGATGATAGATTAGATAGATAGATGATAGATATATATAGATGATAGATAGATGATATAGATGATAGATAGATATAGATGATAGATGATAGATAAATATATAGATATTGATGATAGACAGATGACAGATAGATGTAGATAGATATATAGAGAGATGATAGATACAGATGATAGATGATAAATATAGATGATAGATGATATAGATGATAGATGAGAGATGATAGATAAACAGATATAGATAAATAGATGATAGATAAATAGATAGATGTAGATAGATAGATATAGATAGATGATACAGATGACAGATAAATATAGATGATAGATAAAAATAGATAAATATAGATGATAGATGATAGATATAGATGATAGATAGATAGATAGATAGATAGATAGATAAATGATAGATAGTTGAATCTAGAGCAGAGTCACCAGCTTCCCTGCATGAAACCTAAAGAAAGCAGCAATTTATTTCTCAGTGGAACGTTGCCATGTGCATCATTTCATATTAAAATGGGATATTTCGGTAGAAAATGAATAAAAAGTCCTGGTGGCATTGTTTGTTCTCATGTGTCACATTTCCCCTCAAAACCAGAGGGCAGCAGGACTGGAGGGCTCCACACCACGTGGCCCAGAGAAATGCTTCTGGTCCAGGGAGCAGAAATAAAGGAACAGGAAGGTGGAGATGCTGAGAAAGCAGGAATCATTTGAGTGGGGGTGTAAGCTGGGCTTTGCACCACTTATTGGTGCTTTGTTATCAGTTTTGTTTGTTTTCCTTTAGAGCCAGGATTAATAGAAACACAACTGAGGTGATTTCTGTGTTCGGGCTTGGATGTTTATTGTATTTTATCAGAAATTACAGAAAGTGTGATAGCACCTCCAGCTCCTGCTAGAAATAGGAAAAATGGCTCCAGCTGAGGCTGCTTCAAGGCCTTTTAAAGCCAAACAAACCAATAAAAGTTTTACACTTACATTATTTATCCTTTTGACCCAATAATAGATTCCCACGACCCTCAGAGTGACACTGACTGACCAACCAAAGGTCACTGCCCGAGTTCTGTGAAGAAGATGATGAACAAAGAAAAAGACACCACCCAAATTTTTTTAACTTGTCTCATATTTACTACTATGTTGGATCCCAGGAATGTGGAGTTTTGGAGCTTTCTGTGCTTCCAGTCACAGATCCCCTGGAAAACACTGCACTGGAGCTGGAACCTTGGAAATAGGAATAATGAGTTAGAAATCACAAATGTGCAGTGGGTCAGATGTGTGTGTTTTCACTGAGTGCTGGCTTTTAATTTGAGGTTTTTATAGTATAGTGGTGGATATGGGACAAGATAGAGAGTTTTGGGTGGTGTATTTCTTCTTGTTCATCTTCTTCTCTTATAAAAACCTCAAATTTAAAACTCACCACTCAGTGAAAACACACACATCTGATCCACTGCACGTTTGTGATTTCTAACTCATTATTCCTATTTCCAAGCCTTCTCCAAGGTTCCAGCTCCAGAGCAGTGTTTTCCAGAGGGTCTGTGCCTGGAAGCACAGAAAGCTCCAAAACTCCACATTCCTGGGATCCAGCAATTTGTACATTTTGAATAGGTGATGTCTCATGAGCATCACGTCTCATTTAGCAGCACGATGATGCTCGGGCAGGCTGGGGCTGTCAGGATAATTCAGGTGAGGATTTCTGTGCTCCTCTCTGCTCCTCCTCCCTGCAGAGTTAAGTGCAGCCCTGATCCACTAGAGGCAAAGCCTTGCCTGTGCAGACTGCTGTAATATATCATTTTCACTTCATTCTTTTTAATTACTTTTTTTTTTTTTCCTGCAGAAGACTTCTACAACTACAGGCAATCTTAATCCTAATAAAGTGAACATTTAATAAATATTACTCATGCAATTCTTAGAGGCCCCGTAGAGTTCCAACATATAATCACTTTATTTTAAGCTTTGGGATGTAGATGATAAAGTGAGCAGAGGTGATTCAGAGTAAGGGCAAAACATTGCCACCTTTTTTGCTATGGAAAGACACTCTTCTGCAGTGTTTAAAATGGAGGGGAAAGCCCAGTGATTGATTAGCTAGTTAAGTGATAAGGAGGTATATCAGGCAGAGATGCAGAAAAGTACAGATGATAAGGACAATCAAGTATCCTCGATCTGAAAAAAAATTGCAGTGCTTTCTAATCATTTAAATTATATTTTTAAGTGAGAAAAATTTACTGCACTGAGTCTCTAATTTTCTACATACTTACTTTTTTCCCTCTTTTTAATTTTTTTTTTTTTTATTAAAGACAAAAGCTATGGGAATTGTGTCCATTTTTTATCCAGTGCTGTAATCTCTCCCTGAAAAGGAAATTAGTGCATCATCAGACTTTCATTTGTGCATATAACATTCATATTCTTTGATCTCTTACTGGCAGATTGTAATACTGATAATTATCTTATTCTCCTGTTTTTGATAATACCATGTGGCATTCTATTATGTTATACATTATTAACAATATTATACATCTAATACAATTCGACCAAATCAGGTTGTGGAAGCTGTACAGTATCAGGTAGGCTATTAGGTTTCAAATTAATGATCTCTATAGGTCACAGGCACACTGAGGATACTCATAAAATATTTTCATTGTGATTTTCAGGACCTTGTACAATTATATTAATATTTCAGATATTTTATGCATTTTATGTTCAAAGGGGAGGGATCTTCATGATTAGATGACAACTCTCCATTTTCTCATTATTCAGCCTCCATTACCATAAAATCCTGTGCTGTGGCAATTCTGCTTTTACTTAAGGAGTACTTGCAACAAATTTCATTAAAATTCCAGAAGCTCTACTGCTGCTCTGGACAGAGAGGTTGCTGCCAATCCAGAAACTTCTCTGACTGGGATGTCTTCAGATGAAATTTCAGAACCTTCTTCTTACTTCACTTTTGTTATTCTGGGACCCAAGAGACTCACTAATCCTTTTTGTCATTATTTATTTTAGCCAGTTTTTTTTTTTCCTTTTCTCTTTTTTTGTACAATTTTACTTGTACAAGAAGTATTTCTTTCCTTACCTCTGAATGCAAATTCAGTCTTTTGCTAATGGTCATTGTCATGAGGAGCCTTTTTTTTACACTTTGGAGCAGCTTCTACTTTTTGGTCTGGTAGGCAGCAGTGGTCTTCTGGAGGACTAATTTGAAAGAGTGTAACCATCCTTATTTATATATTATCTCTATCAAGAATAATTTTCCATTTTTTCAAGTAAATTTTAATTTTCGTAGCAAAACTTTCCTTTGTCTTTTTCTTTTTCTCTGTAAGGAAAATCTATTAATTTCTAGTGATTTTTAGTATTAGAAAATTTGGACTGCTATTGGAAACCTTCTCAGGTGTTTTATACAAACTGTATGGCTTCCAGAAGATTATCCATCACCAAAAAGTGAATTACATCTGAGGACTAAGTCCTAGTCTAATATAATTTAATCACAACCATGGTTACCCTATTGAAACAGATACATATTTTAGATTTTATTTTTTCCAGTGCCATCAATATTTTTATGTAGTTGCCAGATAACAGTGAAAGTGATAACAAGTTAGGGGCAGAAATAAAAGAGTGCTTTGAAATTTTCTTGAAAATGAAAATAAATAGCAGTAATTTCTTTTTATAGCCAGACCTGGGACATGTTTGTTTTTGCTGGCCTGCTGGATGCTAAGGCCAACCCTGCTTTGCTTTACTGCTCAAGGAGCAAACCCAGGCAGGTTTTGTGTGAAGTCTTCCCTGAAGAATTGGCATTTGTTCCAGTCCCCATGCCCAGAGATCAAACACTTACCAACTGCAAAACCAGAGCACGTGAAGGCTCCTCAGAGCAGAATTTCCAGTCACCCAGAAGGACTTGTCATCCCCTTTTGCCAGTCTTTGACTTTGGCCAGACACTAAAACCAACTCTCTGGGAACAAAGGCAAGTTCTCACAGCAACTGAGCTTCTGTTCATTTTTATGAGTATAAAAATAATTATCATTCACATCCTGCAAAAAGAAACAGAACTCAGCTAAAGCAACAAAGCAACCATGGCTAATCAGCATCAATAGCAGTGTGGGTTTCTCCATTTCCAGTTGGCTTTTGCCTCTCCCCCACTTTGGCTGGTAGAAGAAATTCCTGTTGTGAAGGGGCTCCAGGTATGCAGATACCTGCCTCACCAAACACTGCTGCTTCAGAGGATTCTTTTTTTTTTTTTTTTTTTTTTTTGTAATATATCCAGAAAAAAAGAGAAGTGGCATTCAGCTGTCAAAAGCTACAAAGTGGGGAAGGCTTTAAGAGAGTAGCAAAGGTTGAGAGAGGAAGCAAGGCACTCATGAGATGAGAAATTTGCACCTTGCTTTTCAGCATCCTTTTCCCCACTCCCTGATTCAGCAGAGAAGTAAACTCTGAGGGATTTAAACAAGTTAGGCAAATATTTATGTGCCTTGCAGGAAAAGGACAGTTTGCTGGATGATGTTTTATTGAATCAATGTTCTGCTGCATCCAATGAAAATCTAACCACAGTCAACTGCAGCTGACAATCCCATGCTTTATTTATTTATTTCTTTGTTTCCAAAGGTCATGCATTTGTATCCTTAACATCTCTTGTCTCCCATTTATTATACTATTTAAGGGTTGGTTAATCTTTACAATATTGAATTATGTTCGTTTCTAAAGCACAATTTCCCTGTTTCATTTTTTTTACTAGAAAATTACTGCACGTTTAAAAGGTTATGAAAATTAATTATACCAATATTTACTCACATCTGTGGCATTAGAAACTGCTCAGAGAGAAAAGGGAATATCCAGATGTCTTCTATTTGTGTTGTAGGAATTTAACAATTGGCTTTAGATTTTTTTTCCCCCTGTAGTTAAAAACAAATACATATAGACATATACATACAGACAATCTTTACTCCACACACTCTTGCATTATCACACTGCCTGAAGGCAGCAAACTAAATCAGTGTTTTCTACGTTTTTTACAACCTCTTGTGATCAATCAGGATGACAAACTTTAAGTAATCGTATTTAATTTCTTCTAATAGTAAAGGTTGGTTACTAGTCATGACTTAAGTCTGAGGAGGGAAAGTAGTATTTGTTACCTCAAAATTTGTGAAAACAACCCTGAATGCACACAGAAAACTGCTACATTTTCTTATGAAATAAGCTACCAATTTTCACTGTAACAGTACTAACCTTCAAAAGATACTCTTTTTTTTTTTTTAAATCTAGGAATCAATTTCCTTTAAGTTTTTTATTTCATTCTCACTGGAGTAAGTTAAAATTTATACCATATAGTAGCATTAAACCTCATCTTTTCCTTCCCTCCTGAATTTTAGGTATTTTCTATAATCAGACAATCCTTTTGTTCTTATGGACTATAGGATGTACTTTATTTTGGCAAGGTATTTTATAATCTTTTGTCATTGAGCAATAAAGTGTTTTACTTTATTTATCCTTCACAATAAACATGATTTTTTCGGGTTTGTCTTCATATTCACATCAAGATTGATACAGGCTTTGCTAATTTATTGTGCATAGCATTATGGAACATAAAATTTGCAATTTAATATAAGTATTTGCTATAGGTGCCATTATGTTAGAAGAGAGTTGTAAATGTCTCCAGCATTTGTTAAGTTTTATGACTAATCCTCATTCTAAGTGGTCCCATTAGACAGAGCTGCTGGTTTTCTTCCATACTTATCCTTTTTCTAGGCCTAAACCCTCCCTTTCTGATAAAACCATTAAAGAACTGATAGCAGAGGGTTAAAATGTTTCTAAAGATCATGGGAAGTGCATGCAGTGGATTCAGGGGGTGGAAAGGAAGATTGGGTCTGGTAGGGCTGGGAAAGGGAACTGGGCCCTGGGAATGAATATTGAGCTTTGTTTTGGTTTTTTTCTAGCTCATGTGAAGCTCCACCTGTGTAGTCATCATCTGAAAAATTATATGATTGTTAAATGTAACAATTGTTTGGTAATTGATTATGATTATTGCTTAATCATAATAAGAATCACAGGAAACGATGTAATTGTAACAAGAATCATGAGAAAGGATATTTGGGAGGCCCAATGAAAATTACAGGAATTCATGCTTGGATAAGATCAATGCATACAATAGAACACTATGGGTTTAATAATTAATTATATAGTTATATGATGAAAAGGGTATAAAACCATGCCCATCTGGGATCTATGTCAGAGTCAGATTTGGGTCTGCACTCCTGATTCCCAGAGCTCTTCAACAAAGCACCTGCATGGAATCATTTTATTATCATGTGTTTCCACACTAACAGAACAATAAAATTTCCAGGAGCGCTTCATTGCCTTGGGCAATGCTTATTTTGCAAAATGCTGTGGGCAAACCCAAACCAGCCCTGCAAAAAGGGGCTGGTTGGGCTGTCCAGAGCCCCACCTTCACTCTGAGCTATTTTTCTGTTTGGCTGAGATGAAGCTGAGCCCACCCAGGGCACAAAAGCCAGGCTATGGAGAGCAGCTGTAAAACCTGTGCTGGTGACAAATTCGTGGCTACGAATTCCACCACTTGGCTTCCAAGGGAAAGGCTGCACAGCTACACCTGCACTGCCTTTCACCACCTTGGTCCACAAAATACCTGCTCTGTCACTGGTTGGACAAAGCCACTGAAGTGCTCTCATGCTCCAGGAATAGCAAGGAGCTGTGCTCTGCACTTCCACACTTTTTGGAAACACCACCTTCCAAAATGATGCTTTCTGTGGTTCCTGCTAAAAACTAACAGACTTGGACAGTTTTTCTACCTGTTGGAGAAAGGCTTTGGATAATACTGTGCTGGTTATGTTCATTTTTTAGGGCAGCTTGCAGTTTTAGGTAGACAGACACCATCACTGCTGTCACTCTCATCAGATGTTGAGGCAGCTCTCCAGTATCACATCTCCAGGTGAAATGGCACCAGCAATCTGTGGTTCATCACACAGAAAATTCTGTTGATTCACCCAAGAAAGGAAATACATCAATGAGAATGAAATCAGGGAACCCTAAATCGACACTATACCCAGGTTTGTTTCACTCATGCTGTTGTAAAAGTTCCTCCTGTAGCCTAAGTGCTACATCTCTTTAATAGTCACCGATTTTAATGGAAAGAATGAGAGTGACCTCCACCTATAAACATAAACCTGATCAAATTGGATTTTTGTCCTTGGCACTACTCACAAACTGTCTAGACACACTCTGGGGCAATCCTGTAGGTTGAGCAAGGGGATGACAGGATGATCTCACGAGTCCTTGCCAACCTCAGTTATTCTGTGAGTTCTAGGGATAATGATGGATTTCCTGAGAAGTATCTAAAATACAACCTTAGAAGACCTCATGTATTTATCCTGTTAGTTATGTGACTGATAATGTTCACAGGAATATATTTTCCCTTCTTAGAGTACAGTTTAGAAAAATCAACAATACACGCCACTGTTTCACTACAGAATTCATATTCTCGTTTTCACCCCAAGTTTACTTAGCCTTGGAAAACAGAATTTAGTCTTGGCAGAAGAAAAACAAGGATGTGTAAGCATTTCCTGTTGAAGTGTGTGTTCTGTGGGGTAACCACAGAGGGAATTTAATCTCTTGAAGTTTAACTTTCTAAAGCCTACTGTGACTACAACATGGATAAGAGACTTGTCATTTTATTAATGAAGAGTGACCAGTTGTCACCCCCACATGGGAAAAAGAAAGATTGTGACACATTAGCAATGAAGGACCATGAGACAAACCAAATGTAAATACCGATGGTTTAAAGAGATAATTAAAGCTCTTGAGACTGCAATTATGACAAGGCAGCATGACAAGGCACATGTATGTCGACAGAATATATTTATATTGACAGAATCTGTCCAAGAAATCCTTTTTGTACAATATATGTGTCTGTCACAGCTTTGGACTGCACATGCTTTTATTGACTTTGTGCTAACGTAGATCTTGAAATTTGTCCCTTTGCCTTATTACTCAATGACACTTGGTTAAATATATTGTGTTTTCAAACACCAGGGCTTCCTGAAGCTATTTTTGTGGAAGTCTGAGTTCAGTGTGTACATTACTAAGTGATATTTCCTTTCCATTCCACGGATTATGCACATTCTGTTACTGTCACTCACAGAGCCCTGGTTTACACTGGATATGTGAGCACAGTGTGGATATTCTAACACTGTGTGTCCTGAGAATCCAGGGGGCTATCAAAGTCAGACCTGATCTTAACACATGTGGCTAATTTTCTAAGGAATTTTAAAATACTCAAATCAGAATGTAAGTAATTCTAGCTTAGAAAGTTTTATTTGAGGACATCTGTTAGAGACAGGCAGACCTGAGAAACAAAACTACCACCATCAAGTTCATCTCTTTTGCTTTTGGTAGCCAAAAAAAGAAAAGAAAGAAAACAAAACATGCCTTACATGCCTATGCATATTGACACATAAAAAGAACTACATTATAAAAATAATTTGTATATACATAAACTGAAAGGTAAAATTCAGCATTTGTATACAGAGATTTATTCATCTACACTTTGCCTATTGAAGAAAAAAAGGACAATGCACAACCAAAGTGCAATGCTCAGGTAATAAATGCTTCAAGCTTGCCAATAATATTCTTTAGGTAATAAACATAGAAATAGATTACAAATAGTTTCAACAGAATCTTTATCTGGAATACTTCTTTTTGATTAATTAAAGTTATTTTTTATTAACTTTACTACTTGTAACACCTGATTTTATTATGCCCGCAATTAACATACACCCTGTTTTATTCACCAAAACAAAATAAGAGATAACTTACTTTCCATTAAGACTTTAGTATTCAAATCCTTTAAAAAAAATCTGGTTAGATCTACAATTGATTCCACACTCAACTTTGTAACTCGGTTGCCAGGAAGAACAAAAAATGTCTCCTTTAAAATATGCTCCAGCATTTCGTTCCATACAACTCATAAACTCCAGAAATCAGATGATGAATTAAGAAGAAAATCATCTTTCATTAGTGAGTAATGCATTTTGAAAACTTGGGGCTTGATAAAGGAGAGCTACAAACGTGACTTACTGTTTCAGAAAAAAAAAAAAACCCTAGCAGACAGCAGGTCCAAACAAGATCCATTTTCTTCCTTTACAGGAAACTTCCTTGTTTCAGGCAGCCTGGTTTATTGATTTGGAAAGGTCAGTGATAGAATCAGGGAGATTTAATGATAAATGTGAAGGTCTGCTACAAATGACTAATTTCCTACCATTCATGATTGTATTAGCTCTTGGTTTCCTGACATCTGGGTGGACATTCTGGGAAGAATCTTCTGCTGCTTCTCATTGAATTATGGTGTAGAAACCTTCTGCCTGTTGACTCTGCTCTCACAAAACACTGAGAAAGGGTTAATGTGGGGATTCTTTTTGTTTTTCTTTTTTTTTTAAGTTGCAGATTTAATCCTGTTCATAACTGTGCAAGGAATCAGCCCTTCTGAGAGGGAAATGTACTTGGAGGAGAGGACAGCCTCTCTTGGCTATTGAAAATTCATGGCTAAACTCACAATTCCTAAAAACTCAGATTTTTCTCAGGTCAATTCATTCTGGCTCCCTCTCAGTGCTCCAAGATTGTCATAAGGCTTCTAAGGGTTCAAATATGTCCATAAATACATAAATGGTTGAGATGAAGAAAACCTAAAAGTTTCTTTTTCAACTCACTGTGAGATAGAACAGAGCAAAAGTTTCTTAAAGTTTTCTCGTGGAGACATCATCAATTGGAAAAGGGGAAAAAAAATTAAAAGAAATAAAACCCTGAACTCTCTGCTGTAGTTATACTAATAGAGAACAGTCAGTATTTTAAAGAAATCATTGGATTGTGATGACAAGATATACTCTGAAGCAAAGAAGTGGAGGTGAGGGGCTGGGTTAGCAGTTTCCTCAGACACAGCATTGGAGAGAAAAATAAATAAATAAACAAATAAATAAACAAACTCTCACTTTTGCTCCTATTTCTTCCACTATCAACTCCAGAAACTTCTCCTGATATCTGGGAGGTGTGGTTCTTACTAAATTCTGCAGCCTTGCTAAAAGTTTAAATACTGTCGAAAAAATAAAGCCTCTTTCCTTATCGAAACACAAATAGTCATTTCCTCACTGAAAAGGCACAGTTTTTACCCAGTGCTAAAATTTAACAATTCTGGAGACACTACATAATCACAGAATTATGGAATGTTAAAGGGCTGGAATGGACTTTAAGGATCTCTTATTCCCCAGCTCCCCTGCCCCAAACACTTCCAGAGCTGTGGCATACACAACTTCTCAGGGAAACCTGCTCCAGGATCAGCCCCAGTGATAAATTTCTTCCTAAACTGGACCAAATTGATCAAAGAAGCCTTTCTGGAGTCGCTTTTCCAAGGGAAGTTGAACAATTTTAAATCTTTATTTTATCTTTATTAGACTGGGCAGGTGTAAGGCACAAGTGAAAGATTTCAATAATAAACTGCAGTGAACTTGAATGGGCCAAACTGCACAGATGTTGGCCACACTGATTTGCCTTACCCTCCCTTCCCCAAGCCAGTGTTCCATGAGCCCACAGATCTCCTTTAAAAAAAAAACCAAAAAAACAAAAAAACCCAACCAAACAAAAAAAAACAAAAAACAAACCAAACAAAAAAAAAAAAAAAAACAAAAACCAAACAAAAAGAAAAAGAAAAACAAACAAACAAAAACAAAACAAAAAAACAAAAAAAAAAACCAAAAAGAAAACAAAAAAAAACCCAGGAAAATCAGAGTTTAGGGGGCAAAGTACCAAAAACAATCCAAAAAGATGAAAAATGATACATGTCTATATAAGATGTAAATGTTTCCATCCTTAGCCATGAAGTCAGCTCCAAGCATTGCCTGATCACCAAGCATGATTCCCATTATCAGGGCTCAAATAAACAGAAATTCCTGCACTGAAATGATTGTAATCACTCACTCAGCTTGGTAACACATTAAACATCTCCCCAGCAATCACACACAGGGTGGTGAAGCCTTCAAACAGAATTATTAAAATGCTTTTCTAGATTCAAGGAGCATGGGCCTAAACACAGATAACAACCTGAACATTAAAACACAAGTTTCAGCTATCAAGTTGTAGCTTTAATTGTTGGTACAGGGACATCATTTCCTTTGTGAACATGTCAATACTTTTTAATTTTCTTTGGATTACCACAGGCTCCAAATGGAATATTATCTGATATTATTAATGGGATAAACTTGAAGCTTTTTAGAGCATTGTACCAGGAAGAGGCCATTCAAGAAAAAACTTTAAAATACCTCACTTTATCAATTCTTTCACCTCCAATATAGATGTAATTTTCCTTTAAAAAAAATGGATGACCACAATTTGCATTTCCTTGAGACACTGACACAATCTTGTGACAGACAACACATTTGAAAATTCTGTTATGCAATTCTCTTTACAACATTTTTCTAATCATTAATATTTTTATTTTAATTTTTTTTTAAAGTATTGCATTTAGAAATATTCTTGACAAAAGAAGAATCCTGCAACTTTTTTAAAGATGAAGAAGGCTTCAAAAATCTCTGTTTATTCTTAATGCCATTTCTTATAAAGATAAATCCACATGGATAGTTCTCAGGATTTCCTGCAATCTCAAAACCTGAAGTGATCCATTGGAATGAAGGATACCCACCCATCTGAGATGATGAATAATGATATGAATGATCCACATCTATTCAGATCTGAAATTCAAGTCTAAGTCTAAGCCCTTTATTTTCAATCTGGTTAAACTCTAAAAATGGGGAGATAAACCTTAAAAGTTTGCATTTGGTATTCTGCACTGACATGTTGCTTCCTTCTCCCTCTCTTCTATTGCAAAAGTTTTAAAATCTTAAAAGTCATCAACATTTTTACACACTCAGAGAGCACTCAGAAAATCTAGGATTATTTTTTATGTGGCATGCCTCTGCACCCTGGTTCTAGTATTAGCTTATAATTGTATATTTTTAAAGATTTCTGAAGCATAGGTCAGTGTATTAAATAAATATAATATAAACCAAAACAAGTATATGTAATAAACTCTGTTCTGAAAAGTATCACTGGAAATGATTGGAAGTATCACCAGATGTTTTCAGAGCTCTCTCACAACATCTGTCCCTGGAAACATTTACACTACAGCCTGGGAAGTGCCAGGCACAGATTGGGTCAGCAGCAGAAAATCTGGATGGGCAACGTGGTTGTTTTTACTGTTTGACTGGCCTCGTGCAAAGGTGTGATATCTTCGTGTGTTCAAACAAAACAAACTGGAAATGCAGCAAGTCTACATAGACACATCACCAGATCCAGCTCCAAGGAAAGCACTGAGAAGGTTCAACAAGCCTGGTAAGACAGGAACACATTTCAGTATTTACCAGTTGTCTCTACCCAGCGTGAAAGAAGGGCTTGTCAGAGGTTTAACTACAAAATATGCTCGAAATCAAAGCAAAGCTTTCTCATGTGGGAAGTTGCTCCCAGTCCTTGCATGCAGGAGCTGGATTTGAGGGGAATGTGAACCCTGAATGTCATGGGGTTTCTGCTATTCTTTTAAGAGAATCTCATTATTTTTACAGTCATAAGGGGGGGTTGATATGCACAACATGCTGTGGCCAAGAGGAAAATTAGCATTTCAAATGGCTGGAGCTATTGTACTCTTAAGTAGGCCTGTTGAACCCATCATTCAAGCAAGGGAAACAAAGCAGATGAAGGGCTTTGGCAATAGTTTTCATGGAAGTCGATTCCAAAGATGGTTTGTGCTGTAACTAAGATCTGGGTGTCCCCTCAGCCAGTGCAGCAGCCGTGCTTTGGGAAGCCACAATGCCATCCTCAGCTGTGCCTATGAGATAAGGATGCTGCCTAATAGGAACAGTTCTAGGACAAGCACAAATGAGATTACTTGAAGAAGACCTTAGGTGTGCCAAAACCTAGGCTGACTTTTTTGTCTTGGGCTGTCACAGCTGGGAAGGCTTAAGCATGTCTATAGTAGTGTAAAAAGGAAGTTGCAGACCAAGATTTTCAAGGACAGTGTCAGTGAAATAACACAAGCCTTGGACTTGCAGAAAGAGCCCAAAGAACTAAACCCATTAAAAAACTGGCACATTACAAATTTGCGCTCTGTTCAGCAATTTGGCAGAATCCATTTATGACAGATTTCATGTTGGGGATTGAGTCCAAAAACGACTCCTCCCCTAATTATGAACTGAATCTCCCTCCCATTACTTTTTCCTTTTATTTTTTTATTTTAAATTGCAATAAAAACAAAACAAAGGGAAATAAAACGACTTTGTCTTGACTCGTGAAGAAACACGAAGGATAACGAAGGGCAAGGACGTGACCTTCCCCAGCAGGGGACCTTCCCAACTGGAAAATTTGGAGAGCAGCAGGACCGTGGGATTTGAGGCACCAAGCTGGTGGAGTGTGAGTGTGTCACACAGGTGAAATGCAGTCTCCAAGGGGAGCCAGGCATCCCAAGCAAGAGCAGCCCTGCTGGTTGGTGGCCAGCTCTCCTTGGCATTGGGGCTGTGGCAGATGCTCCTTTAAACTTCCACCCTAAAACTTGCTGGAAGAAAAGTTATGGCAGTAGGTGAAGGGAGATGGGAGGAATAAAATGGGGAAAAACTAGTAGATGGACTGGAGACTGAAACAAGCTGGCTATGGTGCAAAAGCACTTGAATTGTCAATGTGCAGCTAATGGTTCTTGGTGCCAGCTGTCCCTTTGGCTCCCATCATTTTTAACTTTGGGTCATTATAACATAATACTTCTGACAGTTACCAAGTTTCCCTTTGATCTCTCAGAGCAAATTGATTTTTGGTTTTTTGCATCTATGGCAATACTTTGACCAAAATTACACAGAAAAGTGGGAAAACATAATATTTGACAGTGTGAACTCCCCATCGGTTCATCTTGGAAATAATTTACCAAGAAAAGGTCTTTCCAAAGTCTAGTCTAAAACTGACTTTGCATGTCAGGAGATTCTTGATTGCCACGACAAAAGTGAATTTTATTTTACATATACCTGTGCCATTGTAGTTTGATGTGAGACTTGAGACTAAGAGCACTGACTTTGGAGGGTTCCTTAATTTAGATCAGCTGCAAAAGTATAATCCAAATTATCAGCACAATTTTCAAGAGTGTTTATGTAAAACAGAAACTCCAGTCCAGGATTTTTCATGCATATTCCATTCAAATTTTCTGCCTGAATTTTCCCACATGAAATTACATTTAACTTATATGGCACTTTTTCCTTCTAAAGTACTTTCTTTATATTTATTTCATTTTCTCATTTAATTTCATGATGAATGCCAGATATAGAGCCTAAAATCTAGCAAGAAGAGTGAATATGAGGCACTGTCACTAGGAATCTGTGGGGCACCAACATAATGATTTCTTATTGAAAGATAAATTGGAATATATGTAATTCTGTAGAATAATGAAGCATACTGCTGTAATATAGTGATATTTGTTCATGGGTATTAATTGTAAAACATTACAGATAAATAATTGTGTGTATTGTTAAGCTGATAATAAAAGCATAAAAACAAAACAAAGGCATAAAATAAAAATGTATCCCAAAAGAAACTGTTTTTACTTGCTGTTCAAGTAGGACTCCATTGGTTGCATTTTCAAAAGGCATCATTTGTGGTGGCCTCTCCTAAGATCTAATGTACAATATGGCAATGCATTCTTTATATTGAACTGCTAACTAATGTTACACGTGGTAGTTTATCACCAACCTCTCCAAATTTTTGGTGAGTTTGGGCACAGGAGTGGCTTACAGAGTTCCTATCCTCCCATTCATTTTCATGGCATTGCAATAGAGATATCAGAGGCACGGATTATTACAGGTTTGGACAACTGTACGTGCAAGTTTCCTGTTTATCCACAGTTTCAGTAATCCTGGGAGTTACCACAAATATTTGTCCCGGGAAGACCCAGTGGGAAGTGAAAGTCTGGGAGGAGCTGTGGGAGGTGCAGGGAGAAGAGGAGCAAGCCCTGCTGATGTCAGGAATGGCCAATGCTGAGGGAAAAGCAGATGGAGATTGTCCTGCTTCCAGCTGGGAGAAAAGCACTGATGTGTTGTAGCTGCCTTAGGAAGGGTGCAATTGCTGCTGGGTGAGTTCATCAAAATTACCTCCAGCCCCTCCAGCCCCCTGGAATTGTGATGTCGATTAACTCTGGGCATTGTCTGCTATTGATCATTTTGGTATGACACTCCCAGTCCTTGGCAGCTCACAGGACTGTGTTTAGGTGAGGTGTTCACCATCATTCCTGCTGCCCCATGTGATCTTGGATTAACTAATCTACTTAGTTTACAGGGTCAAACATCTTAGAGCAATGAAAGCTTTGTGATAGTTCCATAATGCAAATGAAAAAGCTGTTGATTTCTGGAGCCAAGAGCTAACAAGTGCTACTGGTGACTGAGTCAGGTTTGTTGTAATCTTTACTTTGAAGATACGCTGGAGTTCTCCAAGGTTAATGAAGCACTTGGGGGAGAGCTTTTCTTCAGACTTTAGCTCTGTTTTATTCTTGATAGAACCATTAACTTCTACACTAACCTTTCTACTTGTTACTATTACACACATTCTGCCCACTAAAGCTTTATATTGATTTTTGCCAGGGAGTGCTTATAAATTGTAGGTTTAAATACACTGAGTTTTTGTTAGCATTGGGTGGGATACAGGCAGACAATGATTAATTTGTAGAATTTAATTTATTTTAGATATATGTTACAGTCACTTTGGCAACACCATTCTCATTAGGTTTTGTTTCTTGAATCATTTGCTCTAATTATTCCAGATATCTTTTTAATTGCTATAGTTTCCAGTTAAGAAAGTAAAATTTACAAGATATGATGAATGGTGTTAGAAAATACATTGAGATACTGGAAATTCTTCTGATCCTTCCAAATTTTTAGGACCTCATCTATGAAGAATGGGGCCAATGGGGCAGAGAACCAACAGTTCCTGCCCTCTGGAATTTAGCCATGCATTAGAAAATCCTGTGTTCTCCTTTTAACATTTTGATCTCCTATCTCTTAATTTTGTTTATGAAGATTTCATATTAAGATTCCAAAGAAACATTTTTCTTTTCCTTTAGTAAAAAACCTATGGTAAATAAATTAAAAAAAAACAACTTTAGGATTAACCCTAAATTTTTTAGAGGTTTCAAAATTATTGTTCTAGTTTAATTTTGCCTTTTAGTTTTCAAGTTGTTTGTATACCATCGTGTTGGTTTTGCACAGCCTGGTTTTTGGTAGTGGGGGGCACAGATGTGGCTTCTGTGAGGAGCTGCTGGAGATTCTACCATGTCCAGCAGAGCCCATCCCTGGGGGCTCTGAGGATGGAGATGCTGCTGGCCAAGGCTGGGCCAGTCAGAGATGATGGTGACACCTCTGTGACAACAGATTTCAGGAAAAAAAAAAACCAAAACAAAGTAGTGCAGAGTGTTAATTCCAGAGAAGAGGAGGAGGTGGGAACATGTGAGGGAAAAACAATCAAGGTCAGTGCAGAAGGGGATCCAGGGGGGATGCAGGGATCCACCCACAGCCCTTGGAGATCCATGGGGGATGCAGGGATCCACCCACAGCCCATGGGGATCCAGGGGGGGATGCAGGGATCCAGGGGAGATGCAGGGATCCATGCACAGCCCCTGGGGATCCAGGGGGGATGCAGAGATCCATGCACAGCCCATGGGGATGCAGAGATCCACCAACAGCCCCTGGGATCCAGGGGGGATGCAGAGATCCATGCACAGTCCTTGGGGATCCAGGGGGGATGCAGGGATCCAGGGGGGATGCAGGGATCCAGGGGGGATGCAGGGATCCATGCACAGCCCCTGGGATCCAGGGGGGATGCAGAGATCCATGCACAGTCCTTGGGGATCCAGGGGGGATGCAGGGATCCAGGGGGGATGCAGGGATCCAGGGGGGATGCAGGGATCCATGCACAGCCCATGGGATCCAGGGGGGATGCAGGGATCCATGGGGGGATGCAGGGATCCAGGGGGGATGCAGGGATCCAGGAGGGATGCAGGGATCCAGGGGGGATGCAGGGATCCAGGGGGGATGCAGGGATCCAGGGGGGATGCAGAGATCCATGGGGGGATGCAGGGATCCAGGGGGGATGCAGGGATCCAGGGGGGATGCAGAGACCCATGGGGGGATGCAGGGATCCAGGGGGGATGCAGGGATCCAGGGGGGATGCAGGGATCCAGGGGGATGCAGGGATCCAGGGGGGATGCAGGGATCCAGGGGGGATGCAGGGATCCAGGGGGGATGCAGGGATCCATGCACAGCCCTTGGGATCCACCCCCAGCATGTGACCCCCACCCCGGCAGTTTTGGGGGGACAGTTTGCCCACGGGAGGGACTCCCATTGCAGCAGCTTTGGCAGGAGTGCTGCTGGGGAGGTTGGAAGCCCGTGGAGAATTTCAGGGAGAGCTGTTTCCCGTGGGAAGGAACCCCACGGTCTCACAGGGCAGGATTCCTCTCCCTGAGCAGTGCAAGAAAACCCGGGGTGATGAACTGACCCAAACCCCCATCCTGCTGTTCCCTGCACTGCTCATGAGAATGGGGAGGAGTCGGGGGAAAAAAGATGTTTTTAAGAGCTTTCTTTACTTCTTATCCTCCTCCCGATTTTGTCAATAATAAACTTACTTTGTACTTCTAAGTTGAGCCTGTTTTGCCCTTGGAGTGTTTTCTCCTGGTCCCCATCTCAACACATAAATCCTAAAAAAGTTTAATTTTTTTTTCCTCTCCTCTGCCCAGCTGTAGCAGGGGAGGGTGAGTGAGCAGCTGTTGTGGGTGCCTGGCATTTTTGGGTAGTGGTGGGTTATCCTTCCTGATTCCCTTCAGCCAACGGATCATTTCCATTTCATCTCCACTTGAAACACTGAAGCACTACAGCTATAAATATTTGGTGAGTGAAATGTTGGTTTTAGCTGACATTTTGAGTCAAAGATGACTGTTCTGGTTTTGCTGTTTTTCTGGCTATATTTTCCAAACAGAAAATAATGCTCTAATCAGTGCCAATTTGTTGTTGGCAAATACAAAAATAAATCAGGGAATTGAGTTTTTCCTGGGGTTTTTTGATGACTATTTTTTTTTTTTTTTTAACCTCAGTGCAGGCAGTCAGTGAAAGCAGACTGCAGGTAAAGTGTATTAGGCTGGTTGGAACACTTGTGCTTTGCAAAATTACTTGTACTTTTCCTCCATGGGGATTTTACATCAAGGCAGTTATTTCAACACCATTGTTTTTACAGTGGATGGCAATAAAAGCTTGGATATTTCCCTGTTTGATTAGGAAAGAAACACATATACCCAGTCCTGGGACCTGAGCATGTTACTGCAATGAAGACACTTGGAAATGACTTTCCATTTTAAGAATTACTAATAAAAGAATTCTTTGCATTATGGGTCAAATTTCAATCTGTGTATTCAGGCTTGACTCCCTTGATTTGATTGCTCTATACATTTCAGAAATCATTGTAGCTTTGAACAAGATTTGCTTTCAATAAGACATTATTCATGTCTGCCCAAGAATTAGGCTTTGAGAGATTTGTACTAATATTTTCTATTATGTTGGTCAACAGGGTGGCATTCTCTAAGTTTCACTTTGATATTCAGATTCAAATATTCACAACAAAAATATGAATGCCTCATGATTGCAGCTGTGCAAATAGCAAGGGATTATACCAACTTTGAAGTTGGATTCTGCTCTTATTCTTTTTATTATTCATTTCCCCGTGAACAGTAATGGCAGAAATGTGGGGAACTTGCTAAAATTGACACACAATAATGCAGATTCACATCTGAAGTATTTGCCACGGCAAACAGCTCCTGTGCAACAGTGTGTGCACAAAACCAGCCCTGGCCCAGAGTGTCAGGACAGCTGCCTGCCACTAATGTGCATTTAATAAATTGCAATGGACACATGGGTACCACGACATCAATGCACTTTTGGACTGCTTAAAGCAGCCAGAGCTTCATTCAGCACAGGGGGAGTACCTGTGCTGGGATCCCACTGGATCCTGCAGAAGCAATGTTCCATGCATTACTCTGTGCTAGCAACGTGGTGAAAGAAAATTAAATGTAAACATTTGCTGTAAGCAGCAAAAAAAAAAAAAAAAAAAAAAAAGTCTAGTATTCAGCAATTTAGGTCGTGATCCCTCAGTCAGGAGGAAATAAGTTGTTGGTTTTTTTTTTTAAATCTGATGTTTACGAGCATTGCCAGAATATGAGAGTGGCTGGATAATTGAGAGGGGGGAAAAAAAAGGTTAATGTATCCTAATTAAATTACCTGAGCTTCTACTTATCTTTTCCTAAAAATAAAAAATAATTAAAAAACAAAATAAATAAATAAATGAAGTCTGAGTATTTTCACTCATTCAGTAAATGCATCACATAGAGGATGAAATATATGGGAAGAAAATGAGAAGAAAATGACCCCATCAGCTTGAAAAATACATTCAGATATAATACTTTAGGTATTGGTAGTCCACAGGCAAGAATGTGCAAATAGATAATATTTGTTGGGCAATTTTCAGTCGGAAATACAATCTTAAAATCGATGTCATTTGCAAGCAAGCTATGAACAAAGAAGAATTAAATCCACTAAATTAATATATTAATAACAAAAATATTTCTGCCTTCCTCAAAGCAGCCAAAATTTAGCACAAAAACAAGACCACACTTACTTAAAGGATTATGAACCACAGAATAACTTTTCAATAAACTGGAACAGAGTCTGAAGCAGAGTAAAAAAGCATGAGACCTTAATATAGAGGAATACTTGACAGTGAGCATTTCAGCAGCTGTATAAATAAAAGCAGCATCCTGGTGAAGAGAGGGATCAGGAATTCAGTGAAGGATGTTTCCAAGAACAAACACAACTCCATTTTGCTAAAGTGGAAACCAATTTAGCATGAACTGGTGAGGAAGGAAGAACCCCACCCCACAAACTTCTTCATGAACAGCAAAGCAATGAGAAATGTAATGTCACAAGTAAAGGTCTAAAAGCACAGATTTCAGCTCTGTTCAGCAATAGAAAAGGGCAAAATAAGATTCCAAGCTAAGCAGTTTTCTCTATTCAGAAAGCCAATTCCTTTTAATGGGAAAATAATTGGGTTTAAATTAGAAAACAAGAATAAATAAATTTCTCTTTTAATACGATGCAAGTCATTATTCATTCTCCACTGGACAACATCTGGGCTTCTCTCTCAGCTGTTCTCCACATGTTGTACCTTCCAAACTCTCCAGTGGCAGTGCTGCCCTTCCCAACAAGAGGCATCATCCTGCACTTTTTATAAAATGCAGTCCTGTGAACGTGAGTAGCAGAAGGTAACACTTCAAAACTGGGGTCTTATGAATCAGAGCTACAATTCTTCTAGAGATTATGTTGAATTAATTAGGATATGGTATTTTTCAGCTGAAATTCCCAAATTTTGCACCCAAATAAATAGGGAATTTTTGATTCTAGGTAAGTTTGTCAAGTGTTTTAAGATTTAAACACAGGGTCATTGCAAAGTCAGAGGTGAAAGTAACTTTGACCACTGCTACTCCAGATCCTTTTAAGAAATTTTATGCAGGCTGTGAAGTCATATGAAAAATTTCTTTTTGCAGAAATAGTGAGTAAAGGCCATATTTGTTTTCAAAAACATATGGTGTAAATTATGAATATAAATAGAGGTAAAATATTGTTCGGGAGGAATGGTAATGTGGATGAAAATATTTCCTTTGAGCCTCTTTTGAACTGCAGTGGAGAATTTTTAATACAGGTAATTCTTCTGGAGTCCTGAAAACCCAAACACAACCATGGGGTTCTAATATATAATAGTGTCTAAAAGCAGAAAAAAAGTACAAAACTAAAATGTGAAACCACCCATATAACAGAAGATGAAAGAATTGGAAAACCTTAATAGAAATGAGAGTTAAAATGGATAGGCAAATTATTTCTGTGTTATTACCCCAAACAAAACACTATGGCAAAAACATTATTTAAAATGGATCCGTTAAAGCAATTTGTAACTCATCTAACATTTGCATATTCCAACCTAGAATTTCGGTGTCACTTAAGATGTTACGAAACTTTACATTTACCTGTTTTTTAGAATCCTAAAAAACTAATAAATAAATGAAAATAAAATAAAATAAATAAATAAATGAAAAGTATGTGGTTTCCAATGCCTTCAGTCCAAGGGAATGCCAGGCTCCAACACTCAGTCCCAAACACATCAGTCAGGAAAATTTCTTCCTGCCACTCACATGCCAGGCTCCAAAGTGCTGCTCTTGCTCCTCCAGCTTTAATGCCACTGTTCCTTCACTTTGCCTTTTGCTGTGATGCAGAAAGCCCGAGCTGCACATCTGGAGCATGCACATCTGGAGCATGCACATCTGGAGCATGCACATCTGGAGCATGCACTGGAGCAGCACCAGCTTTCAGTGAGCCGGGTGGGAAGGCAGGGCCCCCGTGCAGGATTCGAGGCTCTGCCCTGTGCTGGGTTGGACAAAACCATCACAAAGGATAATTTTGCTGGTATCAGAAAAATCACCAAAACTGCTCCAAAACTGGCACCAGGGCTGGCAGACTTGGCAGAGAGGCCAAAGATTCAGTTGACCTAAAGACTAAACAATGGGGTTTTTTTTTTTTCCAGTGGAAATGCTCCCTTTAGATCAGGCCTGAGATACATTTACAGTGGCAGTGGTTCTCCATGACACAAAACTTTCCCTAAAAAAATAGCCCTAAAAAAAAAAAAAAAATAAAAAAGAAGAGCAGCAAAAGCTGGCTTAAGAAATGAATGTGACTAAGCCAGATTCTTTATCCATCCCATTCATTATTCAAAGACACACACACACACACAGATATACGTGCACATGTTTAAATACAAACTGACTGAAAACTAACCTGGCTAATTTTAACTCAAATTGTGACTACATATCTGATTTCCTTCTAAATAAACAAAGCAGCAGAGCATATTGACAGCATGCTGGTGCCTGCAAGAACAATTCTGTCCTCAGCCATGCCACCTTAACTCTGGAGAAACCCACAGATGTCAATGAAATGGTATTGGATTTGTGATGGAGTGAGAACAGAATATTGCCCAGCATATCTTTTTTTTTTTTTTTAGTATATTTTCTTTTAAGCAAAACAGGAGAAATCTTCCTTTGCTCTTCTGGCATCAATCAATGACCATTGCTCTGTTAATGTATTACAATAAAATACCTCAACGGTGCATTGAGCTGCTTGACTGTAATATATCAGCAGATCAATGGCTTGCAAAAAGAGAATGGTCAAATGCAAGACAACTTCTCCAATTAGATAATTTTCAAAGATTTCACACACTGAATTCATAATGACTTAAAAGAAATGAGTCCAGAGTGGTAACTGACCAACTGGAGATCTCACAGGGTTTTTCCAACTGTTATCCTCCTTCTAGTGCCCCCATTATGAAAACCAAAAATAATATCTATTTAATAAATTTAAGGATGCTTCTATCCAGATCTGGATACTTCAGCTTGGGCTCCTCTTTGCTGTCAGGAGACTTCTACCCACTGAAAAAAACCAAAACAAAACAAAGAAATCGAGAGAAAACATCAACACAGAGCAAGGGAGGTCTGCAGCCCCCATCCTCAGTGAAGGGAGTTTCCAGCCCTTTTGGATTCATCCATTTCCACAATAACCACCTTAAAGGGAGCCAGGTGACTGCTGCATCAATTCTTTCTAGCTCTGTTTTCCTCTAAAATTCCTTTCAGGTCCATAATGATACTTACACAGGGAGCTGGTGGTATTTACAGAGGAGACATGTACATATTTCTTTGTGTGCAAGTGGACATCTGAACACACAAAACAAGCAGCTGTCCTCCTAACATGTGTCATTTCTCCCTCCTCCCAAAAATTATAATCTTTCCTGGGGGTGAAACTGTTTGCATGAAAATAAAAATCTGTTCCATTTTAAAAGCCAGAGCTAAAAGCTTTGCTTTGCATGCAGTTGTTCTGCTATAAGGAATTTTTAAATTCATATATCCCTCTTTTTCATTGACACCATGTATTTCTGTAATGCTGCCTAATTAAGAATTGACAAACATCTTCATTGGTTGGGGTGGCATCAGCACTTGGAAGTTCTGCCTATAGAGAAGCCCTGGGGTCTCAGAGATCAGATTATAAATTTCAAGATATTGACATTTCTGATTTGTTCCATTCTTGGAATATAATCATGTTCCAATCTCTGCTTTGCTTCGGTTTCTTTTTTTGGTTGATATTTTTTGGTTGGTTTTGGAGGTTTTGGGTTTGTTTTCTTGGTTGTTGTTTTTATGTTTTGGGGTTTTTTGTTTGTTTTTGGATTTTTTGGTTGTTGTTTTTATGTTTTGGTTTGGGTTTTTTGTTAGGTTTTTGTTTGTTTTGGGGGCTTTTTTTCTTTTTTTGGTTGTTGTTTTTATGTTTTTGGGGTTTTTTGTTTGTGTTTTTTTGTTTGCTTTTGGGGTTTTTTTTGTTTTTTGGTTGCTGTTTTTATGTTTTGGGGTTTTTTTTTGTTTGTTTTGGTTCTTTTTATTTTTGGTTGTTTTTATGGTTTTTTTGTTTTGTTTTTTGGTTGTTGTTTTTATGTTTTGGGTTTTTTGTTTGTTTTTGGGTTTTTTGGGTTTTTTTGTTGTTCTTGTTTTTTGGTTGTTGTTTTTGTTTTTTTTTTTTAATCTCATTGAGAAAGGAGAAGAATAAACAAAAACCAAAACCAACCAACCAACAAAAGCACTTAAGCTCAACAGTTAGACCAGTTCAGTGCAGCCTTCCCAAGTAACAGACGTTTTTTAGAACAGGATCTCCACCTAACAGAAGTGAGAGGTGGTGACTTGTCAAAGAAATAACAAGAGTTAGAGGAGACTTGGGCTTTCCCATGTGCTGGGGATATCCAGACATCTCTATTTACCTGGCAGGAAATGGAGAGGGCCACAAGAAATGCTCCATGAGCTTAAAGGGTTTTTTTTCCAACCTAAATCATTTCATGATTCTGTGAATCTGTATCGTGCCTTCTTTGAAGCAAATCGAATCTATCTCCAGTGAAGTTCATTTTCTTTATCCAAACTTGTGCTAGAAGCACACAAGCAAACAATAATCCCGAGTGCCAAAGTATTACAGACTTCATCTAATTACTCAAAGCTCAGAGATATCTTAATTGAGGTTTGATTTTTTTCTTTTAATGGTTACATATGCCACGACAAAACCCAAGCAATGCATGCTAGAAAATGACTCTTCTCTTCAAGAGGGTATTTCTGTTTCTGCTCAAAACAAGGAATTGCAAAACATGCATAAAGAACTGAGCATAACAAACAAAAAATATTTTCCCATTACTCCAAACAGGAAACACATCAGAAAACATCAAAGACCTGAGATGATCTAACTGAGCACAGGTGTACTCTAAGGTCAGAACACCTGAAAGTTAAAATTGTCCACGCATTTTTTTAATCAGTCTCTCTCATTTTTTTTTGCTTTAGGATATGCTCTATTATTAGCACTAACTGTAATAGTAGAATTTAATAATTGAATATTAATAATATGCATTTTTCAATGCTAAGTAATCTCAAACGACTTTCCAAATAATTAATTCATCTTTACATCATATTTGTAAACAGAAATTAAACACTGCCTCGCCATTCTACATGGAAGGAGGAAACAGCATTCATACAGAAAGTTAAAACTGGGACTAGTTTCTATTTCTCAAATTCTGCTTACTGAAACTCAAAACTAAAAAATGCAATATAAAATATGGTGACAGTCTTAGAATTGCATGTGTTGGATCTGGTACCATCCAGAAGTGCATGAAAGGAATTTATAATACACTGCTTGTCATACAACACAGCCTATCTCACAGAAGTGCTGAGAAAACTTGTATGTTATTACCATTCAGCACCTGACAAATAGTATATGATTCCTTAATGACTCCTGAAGCCTTCAGATCTTTAGTCACAACGAAGTCAAAGACAAGTAAGGATGTCATCAAAGTCACAGACAGCCTCAAATAACTTGTGGACTGCCAGCAGATCCGGGGGCTGCCTGAAGCAAACAAGTTTATTTTGCTAACATATGTTAACAAACAGAACATCCCAAGCAATTGTCTCTCATGGACAGCAAATGAAACATTAACCACAACTCCAGACTTCCAGAAGTTTGAGCTTCTAGCTCCAGTTCTCTCCTAATATTTAAATAAGGTCTTGAATATATAATTCTTTGGTTTTAAATGCATATAGCTACTAAAGGATGTTTCCATTATACAGTGTAAGGATCCCATCGATTTCTATTATTTGAGGGATATGAGGGATGAGACAACTTGCCTAGAGCAGCAGCTGTGCCAGCAACACAAAGAATCCTTCAGGGCACGGGCCAGGATCCCTGGGCACTTCCACAGGGACCCACAACCTCTCAGCACAAGGGGAAACTGCTGTGCCACAAGGGGAAACTCTGCTGTGCCACAAAGGGAAACTCTGCTGTGCCACAAGGGGAAACTCTGCTGTGCCACAAAGGGAAACTTCTGTGCCAAAAGGGGAAAACTCTGCTGTGCCATAAAGGGGAAACTTCTGTGCTACAAGGGGAAAACTCTGCTGTGCTACAAAGGGGAACTCGGTTGTGCCACAAAGGGAAAACTCTGCTGTGCCACAAAGGGAAACTTCTGTGCCACAAAGGGAAACTCTGCTGTGCCACAAGGGGAAACTCTGCTGTGCCACAAAGGGAAACTTCTGTGCCACAAAGGGGAAACTCTGCTGTGCCACAAAGGGAAACTTCTGTGCCACAAAGGGAAAACTCTGCTGTGCCACAAAGGGAAACTTCTGTGCCACAAAGGGAAACTCTGCTGTGCCACAAAGGGAAACTCTGCTGTGCCACAAAGGGAAACTTCTGTGCCACAAAGGGAAACTCTGCTGTGCCACAAAGGGAAACTTCTGTGCCACAAGGGGAAACTCTGCTGTGCCACAAGGGGAAACTGCTGTGCCATAAAGGGAAACTCTGCTGTGCCAGAAGGGGAAACTCTGCTGTGCCACAAAGGGAAACTGCTGTGCCACAAAGGGAAACTTCTGTGCCACAAAGGGAAACTCTGCTGTGCCACAAAGGGAAACTTCTGTGCCACAAAGGGAAACTTCTGTGCCAGAAGGGGAAACTCTGCTGTGCCACAAAGGGGAAACTCTGCTGTGCCACAAAGGGAAACTCTGCTGTGCCACAAGGGGAAACTCTGCTGTGCCACAAAGGGAAACTGCTGTGCCAAAAGGGGAAAACTCTGCTGTGCCACAAAGGGAAACTGCTGTGCCACAAAGGGAAACTTCTGTGCCACAAAGGGAAACTTCTGTGCCACAAGGGGAAACTCTGCTGTGCCACAAAGGGAAACTCTGCTGTGCCACAAAGGGAAACTCTGCTGTGCCACAAAGGGGAAACTCTGCTGTGCCACAAAGGGGAAACTTCTGTGCCAAAAGGGGAAACTTCTGTGCCACAAAGGAAACTCTGCTGTGCCACAAAGGGAAACTCTGCTGTGCCACAAAGGGGAAACTTCTGTGCCACAAGGGGAAACTCTGCTGTGCCACAAGGAGAAACTCTGCTGTGCCACAAGGAGAAACTCTGCTGTGCCACAAAGGGAAACTCTGCTGTGCCACAAGGGCACCCATCACCTGGAGAGGCACAATGTGTTTGCTGCAACATGGTGCTGTGCCAAAACCACCAACACCTTGCCCTGTGATGTTTCCACTCAGGTAGTGACTTGTTTGTGCTGCCCTGGACGTGCCACAAGAACTGGCAGGTCTGAGCTACCACCTTCACCTCTACCTGTAGCACTGGATCTAAAACCAAACCAACAAAATAAAGAAAACCCACAAACAATTACATTTTTTAGCAGCATTAAGAGATGGCTAGGCCAAATTCTGCTCTTTTAAGCAATGTTCTCTCCCATTTCTGACAGGTACTCCAGCATGAGTGAGAGTAGAAATCAGGTTATTACTGTAGCCTTTGACAGAAAACGTTGTTAAAGCGATGTTGTCTTCAGAGCCTTTCATGAAATCTGTAAACACATTTAACATTTCTTTGAATGGGAAATATGGCTTGTCAATCTATATTGACTCAGTGGAAAGAAAAGCCCAATATATTAAGCTTAGATCCTTCAGGCATTTATTTTCTCTAATGATTAACTTTACAACATAATTTCATCCTTTCACGAATCAATTGCATTAATCATAAGACCTCAAAATGAATGTTTACATTGCATTTGTCTTCTGGTTTAATTCTTTTTGGACATTGCTTAACTGAGCAGAATTCAGTATGGGGGGAAAACACAGCACAGGTACTGCTGCTAAATTAAGACTACACATTTACTAATCAGAAGGAGTTACCAGGTCTTTAATTCAAGTCCTCTAGGGACCTGAATTAACATTCATCCCACTGAGTAAGACCACCATCTTTTCTGAAATAGGGAGATTAGTAACAAGTAAGCCATGGTTATCCTTTATGGAGAAAAACCTATAATCTACAGTGTTTATACTCCACAGAAGGTTGTTCTTAGTCTTTCAGAGCACCCCCTTATGGATCTTGTGTAAAATGGACCAAGAAAAAACAGGATCATGTCTATAGGGAATTTAGGACTCAGAAAGAAGTCAAAACTGTTTCTGTGTGGCTGTTCTTTCTCTCTGCTAAGTCCTTCTCCCTAAAATTCAATCTGTATGTGGGCAGAGAAATGGTCACTCCAAATCTGAATGTCACTGTGGCTTTGACCTTAATCCCTAAACAAAAGGATGAAAGCACAATGATTGCAACACTATTCTGACTTCATCATTTATTACTATAAAGCACATATCAGCATACTATAACCATTAGTGGATAATTTTTTATGCAAATAAGAAAAAAATATTCAAGAAAGCAGAAACAATACCCTGTGATGCATATGAATTTTCATATGAGAAAGAAGAGAATAATGAATGAGAAACAGGAATACAAAAATGAATAGTTCAGAAAATCCAATAGTTTGGAAAAGATTCAAAAATCCAGTAAGATACACATAACTCCATTACTGTGACTATGGCAGTCAGGCCATTCTACTTGGTCTGATACCCATTAACCTTAATATAGACGTAAGTAAATGTTAAAAATAGTTTTACTTGTTGACATCTAAACATTCTTATGTGACAAAGTCAAGCTTTAATAAGCTACTGCTAAAAATCAGTCACAACTGCAGGATCATAGCAAGACTCAGGTTTTGAAATCTTCCTCCTATCAACTGGTTTCTAATACCAATAACCCTTGTTTTCTGCCAGAAACCTCCTCTGACTCCTCAGAAATTTACCCACATCCTAAACTCGAAAGTCCCAGGCTCTCAACCCTATCCCAGCCACACTGAAGAAAGGATAATTATTTTGTTTTGTACAGTGTAAATATAAATTTAAAAAAAAACAACAACAACAAAATAAACAAAAAAAACCCCTCGAGAGTGTAAATTCTCAGAAAAACAGATTTGCTATTTCCCACTCATTTTTAAAGGTAAGAACAATGACATTTAGGGAGATTTCCAGCTGCATGAATTGATCAAGGTACTGTGCCTTCTGTCCTGTGTGGGGTGGTGCTCGTCCCTGCTTGCTCACTGGATTTTTCATGGAAACCCCTTCTAAGCCTTTAACCCTGAAAGGGAGCTTGGATGAACCTTGCTCAGAGTATTTCAAGTTTATTGTCTGGAGAAATTAATGCTACTGATCACAGAATCACTGGCAGGAATTTAGATGCATGCATTATTTGTCCAACATTTGTGCAGTGCCAACAATTCAGTAAAAAAAAAAAAAAAACAAAAACAAAAACCAAAAAAAACCCCAAAACACAACAGATTTGAAAGGATGAAAAGCTATTTTTTCCTAAGTAGTTGTTTGTTAATTTGATCTGAGTTGGTCCTTGTTGAAAAAGGTCCAAAAATTAATGGAGCTGCTCCACATGACATCTCCTAAGTTCTCTCATATGGGACATCCTAACACTGCACAGTTTTCCTGCTGCTTCACTGATACAGGGCCAGACTCCAGCCTAGGTGTGTCTCTGGATGTCTTCTCAATGATGGCAGTGATTTAAGTGAAGGCTATAATTGAAAACAAATTTGCACTCCATTTTACTTGCATATGAAAAAAAAAAAACAATAAAAAAGCAGACAGTAGTTAGGAAAAAAAAAAAAGAAACAGAAAAAAAAAACCAAAAAAAAAACAAAAAAAAACAACAAACAAACAAACGAGTAATCAAAATCAGACTGCAACAACCCAACCAAAAAAAAAAAGAAAATAAGAAATAAAAAATAAAAACCAACAAACCCAGCCTACTCACACAATTCAGAGGGTTCAGAGGCAGTCCAGTGCAGTCCCACAGCTGAAGAAGGGCTGTCCAGACAGAATGGTTTTGTTCCCAGAGTGGCTGGACTGTTCCTCCATCATAGTGAATTCAATCTTCAGAGAAGCATGCAGTCATGTCAGTCCTCATGTAGGGAACCTGGTAGTGCCAGCATTCCCTTACTTCAGCAAATAACAGGAATCTTCCAGATAGATACTGAGATAAGACATGACTTTTTAATCAATAAAAGCTCCAGTTTGGATCTACAGCCAGCCAGCCCATACATCAGGGTACACATCCAAAAAAAAGCATTTTAGCCTCTGTTTGAGGGTCAGTCTTATTATTTAACTTACCAAAATTTTAAGACTGCTTTCATGGCGTATTTAACACCCTGTAACAACCTGGACTCAAGGCTCAATGGCAACTTTCCAAAGATTTCTGAACAGGTAGAAATAAGGGTGGGGTGTTTGTTTTATCATATAATGGAATTTTAATTTGGATGTTCTTAGCAGCCATCTTGCATGGATAGTCATGGGAAGCATGCTAATATCCAGTCAGTTGTCAGTAAACTCTCGTTTCAGTAACAACACACAGAAATATTTCCACTCTCTTTTCTAGCTCTTTACCAAGAAGTGTTTCACCATACCCCAGATCCAATGAGGACGGAGGGTAAAAAAAGAAAATATCCCTATTTAACACCTGAAAAGACATTTCTGGTGCTAGATATTCTTGATAAGAACACTAAGAGCACGAAGGCCTTGGTGTAATTAAAGCACAATTGCTGAAATATGAAGGTACACCGATTTGGCTCAGAAATAAATGAACAAATGTAGCAAAAAGGTGTGAGACACCAGGACTGTGGCCAATTCCCCCATCACCACGGCCTTTTAATTTTAATTCTTTTTACCAAGATTTGCAGTAAAGGTCCCTAGCTCACAGTGGTGGCAGAATGTCAGGTAAAGTTTGATGGCTCCTGATACGAAGCACAGATCAGATGCTCACCAAATTATGTCAAGAATGTTGGTATCCACAGGTATCCAAAATAATTAGCCACGTTGCCATAAAGCAGCCTTCTGCCCCACGGCAATGCTGACCTTGAAAACCCAAAAAGAAATGTTATTTTATGTTCTATGCATCCAAGAAAGTAGTCCCAGAGAGCTTGCACATTTTAATTGTTCATAGATTAATTAAACCTATTTTCTTAATTTGTCTTCTGTGCAAGTCTCAGCCTGCCTTGGAAAACAAAGAGAATTTGAAGAAAATGTTCTCAATAGTTAGGGTCACATATGGAAATTCAGCACAGAACTGGAGGAAAGCAGACTTACAACAGCCAGCCAAAATGGCCAAAAAAACTCCCAGGAATTTATGAGGGTCTGTAAACAGCAAAAAATCATAGATGCAGATTTTTTGGCTTTAATTATGTTGGATGCTAACAGACTGAATATATAGAGATAATTTATATTGTAAATAGCATTTGAGATTAGAGGAACTTAATTTAATTTTGCAAAAACAGTAGTAAAGAATTCTCAACTTGATTTATTGTGTGCAAAGATTTACTCCTTCCCTCCACAGCCACATGAAAGAAGGAATGGCCATGTGCACATGGACAGCCTCACCTGGAAAAGGTCCCTGGGACACCCTGCAGGAAATTCAGAATTTTTAACTCTGGACCTTTGTCCTTCCAGCTGAAAAGAGCCATTTTAATATCTATTGGTAGAATTTAAATTTACATCCTGTTTTGTTTTTTTTAAGGTTCCCAGCTACTGGAAGAGAGTGGTTAGTGATGCTTGAGGGCAACTCTTGTTTGTGAACAGGGGCAGAATTCAGGTTATGTAGGTGATGTATCCAAGCAGATGGGCCTGGGACATCTCTAGCTGCTTTCTCCTGAAATTTTCCCAGTGCACATGTATTTATCCACTAAAATACAGCAATTCCCAGGGCTGGCCAAAGTAAACCTGTACCACACAGCAAAATTATAGATCATGTTAGGACAGGAAGAAGTGAAGAATAGCTCTTCCAATTAATGCCAGATAGGGAAATTCATTACATAAGATGTAATTACTTAAGCTGGCATTTGTCCAGAAGCTGGAGTTCAGCCAGAACACTAGTTTAACATTAAAATACTAAATAAAATTAAAAAAAAAAAAAATTAACAAATCCTAATTGCATCCAAACCAGAGAAGAATTTCTTACTTTTTGATTACATGTTATCCAGTCAATACAGAGCAACTGTGATACCCAAAATGAGTTTTCTCTGGGACCCCAAGTTCGAAAAAATTGGGGAAAGAAAATTATTACCTCTCTTCTGAGGTGCATTTATTCATGTTCATCTCCTAGTTACACATATGACACTTGTGATTTTTATTGCAGATTTGGAAAAATTATCTGCCTCTGCCAAAATTTCAGGTGACTTTATAAACGATTAAATGAACTCAGAATAAAAATATATAATATAATAATAAATTAATAATAATAATATAATAATAAATATAATTTAAATGTGCACAGTTGTGCATGTTTATATGTGCACAAATGTAGCCAGTTTGAATGATCTACCTGTACACATTGCATGCAAATGAAACTACCATCACTAGTTGTGAAAATCATCATCATCATCACTTCCAGAATCTCCCAAGGATTTTCTCAGCTCTCATTAGGAACCCTCCCATTAAAATCCTCGTGAATTTCTGCTCTCCCAAGTACGCCAAGAAATAAATCTAGTTAGTTAATGTGAGAGCAGCAGAGCTAATGAAGACTGTTTCCCAAATCCCCACTCAATATATCCAAGTCTTCCTCCACTCCTTCATCCTTGTTCAAAATGAGGACAGAGCACAGAACCTCCCTCCTGGATTTCCTAATTACTGAACAGGGAAGGGGCAGCACAAGAATTCTATATTTGTGCTGCCAGGCCAGCCAGCACATGTCTGCTCCCAGAAAGAAAATAACACCAGCTCACCACCCTCTTCCTTCCTTGCAGCAGGAGCTTTAATTTGCATCACCTTTTCCTCTCACTGGCAGCCAGTTGCCACAAAATTGGTAGGACTCCCACAGTAAACTTTGGTTGAAATTAATTAAAAGGCTCCAAAGTTGTTTGGAGCAGGCTGCCAGACAAACAGCGTGACAGCAGAACTTGTGTTTCCTCAAGAAGGCAAGCTGAATAAGGAAACTATTAATAATTATTATTTCTGTAGACCATGAGGCTCAAGTTCTCCACTAAGGCCTACAAACACTACTGGGATACTTATAATAAACAGAAAATTTGCCTAACAGAAGGAACAACAGTAGATGAAATGATAACACAGCTTGCATGAATTAACAACAGAGCTCACTATTCACAGAGCAAGTTGCAATAAGTATACAGACCTGGAACTAAATTTTTGCTAAAGCTGAGCTAAGACAAGACAGACATCTTCAGAAATACCAAAAAGTCAGCAGTTCTCTATTTAGGTATCAGCAGAATCAATGTGAGCTTTAAAAAAATAAATAATAATAATTAAAATATATATATATAAAAAAGAGAATAATCTCCTACTGTTCACTGCAGCTGGGAGCAAGGATGTCCCAGCAGGAGCTCTGGGCTTTTTTTTTTGGGATAGAGGGGCAATGGCCTCAGATTGCCACTTCCAAGCCTGACTGTCTGAAAGGCAAATAATAGCTGTGCTAATAAACCCAGCATTACTGAATAATTTCCTCAGAGTAGAAACAAACAAACAAACAAAAAAAAAACAACATCAGGGCTTTGTACCAGCATGGGAAAGTTGTGTTTTAAAGATTCTTAAGATACTGCCTCCTTCACTTCTTTCTTAGAAGACACTTAAACATTACCAGAAATCAGTAAAATTTAATGGAAGAGGTAGAATGGACCTAAATTGTGGAATGGAAACTCCTTAGGAGACCAGCCAAAGGCAGAGTGGAAGAACACTCAAAAAGTTTATGTGTGCATTATAACAATGCCTGCACTAGTAAAGTTCACTGAAACTAAATTTTCCCTCAGCAGACCACAGAAATCCCATGAGATTTGAAAAAAACATTGCCATAATTTAGGAGGGGAGAGGGAATAACTCCAAAATGGAAACAAAACAAACAAAAGCCACTAAACAGCCCAAAATGTGTATTCAAACTTCTGATCCAATACTGTTTTCCTCAGACAGCAAAATGTGCTCTTTGTGGGCCTCAAACCTCCAGAACACAGGCCTGAAAAAGAATTAAATAGAATTTCCTTTAGAATTAAACAGAATTTCCTTTGCAATTGTCCAGGTGCTGTGCACAGCAGCCTGGGAGTTGTTTCACCACATCCATGCTGAAGGTCTTCGTTTTACTGCACACTTAAAATTGGACATGGCAGCAATACTCTCAGAAATTGCCAAATGTTTCCATCAAGTGCTGCTTAATACACATTTGTGTGGTAAATAGTCATGTTCCACCTCCTTATTTATGGCTCTGCACTTATTTATCTTTTAAATAGGAAAACAAATTAATAGATTTCCCTGACTCTCAAACAAGCTTGTTCTAGCAAACAGTCAAACTTATTTTGCAGAGTTAATCATCAACCCCACAATTTATTTTGAATGTATAGAGAGGACATTGTATAATTTGCTGTACACCTTCACAACCTCAGTATACCAGAGATATGGGTGTGCATAAGGTCTTCATAAATAGATCTAAAATACCCCAAAACAATGTCACAAAATAGCAAAATATATATTTTATGAGCTCATGATGGAGTAAGTATAACTGAATACATTTGTCCTATAAAAGAGGCTTTGTACCAGTTGATCTTGGCTTCAAGAAGGGCTGAAAAGATGCATCACAACATTAAAAAGCTGGAAGGAACCAAGGAACCAAGCTAGACAGTAGTCCTAGCATGGATCACAGTAAGGTCCTTTGCTAGGGATCCATTGGACAATTAATTCTTTCTTTGGTGTTTTTTGGTGGAAGTGTTTTCCAAAAGCACTGGACATCTTGCCATAAATGAAATACACATCCAGTTATATGAATGCAGGCAGCTCTTCCTTCCCCAAAGATCCAGATTTCTCCAGAAAATCACATTGTGTCATCTCTCCCATCCCTTGCTGCCTTCGTTTTACATTTTGTCACCCTCAAAACAGTGAATTTCAAAGCACTGAGAACCTGCCTCTATCAGAGCCCTCCTGTGCCAGACTGAAATACTCCTGGTTGAAACATCACAAGGATTCAGCCCTAAAATCCACCCTCCTCCTTTAGTTAGGTTTGCTTTAGGTAATTTAGACCTTTACAGGAAAGCATTCATTTCTGAAATTCCATGCAGAAGTTGAGTGGTAACTGATGTGAGTTACAGGAAGTCCCAAACTGAGCCAGGCCAGAGATCTCAGTAAGAGAGAATAAAGTTGCTACCAGCTGAAATACCAACTTTTTGGTCTACTTGTTTCTTTATGCTCCTCTGACACATCTTCACTGCGTGTAAATGGAGCCACAATTATATGAATTGACCATTATTAGAAAAAAATCAACAGCCAAACTCACAAATACCAGCCTTGTTTTACATTCAAGTAAAATGTTATCCAAGTAACAAAGTCAAAAACCCAGGACATGTGAAGGAAACAGTCTTGGAGGTGAGAGATGACTTGGCAAAACCATCTCTAGGGGTTTTAATCAAAAAGGGAAGATTAAACACTACCTGTGGCACGACGGATCGTTAAAGACAAGCGATGATCTCTCAAGAAATGGAGAGCTGTAAAGCTGAAGGCTGTAAAGATGAAGGCTTGCCAACCTCCTTAATGACAACCTTGTCCAATAATAGATTTGATTTCTTTTTCACAACTTTTGACAATCAAGAGAGAATTAGGTTTAAAACAGAGGTGGTAGGTCATCACTTTTCCACCACGGCTCGTGCCTTAACAAGCCACGCAGGCCAGGAAGTCAGGCAGCAACATCAAATGTTTTATAATGAAAATCTATTTTATCACAGGCTAAAGTAAATGGAGGGTTTCATTGTACAATTTGAAGAGAATGCAGCTTAGCAGCTCAAAGGAGAGAATTAAAAAAGTGGGGAGAGAACCCCATGCAATAGGCAGCACGAGAGGAGGTGACTTGGTCACTCTGAGGAGACTCAGAAGAGTCACGAAGAAGAAACTGAGAAAGGACAAAACACTGAATGTTTCTTCCTGCCAGGATAAGAAGGAAACAGCAGTGCAAGTTTTGTTTTAAACCCTGTAATGACATTCTACCAGAGGGGCCCAAAATCCAACAGTTTTTCATGTTTTTATGAATGTTTTGAAGAATGGGATGGAGATAAGTCTCACCAGACTGACCAGAGCAGTGGTGAAGTACTGTTTGTCTGAGAGGGAGTCTATCCCAAATTTCTTAGTGGTATATAGAGCAAACATGGAAACATTTCACCATGTATATAAATGAGATTTCCCTTTAACAAGAATATTAATGTTAGCTTGATCACTTTAAAGCACAGTCATCCTCTGTTAGGGTATGCTATGACTGTCTGACAAGCAATACAAATTTAAAAAATAAAAGGGTTTTATACAACATTTCCAGCAGAGTTTATTATTTAGACCACTCTTGTCAAAAGTAACACCTTGAGTGGACAAAGTCACTTATGCGACAAGCAATAAGAAATTTAGCTTTATGCAAATTTTCATCTCCAGAAAGGGCAGAGACCCTTCTCATCAGGCTAGGCTGTGAAGGTTTGAGGGCTGGCAGAAGAGAGGGAGGGAACATGGAAATGTGGGTCAGCAAGAGCTCCTGGCCATGCAGCGCTGGGCTTTGTGTCTGCTCCACATCAAAGGTGTCACCAGTCTCTGAACTAGCAGCTCTCTGTCCTGTCTGGCCTCTGAGCTTTTGCTTTCCTACCCTGAAGTGATTTTCAAGGGGGCACGGCTGTGTGAGAGACACCATCCCTTAGATGAGCTGGAAACATATGGCACTGACCACATGTGGTCATTAGAAAGCCCCACACCAATTTTTGCAAGGCTAACAATATTAGCCCCGGTATCCTGGCCAAATTCCAATATAGGTAATTATATTCTGGATAATGACATACAGGCTAGTTTTATAAGGTTTAATATACATTGTGGAAAGTGGCTTGCACCTAAGGGCTCTGAGTTAAACTCATTGCACAGTCAGCTGGGATAAAATTAGAGAAGAAACTACCCAAGCATGTCAAATGTTTAAGCTTTAAAACCCTGTGTAGACTGAAACAAAAGAGGAAGGGATCCAGGGGTGCTTTAGCATAATCAAGCTGGCTCATGCCACTGAAGACACAGCTGGGATGCAGAGCTCACTGCTGCGAGGAAATTTGTAACAGCATCCCCACCCCACCTTCAGCAGTGGGTGTGCATGCATGTCAAATTACCAGGTTAGGAGAGAAGATGGAGCAGTGGGATGCACAATATTGTTTGCTGAGTTTTTTGGGTTTTTTTCTTGATTCCCCACAAGCAAAATAGAACCAAACAGGTCTTATTAAAAAAGCCCCCCAGTTCATACACTCACACTTGTTGCACAGCACCTCAAACTGCCAGAATTAGTGCTGCTCTCCTACTAACTCGTATTTGTCTCACCTTGCCCTGTATGAAGACATCAAAACCAGCACAAGACCCAGCTGTAACCACACCCTGGCAGCCCATCCACTGGGTTCTGCTCATGGAAACCTCTGAGGCTGAAGCTCAGCCCCAGAAACATTTGGGTGGCAGGACATGTCCTTCCAGCATGCCATTAAAATAAAAATAAAAAAAAACAAAAACAAAAACATTCAGTGTGCCTTCCACACCTCAGCTGCCTCAGGAGGCATTCACTTGCAAGGGCTTACTGTCCTCAGTCAAATTTGTTGACATGTCCTACAATTTTTGGAGAGCCAGAGATGGAGCACAAGCAGATATGCTGAGAGCACAATGGGTAATAACATTTTTAAAAAGCATTTTACACATCGTACAAGCACAGAAACCACCTCTCTCCATATATTTTATACCACGCAGAACAGAAGAAAAGGAGTTTCTCCCTCGAAATTGCAGCTGAACAAAAGCTAAGGAAGAAGTTATTCACTGTGGGAGTGGTGAGGCACTGGAACAGGTTACCCAAAGAATCTGTGGATGTCACATGCCTGGAAGAGGTCAAGGCCAGGTTGGATATGGATTGGAGCAACCTGGTTTAGTGGAAGGTGTCCCTGCCCATGACATGTGTTGGAACCAGGTGTTTTTTAAAGTCTCTTTCCAACTGAAACCATTCTATGATTCCTCAAAACCAGCTTAAGATTTGAAGCTTCACCTTTGGCTAGCAGGACGTGCCAGGCAGTGTCACTGCAGTACAAGCAGCCATCCTTTAGTCATGAGATAAAGTTCAAGGTGAGCTGTGATTTGTTTTTCCCAACGTTATGAACAGGTCTGGTCTTGTTTTGGTGTTATCATCAGGATTCTAAACTTTAATCCATGTATTTCATTTTAAGATGCTCTGTACCTTCCCGGGTTTTGAATTCCAAGCTGTCAAAGCCAGCAGACACAGACTCTCACCCCCCACTCTCCTCAGGCAGACAACACTGCTTCATCTCCTCCATTCCTCTCCCCATTAAAACACATTCAAACATAATTAGTGCAACATTAAAAATGGAGGAAATTTTGTAATTGCCAGTTGTTCTGTAGCCATGGTTACATGTGAGATTTATAGCTGGCCACGCTGGCCCGAGCACGCACAGGCAGTTAGCAGGAACAGCACTGGGATAATGTTTGTGTGCACGTGCAGGTGTGCTGAGATGCCTGCTTGCCAAAAAAAAAAAAAAAAAAAAAAAAAAGAGGGGAAAAAAAAAAAAGAGATGAGGGAGGAATGGGGAGAGAGAGGCCGAGAGAGAGAAAGGAGGGAGGCTGGCGAGGGGAGAGACTGAGAATATTCGGTGACATTTAAGGTGCTAATATCTGGAAGTCAACCTTTAATTTGACAGCTTTTAGTGCTAGTTAATTTCACTCATCCAGACGAGGTGTAGGAAATTTGCAGCACCTTTAAATTATCACGTTTTTCCACGCTGCCTGAGGCCTATGTGGAATACCTGAGCCATACTTTCTGCCCCCCTTCCCCAGCTCCCCCTTCTCCCACCCTCCTCCCCACCACCATTTCCAGGTCAGTTGAAGTAAAACTTTCATTCCCTTTCTCAGACAATTAATCTTTAGCTAATTGAAGCAGGAATGCTGCAGGATGGGTTTCACTGGGGCCTGTAAATCTCATTTAGCAAAGTGAATTCCAGGCACATGCTGCACCTAATGATGTGACAGGTGGGCTGCACCACAAGACAGCAGCCGCCGAAAAGTTGATTCTCATTAGACCCTGGGAGTCCTGCAGTCAGTTTTCTGATGGCTGAAGAACACTAATCGCATCTGTTTGCTGCTGGGTGGGGTGGCCAGGGGGGGAGAGGCAGCAAGGAGACGGGGGGGGGGGTCCTTCCTCTCTTTCATGAGTTAATATCCTTGACTCCTGCCCAAAAAAGCAGCAGGTCTGCCTCCCACCACGCGCTCAGCCTCCGTTCTGCTGACTCCTACAGGGTGCACCCTTTTTCTAATTAACTGGAATGGCTACGGAAAGCAAAGGAGGCCTTGTGTTGGGTGAACCAATTATTTTGAAGGGTATTAAGTCATCAGATTTACTTTTATCTTGATTGCATTGTGGAAATCGTGCATAATTAATGGTGGGAGCTTATTAGGAAAATGATTAGGCAAATTACACAGGTGTCGGATGCATTTTTTATGATAAATTTGCTAGAACAATCCTGCAATTCCATCTGTTCAGCTCATATCAGAATGTCACTCTGGAAGAAATTAATGGTGCAGAGTCACACAAAGTTACTGGAGGCCTTGGATGCAGATTTATGTTTTAAAAAAAGATGCAGTTAAAATTACCCAGCAATTTCCTAATAAATACTTGATGCTACCGTTCAATAAATTACTTATTTAATCTTAAAAGAAAATGATAGTCAGCTGGAAACTAAGAAGTGGAGAAAGCATAAACCTCATTTTGTCAGGTTGATGTGTATGTAAATAAAAAATAATCGTAAGACATAATAATTCTTTGCAGTGGGATGCTGACTGGAAACAAGCTGTCAGTGTCCAAGTACCTCTGCCAGGTATTTTTTCCACAGATTTTAAAGCTTGCCTCACAAAGCCTGTCCTGGTTCTAAAGTGGCAGAGCCAGCTCTCCCCTTTCTGTAATTTTGCCATTGTTTGGCAGCAGGTTCTGGAGGTCACATCCTGGAAGTCTGAGAGGACACCCAACGCTGTGCTCATGTCTTTGCTTCTTTCACTCTGCATTTCCTGCCAACACCAGAAGATGAAAACCATGAAACCAAAACCATGGAATGAATCTCTCAGAGGGACTCAGTAAACCAGTGCATAGGGAGTTTTTTTGTGTGAGAGAGTGATTGTGTGTGCATTTGTAGGTCTAGAATAGCAAAGGCCAGATATTCTGCACCTGGAGGTGCTTAGAACCTGCAGCTATGGATTACCCATTAGGCATCAAATCAATAAGCTCATATTCCACAGAAGAAGCATAACTTTTACTAGCTAATATAATATCATTTCTCCAGAAATTACAAGTAAGGAGGCAGAAGTGACTAGGTGCATGAGGAGAGCATGACAGAGAAAAACACGACAAGGTTTAATCGATGCTGGGCAGTTTTACAGTCAAATCTGATTTTTAGTTGTATGTTTTTCGTAACCTGACTGGTTCATTGTCATCAGTACAATACAAAGTGGCTGTTGTCTGATCCAGAGACAGCTCTGAGGAAGGCACAGCCCCAGATGTTGAGTGTCCTGGGGTCAGCATCACCTTAGGTAAACCTTTCAAGCCACCCTCCAAAGCCCCTGGGTACAATCCACAAGACCTGTGGGCTAAGGGTAGCAGAGAATATGGCCAAGACTGGCCCAAAAGCAGGATGGGGTTGCTCTCAGGGCTGGAGTTACCCTGTCTGGATTACTCAAACAGCACAAGAAGCCCCATTTTCATGGATATTGTCATGGCTTTGAAGCTACCTTGAATGTCTTCAGAATCACAAAGCAGGTTTGTCCCTTTTCACAGGTCCCTCCCCTGTGGTCCCCCAAGGGCTATTGGCCAAACTCCACAGCACTGCAGCACTACAATTTCATTCCTCTCTCCTGTTCCTCACTGTCCCATTGCCACGGGGCCTTTGAAAAGAAGATTTAATGGCAAAGCAGAGTATTTTGTTCATTTGGGGATTCCTGTTCTTTTCAGGATGTTTAGGTTGTGATAATGTTATCAGAATAGCAGTAAGCATCACTCTTTTGGTGCTCTGAAGAGCTGGTAATGACCACCAACTTCTTACAAAAATGCTGCGAATTGTAGTGCTAAAGAGCAACCCATAAGAAAATTCATTATTTTCTTCCCAAATATCCAAGTCTTGGTAAATACCAACGATACCAATCTCTGACACTTTTACATTTGATTAATCCTTCCCTGCAGAATGAAGCTGCTGATATTACACATTACCATCTGCACTTGTGGTGAAAGCAAAGAGAATGAATCCCAAACAGCCTCTGTCTGCAAGAGGGGCCGTGGCAGCAAGACCTCGTGGCAGTTTTATGTCCTCTATAAATAGTCCTTGGCTCATCTGAAGACCTTTCTTCTCCTTCAGACCCTTTGCTGAGCACATTCTTTGAAATCTGCTTTCATGTATCTCAATTGTAATAATTGTTTTCAGAAAAATTACAGAGGCATAGAAGCAAATATGGTGAGCTGCTGTGCCTCTGGGTTAGTTTATTACTGTTTGCTAATTAAGATTATTGATAATCTTGTGTTTATTCCATGTGGGCTATTGCAACAATACAGAACAATGCTATTAAACACAGCAGGTGACCCTAATCCAGTTAATGAAGTATTAGAGAAAATTTAAGATAAATTTGAGGAAGTTACAGTGACTACCCTCCTACATTTTAAGAGATGTCTTGTATCTAGTGGCTAATGGCCCATAACCCTTATCCAATATGGAATTTCTAAGCATTTGATCAGATAAAAAACATGTTTTCAAGCAATCATTATTCAAAGGATCAGACACAGCGATACTAATGTGTGATTTTGTACCATGAATAAAACATTTCAGATGATATCCCTCAAAAAATCTATATTGGAATTTATACAGGTGAGAAAGGAAGGGTCAAGCGAATTTCCCAGAAAGAGATAGAGACCCATGTGTATGAAATGAAATGGGTTAATATAAACCACAGCAAGACCAAGAGTCCTGAGTTCAGAATATATGGCCCTATATGGAAGAGTGACAGGTTACTTTCCATTCTCCCTCAGGTATCTCCCTATCCTGTTAAAGAAACCAGTACTCTTTCTTCTGAGAAGAAATATTATTGGCAAGATAGGACAGAAGAGGAGGAATCAAGCTACCAGATGTCCTTTCTGATTGCTGTAGTTACTGTGAGAACACAGGCAGAACATTGTTGAGGGGCCAAGCCCTCCCCTGTGTGAGGCTCAAGTACAATGCCTCACCCAGTTCTCCTTCAGGTGCCAGAATATCTCCAGGTGCTTTCTTTCACACAGGGGTGTTCAGACAAGCCAAATACCCCACCCTTCAAACCCACCAGCCTGGATGAGTTCTAGGAAGCTGTGGCAGGACAAATGTATCAGAAACACACTCTGGAAGTCGGCACACCTGCAGGGATGTGCTCCTGGAGGCATCACTGCCAATGGAAGACCTTGCCAAAGCTGAAACTTTCCAGTCTCATGCACCAGCCACAAATGCTTTTTTGATTTTGAGTACTGGCATCATATTTTAAGTGTACAGTATCCCTCTAATGCTATAAACAGTATTTGTTTTTAAATTAAACATTACCTTTCTCTTCCAGAGCATCACTCAGTTTTCTACCAAAATAACTAATTCCTAATCCTTAGTACAGATAACCAGCTCAAAACAAACAGGCCCTTTTGTAGCACTGAAGTATTACATTTTTAGCACATGATAAGCTTTCAGCTAACACCTAGCCTTTCCCTAGCACTCTGAAATGTAGGTGGTAAAAAACACAAAGCTATTTGCTTATCCAGTTTTCTGAGTACCTCTGCCACATCGTGATTTCAACTGCAGAACATTCAAGACTTTGCACCGGTTTTGCCCAGATCAGGATCTTGTTAGACAACAGATTGATTCATACGAGCTCCTGAAATTATTTTAAGTGATTTTTTGGGGTTTTTTTTTTTTTCTGTCTTGGCAAGTGGAGAAAAGCAGCGCTTCCCATCAAACCCTAAATGGAAGGGCCCAAACGCAGAACGCCGTTTGCTACGAACACCTGCCCTTTCCCCAGGTTTTCGTGCCTTGTCCACCAGCACAGAAACCAGGAGCTGACTGAAGCCTTTCCCCCAGAGCAGGCCGGTGTCGTGTAGCAGGGGATTGACGAGCAATGCCTTGCAGATGGCGAGCGGGCAGCGCCTGGCTGTGACAGGGAGGAGGCAAAGCCCTCATTAAAACATCAGCTTCCCCCAGCAGCTCATCCTGCCTGACACGCCTAACCTGTGTGCATGTGTCAACACACAACGCCTGCTAATGCTGCTGAGGCTGTAAATAAGGGTTCAGACTATCCTCTGAAGGAGATTAATGAGTGGAGTGCTTCCTTCCCTGCTGGAGGCTGAAGTAGGTTCCCTATTAAGATGCAGTATCTGTCACTGTCAATAGAGACGTGCTGTGTGGGTGTGAGGGGAGGTTAAGAGGTGTCTCTGAATCTGGTAATTCCATGCTTTTAAGGGTCTAGCACAGGGGACTTGACACACTCGAGCAACATCAACTTCCTGAAACTTGTTTTCCGTCAACAGAGTAAGTCCAGTCATGTCTGTGGCCAAAGAGGGACAAATGCAGAGGAACTGGAGGTGCTCCCTTTTGAAGAAAGTACAGAGTTTTCTTCTTACATTTAGGAAAGTAGAAACAAGTAAACTACTACCCTCTGCTTACTCCATCCAAAATTCAGGGAAGGGAGAGGAAAGGGAGAAGTTGTGCCCTCCCTGTAGGTTTAGAAATGTGTTCCTATGACAAATTGTGTGTCTGCCTTCCTTACCCATGCCCGCTTGACTCTTTAGTTCAGGTAAACAACTATTCTTATTTGTGAAACATCCATTTCTCTGATAACCAGAATGTCTTCCAGAACTGTCTCTTCTTCAGAAAGGATTTGACATCATCCCCTGAAGGAAGGGTTATCCATTTTTACCCATGGGAAAGCACAAGGAGGTTCAGTGTCATGTTCAAGGTTGAATTGTACATGTGTCCATGCAGAGGGGTCTTAATTCCAAACTCACAAGTTAAACATGTCTCTGCTCTTGGAGGTGGATTCAGAAAGTAAGATTCCCCATACACCAATGCCCATTTTGTGGTGAGGATTGCTGGCAAAGATGGCCAAGGAAGCTCTTCTCTACATTGTTCAAGACTTTTTTCTATGTATTTGAACCAGAATGACTTTCTAGATCAGAAACTTGCAGTGTAGAGTCGAATAGCACACACAAGCTAAAAATTCCTGTGCATTTAAACACAGATATGTAGCCCACTGGCTCCTCTTAATAATCCTAAGGAACATATAAGTTTGTACAAATCAGCCCTTCTTCATTAATTAGAAGATTTGTCTTTTGTCCAGTACTTAGAAGAGAGAATAAAATTAATTTAACACACAGCAATATGACTCATTTTTCCCTAAAACTCATGTCTCCTTCATGGAAGCTGAAAGAATTTGAGGACCTAATCTAATATAATTATTAATTTCAAATAAAAGTGTAACAAAATATTACATTAAGATTTTAGGACCCAGCTAAGTTCAGCAAATGCAATCATATAAAAAAGAAAGTGAAAAGTTGAAAAGGGAGAAATTGCAGGGAAAAAATGGGAGTCTATGCCAAAAAAATCGCTCCTAGCTTTGCATGTTAAAAATTTATCTCACTTAAGTACCTGGATATGGAGCCCAAAGTCAATGGGAATTACAAAGGGCAGCACCTCTGAAGAATAGATCAATTTTTTAGCTCTATTCTCGATTATTGGCAGAAAGCAAATGCTGTTTAGTCTTCCTTTACATCACCACCCTTACTGAACACCTAATAGTTCTTTTGTGATTTCACTTGGAGAATAAGCCTATTTATCATGAAGTCTCACCATAAAAACACAATACAATTAGAAAAGGTGCCTACAAACAGCACATAAGGATTTGGACACTCCAGAATGTTGCATTGTGCTGCTTGCAGGAGGAAAATCGAGGGGAAAAAAAATCCTCCCAATTTATCAAGAACACGTTATTTTTATGTGTAAGATGGCAGAAGGACACGTGTGTTACTCTGCACTGTGCAGTGATGCTTTCCCACTCTTGACAACTTCCCTGGAATTGCTCAAAGAGCATCTGGCTCTGCAGTGGCTGAGGGAATGTTGCTTTCCCTGGCACACAAACTCACTGAGTGCACTGTGGCAGGTAACCAAGGGCAAAGATTGTTTCAGACAAGATTTTTATGAGCTGCATCACCCTAATATTGAGGTATTTTCAGAATCTAGGTGTTGGAGAATATCCCCTTAGCCTTCAGCTTATATGAGGTACAAAATGACCCATTAACTGGTGGAAGGTGACAGTGGCTGTAGATTTTTAAAAATTCATTATTAAGCGTATGTTGTTTGAGTGGAAGGAAGAACTAAGTCAAAGAAACAAACTGGAATTTTCATCTTGATGCTGACTTCATTTTTAGAGATAGAAGTAATGCAGTCCAAGCCAGTCCTTCAAAAAACCCCAAACTTGCAGCATGTTTGAGAAAAATTGGTATCTAGCACCCAATAATGTGAAAAAACCCAAAAAATTGTTTTTATTAACAAAATTGAGTAAAAGAACTCCTCCTTACTTTTAGCTGCTGGGCTTTTGCCCCACATGTACAGCCAAAGGATTTCAATAGTTGGTATTTGTTGTTCTTCTGGAGATATGGTGTCCTAACTCTCATCCTAAACCTCCTTATTGATCTCAGTTAACAGCTCCCAATAGGGGAGTGCTTGATGTAGAGGAAATACTACTTGACCTGTATCAGATGTAGGACAATATTAATAATCAAAATAAATGACTGAAAAAAAAAATATTAATCAAATGATGCCTGGACTAAGACTGGGGTTTGGGTTTTTTTATTTTTTTGGGAAGATTTTGTGGGGTTTTTGTTTTGTTTGTGGTTTTTTGGTGGTATTTTGGTTGGGGTTTTTTTGCTGTTTTTGGGGGTTTTTTTGTAGTTTTTTTGGTAGGGTTTTTGTTGTTGTTGTTTGGTTTGATTTTTTTGTTTGGCTTTCTTTTTTTCAACAGTTCTTTATACTTTTACTGTGACAGGTAACTAAAGCTGGATTTCAGTAGGATGTTACTGGGGAAAGAGGAGATGAATCCCAGACATTCCTTCAAGGATGAGCCTGCTGTACAAGCAGTACAACACAAGGGGTGTGCTGACTCGTGTCACTAGATTGAAAAAAAATTGTTTCATACCAGAAAAAGCCTTTTTGGGGAGAAGGGAGACAGAAATAAAATTCCTGCTCAAATCTCAAGATAGAAGATAGCAGAACACAGAGATATAAACCATGTCTTACAGAAGCAGATGTGATTGGTAAGATACACACAAATAATCTCTCTCGAGGAAGAAAAGGGATCTCTTTGATGATCTGATATGACTAAAGGACTCAATAACCTCAACACCTATTGACCCATGTGAAAAACAGGGGCAGATTCTATCAATTGTTATGTTTGTTTGTAGAAAAAAGAGAGAAATTCTCCAAAAGTGTCTTCTAGACAGTTGGGGTTTTTTTAATGAAGAAAAAGACAGTTACAATAATGTAAACTAGATTTTCAAAACTGTGGGAAGGTGGCGTTTTAAAAACTTGGGGAAAATTAGAAAAGAGCTGTGAGAAGCTATCACAGTTGCCAAGCACAAAAATCAGGGAAAAATATTCCAAGTACATAAAGATAAACTTAACATAATAACAGGTCAAAAACACAGCTGAAAGAGTGAAATACAAAGATGCAAGTTTGTTGGAAGGAAAGGAAACACTTCTATAGTTTTAAAACCATTTCTAAGCCCAAAGTTCATAGTCAGATTATTTATAATAGCAACATGGTGACAGAATTCAAACTGAGTTACATGACCCATTCATTTGACTTCAAAATAAATGTTCATTTTTCACTTAATGAAAGAACTGTAAGAAAAAGGGCAATAGAAGTATTCTCTCAAATATTTTTATCTTGACGTTACTATCATAGATTTTCCTTCTTAAAAACTGGGTCCTCTGTCATCTTTCTAGGTTCTGAGCATACCGAGAGGAAAAAAAAATATATATTAAAAAATTTTATTACCAACCTTTCAATTTTATGCAGTTCAGTGCTGAAGTCCCCATTTTAGAAACTACTCAGGCCTTTTTGGCAGGGAAAGGAAGCAGCAGTCAACTCCTTAGAGATGGAGGACTGACAATTGTCAAAGATTAATGGCATTCATGGTTATTGATGTGGCCAACAGCCAGACACCAATTTTTTTAGTTTTCATCTGAGCAAAACTTTAGTTAAGACAGGTGCACATAACTATGTGGTGCATTAATTTCTGTTTATCTTCTGAGACATCATCAGGAAAATGAATACCATCAACCTCTGACTGATGAGAGGGTCTCAGCCTCCCAGGAGTCAGGCCTTTGTAACTCTCCTTTCCAGACCTGAAATACATAAAAGACTGTGAGAATGATGGGTGGATATATTGACACAGGTGGAAGCAGCCATTCACACAAAGGGGATTACACAATGCTCCCTGGAGTGCTTCCAAAAGGTGACACCAAATAACGTGGCAGATATTTGCATCCTTAGAGACAAAACCTAAATAACAGCAGGAGTTGGGTCCTTGCAACCAAACCCTGACACCTTTCTCTAGACAATGATGCCATTCTTTCAAGTGGCATTTCAACTTGTCCCTAAGTGTACTACTCCTCTTTTCTAAAACTGAGTTGAAAACCAAAAAAATATCAGCAATTCACTTTCATATTTCAGATGTTTTGAACCATTATAGAGCCACTTCAATGAACCATCCTTGGCACTACACCTCCTGGAAGAAAATTATTTGATTGCATCCTTTGGGCATAGAATCCAAGCGACCCACCCAGCAAAGATGGGTCAGACCTTACAGTCAATTTAAACTGTAGGTGACAAATCTACAATAGCAGCATTCAGGTTTTAGGAAGTGGTTCAGATGATTAATTCCATTAAATGATACTGGGGATTTTGATTGCTCACAATCAGGAAAATAACAGTTTGTAAGGAGTGACAGGACAACAGTGAGAACACTGTGGATGTGATCAGATTCTTGCCCTTTGAAGGTAAACTTCTACAGCAAAATATTTCCACCCAAAACCACATTTGTAAGAGTCTGTATCCAGCCATGGCAGTTCAGAGTGTTGACACGAGCATTGCCACAACACGACAAGCCATTTCAACTGGTCTTTTCCAAACAGGCCCTTGATGATCAATTCTGAACATTTTCAAGGTTTTCAAGAAATCCTTTGCAGTCCAGAGACTGCCCTGTATTGATGAGGGAGCAAAGAGTTGTTACTCATGCCAACTAGTCATGAAAGAAAAAGTCTTCTGAAATGCTGTGCTGGTCCTTAAAACACAAATAAATATTTATTGATGAGGGAAACTAGGGAATTGAAGATGTATGAATGATCTGTCACACAAAAGAAAGGAAGTAAAAAACTCTCCACAGCCTCAGACTTTTTTTTTTTCCCTCTAGCTTACCAATGACATCAGGACAAGTAAACTAATAAGGCATTCTGAACAAACTGAAATAACAAGTTTTTTCTGCAACCTTAGCATTACCTACATGATTTTTCTTCGGTACACACATATAGACCCACACACACACACAGAGTGCAACAATTTATTTTAATGTAATGCTGCCCCCTTGTGCTTTTGTATACAAGGAAGTTTTTGTCAATAACCAAGGTTTGTAGCAACTAAAGAAAAACAAGAAATCGGCCTTTTCCTCAGCTCTGAGCTTTCTGATTTTTTCACTTGAGCAATAATATGATCTTATGCAGCACTCAGCAGTCTCAGAGCTTAAGGAAATATGAAACATGTATTATCATAAAAAATAAAGATATACAAAGAAAGCACAACACGTGTAAGTCAAAGATGAGAAAGGAAGACAAAGGTCAAATCACACAAAGTTGCAATAAGCAACTGAAAATTATTGTAAAATAAATTTCGTATATTAAGTTGTAGAATGTCAACATAAAAAACAGGTTTTGCAGGGGATGGAAAAGAGAAAGTGAGAGGCAAAAGGAGAATGATTCCTGAGCTGTGGAGTTCTCAGTCTCATTCCCACTGGGAATCCAGCACCAGGCAGCATTTACTGACCAGCTCCTCAACTCCCTGACACACAAACTTGTCAAGTGCCCCATGTCAGAGGGACATCATCAACTTCTGAGAAGCTCATAAGAGAAAAAAAATTCTCTTCGGGAAGGTTTGGAATGGAATAAATTCTTTTTCAACTGCCCTGGTAGATCCCAAAACCAGGAACTGTGTGGTAAATTTGTCTTCCTTGGAGAGGGTCCCCTACAAGATGGCTTGAGCCACGGGGACTGGGAACCATTCCATATGGCACAGCTTATGGCTGAAGACAAGGAAATTTCTCCTAATGTTTTTCAAGAATATTAAAATCTCAAAAACGTAGAAAATAAATCAAAGCATACAGGCATGATACAAAGCTATGGGTATATAACATCAGCACCTACAGCCATTCCTTTTGAACTTTATTCAAGTCCTACATCCTGATGAAATTCTTTTATTTGATGATTTGTTCCTGAAATTCCATATGAAGGATAATAAGCTTGTGTGTGTTCATTCAGGTTTTGGATTAGGCAGAGATTTCCTTTAAAAATATATCTTTTGCTCTCAAGCTTTATAAAAGCTAAATGATAATCAATAAATCTTTGAAGCCATGGCATAGATGCATAAGCATCTATAGAGTTATTGTCTGTCAGTTTGGTATTCAGGCTACTGAATACATACATGACATTTAACTGGCCATTTTCCTTCTAAGTCTCACAGCTGAAAAAATTATTCATAAAAAAGATGAAAAAATTAGAAAAAAAAGCTTATTTGGGTGAAGAAGAGTGTGACAATTCCAGATTAACTTTTAGTAAGAAATAATGAAAAGAAAGTTGTAAATATTTTTTTCCAGTAGCTACAAGATGAAGGACGTTTCCATTTTAATCTAGATTCAGTCTGACTTACAAACGTACAACCTTTGTATTTTAAGTATTTCCATGCTTTAATAAAGTCAATGGAAGTCAGGAAGCTAAAAAAACCCTTTTGTTTCTATCTGAATTGCACATTTAATTTGAACTAGAATAATTTGGTTTAGCTTTTCAGAATGTTAAAGGAAATTTGATCATTTTTAATGTAAGTTGACCCAAGATAATTTTTATTGTGTATCTGAGCTTGGTCATTGACCTGACTAAAACCTAACACAGTTATTCGAGGAGGTCTACTATAAATAAGATTTATCTTAAGAATTTCTATTCTTTACCATGTTTCATTATGTCTTATCTTTCTTATTAATTTTTCATACGGAAATTCAGCAGATGCTTTCTGCAAAACTAAGAGTCTATGGTGTATTATTAGAATGTGTGAAACAGTATGCAAAGTGCCATCCTCTGCTTTTCTCCTGTCTCTCACGAATGTAGATCTAAAAGGTAGGCAATTTAAGGATGTTGGCACCCTGTCTGAAGCAATGTTAGTCATTTCTAAACTCCGTGTTCTCACTTCTCAGCATATACACCTTACAGAAATTGAATTAACTTGGCCTGTAGCACAAGCTGAGAGCCATCCTGTGACACAGAGGTGACAAAAAAAAAAAAAGACTGTAAAACAACTGCAAAACCTGCTAGGAAGTTGTGTGGTTTTAAAGAAGAGATGTTGTGTCTCTCTATTCTATGCTTTCTAAGCAATACATAACTAGGACTATTAATATACTTTATTTTCTGACATTGTGGGCCTTAAAAAATTAATATTCCAGTGCTTCTAAGTTCTTTCAGTTACCCTAATTGGTATTACTTGGATCCTTTTCAGACACTGTTATTTTCTATTTTTCAGCCTATCTTCTGTTTTCCTCACTTTTCTCCATTCTTTCTGTTTTTCAGTCACTTCAGATCTGTATTTTCAGATAGAGATGTCTATTTTTAAAGAGCTTGTCTATAGTTTCTGCTACCATTATTATTAAAGGACTTACTACATGTATCTCAGCACCTTCTTCCTACCATTTCAAAAAGGCATGTAAGCAAGGAAATTATTCAAAGTATCTCTCTTAGGGGCCCTGACTTCTGGCAAAAAAATGATCTTCTGGGGGCAAACCATAGCAAAAAAATATTTAGATTAATTTAAAATTGGTTCTGAAGTTGTCTTTGACATTACATTGCCTGTACCAGGATTTTTGTGAAATTATGTTCCTCATCTAAACCAAATCCTTTAACAATTAGGGATCAAAGCTGGGCTGTATGAGTGCCCCTCTATGGAAATTATGAATAATTCACATTAGCAGGCACTGTACTACCTGATCAAATTCTTAACCTGATACAATATAAACTCTAAGATAAAAGACCCCAGAGTTGTGTTCTACCACGCCAGGTAGTCCAAAGCAAATTTTTGAAGTCTGCCTTGGACAAAAAGTACTGGGGGAGACTCAATTGGGCCAATCGATTTCTAAACAACTCCTGGATCTACTCGGCACACTCTGGAACAAATCCTGCCTCTCCTACTGAAAACCAAGGAGATTTGCTCCATTTAGAGAATGGAAATCCTGGTTTTTATGGAAAGGTGAAGGTGTTTGTGTGAGGAGCCAGTGGCACTGGAGGAAAGCTCTCACTGCTGCCCTGGCCCTGCTCAGATGTTGGAATGTGCTGGGCTTTGCCCCACTCATGAGTGCTTTGTCTCAGTCTCATCTGTTCCTGCTCAGAGCCAGGATTATTAGAAAGGTGATCAGGACAGTTTCTCAAATTTGGACTTGGATGTTTATTGTATCTTATCAAAATTTACAGAAAGTACAGCAGCACCTCCAGCTGCTTGCTAGAAGTGGGAAAAATGGCTCCAGCTGAGGCTGCTTCAAGGCCTTTTAAAGCCAAACAAACCAATAAAAGTTTAACACTTATATTATTTATACTTTTAACACAATAATAGATTTCCACGACCTTTACAGTGACACTGACTGACCAAAGGTCACTGCCTGAGTTCTGTGAAGAAGAAGGAAGAGAAGAAGATGAACAAGAATAAAAGACACAACCACAACCCAAAATTCTCCATCTCGTCCCCTAACTACCACTATACTGTAAAAACCTCAAATTTAAAACCCATCACCCAGTGAAAAGACACACGTCTAACCCACTGCACATTGGTGATTTCTAACTCATTATTCACATTTCCTAACTCATTATTCACATTTCCTAACTCACCATTCACATTTCCAAGCCTTCTCCAAGGTTTCAGCTCCAGTTCAGTGTTTTCCAGGGGGTCTGTGCCTGGAAGCACAGAAAGCTCCAAAACTCCCAATTTCTGGGATCCAACACTCAGACACCAAATCTTGTTGCCCAGTCCCATTCTGACACCACTCTGGTACTTGACAGCTTGACTGTCTGTGTTAGCTGTGTACCCAGGAGCACACAATGGTGGAGGCACATCTGGAAATTGGGTTTTATCTCATCTGAGCTCAAAATCTCCAGCACTATTTGGAGTTATCTGGGATGAAAGTAAAACCTTCCCCTAATTTCTTGTGTATTTCTGTCTCCAATCTTCCTCTCAAAAAACCCACAAACGAACAACCAAAAAAACCAAAAACACAAAAAAAAAAAACCCACCAAAAAAACCCAAAAAGACAACAAAACTACAAAAATAATTTCAGTTCTTATTTGACCTAGGCAATTAATAATAATTCCTGTATTCTATTTCTGAATAGTCCAAGATAATTGATAGTTAAAAACATGAGCGATCTATGTGGTGAAAAGCCAATAGAAAAAAAAAAGAAAAACAAAAAAACTGTTGTTTACAGTGAATTAGAAAGCATTTGAAAAATTAGAGAATTAACAAAAAATTGAGATGGGTGTTGAAAAAAAACAGTTTTTAGTCGTGATAGCTGATGGAGTACTGCGTGGTCTCCCAAGACATGAGTTTTATTGCATGAGTTTCTTAAAACAATGCAAAGCACTCAAGAGTAGAGTGTAGGGAACACTCTAAATTGGTCCCCCGGGTAAGGACTAGCTGACCTAATTGGTATTTCCCATCTTTAATTTATGTGATCATACAGTATGCTGTTATCTTTTCATTACATTAACCCATAGGGTCAAACATTCCTCTGGTGGAGTTCCATTGGAACAGGCAGATTTGCACCAGGACTTGGTTTGGCCCACACCATTTAAATCTGAAATGAATTTCAAACAGAGCTGTGATCAGCCTGATAGAGTCATATTATTCTCAAGCAGGGAGAAGTGGTGGTTCCCTTCTATGAAAGGCAGATATGTTTATCAATGCAAACTTTATAAAACATAATACCCCCATCAAATATTACATGCCAGAACAGCACTAAACTACTTAGAGTGGTAAATAAAACATTAGGTTTGGAGAAGTATTTGGACTCTTCTTCACATTATTGCAATGTTTTATTCATACCCCGCTTACATATTGCCTTCATTCTGTTGATCTCAGTGACCAGCGTGTGATGAAACCTCTCAGTTCTCCACTGCTCTGCTCCCTCTGACTTCAGCAACTCCTCTGCCACTTTCAGGGCACTCCCAGTTGACAAAGGTGGGCCTTTGAATTCACCTCTCACTGGCTTTACTCCAGGCCACGTCACTGATGGCCAGACAAGCACAAGAGCAACTTCAGAGCATAGTTTCTGCAAAACTGCAATCAATTATCAGTTTTTGGAAGTAAGCAGAAGTGGCAGTCCAAAATAGTTTGCTTAGGAGATTTGCCAGTAAGGAAGAGATGTCTTTAATAAGCAGCAGCCTGGACAACAATCTTCTTTTTTTTTCCTTTAATCCTTGTTCTGTAAGTTAAGAAATTCAAAGTATCCTGACCCACCATTCTGATTCTGCCTCAGAAATGCCAAGTAGGTGAAAGTAAATGTTGACCCTCAGTTTGTTCATCTGTCAAATTACTTCAGAATCTTCCTGAAATTATTACAAGTCACCTCATGGTAGTTGTGGCACTAAGTTATATTTGCATCACGAAAAACTAGGTATCGAACGAGTTGCTAAAAAATGTTCCATCTAAACTGACGTGTGATGGATAGACAGACAAATGGTTTCGTGTGCAATCAATCAAAGCACAATCAATTCTCTCCAAGAAAGCCAAAAAGCTACTGAGGCAGAACAGCTCTGGTTCTGAAAGGAAACTGTGCCTCCCACGAGCTGCTGCTGCCTTTGGGCCCAAACCCCAAAAGCATCATAAATTATTAGGAAAGATGACAGAGGAAAGTCATGGGAGATGTCCATGGTGTCTCCACCCCAGGAACATCAGGGCACCCATGGTCTGGCCACACCCAAATTCCATGCAGGATCTCTCCCTGTGCCCAGGGACATGGAATTAGGGCAGGAAGGGCTCTCCAGAGACAGCTCTAAGAACTTTTCCCCTTTTTTTTGTCCATTTATGTCTTCAAAAGGAGGTGCTCAGAAACTGAAATTCTGCTCATGGTTGGTTAAGAAAAAAATGTCTTTAGCCCTATTACTCATGTAACTTAAATATATGAATCTCCATGAGGACAGACACCAAGGACCCCTCAACAGAATCCACAGGAAACAACACAAGGGGGAAGTGAAAGATTTATACAAATGGGGCTGCAAAATGTGCTCGTTATTCTTAGGCATAGGAAGTTTCAACAGATACTGCATTAATTTATCCTAAAAGTTGGTTTCTTTCTGTTTCAAATTTTGTTTTCTTTTTGTCAAGAGCAAATATTAATATTTTTCTTTGAAAATGAAAATAAATGTGTGAGTTTGTGTTCTTTTCTTGTCATTTTATTTCCATAACTTGAGAAATACGCTACTTTTAATCTTGTCTCAGGAAAAAAAGAAAAAAAAAATAAAAAGAGTGAAGATTCTGATATGAAGAATGAAATTTCAGTGATAATTACTGCGCATCAAACAGGTGTATGAAGCCCAGTATGTAAAATTCTTTCATCATTTGGGGGAAAAAAATAAAATAAAAAAATAAAAGCCCCTGAAAAATCTATGAACTGTCAGAAACAGGGTGGGAATTGCAAAGCTATCCTAGCTGCCTTACCAAAGGGTTATTGCATCAAGTAACTTATAACTTACAGGCACACATCACTGCTGAGGGAAAAGTAATTTGTTGTAATCATTTTTAATTATAGTTATTCTTAATTATCTTTGCTGTATGTTTAAACATTAAAATACAAACAGTACTGCCATAGCACAGATGGCTGGTGCCTGCTATGCAGACTGTCAAGCTTCATTTAAGCACCACTGTCATTTTTCCCCACAATTGTAACTTACAGCAATAATGCACTTTCTGTGACCCATAACATTCATGTTTTAAGAAGAATACCTACCATGAGGCACCTAAACAAAGAAATTCTGAAGATAAACCCCATTTTGCAAGTTCCTCTAAAACAAAGACAGCTGAAGCCTGAACCCAAAATCTGGTTGTTCTGATGAAATCCTATTCAGAAGAGAAAGACTATTAGATAATTCTAGTTGTTAACAGCTGAGGTCAGGGTGGTACAGGCAGGGCAGCACCTTCTACAAAAGGAACAGAAAGAAATTGCTATATTTGATAATCATTCCTCTTCAACTGTATTTTCTTTTGTCTTTGAAGATGTTTCACAAAAAAAAAAAAAAAATTAAAAAAGGAGTTTTGTTCGCTCTGTGCTTCTGCATGTGTCAAATGCAAACACACTGTTCCTTGTTGGGTTTAGTTGGGATATTAAAAAAAAAAAAATCATTTTCCACTAGATGAATGTTTCTAAAACGAGATCACTTTAGTGCTAGAGCATCCTTTTGTCCCGTGAAACCTCATTACCATTTCACATGGATCCTCAACCCAAGGATGTAAAAATAAGTTCAAAATTATGAGAGAGAAAAAACTCAGTTCAGAGAGACAAATAATCCTTCCAAATTGAACTCGGGGAGATACAGAAAGAAGAAGAAAAATTAAAGAGTTGCAAATGTAAGTGGTCAAGAAGAGATTGTGCCTGGTCAAGAAAGTTCTTCAAGGAAATTTGAAATGTGCTGCTGACTAGAGATACTTTCTGGTCACTGGTTTGAGACTCCCTGGAAGCATGAAGAACACACAAAAGATGAATCAGTGGGTGCAAGAACAGCAGGGGAGCTGAAATGGTTAATGGGACAGCTAATTGTTAAATGGTAGAGGAAACTGCAATAAAACAATGGAGCATGTACAGGTTTGTAATAGTCTGTTATTTTCTTTGCTGCTGTCACTACACATTTGTCATCTTTCTATCATGAATGTGATACCTTGTTCTTCCTACTTATCTTCATTCCAGCTACTCTGCAAACCACACAAACAATATATCTTAACTATTCTTTCACTTTTATGGACAGGTATTTTTACTCTTTCATTCACAGTTTCTGCAGGTTCTCAACACCACAGGATTTTCAGGACAGAGCCCTTTTTGGATGATCTAGAGAGACGCCATTCCCATCTTGCAAATAAAAATATTACATGATTCTTTTTTGTCCAGGGCAGTACTAGTTCCATCAGAGGAGGGAAAAAATAACCAAATGCACAATCAAATTTGAGCAGAGTCCATTTGAAAACCAGGTAGAAAAAAAAAAAAACCAACCCATTTCCCTGAGGAGCTGGTACCTCCACTGTGCTCAGACTCAGTGCCAGAGGTGGAAGCTCATTCTGGATAAATCTTCATTCACACTTTCAGTGGAGACCTGAAGCAGGCACGTGGATTTTATGATGTATTTAACAACACATCCAGTGCCATGAGACAAACGTGCTGCTTGCACTCAGCCCCCACCGCCATGTGAACATCACTTAAATGAACTGTTAGCAAGAGCAGAGCATTTCCTGTTTGGGATTTGTACATTTCCATCCACATCACTTTTTTTGGAGCCCTGAATGCTCATTTCTGCTCCTCTGCCAGCATGCTTCAGTTAATATTTTCCCCAGAAGAAAGGCAAGCTCACTCAAAATCCCTTACTCCATGCTTGGCCTCAGCAGTGCAGGCATCCTTCAGTATTTTGTGCTTTTACTTGGTGGCAAAGTTCTACAAATGGGCTCATTTTTTTTTCCTAGGAATTGGGCATGTTTTATGTCTCATCTCTCATATATCATCAAAAAGATATCATGTAGTAGTTTCTGACCTCGTTTGAAAGTCTCCCTATTCCATTATCAATTTGCTGAGCCTCCTACTGCCACATTGTATAGTTTTAGTGTTAATTTTTAATATTATTTTCATGCATTTTTAAGGTAAGAGTGTTTTTTCTTAACTAGAGTGCAATAATAGCTTCTCAATATTAAATAAATAATGTTACAGTGCTGAGACAATTATGACTTTTTGACAGTGTTGATATATTAATGTTGCTGCTACAGAAATTCATCTGCTTCATGTATTTTATGGTCACTTTTTTGTTCTTTACCCTTATTTTTTTGGTTTTTTAGAAATTCAAGTTGCCCAATTGCTAAGACGTTTCTCTCAGGCCAATACTTACACTTTCAGGGCTGGATTTCTTTTTTTTCCACTATGAATCAATTCAACACACAATATCTACTTACATTTCCAAAAGATCTATAGCAAGATTCTAAGGGAAAAAAAAAAAAAAATTAGAAGTAATGTTTTATGAATCAGTCTCCTTTTGATGTTAGGGAGTGGGATTAAAACCTTTGTGGAAATTCAACATGGTGTTGTCATAAAATCCAAGTCAGTATGAGACCCCAGGAGGCTTTACTGGTCTTGTGTCCTTCAGAACACTTTTATCTGAATGAAAATAGTTTGTAGGAGTGAAACCACCAGATGCACATCCACTTCCTAATAAATCTCCAAACAAACACACACGTAGGGAATGGGACACATGGGTTTTGCCAAGCCTAAACCTTCAGAATAAACCTTAAGGAACTTGCTCTGAAGAAACATATAAAATGCTACTTGACATAAAAATGGAATTTTTAGTTCAGTAGAAAATCCTAACCTCCTGTCCTCCTCCCATGTTCCTCCTCCGTTTTTCAAGTCAATTGACATTTTTCTTAATTTAAAAAAAAAAAAAAAAATCTACAAATTAATTGTGAACTTGATTGGTAAAGATGAGAGTATAGTAGATGTTATCAGAGACATGAAAGCTTTGTAGACTTTTTTTTTTTAAATAAAAATTACAATAATTTCAATATATATCTGAGGATGAAATTTCCAGACAACAGTGGGGTTTCTAAGTTTAATACAGGTCATGGAGATTCAGTGCTCCCTTACAACACCTTCAAGAGATTTTTGGATATGACTGAGCAATAAATGTATTTAATCTTTGCCTAGAGGACAATGAGAGAAACAATGAAAGCACCTCAGTGAAAAGGTTCCTATGCATTACTCTGGTGCATCAATATGCATTTTCCTCTGCTCATGTTCTCCCCTGTATCCCTTATTCTCAGCCATGCTGACTTTTAACTTGCACTGTTAGTAAAAAAAAAGCTGAATTGGGAGCATTAGAATCTCCCAGCTGATCTTTTTTTAAAATATAAAGTAAAGTTAAAAACCACTTCAACAAAGGGTAAGGCACTCTTGGAAGCCACAGACCCTGGCAAAGGTCAGCTTTAAATTAGAAGCCACCTCCATTTGGGCTGGAGGGAGCAGAGCAGTGGGATGAGTCCAAGAAAACTAAAAAGGAACAAAAAATGGTTAAGAAGGGGGAAAAATGAACAGAGTAAGCAGTTTAACAGTTTCTCTAAAGTACACAGGCCCACGTTACGTAGAAGATGATGCTTTTCTACTGGAGGAGAACCCACAAAATATTCTCTCAACATGGAAAGGTCACAAAACATCCAGGGAAGCACCTCCAAATGATGGCAATGGCAAAACCACATCTTTCCCATTAAAATCAGTGAGGTCTAGCATCCTTGCATGCTTTACCTGAGAAAAAAAATTTATTTATTGTTCTTACAAATGCCCTTAGAGGTAATTGGCATGTAGTCCACACAAATCCATTAAATATCTTTACCTTCAGACACAGCAGGGGGAGAGAGCTGGGAATTAAACAGCTTTGGTTGCAAAATACTCATTAAGAAAAATGGGAGGAAAAGCAAGTCTTTAAAGTCATGATTTTCCATGGTCTGGAGAGTTATGTCAAGATGAACGTTTGCAAATTACACTTTAGATCCATATTTAGATATCTGATCAGTGAGTTGGGTTCTAGAATTGGCAAGTTTTCCACCAACTCAAACTGGACTCAAATTTTAATTCTCAGCACTTCTGAAAAATCTTTCCACTTCTTTGAGTGTCTGAATATAGATTTAGAACCTAAGTTCAAATGATGTTTTAAAATTCAGTTCATATTTATGTACCTTAGGATCTTCCCTGAACACCAACCACAGTGGATTTTTTTCCTGAAGCCACATTAAAGGCTTAGTAAAGGTTATGAAGTTACAAATATTGCACCAGAAGAGGTAGTTCTAATTGGCCTGGCCCCCCCTGAGGACGTATTTACGTAGCAATTTCTCAGAATTAACCCTTACAAATTAACCTCTAACAGGAGTCACAGTGGCCAGATGAAAGATTATGACCACGCACAAGTGAATACAAAAGCCATAAATGGAAGAGGCTAATTCCTAATAAAAAGTTATAGACTTTTTAGCTTCTCTAACAACTCCTGTCTCAGTGTGCTGACCCTTTTTTTATAGATATGGACAACCTCAGCACAGTGGTATGATACCATAATTCTGCTTTTACGGGTTGGAATGTAATAATATCTGCCACAGAGAGATAAACTTCCTTCTTCAAGATCAGTGCTAGGTGTTATACCTAGATCATCTTCCTTCCACGTCTACATTTTAGTCTGAAATCTGCTTTGGTGCCTGCAAAGGCACTGGAGCAGGCACAAGTGTCACAGCACACAAATCCTGCTTCACCTCTGCTGTGCTTTTCTTCTGCCTACAAAGGAGTCTTGACACTGGCAGAGAAACTTAAAATGTTTCCAGGGCACCAGTGCCCAAACCAAGGGCCAGAACGGTTGGGACCAAGAAATCCGAGTGAATTTTCATGAGCTGTGGATTTGGCACCTACTGTCTGCCAACACAAAAGGTGCACAGATATTCCATGGCACCTCTGGCCACTGGGCTGATTAATTGTCATGTTCCTCTCTCTGGTGGGGCCCCTGTGCCAGTTAAGGAGACTCAACTGTGTTTTTCAGAAATTATTTTTAAAAAAGCCCACAAAACCAAAAACTTAGGCAAAACATCTGTGTGCATCCTACGTGTTTATTTATTCATTAAATGAATGTCTTTGTTAAATATAGTATTTGCTAATGGAAGCAGATAAACCCTCTCACTGCCTTTTTACACTTTCAGTTTGATTTGCAGTGAATAGGGGAATGGCAAACTTGGATTGAGAGGGGCTATCAGAAGCCAGGGAAACAACTTGCACACAGTTCATTTTATTCCATTGCTTAAAGCTACTCTGTTTGATAAAAGAGCCATTAAATATGGAAAACTGCACACAACATGCTCAGTGCATTGCCTCTGAATAAAAGAGGTAACACAGTGCCTCTCACAAAGATCCACACTGTTTTGTTTTGTTTCTCTGGCTCTGTTAAAAGAGCAAAAGATCAGCACATTTCAGGATCAATCCAGACAGGAGAGCCAAACCCAATCATAACTCTAACTACTAATAAACCTGAACTGCCTATAAAATTGCTGATCAGAATTCCTCTCAAATCTGTATATGCTCAGTCTGGGATTAACCCCAACTTTGTACCAAAACCTACAGATAGGTTGACTTGAGATCAAACACTTGGGCAAGCAGTGATATTTTTATTGCTGTAATAATAATATGAGGGAGCTCATGCTGGGAAGACTAATTAGTACCCAGTGCCACAAAGCTCCAGCGAGCACTGCAGACACCAGAGGGTTCAGCACAAGATGCTCACACAGAGCAGAGAGTGCAGGGGCTGGGGGAAGGCTGTGGTGCTGGTTTGGCACAAGTGCACACAGCCAGAACCTACAAGGCAAATGCTGCAGGAGTGGGAGCACGAGGCCACAAAAACATGCCTTGGTATAAATCACATATTGACTGGAATCATACCCACAGCTCTGCTCTCCAGCCCTCGGCATGTGCAGCCCTTCCCTGAGCACGTGGATTACATGAACTAATGCATTGTTTCCCAGGACTTTGTTCCATGATGTCACTGAGCTCACATTTGAGGTGCACCTTGAATGGCAATGTACCACAAAAAAGGTAACTCAGGAATGCTTCATTTGCCCAGCCAGAGTGCTCTGAATTCTTTCATTCTTTCCCTTTTTTTTCATCCCACCTCTTGCTCATCCTCCTCCTTTTAATGCAGCTCTCATCATTTGGGTAACCAGAAATAATCATATTCACTATTTACTTTCTTTACTATCATATAGTAATATATTATATTATTATAATATCTATATTATACAATAATATATTACTATTTACTGTAGTTCCTAAGGAAACTTAGGTTCCACCAAGAGCTTAGCCTAGAGTTGTTTTACTTTACAGTTAGCACACAAAAAAACCCCTAACCCTAGAGTAAAATAAACAAGCTGCAGGCCTGCAAGTCCCAGCTATGGACAATAGAATTGCTGAGGAGTTTTCCAACCAGAAAAATTATTTCTGATTTTTTTTTTTTGCCATCAACAACTTTTATGCCAATAATCGTTGTACTTTGTTCATTCAACAATGGGAGGAATATGAGAGTTCTCTTAACATTTCATAGACTCTAAAGGAATTGAGTCACTTTGCACCGTATTTTGAAGATACTTCTTTTGAAAACTTTCTTCCTTAGGTAGTATTATTTTCACACAAACCCAGCCATACAAGAAAATCTGCAAATTTTATACTTTCTGTCTATAATAATTTCATTGTAAATACACCTTGTGCAGAAGTTACTCTCTCTGGAACATTTAATTGATATAAATCTATTAATTCTTATAATAAATCTTAACATAGAAATTGTACTGTATTTTTAAATCCTTACCAAGACTGATACAACTGTAAGAGCTTTTTGGAACAGATGGTTGGTTCTTGTGTGTGGTGCTTTACTTTTTTTTTTTTTTTTAAATTTACAGCACATATTGTTAACACTTGACCTGACATATTCCTCTGAATAATTATTCTGGTATCCTTAAAGCAAAGGAGAAAAAAAAAATCTGAGATTTTGAGATTTTTATCCCTCTTAACAGCCTAAATGTAGTTTAGGAAAATAGGAAATGTCAAACCTGCTTGCAAATAACACTTAAGCATGATAGGCTCAGGGTTTTGCTCCAAAGGCTCTAGTTCTGCTTTCTGTATGTGTCACCTCTTTAGGTGGGTGATTTAGCAAATAAAGAACTAAACCCGCTTGGCACAGAGCAATCTCAGTAACCCTGAGCAATTGAATTCCTCGGTGGAATTTCTCAGAGCATCACAGGACTGGATCCTCAGTTCTCCTTTGAGGGACCACTGCTTAAGTGGGGAAGTATTAAAAGGTACCAAACACAAAAGACATTTTTAAACAGTGCTGTGAGATGTTTACAGCTGCTCCTCCAGCACTGAAGTATTTCAGGACTTGGTGTTACCACAAGAGAGTCCAATAGGGAGGAAAAAAAAAACAAAATCAAAAGACAACGTCATGCACATCTGCAGCATTTAACAAACCTCTTCACATACTGCCAGGCAACTGCCAGTATTTCAGTCATTTCCTTTCTTTGCCAACCCTGTGCTCAGATTTTACAGAGGTATCCATTCTCTTCCCTTCCTTTTGGCTGTGAGAGCATAAAACTCTGATTTTACAGGCGTGCTGCACTGCTTCTCCAGCTCCTGGCCAAGCACAACTGCAGGAACTCACTTGATATGAGCACACCCAGGGAAGGCTCAAACAAAGGTCCATGGAATTTCTTTGCCTTTCTAGACTGGAAGACAATGAACATGACTGAATATCATCTTTCCTGTCTCTTCAAGTGCAGCTTTCAAGGGTGTGGCAAGAGGTGATTTAGTGTCATGTAATATAAAAAAATTGGAAGCAAATAGAAAAAAAAAAGAAATCATGAAATGAATAGATAATGACAAAATGGTGAAATGTATCTTCACCTTTTGAGGTTCACCCAGGCTTGAGACCATGCTGAGATTTCATCCCTGTAGTTACAGAGCAATATATCAAAAGATGGTGAACACTGCTCTTATCATCCAAGTAGCTCTAACATCAGTCTCTTAGCTCTCAAGAAGAAAAAACAAAATAGGCTCTAAACTATCAACTTCCAAACTTACATTCTCAGCTATGAGTTTCCAAAAACAAGCTTGAAAATCTAAGCATCCTCTCTTTTGAGACTACCAATTTAAATACTGTGTGTATGCCACAGGCAATTGGTTTTTTTTCCCTGTGAAGATCTACAGTACTTGTCGTTACTTACAGTGCAGAGTTAATACTTACTATTTCCTGTCACTTTAGCATGATCATCTTAACTGAAATTGTAAATATTTTGAATCAATGTAAAATTAATGCATCTTTGCTATATTTTACTTGTATGTCTGTGAGTATATGTGCATATAAATACATTCCCATACTCACAAAAACGTTAACAGAGAATTAAGGTTGCCTACATTCATTCCTTAAGTGTAACCCACATAAAAAGTGCAGTGCTAGGCAATCTCATGCTAACTGGAAATCTGGATCCACAGCCTTCAAAGATTATCAATAATAAAGTTGAGATGAGCAACCAGAGTCATCTCAGAACATGTCCTTCAGCATGCCAACATCTAGACACACTGACCTAAAAAAAAAAAAAAAAAAAAATTACAAAAAAACCCCCCAAAAAAATTACATAAAAAGAAAAAAGTTTTTTCCTGGCTGGATTTCCAAAGGAGCTGGAGGAAGACTGTCCCTTCAGTGGAAATGCATGCTGTGATGTGCATCCTGTTCAACCAACACTGTCTTCATCTCCATCGACCCACAAGACCCACCCTCAGTGATACAGTCAACTCTCCCTGCAATAATATTCAGGCACACCATCTTAATTTTCGCCTCAGCTACATTAATATCTGTTACCAACCCAGGCTTAAGAAAAATACAGAGCTGATTTATACTTTAGTAGAGAAATTAAAGATCAAAAAGATTTATTAGGGTTACTCTACCCTCCCCCCTACCAGTGCATAATCATTCCCCACCGTATATTTTTTATGGTAATTAGACACTCAGGGCTCAGTCCTACAGAATGTTAAGTGTTCTGGCCCAGTCCAGCAGAGTGATTAGGTGTGTAAATGCCTGAGCAATCCCTCAAAAGTTAGCTACCAGCAGGTGAACCATCCTCTTTATTTAAACACATGTTGAATTATTTCCCAGAGGTTCAGCATCCCGTGGAATGGACCTAAAGCTTTGTTTGTGTCACCTCTGGCTCTCCAAAGTGTCCCACTGCCACCATCACAGCAATGACACTAAGGAGCAAGCCGAGGTGTTGGCCCCTGCTTTTAGGGGCAGCTGATGCCGATTTTCACTGAAGTTTTGTTTAACATTATGCTACTGCTTCAAGAGTGATCACCTCTGAGCCGAGCTGGTCAGAGCAAAACTGCGAGACCCTTCATCAAACACCTGAAATAAAAAAAAAACCTGTGTGTTTGTGTGTAAATGTGTGTCCAAAGCACAGCTTATGGCACTGGGGCTGACAATCCCGTGCTCTTCTCCGGGTCAATGTCACACAGGGTGTGACAAAGGGGGGCTGCCCTTCCAACCCCGCCGGGAAATGAGAGCAGCAGAACCAGGGGGAGCCCAGTTCCAGGAGGGGACACAGCCAACACTTCACTGCAGGGCCACACACACCCTCATCCTTCTTCATCTGCCTTCTCTCCCCCTTTTCTTCCTTCTCTCCCTCCATCCCTCGGCACAGGGAGAACCTGCACAAAGCCCTGTGCATCATACAAACACTTTTATAAAGCTCTACACTCTCTAGTCTCGGGTGTGTGTTGGTAGAACAGGACTGAATCAATATGGTAAAAGTGATTTAAGCATATGCTTAAATGTCAAAATGCATTTAAATGCCTTTAGATTATTTATATTATAGCTGCAGAGGAAACTTATTCTATCCCAACAAGAACCTTCTAATATTTTAAATAAACATATGAGGCATCTCTGCAGATGTGCATGAAGTTTATAATCTTAAATTTTTATTCCAAATACATTAGTGTTTTCTTACTTCAAAATGACCTGGGTAAACTGTGAAATTTGATTAAGCTATTAGGAGTAAATCTGTCACACTGACAATTTCAAGCAGTGTCCTTATTGCTAAAAGGGCATATACTGTAAGTTACAGGCTTAATGGCTATTGCTTTTTGCCCTCATGTGCACAAGTTCTTTACCTTCCCATTTATTTATTTCCTGATAAGCAATCAATGCACAAAAATAGAAAAGCCAAATGGATTAAGAGATTGGTTCTATCCTGATCCCAGTCTAACAAAAAGGGGTTGTTGTCATGAGTTAAATCAAATCTACTCTTAGAGGATTTTATCACTGAAGATTGAGCAGATCAGTGTGAAACAGCAGCAGCACAAGCACAGCTCATCTTATTCCTGAAGGTTAGAGGTCCGCCATTCTACTTAAGTCATTGACATGGACATATGCAGGGCACTGGAAATTTATGTGCATCTTCTGTGCTACACAAACATTTGACTGCCTGGCCCTCTAGCCGTGGCCTAAAACCCTGTCCTTTTGACACTCACATGTCAGCTTTCCTTCATCCCTAAAAACAACAAAACTACTCATGAACATAAAGGCAAGTGCATGTATCAGTGTTTGCAGGAGAGCTTTACCCACGTGGACTTGCCTACGATTGACTTCAGCAGGTCACCAAACGAATATCATACTTTCCTTCTCCAGCTACTACATGAAATCACATTAGCAAAAATAGGAAATATAACCCTGCAAGCCACAAGACATAGTGAACTGTGGGGTTTCAGAATTCTCTCTTCATCTAAGAAAACAGACACATTTCTCCCCTTATATTCTAATTGTAACTTGAGAAGAATTTCCCAGCCCTTGTCAGCAACCTTGCATCAAAGGAACAAACAAACAAATAAAAATAAAAAATAAAAAAAAGAGGTTGTGCCTCTGAAAGCAGTCCATTCTTAAAGTCTACTCTACAGCAGAACCCACAGGAATTACAGAGAAGTATTCAAAAAGAGCACTGGAAGTGAGAACTTTTTTTTACAGAGAGCAAGTGGAGTCTATCAAGTACAAACCAGGCAAATTTAGACAAAGACCAGGAAAAGATTGCTAACCATGAAGTGTACTGGAGTGTCAGCAGGGGAAGGCATGGATGAGATAATCAGCCGTGTCACTTAAAGCTGCACAAAACAAAGTACTTGTGGTGCACTGGCTGGAATAATTCTGCATTATCACAGGGAGGGTTAAACAACTGTTGACCCAGCAGCTCTCCACCTTATTTCTCTGATTCTAAGCATCACATGTTCTGTAGGTGGAGAGGGAAGGGTCACTGCTGCAGGGAAAAATTAACATGTGCCATGAAGTGTCAGATGTTACTGTACATACTATACACAACTGAAAATCCCGTGAGGAAAATAAGTGCAGGGCAAATCTGTGGGTGACCTTCTAGTTTTACATGTCACACCAGATATAATGGGTTTTTACTCAAAGAAGTGTTTTGTTTGAAATTAGTGGCTGGTGGCCTGATTTAGTTCTCAACGAAGGCACAAATAAAGAAAGTCACATTCTCAAAAGGCAGACTGTGTAAGTCATTCCTCACCAGGCTTCATACAGATGCCTTTAATAAAACGGAAAGGTTTCAAAAGAGAATGCAGAGGAGGCGAAATCATTAATAAATTACAAGGAGGAGAGACAACCAAAACATGAGAGCACAGAAGAGTTATATGGGAAACCTGATCACCATGAGTGCAAAGGCAGTGACAGGGGGGGAGTGCAGCCAGACTGGAGCACTGCACAGACACACAGACAGACACACAGACAGACAGACACACAGACATCCTCTGTGCCTGCTGGGGCCATTGACCACCACATGAAACCTGGCAAGGGGAGGAGAGCTGAGTGCTGCCAGGAGGGCTCAGAGAGGGATGGAGTCAGGCTGTCTGCCCGTTCCAAGCCAGGCTGAGCACCCAGGGTTTCGTCTGAACCAGGCTGCGAGTGTATCACTGTATTGGAGGATCATATTGACTTTCTGATAATGTTCTAAGCCAGTCGGGTAAGAAAGAGAAAAGTGCCACCGGGTACAAATTGTGGCATCAATTCTCTGCCAGACCATCAATTGAATTTATATATTACCTCCAGCTACCTACTTAAAATCTTTAGTTTCGCTCCCTCCAGTGCACAGCTCACGGTTTAAGTAATTGCAAATACAAATGAATTTTAACAGGATTTAGCAGGCTTTAAATTAAAAATGTGTGAACATTGTTATTTTAAGCACTCTAAATTATTTACTAATATAACACAGCTGATTCACTTTTCTCTTCTTTTTGTCTTAGCTTGATTTTTTTTTTTTTGATCCCTGGAGCCTCAGCGGAGCTTAACACACCAATAAACTGCAAACGGCAAAATAATGTTCTATTTTACCCAAGTAAAAGAAGTCTTCAAATTCAGCCTGCAGAGTAACAGGTTACAAAATGTCAGCAGTACAAGCACTTGCTAAATCCTGCATTAGAAACGGGCAGGTAGTCAAGAGACATAAATGTGCAGGTGACATAAATTATGAGTCTGAGCTCAAAAAGTTGAGAAATTGTTTAGGGGGATCTGTTTTCCACAGGTACTGTGAGGATGCAGTGAGGTGACAGGACTACCAAAAATACTTAGCACAATACCTGGAAGGACTCTGGTTGTAAGACATACTTGCTGAATCTCATTTACCTTAATCAAACATTGCAGTTGTTTTCTGTTTTAACCACATCTATAAAACACTTGAGTTACAAGATAAGTATCAAATCAAAATAATAAATTAGTTAATTTGAACTCATGCTAAACCAGTGAGCATCCTCTTGTGTTTTTCCATATTTTCTTACTTCAATCTATTAATTGTAAAAATTATTTACAAACTTCTTCAGAGACCACAAGTGAGAGGTTTGATGCAGTAAAAAGTATCTGCATACAGAAATAATGGCACATGACTTCAGTCTGCCTACTTACAGGATCAGGTCCAGGGTTGCATCATGGTTTATGCCACTGCTGATACAAGAACTTTACAAAAATAATCCGTAAAAGCCCCCAGAAAATTCATCTGCAATATTAGGTTCCCAGTTTACAAAGGCATTGTCTATTCCCTGAATAGAAAAATAGTACAAAATTCTGTTCTTCATCTTGCTGGGAAAAGGTATAGGTAACTCTATATGTTTGTCATTGCTATTTTTTTTTTATTCCATTTGTTAAATGAGAGAAAGAAACAGAAGCTAATGTGTAAGGATTATAGCAGAGTACATAAAAATATAATGTTGGGAATTTGAAAATAATTGAAGAAAGGCTATTATTGTTTTGAAGGAAATAAAGTTATATTCTCATTATTGGGATAAATATACAATCACAAAATAAATGTTTGTCCTCATTACTATTGGGTTTTTTTTTATTGTTAAAGTTATGATATGAGGTAATTTGAGATTACTTTCTTCCCAAATTATGCTGCAGTCTTATTCAGGTATATCATCACAGTCAAGAGTAGTGTAACTAGAACCTGTCAAAATTATTTTTACAGTTACCATAAGTTCCTGTTTTAAGACTTCTCCAATTGTGGTTTATTTTTAAAAATTCTGAAGTAGAGGGGATTTGCTTTTCCTACTGATGTTTATTCTTAGGAAGAGATCTTCCCACAATTCCAGATTTAATTTAATAAAGAAAATAATCCTTCTCACCATTGACTCCCAAATTCATCTAAACCATAACAGGGATGATTTTGTTAGACTTCAGTAGCAGTTAGCACTTTCAGATATCCCATAAAACATGGGATGCTCATAATTGCAGCTTGAGTAATTACCAAAAATACATGCAATGGATATAATACACAGTAGTACATTTCCCCCCCAAATTCCAATTTATTTTGAGTGTGGACAGTGGATCTGGTGCTGAAAGACAGGGAAATCCTACTACCTCACCAATGTTTCCATATATCCATCACACAAAGTTTAGGGGGGCTGCCTTTTCAGTTTGCTGTCATCAGCTTTCTGCCTCTGTTCTGCTCTCCAGGACTAAGCCACAGGGAGCAGTAAAGGCAATGAAAATACTCAGAATCTGCAAGACTGGCAGGAAAGAGTTAAGTGAATGCTTTTTAGGGCTTGAAGCCTCAAGTTTAGGGTTTGTTCTCGCTTCCTTGAGTGATTCCATCATGTGTGAGGAATACCTTTAAGGTTAATGGGATTCTGAAATCAATAAAAATGACTTACTAATGGTTTGGGGAAGTTTTTGTACTACAGGGTGTGAATTTACAAGGTCATTAGCTATTCTGCAGCAGCTTTCTGCAGCGAGGCACCACTTTCCAAACGGAGTGAGGGAGCTCCATGGAGCTGAGAACAGGGAGATGCTCAGGGATACCTGCATGCCCTGGATTTTCACCAGATTTTCACCCCAGCCTACCTGCTCCTCACAGGGTTCCCCATGGGCACAAGGTAAAGGATGTGAGACCAGTCCTGCAAACCGCAGGACAGTTTCTCATGAGTTGTAACAAGGTGTCACGTACAGAAACATGCCTGCAGTTTAAATAAATGTATATTCAAATAATTGACAGTTAATTTAAAAGATTTTACTGAAGGAATGAGCTTCAGGACACTGATTCAGGTGTTTTTTTTCCTCAAATACTCTAAGCTGGAATAACATAATTTTTTTCCTATGAATGCTCCTTGATATTAAGGACGTTTCAACTTGACCACGGTTCTTGAAATAAAGAGCAAAATAGCCCCGTTTCTAAATGAAGCTTCAATTACACAGTGAATCCATCCCACAATCCAAAGCAAAAACCAACAGAACCCTGTATTACTGTCACACCACAGGGTACTCTGCACTGCAGCAGAATCACCTTGCACTAGAGAAAACACTTCCCTCCATAGGAATCTTTTTCCCCTTGACAGAATTCCACCCTTATCTATGTAAAACAGTACAGGTTAAAAGTGATGACTTCATCTGCTGATATGGAAAAAAAATTCACCGTGCCTCAGAGACTTTAAAATTCTCCTCCTTCTTCTCAGTATCAGTATCGCTCCTTCAGACATAAAATAATTCATCTGTGTTTTTCTTACAACAAAGAATTCGTTCAGAGAAAATGTTAAGGAAGCAGCCTGATCTGTCTGGTATTAAAGACTTGTTTGACAAAACAAATTTGCAATAAACACTCAGAAAACAGGAGCCATGCCAGTTGGAATGATAGAAAAATCATGTCGAAGAGATAAATGGATCATTAAAGAGAAGGTACTTGAATTTTCATTACAGATCACTACACAATCACTAAAGGTTTCTGAACTTGTCTGCCTTGTTGATCTTGTGTGCTCCTCCTACCTCTAACTATTATGCCTAATATCCATATTTTCGCATACCTTTTGAAATCTATATATTTCATCTTCTGAAGCTATCATTAAGAACTCTTTGTAACTATCAGAATTCATGAATTTTGATATGCATTGGCCTGAACAGTATAAAAAACTGTTTAGTGAGTAATAATGTGAACATCATACCTAATGATTCAGAACCTGCATGACATAAGTGATGGTATTTTGGTGAACATATGGATTTTAACTAGAGCTTGGCAGCACAGGACCCTGGTTTAGCTCAGCGTGCTGGGATGCTGAGGAAACAATCAGAGGCATGACTGAATTATTAGTTAGAATTTTTCCCTTTCTGCAAGGGATAAACAGGAAACTTCTTTCCATTTTTTCAGTTCTATTAGTGCCATAAAATTGGGAGAACAATTTTTGCTCTGCACTTAATTCCTTCAGTGCAACACAGGTTTAAACACTCGAGAGCCAGCTGCCATTAACTACTGGGCACCATAAACAAACACTGCCCAAACAAGTGCAATTAACACTAATTCTCTGGTGTTTCAGATTCAGGGTAAAACCCAGATTCATTGTTAAGAACTGGCACAATCTAGTCTTGCACAGAAGGAGAAGAGAGAAAATCACCAAGGTGTAGAGCTGGAAAGCTTTCACCTTTCTAGTGAGTTTTCATTTCTAGTGAGTGGGTTTAAACTTACATCAGCAGAGATGTCTCATTTTAATTAAGACAAAATTTTCATGCAAATCAGTGTCTCCTGTCATCATTATGAAAGCAATAGTGATATTCTCAAGTTGTTATTGGAAAATTTCCTGCCTGGAAGAGACCCTGTCTCCCTGCCTGTTAACCCCAAGCTCATGGCTCAACTTAGGAAACAGAACAAATTACCAGAAGGTAACTGGAAACAAATTGATTCCCTAGACCAAAGAAAGCTGTAGTCTCCAGACACTCTCTTCTTATTACTTCCAGCTTTTAAAAGGGGTAGTCCTACTTTTATCCAGTCACTTTTTACCTCTTTGTATCAGCCCCTGACAGAGATAACACAGAGAAAGAGCAGCAGAAAAAATTATTTATCAGTAAATCTGGGAGGTACAACTTTGCTTTTGAACCTTCTATGTTAAAACCGAGAGGAATTGCAAAATCAGCCAGAGAAACATTACATGTATCATCAAAATCACATTAGATCAAAACACATTTAATTTTCTTCTCCTTTCTGGGAAAGAGAAGACTTTTTTTTTTTCCTGAGTATAACTACCCTATATTGTGTGAGAAACTACAGCAAATCAACAGCACTATCAGTAGAACCAAAAATATTCTATTTGACAGCATTTGATCTTCAGATAAAATATTGACGTTATAGCAAATAACATACAACCAACAGGGGACAGGGGGGCTGGGAACACGAAAGCAAAGACTTTGATTATCACATAAATTTCTTTTTCTCACTAGCACTGAGTTTTAGACCTTTGAGTGGGAGAAATGCAGGTGAGGGGTGTGTGGGAGTCAGAGCTGGGCAAAAAATGTCCTTGCATAGCAGAGCTTCTCCTGTCACATCCAGCAGCTGATCATCACGTTAAAACCTCTGCCTGGGAGAGGGACAAGTGCCAAGAAGGGGTGGGAGGCACAGCAGAACCCTTAACTATTGGCAACTCCTAAAATATAATGATACTACACATAGTAGAGTGTTTATTTCATTGGGGGAAAAAAAAAAGAAGTATTGTCGTTAAGGTGTCAGATAAATTATAACTGAGAAAATTAACTTTCTATCCCCATAATTTCCTAAGCATCTTTATATTCCATCAAAGTGTTGTTTCATGATTAAATTCAAAATCGCTATTTTCTGTTAATGTTTTAGAGCAGAAATGGCTGCCTCAAGATGGTGGAAGAGAGTTGCTATATATATTCCCAAATTACAGCCAAATTTATGACTCCTGTCAACGTCAGTGGTATGATTTCCACTGGGTTTGCTTCACTTCCAAACACATCTTGCACTGCAGCAGCCACTCCAAGTCTGAAAGATGGATCTGGCATCATCACAGAGATATTTACTTCTATTGAAAAACAGAAACTTGCTAAGAGCCTTTAAAAAATAAGAGACAGAAAAGGAAAGGTCCCTAACACAAGAACAAAGGTGGCAAAGAAGTTAATTTTGCTATAACTTTGCTCTAGAGCAATTTTGTACTCTATCAGCTTCAGGCAGACCACCTGCACAATGACAAGTAGGTGAAGCTGCTCTTTAAGGGTCTTAACTAGAGGGAAAAAAAAAAACAAAACAAAACAAAAACCTGTTGTTACTTAGCACATTTATACATTCTCCAGCTATAGATCCCAAAGTGTTTCTAAAGCTCCAGAAATATAATTATCCCCATTTCATAGCCAAGGAAATTGAAAGGCAGAATTAAGTAGTTTGCTGAGGGCCACACAGTGAATCATTTGAAGAGCCCAGTTGTTCCTGTAAATCTCCACACCTAGGCAATGATTCTGCTGCTGTGACTCAGACAAGAAATTATTCTAGAACATCAATTGCTGCTGCATAACCAGTGTTGTACACGGACTCCTACACACCCTTCGTTCTGCTCAGGGGCCAGCTGGACTTTTTAACTTGTCTCCTTTTTGCTCTGCAAGAAGGTAGGTGTTCTTCAGAATTCCCTCAAAAAACTTATTTTGAAGGTGCATCCAGCTTTCTGGAGCTGGAATTTTATTCCTTCAAGAGTTAAAAAGCACTGTTTAAGAGTCTAAGTTAATTTTGCCTGCTAATTGGTATCCATGCTCTGCAGAGCAATCCCACAAAGGTGGTTTTGAAGGGTAACTTTCTGTAGCCACTCACAGTCTGGGAGATCCCACCAGACCTGCACTGACATCCAAATGCTGAAGCAGGAAAGAATTATATGGTTTCCTAATGGCTACAGAGTAAAAAAATTTGGAATTTTAGGAACTCAGGTCTATTGCTGCCCTTTTTGTCACAGCTGTCCACCTGGCTGAAGAAGAACATGGAGGTCAGGGATGCTTGTCTTGAAGACAGAAGGCTCCTTGATGATGCTGAAAAAGTGATCTGCTGTTAAACACAAAAATTGGTCTGGCACTCCTCCAACCTCAGATTTTCATTTGTGTGACTCAGGTAGGTTTGGGTAAACAGGACATGGACAGGTCTCAACTCTGGCCACTCTCACAGGTTTTGAACATTTGCTCTTGACAACATCTGAACCCTTGCTGTACATACAGATGTTTCAAAAAATTTAGTGGAGGGTGCTGTATTTGCTATAAGGTTTTATGAGTCTTCTGCTAATAGGAGCATCTGCCTAGATGATTTTCCACGCTAAGAAACTGAATTCTACCACAGAACTGCTGCATTTCAGTGGTCAAATCAAGTCCCTTTGAAAGCATGACAAAAAAATTCCTCCAGGGATTTGCTGAACTGAAACCCAAATGCTTTTGCTCCATTTTTATTTCACAAATAATTTTCAAAAATGTTGTTTTTGTATTTTTCCTTTTCATAGATTTATGAACTCCCAGACTAGAAAACAGTCAAGCTTGACCACTGGTATGCATAGATTTTTTTTTTTTTTCATAAGGACTCAGAGAAATGTCTGATCTCATTTTAAACCTATGCAAAGTATTCTAATATTTAATTATAGAAAGCCCATATTTTTGCAAGGTAGAATTTGTTGAATAGATCTGAAAAGAGGAAGAAATAAAGCCTGGTCTCTCAGGTCTCCACCTTTGCACACAAACACATGCACAGACCTATAAGGTGCATCACATCCTAAGGCTCGTTTGCCACTATCTGAAACAACACTGGATTTATTCCATATTCTTCCTAAAGAGCAGGCCCCAAAAAACGGACACAACAAGAACAGAGCAGAAATGAGACTCAGCTTCCTCTTCTTCGTTTTAAACTTCTTTTTAACCACCAAAGGTTGCATTGCAGCAAGAGCTCATTTCGTGGTAATAATATACAAGAGCCCTTCCAAGTCCTTTTCTGACTCACTGTTTTCAGAGACAGTGTCCCTAATTCTTCCTAAATGTTCTACTTTGCTTTTGGCTGCATTTAAAGATATTTTGCTGGTTCTTGGCTGTTAACCAGGCAATTCAAAGCAGTTTATAAAATTAGATCATCCTTCTCATAACAAAGACCATCAACATCACCATGTTTGTATCAGCCTAAGGAATACTGTGAGGTATAAATAAAAGGGTTTCTGTTTGTTCACTAAGATTTGTTTTGTTTCACATGGTGGGGAGAGGTTTTTACACTCATCTTTCAAAGCAGGAAAAATTAGGTGCCTACAAGACAACAGAGCAAGGTTGATATCTCTATTTTCTACATTTTAGTAAACTGGCTAAATTTAGCATCATCATTAACTCCTCTGAGACTTTTGGGTCTAAAATAATCTAAGGCTGTTGATATGAATATGCTCCATTTCAGCAGTTGCTGCCTTACCTCTTTCTTTGTTACAGATGGCAAACTTTCATTTCCATCCACAACATCATATGGGATGGATACATCCTCCTGGTTTCATTCCAAGTGCAGAACAGAAATATTTATTAAACATTTCTGCCTTATCTGCGTCATTATTTATGATTTCCACCATCTGCATATTCAGTGGAACTATATCTGACCTAAGATTCTTTTTGATGCTAAAATGTTTTCAAATTGCCTTCGTGTTGTTTTTAACCATATTGGCCATTGATGTTTAACAGAGTTGTTAATTTATTTTATCAGTTATATGTCTCAATGTATAACTTATGCCTGTTTTTTTCCATTCTTGAGCCATCACTATTTGTTGGTTTTGCAGTACTTTCTTGTCGTTTAATCAGGACATTTTGATTACTGTACATTTTTGTGTGCGAGTTTATGTCCTTGAACAACTCCCAGCATTCATTAATACTTACTAATTAAAATTTACATTCCTGTTCAGTTATGCTAACAGATTCAAGCTGGGAAAAACTGGCCCCCTAAAAAATCTAAGTATAACTACTTGGTGTCATATACAGTTCATAGTTATAAAGTAAATATAATCACGTTGTTTAACAGTTAGTTCTTCCTCTTTGATGGTCACTGGTGGGTAATATTTGTCCCTTTTTCCATCAAAATTATGTTCAATTCTGAACTTCCTTGTACAAGATAATCTCAAAGTGTGAAGATTCATCTGCTACTATTTTTGCAAGCTCTAGGGAATTCTGGTGCTGGCAAAACAAAACCTTAAAAAATATTCCTCAGTTTAAACACTATTATGATAATTTTTTCCCCCCACACCAAAGGAAAAATAGTGAAAGAGCAGCTCTTCTCAATTTGTCTGTGTGGGGGGGTTTTTTGTGTGTATTTTTATGTACACAGGAATCTGTACTTATATTTTGACTCAGAAGTACCAAGTTGCTGTTACTTGATTATTTTTGATTCTTCAACACACAATGTTTATTTGATGCAGTACTCCATTTCCACTCCCTCTTCCTTATTAAGAGGGCTAAAAAAATTTAATCAATATCTGTGAGACGCCAGCACTGTGACACCTTACCAAGTTTCAGAAATATTAGCTGTGTGACATTTCTTCACATATATTAATACTGCCTCTGCTCACCTATTAACAAGGTGCTTGGAAGTTCATTTGGCAATTCTTTTACAATCCAGTATGTCCCTTATCACTTGGCTTTATTGCATGGCTGGTGGGCTGGTTGCAATTCACACACCCAGTGCATATTTGCTGGATTTTTTTTTTTTTTTAATATATTTCTCCTCAAATCCCCACGTAGTTTAAGGCCCTTCTGGCAGCTTTGCATTGACTGGGATGGGTTTGGCTGAGATGCTCAACAGGATCAGATTTTCCATCTCTCAGGTAAGAAATCATCAGCAGCTTGTCAGATAATACCTGACTAGGTACTAATATCAGCCTACATCCTGTTACTTGAATCTCACCTAGGCTTGACTTTAAATGTTTCCACTTTGATCTAGAAAACCAGAAAAATACCAGTTGTTCTTCTGTGCCCTTGAAATATCTGGAAGGCTCTTTCCAATAGGTTGTCAAGAAAGACTGCATGGCATGGTCCTGTGAAGGAAGCTTTCATGGCCTTTTTTTCCAGATTTTACTGGCCTGAACAATGTCCAGTCCTCTTTATGGATGCCAAAAATTAACTGGATAAAGTTAGTCAAATAACATGGAGGAATAAAACCATGTCATTTAGGTCATTGTTTAGCAGGTAAAATATCAATAATAAATAGATAAAATATGTCATAATTGCCATGTGAAACAGCTTGCAGGCAATTCGTAGACTGAAATACTTTGCCTAAACTATTAATCAAATAACTTCAACTGATGAAGAAAAGAACTTAACTCTGCCCTTGAATAATTTGCAAATAAGGAAAAAGAAATAGATTTGTCAAATTAATTATTCATTCTAAGTAGTTCAACCAGACCTATCCCTTTTTATCATTTACATTGGTTTTAAATTCTTAAAGTGGTTTGGGAACCTTAAAGAGTAAAATTTGCTATAAATGCTTAATGCAATGATCATTTATATATGGCACTGTAAACGTACAAACATACTTTACTTTGCACTGAATTAGGCAGTGGAGACCATAAGAGTGGTTACAATGGACTTAACTCTCAAGAAGAGGTAAAAGCCTGATATTCTGGTATTTTCCAGGCCGACTGAGGAATGAACTGGGTACCTGCAGTTTGAAGATCGATGCTGCAATCGAGCAGCAGTGGCTCAAGGAGCCACTGGCACCACCAGGGCAAGCAGCCAAGGCTGGCAGGGGTGCAGTGGGCACAGCCCTCAGGCTGCAGCAGGGGCTGGATTTATAAAAATGCTCATCTGCAGCTTCCTGGGAGGTTCCTTTAGTTTGGCTTGGGTTGAGCATAGTTAATTTTAGGAATTTTCCCAGCTCTGGCTCTATGTGGTAATACCTGCCTTGCAAGGACAAATGGGCTCACTGAGGGGGTGTGAACACATTGCTTAGCATGATTTAAGGTAGGACCCATTTTTTTCCTGAAATATCACTGCCTCCTGAGAACTGGAGGACCATCAAACACCTGGGAACAGCTCAGATTGTCCACAGTGACAACTCCATAGGCAGTCCTACTGAAACCATGCAAAATCTTACATTTCAGATATTAATGCAATCAAAACTACTTGTTAAGTTTAGAAGATTAAAGGTATTTCGAGAGATCAGTGACAAATATAATTTTGAAATCTGACAAAGACTTAAATGACAAAAACAACCTAATACCAATTTGCTTTTTCAGGTAGTTGGGAGTGTGTTGTTGTTCACTTCTCTTTGTTTTTTTTTTTATAGCACTGGCATTTAACAGAGAGGCTCTGATTTTAACTTTGAGTAAATCTGACACAGAATCACCCAGAGGAAATAAAGTACTATGAGGTTATGTTTACAATTACTTTTCTAAGCTCTTTCTGAATTAACTATGCCACATCTCTGCATCAGTTATGTTATACTAGGTAAGCAATGCACTATTCAAATGATTTTTAATGACCAAAGCCCCTATATTTTAGGGTTGAACATCTGTTATCTATTCAGACAGTGAGTAGTCAAGTCAGTATTTGGGTGAATAATTTGCAAATTCAATGCATAGAAAATTTGGTACCAGTGCTAAGGTTAATTCGTTTTTCCTGGGATGTTTTGTAGCCAAATGGAATCAAAATGTCCTCACACATTACTTCACACCCACCTACTTCTCTGAGAAACTAAACAGTGTTGGACAGTACTGGAGAGCCTAAAGTTAACATGGGATGAAACAGGAGCCATGAATAAAGCAGGAAAAAGAAAAGTGCTTTAGATGTTACAAAATGCAGTGTTCAGCTCAGTACAGCACAAACAAAGTTAAAAAATCAACAAAGAAACCCTAAGAAAAGCTACCACTGTTTGGATTTATTCATTATTACAACAGCAGCTCCTAATCCAGTTTTGCAAAGAGAACAGTGCAGCATCCTACACGTAGTGTTGGATAGGAAGATTTCAAAGCCTTTAAAACAAGAAGAAACAACCTTTCATCCTGGGATATTTAATCTGCAGCACATGGCTTCGTGTGTTGGCTGGTTTGTTTCTTTTGAGGCCAACACACACCTGAAGCTTTCCCACTTCTCGTTGCAGAACTCTGATGTTTGCAGTGGTCTGGTTCCAGAGTAACTAACCTGGGACTGGGGATTGCTGAAGGCAGATGAGCAGGCTGTGAAATAACTCACTAGTGGCTAGCAGCCCTTGGCATTCAAAAGCTTCCCAGGGAGTCGGTGGCTGCTTGTGTGGGGGGTCTCTCTGCTATTTGGTCTCCTGGTTCATCTGCAGCAAATGGGATTAGAGTGGATGACTGTGGAAGGAAAGTGAGCTTACACTCCTGCATTTATGCCAGCTCAAGAAAATAATAATTAGAGCACGCTGAAGCAGAGCCCTGTGGAAGATGCTCAATGTCCTTTGGATGAGACCAAAAGTTTTTACCATTGCTGACTTTGAAGTGCATTAACAGCAAAATCGAGCTGTGGGATAGTAGAACGAACAGAGAACTGTTCAAGTTCCCTCTTTTATACAGGAAGGTAGCAGGAGATTCAGGAGCAGAAACGAAGCCTGGGCCCCAGGGCTGGAGTGCAAGACCAGAAACTTCCACCCTTTGTACCTGTGCTGTCTCTAACAGCTCCTGGCAGAGAAACTGGGCAGTGAGGGGTGGGCAGGAGAAGGAAGGAATGCTCTGCACCTCACCACCAATTCTGCAAACCTCATTAAGTAAAAAAGTCCTGTTCTTTAACAGGTTACCTAGGTTTTCTCAAACACTACATTTCCCACCTTTATATCTGGGTTCTTGCTTTGAGGAATCTCCCCAGACAGGATTGTCACTGACAAGCTATTAGTGACATAAAACCTATGTCATCACTGACCTTGTGTACAACATCATTATTCACAGCTAACTGATCCTTGGGTATGAAAAACTCTTTTACCCCGATAGAAAAATGAGATTATAGCATTTTATCCAGAAATTACACCCAGTCTATTGATGGTTAGGACAGCATTTGATTTCAACAGGTTAAAGAATTGAGTCCCATATAGGCTTCCTATATAAAGTTGTAGTGTTTTAGGTCAATTTACTAGCTTGGGAAAAATAAAATATAATTAATTGTTGTGGCCACGGTTCTAGGTGAAACCCTCTAATGAGTTTGAATACATGACAAAAGCTTCTGCATATGGTCTGCTGGCTCCCACTGGTCAAACCCATTTTCAGCTCCTCTAAAATGATGCCTCTGTTTTTACTTAAAGTTTCATAAGGAAAAACCTCATGGGTTTTTTGATTCTTTACCAAAGGGCATCAAATGCTGTCCTGTGCGTTTCTCAAAGCCTGCACAGAGCTTTCAGTCCTTCTAGAGCACGTTAACACAAACTCCTGGCATCTTTACTGGCTCAGTCGTACAAACAGATCCAAATTTCACATACACAAATCAGCTGCACAAGGCAGGAGAGAAATGTCCTGCTTGACACCACAGTTATTTTAACACTCTCTACCCACCTTAACTGCAAGAGAGAGGTAATGGCAGAATCACAAGCACTACTGTTATGTTAGGAGTACCTTGTAAAGCTCAAAGATTTCTTCTCAAAACTGCAGAAAAACTTTAAAAATAATAATAGTATCATTTCACTAAATGAACAGAACCTCTGAGAAATTTTCTTGGACAATATAATCTGGATGTTTTCAACATCGCTTATTTTATTTCACAACAAACTTACATTTTATCACATGATTGCTTTCCCAATTATAGTGCAAAATAAAAGGCATCATCAAATAGTTTAATAGGTGCCGAGGAAAATGTAGTTTTGTACATCAAATGATGCAGAAAATAACATGACAACAACCAAAAAAAAAAAAATTCTGTGTTGGGATAGAGAATTATTGCCATGGAGTTATTTGTCCTCTATCTCCACAACGGAGGAAAGGGACAGAGAGCCCCTAGGTTTGATTATTATTTTTCTGATAAAGTGTACACTGGGATAAAGGGAAGATTTCCTCTCCCAAGTAGGGTCTGCAGTCCTCTCGCTGAGCGCGTAATCTCAACAGTTAAAAGACAAATCACGTTTATCCATAAAAACAGAAGTCCACGCTTAGGCTGCGGGGTAGGAGATTTAGGCAGAGGCACTGACAGTTTTTCTTTAGAAAACTGTTTTTATTTTCCCCACAATCTACTCGGACACATACTAATAGAATTTTAAAAGGTCTGTACACGTCCAGCCGAGCTCAGATCGCATGTTGATAAGCGCCTCCCGGTGATTTTCCCGTCTCCACCTCCAGCAAGGAGCAGTGAGTACCTCTGCCTGCCTGGCCATGCAGAGCACTCCTCTGCCTCAAAACAGAGGCCCCAGAAGAGCGCAGGGTAGGGAGCAGTGGATCACCACAGCCCTCTGTGCAGGGCCTGCATCCAGGCCGTGCAGCACAGGTATGTATTATTTATGGCCGTGCCTCGGTGTGATTACCTCCAGTTAACTGGAAGCCTCTCCAAAACAAAAGGTTGCTCCAGTCCTGCTCGCCATTGGCACCGGGCTCTGCTGTCAGCAGACAGAACAGCCCTTGGTCTAATTAGCTGTCTTTAAGGCAGGGCTAAGTGGGCTCAGTGGGGGGAAGAAGCTTTCCTGAGCCCCTCCAAGCCTCTCCTCGGCGCTGGCAGACGGAGCTCCGAGAGGCAGAGCTCCAACGCGCTGACATTATGTCCACGGGTTATCATTATCATCTCTTCTTTAAAAAAAGAAAAAAAAACCACCCTGATCGATCGCTCCCGACCACAATGATGCTTCAGGGCATCTCTGGCTCTGCTGGGGAGTGATTGACCATTGGGTATCATTAGAGAGGGGAGGAGGGGGCTGCAAGCTCCAGCTCCAGCTCCTCCTTGTACACGCCTCTCCCTCCCGGACACCGCTGACCTTTCACTCAGGAGCCAGCTGGAGTCAGGAGAGATTTAATTGAATGGCTTCCTCAGATGTGTTTGGGGTTTGGGTGATGGAGGAGGAGGATACAGCGCTGAGAAAAGTGGGGGGGGGAGAGGAATGGAAAAGAAAAAAGAAAAAAAACAACAGCTTTGGGTGACCTTCAAAGGCTAATTGCTTGGCTCTTGCTAGGCCTGGGCTGTGGCTTGCACAGGGATCCTGGCACTGGCAGGACCAGCAGTCCTGCTGCCCTTGCACTCCCCATCACCTTCCCCCTGTGCAGCCAACCAGAGATGAGCCAAATCAGCCACTTGTGCCCTCCTGGGCGATGCCACACGGGCACAACAAGGGTCATCCTTGTTTTTTAGGCCTCCCCATTCCCTGCAGAAAGGTATTGAGAGGGGTGGGGCGAGAAGCAAGCATTCCTGTGAGAGAGTGCATAAATACACAGAAATATGCATAGATATTTTCTTGTCCGTTTTTTTTAACGTCACATTTTTCTCCAGGTTGAGTACAGAAAAAGACAAAAAAGAAAAAACCACAGAGGAAGTCCCAGCCAGAGAAACTGAGCACCTGTCCTGCTGCTTGCCCTTTTTTTTAATCTCCTATTTCCTCTGGTTTGGCTCCTTTGTTTGTGCCTGGGATGCTGCACCTTGGCAATGCTGCCCATGCACCTCCTCTGCTTCCCTCCATCTCCCCCCTTTCCATTTTAACATAACTAAAAAGGAACGAATGGATCTCAGCTGAGTTAAATGGGTGACAAGGGAGATGGCAAGAAGGAAATTCATCCCTTCTTGTCTTTGAGAGCAATTTAATTAGGCCCAGGCCCCCTGTGAGTGGGAAAGGGAAAGGCTGAGGATTGGCTTGTCTGGGGCTTCCTCTGAAGGCAAAAGCAGCCTTGGACACACATACAGAGAAAGGATTTTTAAAGGATCATGTAAGAAGATCAACAGATAAGCAGCTAATTTTGTGTACTTAGGGAGAAAATGAGTGTGTTCACTCCCACTGGAATAGCCAGAGTGATGGGATGAGAGGGAGGAAAATGAGGAGCAAGCAAGGAAAAAAGCTTGAGGTATTTCACCATTACTGCTGATTGCCAAAATTAAAGACTTACACTGCTTGATAGGGTGCTCTGGCTATGGCTTTCACAGTGCCTGTGCATGTGTACATATATCTATATACATACATATATAGATATAGATTTTTCTTTATACAGCTCAGTTATTTCAAGAATTTTCATCAGAAAACCACTTTTAAACTAATTGGAGTCTGTGGAGAGGAAACCTCATTTTTGGTTCAAATGAATTTTCTGAAAATGTCATTTGATTCGGGAAATATGACTGATCTGCCCGATTTCTTGATAAGAAATGAAATGAGCCGTTGTCCTTCAGGATATCATAGACTTGAAATGGGGGATTTTATGGTTAATGCCATCAGATAGAAGTGTCCTACTTTGAAAGGAGAAGTCCATCAGCCCCAGGGAAAGGGTGAAGACTGAATTTTGTGTCTAAATCCACAGCTGCAGCTAGAGCTGGCACAGAGCAGCGATAGTTGTTTTGTTTTTTTATTTCCCAAGCAATAATTACAAGATAAACAGCAATAAATACCACAATGTTTAACAACAACAAGTAGTTAGTACTTTTTCAGCTCTTCATTTGAATTCATAATTTTTTCCCTCGGTGATGTGGTCAGTGCTGACCACGGAGGCTGATTAATCCTCAATATTACAACACCTTAGCTTTTAATTATCTCACACAGAATAAACCTGTATTTGGAGATGACTGACTTCTTAGTGCAACAGAAACAGGATTTCTTGGATGTCAGTGTAACCTTGCTAACTCCATTTTTTGTAGGGGAAAAAACTAAGAAAGACAAGATAAGTGACTTTCCCAAGGCCACAAAAGGAATTAGTCAGAGAGACAAGAAAGTCCCTCAAAGTCCTTGCTGGAGGGCTGGCACCATTAGTTTAGTTTATCTTTTTCATAGCAGCATATATGCAAATAGAAATGGAGTCATACGGATTAAAAAAAAAAAAAAAAAGAGAGATCAGGGACAAGAGAAAAGGCAAAGAGAAAAAGCCAAATAAGTGTAAGTAAATGTTCAAAAGGGCTGATTCAAGCTAATATTGTTTTAAACAAGACGTCAGGAAGGAACAAACCGAGTGAGGCTGGTAAATGACTTGGGTAGAAGGTTGTTTTACAGAAACATTGTTCCCAGAGGTTCGAAAGGCTACACAAAGTTTGGATGAGGATTCCCAGGCATTGCAGTGTGGGCTCCCATTCCTGGCCACGCTGGGAGCACTGCAGCCTCAGTGCTCAACGTGCTGCTACCAAAGCTCATGGCAAAAAGTCCTGCTGGCTTTGCTAGGAGTGTAGGCAGGTCTTGACAGAGCAGCAGCTTTTTTTATGCCATGTTAGACCCAGGAAAGAAGGGCAGGTGCTACCACAAGATTCCCCCTCAGCTTTAGAATACTACCAAGAAAGAAAAAAAATCAAACAGGAGGAAAGAGAAGCAAGGAAAACCCAGTTTTTTGTATTTCAATCAAAAGATATCTAAGGAGCATGTAGACAGCATGCCTTTCTATTGAAAGGGTTTTGTTTCACCAGTGTGGCATCTTGGTAGCAGAAAAAATTAGCAAATCTTTTCATGACACTGCTAAACTAGTTTCTTCATATACAAGCTCACTTCTCAATGAGTGGCTGGACAGACTGTTTCTTAAATGCACAGGATGGAAGCAGCAAGATGATGTACTACTCTAACCTTTTCCCTGTTAAATGGTAAAAAAATAAAAATAAAAATATGGGTCTGTGATGCATCAATGACTATTCTCAATGCCTAAATCCAAATTATGGTAGAAACATTTTACTCCCCTCAAAACTGCACATAAGCGAACACTTCTTCCATAATGCCCTTGTTATCAGCCATGGCTCCCCAGCAATGACTGCAGGTACAGGTGACACAGGGCTCAGCAGTGCTCAACAGAGAGAAAAACTCTTGAATTGCTCCTTAAAGAGCACCTTGGTCTACAGAGGATTTCCCTGCCCTGCCCATGGTCTGTCAAGCCTGATCTGCTTCAAGTTCAAATCCACAGGAACAATGTCTGGGGTTGCTTTTTACCACCACTCTCAGATAGCAGGTGCAAATTGAGTGGGGGAATTTCTCAGACCTGCTTCTGCTTTCTTTTCCCCTACTAGTTTTTAGTGTGTCTGAAATTTTTTGGATAGTATGAAAATAATCCTACATGGGAGAAAAATGGCTCAGTCTTTCTCAGTCAAGAAGAAATCATATTGCAATACATAACTCTGAATCTCAGGCATAAGTATTACAGATGGAAAAGAATTATTAGGTCATCTAGACTGGAGTAGGATTGTTCCCTGCAGTATATTCCCCAGTTCTAAAACTAGTCTAGTTTTAATTGACACTGGCAATAGGCTTTCCATCATGTTCCTTGGGAGGCTGTTCCACTGCCTGAACTCAGTATTAAGAAATATTTCCTGATACTTATCTAAAATTTTCATTGCTTAATTTTGGCTTACACCACCAACACACCCCTCTTTATCCTGCATTCTGTGGTGTGAGGCACAAGCTGCACTGCCTTTCCTCAACGAGCCACCTCTGCTTATGTGCACTCCATGTATTCATTTCATGGGGTGGATAAATGTATGTGAAATAAAGCGTCCTCTAAGCACAACATACATTTGTTTTGTACAGCAACTGCTGAATAAAGAGCAGGCCTGAAAGAATTACACTGGTGGAGACTTTGATGGACGAATAGGTAGAAGAGCAGAAGAGGAGAACACATAACTCAGCCCCAGATTGCACCCTCAAGAAATCACGTTGAGATTCCCAACAGGTAAACACCTTGACAAATTCTTACTAACTTGATGAAAGCAGTTCACAAAAATATCATAAAAGCACAGAGTGGATAACACAAGATGGATCAATTTCCTTCCCTACACTTCCACAGTGCCCTGTTTAGCTAGAGATACAATAATGTTCTAGTACATGTAAGAAAGATTAAAATATATCTAAGAATCTCAGGAAAAGATACGCAATTACATAGGAAAGGTAATGTAGAGAACACCACTTACAATCATAGTGCATTATTTTATCTTTAAAGTGCTGTACAAACACAGCTAAAGGAGTAATTGGTTTATTTTTACAGATCCCCATGGAGCAGGTAAGCATTATTCCCAGGTGGACATGGGGGCTCATCCTGAGGACATTGCTTCTCCAGACTACAGAGAAGACTAAGTATTTTAAATACCACAACGTGACAGCATCTTGCACCCAGTTCTAGGTCTTGTCTGTACCAGGTCAAAATTCCTGAGGCCACACAACAAAAAGCACAGGCCTTGTATAAGTTCATGCTGCCCTATCAAACATAATGTGAAAGTTATCATGGCAAAATTTTGTAGTCATAAACATTATAGTGGGCTGGGCATCATCTGCTTTTATCTCTCTCTCTTCACACTGGACTAGGTAACAACTGTCCTCTGATAGAAACAAAACACAGACACTAAAAAATCATGAAGGATGTATTAACTCTTGATAAGCTGTCCCATTCTGCTGATGCCCACAAAAAACCTTCATTTGATCTGTTCTATAAGTACAATATCTTGCAGTAGATCACACTCTGCCCATTAATGAGTATTAATGGACACAGAACCAAAGCTTTAACATCACAGCTCATCTAAAAATGGTAGCTGGGACAAAAAAATAATAATAAAAAAGGTGTTCAGACCTTTGGCCACAGCTAGGACCCATTGTGATCCAGCTGGATTGTCCATTGCATAACTGCAGCTAGGCACAGAACTTCTAACTTTGTTATTCATATATAACTAAATGCCAAGCTGCATTTAGTTGTTTAAAATTCTGGGATTTTTTTTTTTCCTGGTGAACTAGTCACTCAGTTACTTGAAGTGACACTTGAATATAAGTCTTCTGAAAAGAATATATAGTCCAGGGATGATGGGAGAGCAGTAGCAGTAAGAAGAATGAAACAAATTTCCCAGCTGTATCAGTATGTACCAATCTGTGAAGCAGGCATATGTAGAATACAGGCAATTTGGGATCAAATTAAAGGCATTTTCCTTTCCATTCCATTTAGACACTTCAATTACTTCTGCTGTGATCACAGGGTAGGGGATCTCCCACCCTGTACACCCAACCTGCAGTGCTCCTCTCATCCTTGGAGTGCTCCCAGCCATTTGCTCCTTGTTGTTCCACAACCTCAACGTGCTCAAAAAAAACAAAAATAAACCTCACTGTAAATCCTAACGTGAGAGAAGGAGTTTACCACTTCCTGAAATCTAAACATGAGGAGTTACAGCAGAATTCTCAATCACTGGCATCAGTCAAGGGGAAAAGGAAAACATCCCTGCAGTCAAAATCTAACAGTGATGCCAAAACCACTTACTTTTATCTTTTATGTGACCAACTCCCAAAGTACCTTGGGAAGAAGAATTCATATAAAAATGCACTTCCACCTTCTCCTGCCTCTCCTCCTCCATGTGAGTGACAGAAAGAGCACTGTGTGGTCTCACAGATAATTCTCTCAGTGAGATGTTCACTGAACCCCCCACAACCACCACCCCTGAAGGGGCTCTGCAGTACAACTGGAGATGCAAATATTGCCCATTATGGCAATAATGAGATACATGGAGGGGTGGGTGAGAAGGAAAAGGTGAAGAATGGATCCCAGGCTGAGTGACAGCTTCTGGAACCTCTCCTTCTCCTTGCTGGACCTGCTCAATCCACACTTAGTGGTGGCCTCAGGGTGCACCATGGCATGAGTCCCTGTCAGGATCAATAAAGCAAGGGATTGAACACCCCCATTTGGATGCCTGGAGCAACCTGTGACCAAACCAGAAGGGAAAAAAAAAAAAAATAAGGGAAAGAACGCATTTAACTTATCTTATAAAGAACATATTTTCAAAAATCTAATCTTCTAAGGATCTGAGTAGCTTCAGGGTTTTGTTTATATTTTTCATTTAGGAGTCTCCCTTGGGTCTTTTCTTTGCCAGGAGCACAGTGGGCAAAATCAGGATCTTTGGCTTCCCCAATGTGCTCAAGAACTCTATGGATAATTTAAGCTTTCCTACTGCAGTAAAACAGAAAGTTCATAAAAATAAATAGAGTAATACTTTGCACTCATTCCACAGGAGGCTTGTGCTTCATAAAAGCTAGTCAGTGAAACATCTCTTGGAAGTAGGTAAGTGTTGTTTTCCCATTTCACAGATGGGAAAAGGAGATACAGGATGTGTCAGGACCACCTAAGTCCCCGAGGACCATTCTTCAAAACAGTCATTCTGTTTTTCTGGAAGTCCTGACTGATTCACCTCTATGTGACATGTCACTCTGGCACACTTTAGACATGTTTGAACTGTATGAATGTGTGTTCCAGTGCCATTTCTGGCTGTTAACCTCCCCTCTCAGACATGCACACCACATCCCCAGTGGAACACACACCCATCCTTCAGCCATTGCAATGCAAGGACGAGGAAACTGCTTAAAATTGCCAGTGAAGATGCATCAGAACTCAGGTGGGAGATTTTGAGCTGGAGCAGCAAAGTCACTGGTGCAATTTTTACTCTGCCATTACCAGAGTGATGTTTTACATCTCTGCAACAAAAGCTGCTCTCAGTTCAAATGACTTCTGAAAATGGGACAGATGTTCCTTAAAACCGAATCCAGGGTATGTTTCTGATTTCATCCTTTGAAACTTTGATTACTAATACAATCCAGGTCTTCCAAAATCCCATTTCCTCATTTAATCATAAGAAATTCTATCAAAATAAAGCCTCTGAGATCATCCATGTAATCTCAGCAATCACTGCATCAACAGCAGAAACAGAACATGACAATGTTTCTATAACTTTTCTGAAAAGCTGGCTTACCAAGTGGCTTTTGGTTGTCTCAGCTTCAAGATATTAAATTCCAGTAATAGGCAGCTAAAAATATATATATTTTAAAGCACTCTTGTTTGATTACTTTTCCATACAAGCAGCCACAATACTCAGGATGTATTACCAATGACAGTGGGGAAGAGGAGGGCCTGCATGATCTCCAGGAAGATCTAGAAAGAAAGGTATTCCTTTCAAGAATAATCCAATATGTAATCAAAACTGTGGCAATAACAAGACATGAGGCAATTCCCTCCTTTATATTCATTCTCTTCTATTTATGCTCCTCTCTATCTGATAGTGCCCAGTATCCTGCAACAGGCAGAAGCTTGCCAAAGAGGAAGAAAGGTTTAAAAGAAATTCAGAATATGTCAGTAATCAGGTTGGTTTACTTTTTTTAATTGGTACATTCTTCATCATGATGGCTACTTTACAGGGATCTCTCCCAGGAAGCTAATTTAGCCTGAATAATGGGTACCTTAGCCCATTAGACTAATTTTCATTACTGGAGACACAGTGATATGGAACTTAAATGCCATCTAACCTTGTTTGAAACAAGTTTAAAATCTAAACCAAGAGAATTTAATCTGGTAGTTTAATCAAAGTTATCACACATTCAAGAGCAAAAGATGTGAGCTGCATATTTTTTTGTTACAGGTAGAAAAACATCCTTCCCTAGGTAACTGAGTTGCACATCCAACTTTGTTTTGAAGACAGGATTCAACTCACCTGGCTTTAGATGCCTTAATTTCCAATATTTAAAATTACTTGTCTATACTTTTTGTAAAGTCAAAGGAAATGGGCAACTCAAGAACACAACTAAGTGCATCATTAGTAGGATGGGGAAATTAGAACAGGCACCTATTGGGGGTTGCCTCTACCCTCATCATAAACAGAGCCTAGCAGACTTAAGCCAGATGTTCCCTTAAAATGAAGTCAGACTGAATCAAGATCTCAGAGTTGTCAACATCTTGTGCTTTTTTAGCAAGATGAAAATGATACAGAGATGCTGGACTAAAATTCCTGTGTTTCTTAAATCCTGATCCTCTACATTCCACTTCCCTATTTTTATTCAGTAAAGGAGCTGACATGGTGTCAAGTTCATTTTAATTTAAATAATTTTATCTCTTGGTGAGGTAATCTGGCTTTAGTGGTGCATCTTTAACCAGTTTTTCTCACTGGCTCTTGCTGATTCTCTGACCAGCTCAGCTTCCAGTTCTTGTCCTTCAAGGCCATTTCCCCATCAGCACTGAATCCTTGCTTCTCCTTTCCAGCATTCTCTGAAAGTCCTTTCTCCTTCTGACTGTTCTCCCACCATTTCCTGAGACATAATGGATTTTTTTTCACCACCCACTACAAAAAGCAGTTTGTCTCCTTATCCAGTTCTACATCCATACCTGAGCTGAGAAAGTGCTTATTTAAATGTGTTATGTTATCAACAGCCTGCTGGAAGAAAGTGTAATTCAATCAAAATAATCCAGAAACACAGGGATTAATGAAGGTAGAGCTGCATCTTCTCCTATGCCTTGTTAAAGAGGTTCTAGTGTTCAAATAGGAAACAAAGAGGAAGAAATATAAAATTATTAGAGAGAAATTATCTTTCAAATTCAAAGATTTAGGAAGATAAATGACAGATGTCTATCACTTGAAAATGCCATTAGGCACCCTCAAAAATGTCTTCCTTTCCTACTAAGCAGTGCAGTTTAATGTCAATCCTAAAGAGGCATAAAAAAAATTTAAAAAAAAACCAAACCAACCAAACAAAAAACCCCAAGCTCAAAACAATTTTAGCACTGCTTTTGTTTTATTAAGCTTTTGTTCTATTATTCTAGCCCACATAGCAGCAGGTTTCTGGCCTTTATTTCCATCTCAATGACCATGGTGGTAGAAAACATGGAAAGCCTCAGCTCATGGCAAAACTCCAGTTGTCCAGAAATCAACAGTGGCACGAGTGGGATCTGGACAGCCCAGAGATTTAGGGCAAAGTCAGGAACATGGAACATTATTTCTCCTAAGGACTTATTTCCTTTTTCACTTGAAGATCATCTTCTTGTCCCTAATGGCTACTGCTATCAACAATATTTGCTTGCAGATATATTGGTCATACCCAACATCTTCCAGAGTTCTAGTTGTATTTGTCTTCAAAAATAATTCAGCATTTGGATGGAATAAAACAAACTTGCTGCATCGCATCAGTCACATACTCCACTTATTCCAAAAGTGACTTCAATGAGGTTATACCAGTGTGAACCCAAAATTGGTACTCTGAATTTAGTGTAGTCTTATAAGCCCAACAGCAGTGAACAAAGAGCAAAATCTACCCCAGAGTTAGATTTCAAACCTCAGCCCATCATTCAGCTGCCACTGGTCTAAGATGTGCAAATACTCAAAAAAGGCTTTATCATGTTCCCTATTATGCAAAAGGCACATTTTTTTCAAAATGTGATTTTAATCAGCAGGTAGTTCATAGGTAATAATAAAAAAAATAAACAAAATCCCAAAACTTCAGTTCAGTAAAGGTTTTCAATTGTGCAAAGACATTATGAGATGGTAAAGAGAAATACCACAGACGTACACCTCAATAATTATGGTTTAAAAAGCAGCACATAACATCATTTACTCGTGTTTGAAGTTTACACACAAAACTAACCACCAAATTGTTTCCTCAGAAACATCCACTTAGGCAGCTAAGGCTATATCTTGTATTTATCTACCCTTAGAACATTGCCAATCTCTCTTCTTATCACTTCAACCATTGTAGATCTACTAACATTTAAACCAATTTTAAGATGACAGACACGATACATCATAACTATAGTCTGTGCTACAAATTCATACAGGTTGATCCACGTTTCTGATGAAAGAACATTTTTTATTCTTAGCCTTACAAGGGAAATTGGTGGGATTGAGGTGTTAAATCTTTGCAGATTTTAGCAGATTCTCTAAGGTTTATGAAAGGCATTCAATGGTCAATCCTAGATATGCAAATGCTGCCTTCCCTGCAAGATCCTGTGATATTTTGATAACTACCTGATGAATTATGTATTGGTTTACTGTGCTAATTCACCAATTATCCAGATTATATTCACTCTTCTACACTTAGTCTCTGAAGAATGTTGAAATAAGCGGTGGGATGTATTTCCAATACAGATATTTATATCAGAGGGAGTTGTCTGGACTCTCCTCAAGTCACTCTTCATTACAACAGTTGGCTAACATCAAATAATACTGATAACACCTGGACTAGATAGTTACACACATGTAAAGAACCTGCATCTTAAAAGACAAATAAAAGAGGTTTCTTTGCCTGGAAGATGTTGAGGATTTGGTTTTCCCCCTTGTTTTCTGGAATATATGCACAGCACAGTGATTCCTTGTTATCAATACCACATTGTATGCATTGTGGAATTTAGAATGACAGCAGAGTGGTTTGCATTGAGAAAATGCTAGCTGAAGAGTACTGCACAATCTGTTTTTCTTATTGCTAGATCTCTTTAAAAGTGCCTGGGATGTACTTTTAGCCCTTTTTCTTCTTCTTAAAGAAAACATATTCATTATGTAACTGGCTTTTTTGGTTGAAAAATCATGTTTTGTCAATTTGTAGAATTATCAGAAGGGGTGGGAAGGCAAACATCCAACCAATATTAGCTCTGAAGTGCTGGGTAATTGTACAAGGCCCAGGGCAAAAACAAAACATAGATGTGCAGTAGTCATAGCACATCTTGTCTTAACTTGTCTTTGTTAGTGTAAGTGAAAAGGTTAATGCTGTTCAATTCTGTCAATGCAGAATGAGGCACTGAGGCACCTTTGAAATCTAAACTTACAGCACAACTGATGTGATTCCTGAGAGAATCACGTTATTTACAAGTTATTAATATTATTAGTTTAATAATACAAACGCTGATTAACTGCATGCTGGTATATTATACATATATATAAAGTGGGGAAAAAAAAAAAAGAAAAGAAAAGCCCAACAGATTGCTTTTAGTATGCTTATCACAGGGTAAAGCCTTGCTGCTGTCTACCAGCAACATATGGTAAGGTCTCAGCCACCTACTAGCCATAAGGGCTTAATCCTACTAGCCAAGACAGATACCAGGGATGGATCCCTGCAAGAGTTCTGAATAACATGCATGGCAGTTTAAAGGAATAAAGCTTCCTTTAAAGCAGAATAATTAATGATGACTTAAATTCAATGCCAATTAAAAATGTCAGAGGCTGCTCCTTGACTGCCTTGCACTTTGTGTAGTCAGTTAAATTCAGAGCAGAGCGTGTGTGAGGAAGCTGCCAAACTGCCCATGTTTGGCACAGACCTGGCAAAGACACACATGGTGACACAGGTGTAAGTCAGGGGAGAAGCAGATCCTCAGCTTTTTGGGCCACACAGCCTCATCAAGCAAAATGCCATCCTGCTTACCTTAAATTACCTAAACCATAAATAAAAAGGCTCACAATTCAAGTGAAATAAATATTAGTCCTATCTTCCATTTCCTTAGTAATATCTGATTATTTTTTTTCTTTTCCTTTTCTTTTTTGTTTGTCTAACCAAATGCTTTTGGCCAGTCTATCCTTTAGAGCTAGCACAGTAACTCTTAATAACACAGAGACATTCATCTCAGGAAATGTACAGTAAGTAGGGAACCAATCTCTCCTGTACACACCTCATCTGCTAATAGGGAGAGAAAATTTGGTTTATTATTTAAAAGTTTAAAGGGCCAGGTGTGGCCAAGCTGGTGCTCCCAGCATGTCAAGCCATGGCAGTGCTGCTGACTAAAACTACTGCACTTGAACTCGAGGTTTCATTGTTCACAACTCAGTGAGCAAGCTCCACGCCCAGACAATTCCTCAGACCTCGCTGTTTCTGCCCTATCTGATCCCAACAAGCAGTGGGGCAAACGAGAATTCCAGGTCAAACATGCCCCAGTTCCACTGCTGCCAGCTGCAGGGATGGCCACAGTCACACCTGAACCTGCACCACACCTCTGGCTCCATTGCCAAAACTCCCCTCTGTGCCAGCCACGCAGGGCTGGCAGAGCATCACTCCCCAGGCACAGAATCCAGGAGCCCACTCATCTCCTGCCCCACCTTCAAACAGCACGAGGTCACACAGCCTCCAGACCAAAGAACCCTGCCAGCATCTCTGTGACTAAAATTCTCTTGTCAGCCCCGCTCTGAGCTTGGTTTCAGAGGATTTCAGATTTCAACCTTTGAAAAATATGAATATGTCAAAAAAACAGAGCCAAAGCTGCAGGTATCTTTCATATATTGCTAAGGATTAAAAGAGATTAAATATTTTGTCATATAGCAACAGTAATTCTATTTTACTACCATCAGCCCCCCCAAATATGATCAACTCTTTTGAGATCACTCATTTTGATATGGCCAGCGTGAGAAGCAGGTGTCAGTTTTCCAAAATTGGTTTCAAGTAGAGGAACTCCATAAAATTTATTCAGACTAAAGGTATCTAGAATTGAGCACTTTGAATAGTGAACCCCAACTACACACCCAAAATCTCCAGAAAGTGAATACTTTCCAAAATATATTTATTTTAATTCTACCTTTGATTCCATTTTGGCTGCATATTATTTCAAAGCCTTTTATTAGGAGTAAGCTTATGAGTCACATTGAATTTATTTTGATAAAAAGCAAGAGGTCTAAAATACTTCCCCTTTCTTTGTCTCTCAGCAAGAAGAAATTTCTTCTAGAACAATGGACCACAACCTCTTATTTTGGTGTTCTGTGTTTACCTTTTTCTGGTCAGAGCAAGTCTTTGTAGGAGTGGAACTCATCCTTGCAGATATATCTAAATTGCTGTTGGGATTATTATTATTATTATACATTTCCCTGCTCCAGGAAAGAAAGGGATCCAATCCACTAGGGAAAGACTTGCCATATCCAGAATAATCAGGAGCCAAATTCTGATTATTATTTGTAGGAGCAAATATCAGCATGACTGATATTCATGAACACAGGTGTTGAGAGAGGCAGACCCGGCCTCTTTATCATCTGTACATACCACAAGGAAAAGAGAGGGAACAAAAGAATTGGTGTTTGTGTTCAACACCAAAACAAAAAAATCAAAGTCAACTGATGCACGAGAAAACTGGAACATGTCAGAAGCACCTTTCAGACTTCCACTTTCTTTGCTCAGAGAAGAAATCTGTCCTCCTGTTTGCTATCAACGCCTCTCTAAAACAACTTTAATTTCTCTTGCTATTTAATACATGTCACAGCACTTGACAACACTCATGATCTGTACTAATCAAAGCCTCGGTAGCTGCTACAGCCTGAGCAGGAGTATAATCCTTAAGATTCAGTCCCCCCTCAAAAAGAAGAAGAAGAAAAAAAAAAGTGGTGGTAGTTTGCCTGACAACAGGGTAAACAGATTATTGTGTTATTGCTGGCTGATTGCCGGAGTTATTTTGGAGCTCCATAATTCGTTTAAAGAGATTTTTGACATTTATGAAATGACTTCTATAATCAACTGACAGTGCAATATCCTATAATTGTTCAATTAAAAATGACTACTAGTGCATTCATTTATTAGTAGAATCAGATAATTGTCTTGCCACTAAAGAGTACTTCACACTTTGCGCATCAAATGAAAATGTTTGAGTATAAATCTGTGGCACAGCAGCTAAAGTCCCAGGGATTTTTTTTAAGTGAAGGTGTAATTATTACAGGCCTCTGAAGTAAATATGGTTTCATGTGATAATCTTTAAATGGATTGCCTGTGTCTTACAAGACACACTTCTGCATAAGCTGTCACATCTGGCGGGATGGACACGAGCAGGTTTGCAGAGGCAGGTGAGATTCCTGGGATTTAAAACGGGGTCAGCCTGAAAACTGGCACCTAAATCACAGAGCTGATCTGCCTCCCCCTCACCTCTCCTGGCACTGGGAGGGCACTGCTCTGCTGCAGGAAGGCAGCAGGGAGTTAAACAGTTTTGCATAGGAAATCGGACTGGAATATGAACCCATAAACTTCACAGCCTGTCACAAATGCACCCCCATAGCCTGTGCTCCTGGGAGGCAAGCAACGTCTCGATGGAATATCTGGTGATTTTTAGGTGTATTTCAAGTCTATTTGAGGTCACTGAGCACCTCGAAACAATTTTAGAATAGAGACTCTCTTTAAAATTGAACATTTTAACTCACATTATCCAAACTATCTGCTAAGCAAAATCGCAGATCAATTTTTCATTAAATAATAAAAAAGCTTGGTACATCAAGTAGGTAGAGATCATATGGAAAACTGTGTAAGCAAATCACTGAAAGGCAAGAAACAGCAGCAACCCCTTCACAAATATAATGACTTTTTTTTTTTTTTAATTATCTCTGTTTCTAGCGACAACCTTCCAGAATCCTTGGCTAAAACTCACAATTTATATTCAGATAATAATAATTAAAGAAATCAAGTGCAGAGTCACCAGATGGAAGATAATACTTAATTTGTGGCTGCTACAGTGTACTATCCAGTAATGTCATTTCAGAGTCTCAGCTGAGCTTAAGCCCTGCTCTCCTCCCCTCCCTCCCTCCCCCAGCACACACCAGTTTGGTGACAGAACATACTGTTTCCTCACCTTGCACTTGAGCCTTTCTGTATTGCCATTACACCCATGGTCTTCCAAAGCTTTAACGAACCAATAATTAATGAGTTATTTCTTGTGCCGTGGCTGCACCGAGTGTTACTTTGCCTGTTCTCTGCACGGAGAAGGGCTGCAAAGTGGGGAATTACTGCCAAATTTTTCGCTAGCAGTCCCAGGATTAGGGGGAGGGTAGCTGGCTCCCATCTAGAGAGCATCAATGGGGGAGCATCTGGAGAGCACCTCATTTTCCAGCACAGCACCAATTAAAACCAAAGCAGGGATGTGGCAGAAGCCGGGCTCCAGCCAGGCACCCCCTCCTCCCTCCACCAGCCTGGAGCTGGCTGGGCACACCAGAGCCCCCCAGCTCTCCCCTTGTGCTCTCCTTAGGGGGGCAACGAAAAATTAAAGGCAATGTGTCCTCATATCATATCAGCTTCAAATGACCCACCAAGGACAGGCCATCAGTGGTGGTTTCCCCCTCGTTTTATCCCCATACACCTTTTCTTTTCTCTCGCTGTTTGTTGTTGCTGTTCTAAACCCATTTTTTCCGCGCGTGGCGCGGATTCCGCGACGACTCTCGCTAAAAGGCTCTCCCCGGCAGCTGGGTGATAAATATTATTTTCCTAACCTGCCTGGCTCCCTCAGCCACCTGCAACAGCAGCCTGCCACGCGTTGGAAGCAGCTCATTAACTTCCCCGCAGCTTCCCAGGAGTTTTTCCCTTGTTTTCTTTCACCTTGGGTGTGCGCCGCCTTCGCCGTGAACAGTTAAGTGCCCGAGCAGGCCGGCGCGCTTTGGCACCGCCAGCCTAGCACGCTTCAGGCAGCCTCCCTGCTAAGGCTCAAAATCTCTCTTAAACACATTAAGCAGCCCATTTTGGATTGATAGTGCAGTAATTATTCTGCTTCACCCTAAAAACCATCCTGGGGTAATTGGCGCAGAGGAAAATTACCCAGAGTCCTCCGCCACCTGGTAGTTAAGGAACGAATCCAGGGAAAGATAAGTGAAGCAGGGAAAAAATCGGCACTTATTTGATTTTAATCTCACCACTTTGCAAGCATTTAAATTGCCTTAATCAGGTGGCTGGCTCCCAGCCTAGCTGGTAATCTGTTATCAAATTTGAAACTAGATTTTTTAAAATGTCAGTGTAGGCTGAGAATTGAAGTCTATTAACAGTTATGAGCCTCCCTCCTAAACTTCCATAATCTATGTATTAATGATCCCTTTTACAAAGCTGTCAAATATTACTTTATTATAACTATATATTAGTAACATCAGTGTAAAAGCAGGATTTAATTATTTATTTTCTAAAGATTGGGGGGGGGGAAAAGCCAAACCCCATACACATACACAATGCTGACATTCTTAACACTGAAACCCGATTTTTCCGAGGCAATAACTTGAGTGTATGGAATAACCTTGATAAATGTAATTGAATTTTTCTCTGATAAGATTAACTAGTGGTAATTGTGAATGGGGAAGGTCTGACCCACTACAAATGAGATGTATGACGAGCTGAAAATAATCAATTTTTTTTCCCCCTTTTCTCTTTCTCCCCTCTCTGCCCCCCCCCCCCCCCAGCTCCTAAAAAAGGGGAAAAAAAAAAACTGAAATAGTAATTTTGGGCCTGGCAGGATGAAGCATTTATGTCTGAAATGTTTTTGTATGTGCTGATTATCTGCTATCTTCTCAGTGTGTCTAATTGTGCTGAGCTCAGTTTAAAATGAGATCAACACATTTAAACCCCAGAAGGCTTAATTAAGGGAGGGACTTAATGCTTTACAAAAAAGGGGAATTTACGCCTTTTGAGAAATGTAGTATAAATTCTACCTGCAACTTCCCTGACTAGAGTACTCCAAAATTTTGTAGATCATTAAATTGCTTTTGAAAACAAACACAAAAGACAGAACTTAAGAACTTATAATTGCTGCTGGTGGTTGGGAGCTGCAATTTTTTTTTTTTTTTCATGCTTACTACTTTTTTTTTTCTTTCCACGTGCTCGTATTTCAAGCTGTCCTGACAAAGCAAGCAAAAATGCAATATACAAAAGAGGTTTGAGAACTCCAGCTTTGGAGCTACTGTGTGCTTTTCAGAGTTGAAGGCTGCATGGAAAAACACACACACAAATTCAGACAAAGCACTCCCCTACCTGGCATTTGTTTCTATTAGGCAGACAAACTAATCCTGTGGAAAACAAAAAAACAAACAAAAAAAAAAAAGGGGTGAGGGGAAGGATTAATTCTTTTTAGTTATGTGATAAAAGTCAATCAAGTATTCTTTGACAATAATGCCACAGTTCATTTTTTTTCTTCCTCCCTCATTATCCTGTACTCTGACCATTGAACTTTGGTGCTGTAGATCAGACTCAAACACCACTGACAACTGTGTATTCATATTCCCCTCATTGAATCCTGTGTAGGTTCTGTGAAAGACTCTTCAGAAAACATAAAATCTACCAACAATGAAATTAATCACAAAGTACAAAAGAAAAGCAGCTGGCATGCAACTACTGAATAATGCAAAATGTGCAGATTTAAATTACATGTCACCATTAATGTATACAATATATCTATATCTACACACACACACAGTTGTGCTATAATCAGTAAATAATTTTTCACTGTCTACAAAATAAGTATTTTAATTCACAAACAGTATATACTGAAATTGCATCAAAATTAAATACAGGATGAGTTCATCATGATTAATGTTGCTGCAGTAAACACCAGAAGGAATTAAACTCAATAAGAAACAGTTGCAATTTAAAAAGATAGTAAAAAAAAAAGCCTTTATATAGGAGAGAGCTTTAAGTGAAACCAGTAAAAATCTGTGTCAATATCTCTGCATATTCTTTCTCTAATTAGTCAACAGGATCAAACACAATGAGGAAAGAAAGTTGTTTGCTTCATTTATGTGCTCATTAGAACATGGATTATTTATAAAGGAACTACCTGTAAAATTATAGGAGAAGAATCACTGCTGAAGCCACTATTGTCATGCAACATTGTGGGGAGATTATAGTCCTGGAGACAGGTAGTATTTTTCTTTTATCAAAAAATATTAAATTTTTAAAAATTAAACAGGAAACTGGAGTCCATAACTACTTGCCTTGAATTCTGAACTTGGCCAGCTCTGAGTTGCACAGCCATATATCCTTGAGAGCAAACAAGAACCCAGTGTACTTTATTTCTCAGCTTTTGACAACCTTTATTATTTCATTTATCTGCTATTCATAGCAAGATGTAAACATCTCACTTCCCAGTGTGATCCTCATATCAACAGTGGGTCAGTTTAAAATATTGGGAATCAATATGTTATAAAACATCAGCCAGTAGTAAAAAGATAGAGATAGAGCAAATTCATTGAATGTCAAATAAAAAAAATAAACCAACACAGACAGATAAAAAAAATGTAGCAAAATTATAAATAAAAGGACAAGGAATTAGAAATATATATTTCTAAAACGATGACTTGACAGGGAAAAAGCCACATAGAGCAGGGGAGATGATGATTTTCTTGTAGGTGCAAACGAAAATAAAGAGTTTAAAACAAATCTCTTAATTTAATAGCAAATTTACATGGTAATAAAGCTCATTACTATCACTGTGTGGTGAGAGCAAATAACATGGATGGAGAAAACTTGGTTCAGATTCAGCTCGTGGTTTAAATTTATTTAAATTGTTCCAGACTGGGGGTACAGGTGGGGGACAGCATTCCCAGCTCAGGCAAAAAAAGGAAATGAGCCACACCTCCTGCTGTTCCTCCCCTTTCCCAGGCCTCTTCCTGGTCAATGATAATTCTATAACCAGAACTAGCCTAAAAAACTTTTTTTTTTTTTTTTTTTGGGCAGAATCATTTTTGAAATTAAAAAAAAAGTAATTTTCTTTAAGGATTTTGTAGTAAAATGCTACTTGAAAAAAAAAATTGTTTTTAAAGCTAGAGAAGTCCATAATGGTCCTTGCAAATCTGTGGTTATAGTTTTCAGAGATACAGCAATATTTTGTTTATATATAATCATTTTGACTATTTGAGAATTTATCATTATGCCATTTTAACAGCAGATATTCTATGAAATTCTAAGAGACAAATATATTTACATGTTTTACCTTGTAGGGCAACATTTTTCCATGAGCAAAACGAACTGATCAGAAATTAACCAAATTAAAGTAATGGAGGACCGTTTCACGTTTTTAAAAAAAACCTTTTATCAGAAGACTTGGTTTTGGTTTGTTGTTTTTGCTAAAAATCTGAAACGTAGAAGTTTCATAACAAACATGAATCCTTTTTTTAACCAACCATAAATAGGTTTTTCCTCATTCTCGAGTAACTTTCAATTAAAAAAAAAATAAATAAGAAATGGATATTGAGGCTTAAAGAAAAAAAGAGATTTGCAGAAGGAAGGAAGACAAAGGAGGGAGGCAGAAGGAAGAACTGGAATTCAGAGGTTTGGGTAGAACTTTTTCCATGTCACAGAGTAGAAAATATCATTTCTGGTGACCCTCCCTACCTGTGAGCATTGATATCTCTACAGATCAGCACTGCTCCAATAATGCACGATATCAAATCAGAATAAAACACACCTCCCTTATTCCTACAGCTCCTATGAAACACTGTCCTCTGCATCACCTCATTTACCTTAAATATTTAGCTATGACTTTATAAAAAGTATCAATAATTTTTTTATTTGGTTTGTGAAATTCTTGTGTTTTACACTTATGATAACTTTTTAGGTTGCAATTTGAAATGAGAAGTTTTCTTTTTTTTAATTAAAAACAGACTTTGAAGTAAAAGAATTTTTCTTTCTGAAAAGAAACTCTGTATCAAAAGAATTAAAACGTTTCCAGATCTTGCTATTTTTTCTCCCAAATTTCATGCCTCAGTTTGTCAGATTCAACTCAAATTTGCAAAGATATAGAAGCACATCATACATTTCCTTCTCTATAATGTTGTTCCCAGCCAGAATGACAATTATTCCCACCTCCACTGCAGAGTGGAGGGTGTGACCTCACTCATCCTGTGCCACAAAAACAGCCAGGAAGGAAAATTTATGTATGAGGTATTAAGTTTTGGGTTAGATTTGATTGTTTATTAACTTCTATTTATAGTATAGTGTTATAGTATTATTAGTTAAGTTAAAAATGAAGAAATGGTGATGTATTTTATTTGTTATAAGGTTTTTTTAAGGTTTAATCGTTTAATTAAAAAATAATATTTATATTATTTTTAAGGTTTTGGTTAAAAGTAGTCGTTTTTTGAGTGTTTGACAGAACAGCACAGAAAGTTCAAAACTTCCAGGCTTCAGGGTTCCAGAACTAGACATGTTCTTTCTGGTTTGACTCCTTCTCTCATGACCTCTGACAGTTTTGGATTTGGGCTTTTTCCAGAGAAGAGCACAGAGGGTTGAGGACAGGGAGCCTGTTTACAGAGGGTTGAGTCAAAAACTGCCATGTGATTATAGTTCTGTGTTTTTCTAGCATGCCCACTGTGCATACACGTCCTCCATCTCATTTATTGCCAGCTTTGGTACAGCATCTTTTCCACACAGGAGATTCAAACCTGACACACAAACACAAAAACTCACTTCCTGATCCTCTTCCTCACTGAAGAGCTTTAAGATTATTTTTGAAGACGACAGTAAATGGGGTTTTTACCACTGGGGTAAAACAGCAAGTTGTTTAAATTTCACTTGCAAAGAGATGACACGTGCTGGCCTCTGAGCAGCCAAGGCTGTTTGAGGAGCTGGCCCCTGCTTGGGTTTGACCTGACAAGTCACAGATGGCAAAGCAGCAGCTCCACCACTTGAAATGGGAAAGAACCATTGAGACACAAAACTGGTCAAAGTGACATCACCTTGCACTAGAGGGCAAGCCCATTTTAGGTAACACAATGCTGGATGAAGAATGTTTAAATATATTTCTTTAATGACAAGTAAATTGTGCCAACTCTCAGTCATTTGTGTCTCCTCACGGACTTGTTTGGCTTCCCAGAGATCAGCTCTGCTCGAGCTGCTGGAACTGAGGGGGTTAAACAGAGCAGCCATCAAATCCTAGACCCTAAGGGAAACTCTCAGCACCCACAAGGAAAGTTCTGATATCAATGATGGATAACAGTAACGTGCAATATTAAGGACATTTCCATTATCTGCACTGATTTTTATTTTTTTATTTCAATACCCTAGACTCTTAGTACTTATTGTAAGAATATTGGCTGCCCAGTGGTCAGCAAGACAGAGAGAGACATGAGAAACATGTGAGGAAATCCTTTCCCTCAAGTTCACACCTCATCTCACCATCTTTACCCACTAATACAAATTAAACTAAAGCCTGGTTCAACCCCTGTCTCTCACTGCTTTGCAGGCTCCTCCATGGTGCCTTCCTCTCTACTGAAAAAGCACAAACCACAGCTCATTAGGCCAGACTTTGAAAGATAAAGCCTACAGACTGCCTGACTTCTCTGAGGTTAACATTTCTTTAATAGAAGACAATGGTCTTGTGGTTAAGCCACAAACTTGCTGTCAGGGGACCTTGGTTACAACCCATTACACACACACACTGTGCAAAGCCATGTTACTCATCTTGCTTAACTACATTTTAAAGAAGGCCAAATAAGTTTGCTTTTCCACTGGATAAGGCAATAGGTAATGGATGCTGTGCTTCCTGCAAGGACAGTCTCCTAGGCATAATTTATTTTAGTCACCTTTGGTGCCAAAGGTGAATAAAAATATTTTTTTAAAAAATTATTAATCAGGTCTGTCCCTTAAGATTAAATTGTAACTTTATATAACAAGATTAATTTTTTTCAATACTTGCTGTTATATTAGAGAGATAATATAAAAACAGTTATCTGTACATGCAGGTAGGAACTAAGTTGCACCTATTTTCCAAACACTTGGCATGCAGGCATGAAAATATTTCATTCAAGAGATACTTGGGTTTAACATGACTTAGTCACTCAAATGAGTGATCTGGGGGATTTGTAGCCTACAAATCCCTCAGCTGCCAGTCCAAAACTCTCCATTTTTTGCTAAAGCACTTGCAGTCTATGTGTAGGCATCCTCCATGGCTTGGAGCCCCTAAAATACAATTGTCTTTAGACACCTCAGCCTCCCATCTTTATTTTCCCAATATTTGGAAAATTGAGCGTCAGGAAAGCTTCATATCAGTTTTTATTTGTAAGCTACAAATCAGGACAAAATTCACCCCAAAAAGTTAAATTATCCAGAATTATACATGACGCACTGACATGTATTGCCCATGCCACACCTATTAAATATTATGGTCATACACAACAACTACTTTGCATACAGTAACATTTGTAAACTTTGTTTTTAAATACAACAGACTCAGTTTTCACTGGAATATCTCAATTTAATAGCAGAGTGCTACAGTCACTAAGACCTTAAAAACTAAAGCAGGCATAGAATAAATGTGTACAACTACAACTGAGAGCAGTAGGAGGTAATTCCACAATGTTGCTTCTGAATTGTGCAAACTACTCTGAGGAATGTTCAGTTAAGTCTTGCATAACATTTGATCATAAATAATTATTGCTTAACTACACTAGGCAAACAATCTCACAAAGCATTTGCCATAAAGCAAAAGATCTTCTTTTGAAATTTTGCTTATTCACCAGCTAATTTCAAAACCCCCAGCAACTTGTCATGCACTCCTTAACAGTTTTTGTAGAACAACGTGGGGTTTTCGTACCACACAGGCTAAAAGTGTGTGAAATGTAACACAAATCATTGTTGAAGCTCTCTCACTTGGAAACAGCTTCACTTAAAAGACTTCTCTGTAACCAAATATCAAATATTTGGAATCTGACAGTGTTTTTTACAGGGCAGGTTTTGACTGAAAGTTTGAAACAGTAGTAGTGCTGTCATCTCTGATGAGTTTTGTAGGAAGAATTAATTAATCAATTTGTCAACAGAGTTGGTGAGAAAAAAAATTCTGTTTCCTATAAGTTCCTCCAACTTTGTCACTCAATTCAAGAAGAGATCTCAGCATTACTTGCAGAACTTGTGGAGGTTAAAAAAAAAAAAAAAAAAAAATCAGACAAAATTACCTGAGTAAAGACTCCATAGCTAGCAGTTATGGGATGATATTTTGTGCATTTTAGACTAATGACAATACCCATTTCCATCTCTTATTTTGAGTGTAGTATCTCTTTATCATGCTATATATTGCTGCTGCTTCAAAAATATTAATTCACTGCAACACCTTATCCAGAAGGGCATGTTCAGCCTGTCAAGTCAGTGTGATTTTTTTGGTCTTTCACTACTGAATTAGTGCATTAGAACGTGGTCTATAATAATTGCTGCAAGATACTAAAAAAAAACAAAAAACAAAAAAAAAAAACCTGCAATTTTAGGTTCTGTACCATTTGTGCATTGCTCTACTGTGGCTTCATCTCTCGGTTAAAATGCATTTGAGGTAAACCCTGCACTTGTGCTTGGGGAGGGAACTGATGTCCATTGGTTACTAACTAAATAATCAAGATGTCAGAGAAAAATTCTGCCACAGAAATACTGCAGAGAAGAAATTCTTCTCTCTGCAATATTTCTGTGATAGAATTTTTTGGACCAATTTCTGTAGTGGACTGTATTTGGAGCAATATTGAATTATCACAGGAGTCTGACCTTCCTGCTGCTCTCCATCTTCATCGATGGTTTTGTGCAACTTGGATTGCCCAGCAAGGAAGAGCTGCATTGGTTTGTCATAGGAATTGTGTGGCTCAGATGTATTTCAGGAGAATGAATTCATCTGGATTAAAAAGATGGATTAGACTGCTGAACTCCAGAGCTCCTTGTGAGTGTATGCCATCATGGAAAAGTACCAGTATCTTAGTATTTCTAGTCTAAATCTAAAAAAAAAAAAAAAAAAAAGAAAAAAAAAAAAAGGGGGGGGGAAGTAAAACTCTTGTATTATTGTAGAAATACTGAAATTTCCCACAGAAATGGAAATTCCAGAACATCTAAGGGATCTTAATGCTGGTGCTTGACAGCTTGCAAATGGAATCTGTCTCAAGGAACTCTCAGCATAATTTCTGCCTAAGTCTGTCTGCATGCACAGGCTGAAATAGAGCTTTGGGATCTTGAAGGCATTTTTCTAAAGCATCTGTCCTAGATCACACATGACATGCTCTAGATGGTCTAGGTAATATATGAACAGAAGATAAAAGGAGTCTGTCGCCTTCACAAAAAAAAAAAAACTAAATTGTTTCTTCTTAAGACTGTTCCTTTTGTTTTCATTAGAAATTTAATTTACTGAGAATAACAGTTTTCATTCTAACTCCTTAGATGCTGAGGCAATGCAGCTAGCCCAGTCTGAAGTGTAGCTCCTAATTCCACTTTGTGGAAAATCCCAATTCGGAACAACCAATATATCAAGCATGCAGCCACATCAGTAAAAGCAAGCACACCATCTCATTCTCTTTAACAGAATATTCACAAAAAAACCCCAGAAAATGTTGGTAAACCATGGTACCAACGATGCACCTCTTTGGTGGAGGAAGAGTTTAGAGGCATTTCATTCATTTATGAATCAGATCTGTGTAGATTCCTTTTCCTTTACTTCATAAGTGCTTCCTTTTATTGAAACCAGATTTTACCTAATAACAAAAGCTGCAAGGTGCACAATAATCAATAACTATTACAAGGTAGATTTGCAAACCTCTGCAAATTCATCAAAACTCAGAAACCCAAAGAACCACAAATTATAAGAAAAAAAAAACACATTAAGAAAGTTTATACTTGATAGAGAGAGTGAGTTGGCACACTACAGACAATTGCACACACAAAAATTAAACCAGATTTGTGTGACAAGATGAATTGTGAAAAAGAAGAAAGTCTTGACAACTGGATCCCTTCAGTTTTTTACACTATAATAACTGAATTACAGATGGTAATTCAGGGACACTTTACACATGAACAAATCCTACTTCGAATTTATGTGCATTGGCCCCAAGTTTCAGCATTCAAAATGCTCTCAGCAGTCACAGGTTACCAAAAAAAAACAAAAAAACCACCAAAAAACAAACAAAAAAAACAACCAAAAAACTGTCTTACTTTCCTGAAAAACAGGTCACCTCTTCAAATAGCTAAATGTGGTTATGTCTGCCTGGCTTGCACTATTCATCTCAAAAATATTTGAGATTTAGAAACTGGTTTTGGATGAAAGACAACATTGTTTGGAACCAAGTTCCATAGTTGAGGTAAAAGATGGAAAGTGTTAAACACCAATATTCACTGAGCCTCCTTGCCAAAAATGACACCCTGAAACAGGTGTTTAAGCAATAGAACAATGATATATTTCATCAAAATGGCGTTTCAGAGGCACAGGTTACTGTATTCCTTGAAATCATGTTTCAGAACTTGAACATTTCCTGTATCTGTGGTTTTAGGGAACTGGTCTTAGGAAAAGAGGGAGCGTATTTTCTTCAGTCAAGGTCTTACCAAAAAAAAAAAAATATTGTCAAACTGCCTTGTGAAGAAGAGTTTCCAGACTTCAGCCAAGTTTCTCTGCTTCTCCTACCACGAATATTCCACATATATCTTTAAAGCATTATAGACAGAAGTATTAAAATCATCACTGATATAGTCAGAAAATGCACAGGTTTACTCCATTTATAGAGATGGAAGGTGATTTTTTTTTCTAATACAACAGAAAGGAGAAATTGCAATTCGGTGTATTCAAAGGATGTCATGGTATATATAATAATATAAAAGTATTGTCAAATATTAGGCCTTAACTGCAGAAGCAGCTTGTGTAGTTCCTCATTATTGTAATTGCCAGCTCTATTTTCTTATGCCTGAGCAAAAAGACTGCATATCTTTGGGAAATTTACAATTTGCACTATTTATCGAGACAGTTCCAATTCCTTTTTTATTTGTTTTCCACAAGTACCTATTTTTTTTTTTCACCTGTGCTGACCGGTGCAAAAAAATCAAGCCCACTAATGTTTATAAAATACCCCATTATTGTTAGATATCGAATCCAAATGCAAGCACTGCAGCTGCTGACAGAGAGGAGCTCGATGGGATCTGTCTGAAGATTGCAGGCGTCCAGATTGTGTCTGCACCTCCTCTGCCAAAAGCCCTGGACACACGAGACAAAGAGCTCAGCGTTTTGTGAAACTTCCTCAAGCTTTGACATTTTAACAAGAGCATAAAAATACCTCTCCTGCCTTTAATTTTCAGTTTTATTATGAGCTTAATAATTATAAACTCAAGAGGAAACCCAGGCAGTTGCCTATTAACATTCAAGGTAGTGATGTGCTGCATAGGTTGAAAAAGTGAAGGATAGCATCGATGCAACATCTTTTGGTTTTTTTTTTTTTTTCAAAAAGTGCCTAGATCTAATGCTTTATCTAGTGCATAAAGAGGATGCTAAATGATCAAGAGGGCTCAAGTGACTCTGGCAAACACAAGCAATCCTTCCCAGCACTTTGATAAAATAGCTAGGACCTCTTGCTGTTATGTAAAAAAAAAAGAATTTGTCAGTAAATCTGAAAATGCTCCATTAAGGAGTTAAGTGTTAGTGTTCCTGGGATAGAGAGACACGTTAAAAAAAAAAGAAATAGGGAATAGACAGTGGAGACAAGCCCAACACACAACCTGCACCCCTCCCAAGCCCCAGTGCAGAACCCTGCACCCCCTCCCGGGTCTCTAAGGGCTCTGGGTGCATCCAGCAGGGGTGGGCAGCAATTCCTGACCCCTCAGCACAGCTGGAACCAAGCCAGGTCCTTCCTTTGCTGGCTCTGGCTGGGAAAGGATTGGTGGCTGGAGCTCCACCACCATCCAAAAGGAGAAGGGAGAAGATTTCCCTCTGCAGAATTGCTCCCACGAGGCTCTATTGCTGCAGCATGGGGTGAGGAAGGATGGGTGAATTGCTTTCTCATTGCTTAGCTGAGAGCAATTGCTCTTCTGACTATGTTAAAAAATGAATTTTCTTCTTGCTTAAAGATTCATAACCCTAAGAGGAAGTTGCTGTGCAGGAGGTTTTCTGCTCTCTGTAAACAGCACACAACAGGCTCCTGTGTAAACCAGGACTTGAGATTTGGTCAAGGTCAGGAAGGGATGTACTGTACCCTAACTTTTTCCTTTAACAGATATCTTATTCTATTAGATGGAAATAGTAGCAGGGCAATTCACCCCCTCCTGGCTTTCCTATCTGTGTGTGAGCATCTCTGAGAAGTGGGATTAGAGAGAAACCTGCAGGCATATTAATAAATAAACTTCACATGCTGTTTGATATTAAGTAAACATACCACTAAATATTTCTCTAGGGGCTTGTGATCTCATAACCCATGGACTTCTAATTTGGTTACCTGTGACATGTGGTTCTTAGCCCCAGGCTTCCACAATGAATTAATTCTAAAACACTTTTTCAAGTTGAACGTACTAAGATAAAATAATCAAACATCTGTTCTTGAAAAAACTTGGTGCACTTTTCTTTATAGGTAATAGGAAGTGCTACTATTAAAAATAAAAAAGTAAAGGAAGGAAAGATAACTGGGGGCAGTTATCTCAGTCAGAAGGACACACACGGTCCTGATATAAGTTAAGAGGATAGAACTTATACTGGAATAAAGATTTGCCTCTGGATCAGAGAAATCGCCCAGAAACCTTGTCCTCTGTTATAACAAAAAGTTGCATTTTAGGAAAACATGTATTTGTCCACATATTCATGTATACAAATATCCTTAGTCCTTTTTGCCCATTTTTCCCTCATTATAGAGAATGAAAATTTCCTATTGAAGAATGGTTAATGAAAATACATTTGTAAAGTTTTTGGGGTGAGAATTTTTTGGTTTTTTTTTTTTCCTTTAAGTGAATCTTGATTTTGCAAGAGATGTCTCTGCTTGACATTGATGAGACAGTCTGGGCTGGATATTATCCAGATACAGCTTCCCATAGTGGGCAGTGGTCTGGAACTCTCACTATTGCAGATTTTTCTTCCATATGACAAGAAGCTGTGTGGAATCCCAGGAAATGCAGTTTATCTAGAGCACCAAGGGGAATGGAATGCGAGGCATCAATTTCCAGAATTACAACTCAATCCTGAGAGTGCTGGCAACATCAGATTTTCTGAGTTTGGTTAGATTTTCCACCTGAAGATTTTTTTCTAAAACAGAGGCTACAACTTCCCTTCTCTGATCAGTTTTGCTTCAGAGTTACCTAATTTGTTTTTTCAACCTGTCTCCAGTAGCTTCTCTGACAGAGCAGAAAATTATTGCAAATACTCTTTACAATCAATGCAGTACAAATATAGGGAAAAATACCCCATATATTTGCCTCAATTCCATAGTCATGATCTTAAATTGAAACTAACTGCAAAAGGTTTAGAAATAAAGATTTTAACTTGGAATAAACTGATACAGTGAGCCCATCACCTTCACATGACAAGAAGCAGGAACATTGATACTACACTTGAAAAGAAAAATGGCAAAACAAATATCAAAATTATAGAGCTGGTAGTAAAAACTTGAATAACAACATTTTTCAATCAAGAGCAGGGTGTATAAAACAGTGTTTGATCACAGACCATCATTTTTATCTCCTCAAAAGGGATTTTCAAATTTATTCGATGATAAATCTGGGCTAAAAAAAGTCATCATACCAAAGAAGTGTTGTTTGTTTCATTTGCAAAAAAAAAAAAAAAAAAAAAAACAGAAGAAAAAAAAAAAGAAAAAAGAAAAAAAACAACCAGAAAACCACCCAAACAAAAATGAAAACAAAAATCCAACCATCACCAGAGGATTTTGACTCAAAATACTTGATTTTTATGTATTTAATAAGATAATTCAAGTTAAATACTTCTGAGTATTTTATTTACTTTTGGCCCCTTTATACATAAGAAAGCTGGTCAATATTCAGCATCCCATGAATACTGATTGCTTTGATTTGAAATATACTTTAGTATGTCAAACTCTTAATACAAGTTTTTGGACCCCATTTATGGATGAAGACCCTGTAATGTAGCCTAAATTTGGTTTTCTACAGAATTTGTGGGGTGCTCCATGCTACAAGCCACATGAATCACCGTTCTATTTTTTTTTTTTTTCTTCCACTTTGGTGAGGCAAAGCAACTATTTCAAACTATTATCAGAGATTTTCAAATTGAAAGCTGAGGAAACAGAGATAGGGCAGATGACACAGGACAGTCCAGGAATGAAGGCAGATGCTTTTTAGCCCAGTGAATTTAAGCAAAAGTCTCTCCTGCTATAGAGAGAACACACCCCCATCTCGAGATAATAAACATTTTCACAGCACATGGGTTAAAATTGGGCTGTTTGTGGAGATATGGTTTCCCAAATTTCAGGATTCAGATAGTAAGAGACTCAAACATGTTGCATTCAGTTCCCTAATTTTTATTTTTTCTTAAGAAAAACTTCTCCACAAATGCAACTGGACATTTTTTGTAGAAAAGAAAACCTGCCTAGAGCTCTAGTCACTGTTTAGCCTTGCTTCTGAATTTCTTGTTTCTCAAGATGGACAGTCTTCCCAAGATGGAAGAGTCATGCCATATATCTCAATAGTTTATTATTTTCTACTTCAGCCTCATAAGGAAAGTTAAAAATTACCTCAAAAAAAAATAGATGAAATATAAATGTATACATGACAGAATCAAATTTTTTTTAGCTAAAGGGCATAATATACAGCAGTGCTGAAGGGAAATTATTGTAACATCATTCTACTGTCCTATGAGTGAGAAAAATCAAAGTTTAAGAAAGGGATAATTACAGGGGAGAGAGCAGGACAGACAAAACTGTGCTTGCAGTGTGGACTGGAAGGAATTGGAAAAACATGACTAATTTAGGAGACACCTTTTGTGGACTCTTCTTGGAACACACCATGCTCCTCTGTCATTTGAGTTAAGCTAAAAATGAAATTCAGGCACTGACAAGCCTTTTTTAAAGGGAATTTGACCATAATAAAAAAAAAGAAATTAAAAAAACCTTCACAAAACCAACAAATAAAAACACTTAATAACCAAACAAAAGCAACAGCGTACTAATGAATTTCAAAACCAAACTAAACTTGGTTCTTTCTCGACATCTCTAACAAGCAGGTCTACTAATGGCCCCTTTTGACCTTGCACTGCTCTCAGAGTTTTTCCAGACAATTCAGAAGAAATAAAATCTAATGAATCTCCAAAGCTGTATTTTCTTGACTTATTACATTAGCAGGGCCTCTCATCTGATTGGGAATTTTTGAGAGAATCACAGAATTCATTAAAGCAATTTACTGTATAATGGTAGATGGCTAAGATAGATCCCTACTAATGAGATGAACATTAATTAAATAAATTGTAGAATAGAAGTGAACTGTTTAGCTGAGTTAGAAAGCCTTGCAAACAAGCCTTGCAATACAAGTCTGAATTCTGTTCAACCACACATTTTTTTCCTCAAATGAAAGCACCACTCTGGTTGTTTTTTAATTTTTGAATTATATATTGGAAATGGAGCTCAGCAGGAATCGCCTTTAGTATCAGCAAAGATCCAGTTTGACTACAAAGTGAGATGGCCCTCAAAAAAAACCCTAAAAAACCAACCAAACCGTAAGTTTCAGAATGAGGCCTCTGTCCTGGCATCTGCAGGTTGACTTAATGACCCAAATAACTGCAACATTACAGAAGAAAATGTAAAGAAAATTTAAAATTAAGGTGTGTTTTGAAAGTTGGACTTATCGCTTGCCTTTCCCAATACCTTTTGCCTACTACATAAGCACCAGCCATTTCTTTGGTATGGCACAAAATAAGAGAAACTGATGAAAACATTACTAAGTATCTGGTTTAGGTTTTACAAAATGCCATCAGAACTCCCAAGGATGGTGTTAACTTCAAGCTGATTCCATTTTATTTTTTTATTTTATTTGCATCAATCCACTTTTGAGACAACAGCTTGGACAATATGAAAACTCAAGCTTTTTGTTCCATTTTACACTAAGCACCTGAAGGTGAAAAGAGTATCCATCTGTTAGAATGAGATTATAGAAGTCAGATTTTTTCCTTAGGCACCAGCAGGAGGTTTAAAAAATACACACCTATAAAAGTCACTTACAATCCAATGATAAGTGGGTTTAAATGAGAAACAAGGTGGCATTACTGAAATAACAAAGGATCAAGATAAAGGAGGAACAGGACAGTCAAAACCTTAAAGTGTCCTGGACACACATTCAGCAAGGAATTCCTCAGTAGTAGGGCCCAAATTAAATTCTGAATCCAGAATATTTTAGAACCTGACTGAAGTCAATGTCCACCAGCCTTGATTTCCAACATGCTTGATGGTGTTAGGCATGCTCTGCTCCTTCCCCAGCAAGTTTTATTCTCTCAAAGGCCTTCTCCTCTAGCCCAGAGGGGAAAAATCAGCAATGCTCCATCCTGAAACCCTCCGTTATAGCCTGTGCACAGGCGGTTCTGTGAAACAATTAACAACTGCTCGTGCTGAAATGTGTTTTACACAGAACATCACACAAAGATGCTGGAGGAAGGTGTGGCAGCCAGCCAGGTGGAGACTCCACCCAGAGTTCTGCTGGCAGGGAGGGATGTAAAAGAAGAGAATTAGGAGGTCAAGGTAGTCCTGAATTGGGTGCGATTTTAAAAGCTGAAGTGATCCTCCTCATCTGTTCAATGGAAAGAACGTCAATCAATCAAGTTTAAATGTGTCAGGATAACAGTAAAAATAAACAGGTAAATAAGAGTTTTCCATAAAAGGGCAAGTCAGCTCAAATCTTTTCCTCTGAAAGAACTCAATTTTCTATGAAATGTGACTTTCTGCATGTTCAACTATAAATAATTATGCCTAATTTTATCTCAGTCAAAAGTACACAATATTGTCTTGAGCCTAATAAAGAACTTCCACTTTTTTTCCCCTCCAATGTTTTTAGCTTAATAAAACTACTGCAAGAAGTAGCAACAGAGAGGGGCATTTTTCTGACAGTTATGCACACATGCATAGCAGGAGGCATCCTAAAGTTTTCATTCTCATTCAATCACACTGAAAAAAATCCACGTACTGCATGTGTGCCACTCAACTCACCACCCTCCTCCAGAGCTCCATCCACGAGAGGACTGAGACACCAAAGTTGCCAGAGGAACTTATTCTGACACTGCCTGCTCTTTGGATAAATAGAAGGCTCCAGAATTGTCAATACAGCACTTTTGCTACCCACTCGATTCAGTGCAAAATAAATGAGGATATTTTCCTCTTGCAGCGTGTATTAAATCCCATTAGCATTAATGAGAGCTGCACGTGAGCTTGGCAGGGAGCACACAAAAAAGTGCAGAGCAGGGAGTTTCCAAATTCTCAGCCCTCCCTTATATCTTTCAGCCATCTTTCCTCTGTGAAAGCCTTACCATTCCAAGTCCAAAATAGGAAAAGGTAAATCAAATTCTCGTGCGTTCAAGTATGTTAAGATGATGGGTTGGGGTGGGGAGGGGGGGAGTCTGAGGGTCTGATGTGCAAATAATTACTGTGCTTACATTTAGCAAAGTGCTACCAGTTAAACTCCCAGGCAGCACTAATACAGAAGGAAAGCTTTGAGTTGGCTGAACAACTTTTCACAGCACACTGGTAAAATAATAAATTGTGCTATGACCGATAACATTCAATAATTTCTCTGATGTATTGCTACAGCCACTTTTGCTACAGCATAAAGCTCATATTTCTCTGTCATATTAGTAATTTCCATATTGCTTCTGGAGTTAGTAGGGAAAAGTACATCACAGTAACAAAAGGAAGCTGGCTGTTCTTTAAAATAAAAAAAAAATAGAGATATAAAAAATAAAAAAGGAAAAGTCAGGATTTTTTTTTCAACCTCCACAATACACCAACCAATGACTACAGAGAAAAAAAAGTACAGCAGCTGCTACAACATTGCTTCATTACAGACCCAGCAGAGGAAGAGTTGTGGATCTATTTTGCCTTTTGCTTGATAATATCACTGAAGTATTAATGGAATCCTTATGCTCCATTGCTATAGTATGAATTTATCTACACTGTATTGTTTATTTGTTTGAATGTGTTAAAAATAAGATATACTATTTTTCTGTATAGGGAGGTGGGGAAAGGGTTTTCTGCATCTATTAAAGAAAATACTTTATTAAGGGAATATTGGTGAGAAAACAGCAAACTTTCATACTAAATAAAAACAGTATTGATATTCAGGTTAAGTTGTCCAAATGAGTGAGAAATTAATTTGGAACTTAACTATTACTCAAAACTCTTTTGACTTGGAGTTATCCTTCCAGTGTCTATTAAAACTGAGAGAACACAAGACATACTATTGTCATGGCTGGAAAAAGTATCCTTATTTTAAGGGAATGAACCTTTTGAACTAATTTTTACCATAAGATGCCATTGTCTTATTTTGATTACAGCACTGCAAAAATTTTCTGACTGTTAGTAACTTAAAGGCTTTTTATAGCCATAAAAAAAACAGGTGTTGAGTAAAGGGTAAGAAAGTTTTTTCAAGGAAATTTTTAAACCTGATTTTTGGCCTACAGAAAAGCTTATTAAAAAATAATTATTATGATTATGGACACACAGCTCTGAGGAGTGTTTCCACACGCCAGGTTAATACCGAGAGGGACAAGATCTTAAAAGTTTTTAGTGTTGCAAGAATTGCAAATTCCCAGCGTACAGGAGAAATTCAGTGACAGTGAACGTCTTATTTGCTATCATACAGTCACCATCAGTTTTTCAGGTCCTAAGTAATTTACAGAGAAACCTATCTATGCTATTGCCTAAGGAAATGACAAGAAGCAGTGTCAGAGCAGAGCTCAAAACACACAGAAACAAGGCAGTGCATGTAAATGATCACTTCAGAGGGCTAAGTCTAGAGGAGGAGAGCCTTTGGACCCATGAATAAAGCCTCAAATGTCACTGCAATGACTTGTGAAAACCACAGGTTGAAAAAGTCACAAGAGGTTGATTTATTCATCCACAGGCTTGTCTGTGTAAGATTTAAGACAAGCCCTTGCTCTAAGTGCTTGGTACTAGCTGGCCTTTCCCAACTAAAGCTGCATTTCCTGAGCCAGGTAAGGAAAGGACAGGAAGGAGGATTCTCTCATATGTGAGCACAGCTATGGGACCACTAACCCAGCCCCACCTTCCTGCCTCGGTTGTTGTGAATAAATTCACACGTTAGCCCAGTTTCACCAAAAAGTTATTGTCCGTCAGTTGATAAATTGTTAATTGAGTTAATTGAAGTTCCACCAAAAAGTTATTGTTAATTGAGCTAATGTTGTTGATTGGAGTGCCCCAGTTCAGCTGTAATGTTGATTCCCCTATCCCTCGGTCGTGTATCTCCCTTCTGCTCATCGGGTATTGCTGCTGCTGTTTCGGCATGGCACCAGGGGAGGTGACATCATAGGACTTCTATGCAAAGTGCAAAACTAAGGGATTACGGGTACCATTAATCCCCTATAAAACGAGCCAGCTGAAGTTCCAACGAGCCAAGATGGTTTATCTATATTGGGAACTGTCTCCTGGAACTGCACGCATGACACCCAGGATCCTCACCGTGATAATAACAGTGCCCGGTCGGAAATGGGACCCTAGACAGCGAGCCAAAGATTGTCTTCCTAGGGGACTCCTGTGAGGACGGAAGCCCCAGCTCTGCCCTTCGTGGACAAAGCTGCACTGAACCTCCTCCTCGGCGTCATCCGGGAGCAGCGGCGGTGTGCGCGCACCCCACGAGCACCCCCCCACAAATAAAGAGCTGATTCTTAATAAAGGCCTTTCAAAGGGAGCTGGTCTCCTGGCCCATTCACTTCATCGGTGACGTTTCTTCCACCCTCTGCCCGTCTCACCTGGGTTACCGGCCAGCTCCGGGAAGCTGCGTCAGTGAGAGGCCCCTCCTCGGCACCTCTCTGGGAGCCGCAGAAGGGGTGTAGCAACAGCTACGCCTGGGCGAGTCGTCTGGGACGGATAAAGAGTCGCAGGAGAGACCTTTCACGGTTCTGGAGGAAGAGATTTATTGAAGGAAAAGGTAACAAGTGCGAAGCTTATGGGGAGGAACCACAAAACGCAGTTTGAAAGGGTCTACACAAGCTTAAGTACGGGGGAGGAGCGAGGGGAAGGCACAGAACTCTGGCCAATAACGGTTAATGGGGGCAGGTACAGAAGGTGGGGAAAGGGGTACATTGAACCAGAAGGTAAACCGAGGGTGGGGATACATACAATATAACCAATCATGGATACAAGAGGGAATGCTTGACACAGAAACTTCTAGAACAAAGGGAGGGGCTACAAAGGATTGACATCCCGTGGGGCAGGGTTTAGGGTGAGGGACAGGGAAGGTTCCAGATAAAGGGGAGGGGTTTAGGATGACTGACTAGGACCAGGGTGGGAAAGGGAAAAACCATTGTGTACTTAACTTAGGGGAAAGAAACTGGGATGAACCATCAACACAGAAGAAAAATTAACATTAAACAACATAACACAACACCTCGGGCATTTCTGGGACTGGGGGCACACAGGCACAGCAACACAAGTCAGGGAGAGCCAACTGCTGTTTGCATCCAGGCACCAGCATCCCACATCCTCAACACCTTCCAAGCAGGTTAAATGGTTCTCAGGCTCCCAGCACACACCACGGGCCAGGATTATCTGGCGTGGGATTGCCAAGCAGAGGCAGCTTTCAGGCCAGCTCCTGGGGCACCATGAAACATTGCAGCTTGAATGATTCATGAGAGCAGCCATGGTAACAACCACCGCCTGTCTCTGCAGTTCCAGAGCTCTCATGGTGACTGCAAGACATGGGGTGGAGAGCGACTTCCAGAGCAACAATTTGCTGGAACAGCCTTTGCCCACAAAGCTGTGTCTAAGCTCATGAAATAAGAACCAGCTGGCACTGGAGAATGGCACTGCAGAGATGTTATGCCTGGAAACAGCTGCACAACTGCAGCCTGATGTAAATACTGCCTTTGATGTCGAGGAGAGTCTGTAGCTTAGTCTTGAGCTGTAACAAGAGGCTACCAGCACAAGAACGGTATGAGCTGTGAGCAATCCACAGCCCTGGCTATCCAATTGCTTGCCCTGGCTACCACTGCACATCTCCATGGCCGGAGTGGAGATGTAACCTGCCCTCTCACAGCTCACTGGGATCTGGGTCTTCCAGGCTTTGCCATTCCCTGGGAGAAGGTGATAGGCAAATAAACAAAAAAAAAAAAGTAAGCTATCTTGCAGTTTAATAAAAGAATTTCTAATGTACAGCATGACCCACACACAGCTCATCTATAAAATGCACATTTAAAACAAATTAAAATCTCTAGCTTGTGCTAAGTCACAATTGCCTACTGATTTCTGCACAGAATCGACCAGAGTAATAGGCATAACCCATTATTAGGTAGAGGGAGCCTAAAACCCTCTATGAATACACCCCATCTAAATTAAATTCCTATGGGATGACCTGCACATATTTTTTGAGGAAAGAAAAATGCTCATTTTGGGCATTTCCCTTCTACCTTTCTGCTGCTCGATGTGGCTTAAATTTGTGGCAGAACTTAGCCAGGTTCTTTCTAAATAATGAGCCAGAGAAGGGTTTCTTTGAATTGCAACACTGCCTCAAGCATAAAAATTTTTAAAATTCTAGAATGGACCAAAAATCTGTTGTGGTTTTTTTTTTTTTTTAACCTCTAAGTAGGTGCTATGCAGAGAGAAGGGCTTGAATTGAAAAGAAAGAGGCAACTTGGCTTAGAGTGCTTTTAAAAAAAGTGATATAATAACCAGCAGCCAACTGTCATTTCTGGCCACAGAGTTTTCCTTTCTATGACCAGTCAGGCCAAAAGGCTGAGGAGATTTGCCAAGCTCTGAAACTTTCATGAGCAACTGGAAAAGGACCAGCACAGTTTTGAGAGCTTCAGAGAGGGCTTCTCCATTTTGCAAATTTAGAGTAATATCTATATTACAGATTTACTCTAAAATTCTTATATATTGTGCAGGCAAGTTAAAAATTAGCTGTATTGGTAATTCAGGTTTACAATGAATTTGAAGCACAGTGGGAATTACGAGTGTTAATAGCTTTGTGCAATGTGTTTCGTATCTATTACTTCAAGTCCTTTTTTAAAAAACACATTTGCAATGATAAAAATCACCATTCAGATTTATACTGATTAAAGAAAAGCCTTCCTGATAACAAACTTGCACAGACAATCCAAATTAATTGTTGGTTTGATTAAAATGCAGCATGTATATGATAACAACGAGCTCTTACAGTCACACTGATTCTCAGGCAACACAGATGTGATAAGTGCTCATTTTTAATCTGGTACAGTTTGCATGTGCACCAGCATCGTGTTGGAAGGGAACATATGTTTGAGTAGATTGAGTAACCAGCCACTGCCTCAGGATTCCCAAAAACAGAGGAAGATGGTGATCATTGAAGGGAACAAGAAAATACTGGGGAAAAAAAGATGTTCTAGTACTGTCAGCCTAATTCTTGCATCTGTCCAAGGAACACTGGCATCATTTTAATGTGTGCAGAGACATAGCACACATTAGAGGAAGGAGGAACAATAGTTTGAAGACTACTATGAGATTTTTATGAGGTTTATATCCAACCTTTTTAGGAGAAAATACCTATAGGTATTTTATATAGAGATATATAAAATATTATATATAGGTATTATATACCTCCACTTGGAATACTCTGGATAGATGCATGAATAAAATAGTACATATTCCCACAATTAAAGTCTATATTACAGTGTATAGGTAAAAGAGAAACAAATTAAGATTCCACTGGCATCTCCAATTCTAGCACTTCCATTATATATATTAAGTAAATCAATTGCTGTAATTACTGTAAATAAAACAACTTATCACAATCTTGTAATTTAAAAAATGGACTTCCAGGAGAAAAGCCTTGAATCATACAAGACTGTCAATAAAACACCCCACAGCTGTGCAACTTCAGAGAAATCAACTGTGGTTTACCTTGTCCAAAGAATTACCCAAAGCACTTTTCCCTTTAAGTTCTTCTGCACGAGAGCAACCTCAGGGCTGCACAAGCTCTCGCTAAGCTCAGCAGAGCCCTGGCACTGCCCCACAGCCCTGGCACTGCCCCACAGCCCTGGCACTTTTTCTTGGTGTTCGTGGCATTATCAAGACTCACATTGAGTGAAACTGCTTCAGATTTTCCCTTCATTTCTCACAGTGACATCTAGCAGCCACACTTCATGTCACCAACCCACATATAACATGTTCAAGCATTATTTCTTCAGCCCTGCCCAGGGCAAAATAATTCCAGAAGTCATCCTTTATTCTCTTGTTTTTATACAGCCAATGCCTTTAGCAAACCCAAAATGTAATGTTAATGGCAATCTTTGTGTAGGGAACTGTGATGTACCTCCAACTTCTTCCTTAAAAATCTCAGTTCTGAAAGACATCCTGGTGGACAATAATAGAGAAACTGTTGCTAAGAGAAATTACTTTTGGGGGCTTTATGAGATTTCTTATGGGACAGTACTTGTGCAGTAAAACAAAGCCAGTCCAATACCCTTTAATAATTTCTTGTTAGAAAACCTAATTAATTTCCTGGATCATGCATCATACACATCTGCTTGCTGAGGGATGTCAAGAATAACACAACCAACAAAAAATTTTAGATTTCACCTGGCCTAGTGCTGAGAGTAACAATACACTTTACTCCTTGCCTTTAGATTTAAACTATTTATTTATGTCTAATAGATAACCTAATAAAGAAAAATAAATAAAATCTACCAAACAAACCTTACAATACTTGTCCAAATTGAAGCCAAACAACATCCACATCTAAGATCTCAAACTGAAAATCTTTGGTTCAGCCAAATGAAACAAGCACAGCATACCCTGAAAAATCTCTCACAGAATTTGGCACTAGGAAGAAGACACTTCAGAAGCACAGCATGGCCACTATTATCTCATCCCACCAGCCCCACCCTTTTATTAATATTCATAGAAGAGATCTAATAGCCTTATTTTTTCCTTTAGAAGAAAGCAGCAGATGAAGAGATGAGAAAGAGCATCTTCTGTTGGTCCTTTTAGGCCCAGTCTACAAAGAACAATCCTTGTCAGCTGCTCTGCCTCTTTTCTAGTGCAAATCTGTGTTTGCTACAGAGCCATCAGAAACAAAAATAGTACAAGAAGTCATCAAACATTTGGCCATGAAGCACTTCAGCATCAAGAGACTGTTGTCTTGCATTTTCAGCTTCTACCCAGAATATTTTTAGCAGCTTTCAGAATAAAAGCAGGACATTGCCAACCCTGCAACAGTTTTAAAAAAAACCTTAAAAAAGAAGAAAACAGACTAGACAAACAAGAACTCTTTCAGCAGGGTAAAAAGATCTTTTTTCAATTCAGAGGCAGAATTTGAGGTGTGGAAAAGTTTCTGTCCCTGCCTTCTGAGTCCATCAGAAGAAAGAGAAGCAGCCAAGGTGAAAATGTAGTTGGGAACCCTGTTCACTAATAACTATTACCTAGGTAACAAAATTTTTACAACCGAGATTCTTGTTCTCTAAGAACTTTAATTGATTCCAGTTTTCTAATTAATCTGAAAGATGTAACCTAAGGTAGCAAACGAGTAAGAAATGCAGAAACACCCAATTAGGAACAATTCTAACAGGTAAGGATAGGGGTTCAGCTACACCAAATATGTTAATGCAGTCACTGTAGTGTAAAATACTAGCAACTGCCTTTTGGGGTTTTGGGTTTTTTTTTTTTATGTTTTGCTGTCTGGAGAAGGGGATTTGTTGGTTCCTGGGTTTTTTTTGGTTTTTTTTTTTTTAAGCATGTGCTGAAAAACAAGATATCAGTATCCAAAAAAAGCAGCGTTTCTGAGGAGGAAAAAAAACCAAAAATTTTGGAACTAAAAAAATTGTTATGTACTAAAAAACCTGAAGGTTAGGAGCCAAGTAGCTTCGTGATGCTTTTACCTCAAAGCTCAGAATGGGAGTTACACTTTGGGTCTTGGGTGCAATGAGTTTGACAGATGAGGTTTGATTTCCAGCTGTCAGTGAGCTACATCAAAACACAGCACACACACACAGAGCTCACCACAACTCGCTGTTCCCTGCTGGAGACAATTTCCCTCTGGAGCCAACATGAGGATAAATGAACTCCTGTCCCCAGAGACAAGTGTCCCTCAACGAGGCAAAACCATTCGTGCTCACGCAGTGACACCCCTGTTCTTGACAGCATTGCCCAGGAGGTAAATGTGGGCACTGCACCCACCAGGGCGTTACTAGAGCAGGGGAGGAAATCCCAGAAATCCTAAAATCCTAGAATTTTTTTGTTTAAAAAAAAAAAAAAAAAAGAAATTCACATTCCATCTCTTTTGTCTGTTGCCTTGTCCTGATTCCTGACTATTCTTCAGCAAAAGGCAGAGTTTCTTGTCAAACTAAGGCATAAGGCACTTTCTGAGAAGAGAATTTCTCTCACATTCCTTACTTTTCTTTCTATTGTTTTGTCTCTGTCTCCAACCCCTCCCCTTCGTCCTACTTCTGCTATACACCACAATTTTCTGAAATGAAACCAAGCCTTAGCCATCCTACTGATGCTTGCCCTATCTCTCACTAGATCACTCCAGGATATCCTGCAATTCCCTTCCTTAAAATTGATTCCATTAGGAACAATTCTCTCTGAAGTTTGCTGTTGAGCATATTTTCTAGTGGGTATTTTGAAAGAGTAACTACTTTAAACACAAAGCCATCGGTTCTGTTGTATTTTTTAACTTCTTATCTAAATGGCACTGCTTTGCATTCAAAGTGTAATCCATGATCAAAAAAGTCAAAAGCCACAGCAATGAGATTTTAAAAAAAAAAAAAAAAAAAAAAACAGGATTTCTCTCTAAAACAAAGTACCATCTGCACAAACACCTCAGAGAATCCCCCAGGAAATCCCTAGGATCGCTGAAATGTTTCTTGAATGCCATTAACATCCAGCACCTTCATACTTGCAAATACCTGTTTCTGGATAAAAACTAGAAAAAATTTTATGAACTTTGAAAGAAACACTATCAAGAGAAGGACAACACATGTTTCATGTCCATACTTGCACCTATATCTAGAAATTTATTAGCAGAGGTTTGTTTAGTAACTGGGTCTCTTGCAAAAGCGACCCTTACAAGGTTGTTTTATTTCTCCCAGCAATGAACAGATGATCACACATTTAAAGACAAAGAATTCCCTCAAACCTGTCTGCAGACCCTGAGGAAGCCCTCCTCAGTCTTCACCTCTTGCCAACTCACACCACAATTACAATGACCCTGGATGCCAGCAGTGGCACAGTCCAGAGCAGCTTCAGCCCCGCTCTGTAATTTCCTCACACAAGGATCTCCACAAATTTCCTTCTTCCCTCAAAAATGTTTTTTTTTTTTTTTTTTAAGCTATATGCAACCTTCATTGGTGAAAAGGAGCATCATGATACAAACCCACAAGCATGGCTCTCACTAGCAGGGGTGAGTGCAGTCTCCAAGCAGTTAGGAGCCTTTCCTGCCTCCTTCAGTACATTGCCCCAATGGAATTGTTTCAGAGATTCCCATCAGGATAACTGTGGTTACACAGCTTTTGCAAATGAAACCCACAGGTTATGCAAACGAACCCCTCCCTGTGGCTCAGCTCATTTCTGGTCACCCACAGACTGAAGCACAGAGCTCTTCCCTTCCAGTGGCTCTGCTCATCTCCAGTTCTGAACAAACCACTGTGCAAGCAGCCCCAGGGCAGCATTTCACCCTCTGCACCAAGAGAAGGGAGCAGAAGATGCCAGAGCTTGAAACAGACTGAAAGACACTTTACCAACACAACTATTAATATTTTGATCTGACAAGTGATAGACCAAGTTTCATAACAAAAAGATACATCATGACTTAAGATAAAATGACCTTTTAAAATAGGTGACTCTATAGCACTATGGCTAAAATGCTTCCTGTTCAGGTAATCAACCAAATCTTGAGTTCCCAAGAAGTGTCTTCTGCATCCCTCTTTTCATGTAATTAGATAAATACTGAGTTTGAATTTTCCTATTCAGAACCATGCCAACACATATATTTTCCATTCATACAGGACAGCAATTCCTGTCTCAGAACAGTTCTTGGTTTTATCCTCTTTTTAGCTTGATCAAATCTTCAGCCACCTCACCTTTCCTACTACACATTATGGCACCCACCCTGCATTTTCACCATCTTTCATCAATTAGACTTTAAAAGACAGAACACAGATGTTTGTACCCAATATTTTCTTTGCCTTATTACCAGCACAATCCCTGTATAGGTGAAAGTTTTGACTTTTCTCCTCATGCCATAACTCAGGGCACGTTCATTACTAAAGTTTCAAATTTGGCCTAATAATATAAACAGGTGTTGGAGGCATAAAACTGACCTCTAATTAATAATGAAGGCCAGAATTCTGGATGAGATAAGGACAGAATGAGTTTGGCAGCCCACCATGGATAAAGGCACCAGCAGAGCAAACAAACTATGGCAGGGATCAGGATTAGCAATGCAGGTATTTTCTCAGCCTTCAGTGACACAGGAGGTTTTATCATCCAAAAAAAGACACTATCCCAGACAGCCAGGTGGTGGTCACTGATATACACAACATATTTTGTCATTCCCAAGCAGGGATGACATCACACATCATCCTGCCAGTCCCACGGATCTACAGATCAGCTGCTTGGCTGGGCTCTAAGTGTTGTGCACACTCACACGTGAATTATTGAGTGCCTTCATTCAAATCAGTCTCTTCAGGCACACGGTTTACAAGGGTGGGCTGGCAAATACAGGCAGGATACACAAAAATCACTGACCTAGAAAGCAAGGCTCCCTCCATGACAGTCAGTGGCAACAGTTTGAGAAGGAACCTTTGAAAAATTCCATTGCAGGACAACAGGACCTGGCAGCTGTCAGCCCTGGTAGTCAAATCAGTGGGGAGAAAGGCTTGGCCAGCCGTGTCAGACCCTTGCCAAGTGTGTGGGGCTGAGGCTCCAGCCAAACCTTTCAGCACTCTGCATATAATTAATGCACAAAAGGCCCTTTGCCCTGCAGCAGCCCAAGAGGGGCTGACAGGGAAGCACTGATGTTGCCCTGATTTTATTCCTGGTTTATTTAGTTCCCTGCATTATGAAATTAGGTACTTGCAAGAGCTCAAGACACAAAATATATTATTTCAGTTTTTGCAGGAACTGTGGAACACCCCAAAGCATTTGTTTGTTGATAACAACTAATGTAAGAACACGTAAAAGCTTCACTGAGCCCTTTTTCTAACAGTACAAATACCATTATTTTCTGGAGACTGACATGAGAGATTCCATCAAGAGAAGAACAGAAATTGGTGCTGCAACAGCAATCCTGCCTTTTGCAGGGATGTCTTCAGGAGCTGTAGGAACATGCATGACAGGGTAAGGTGCTCTGTCAGTGGGTATCCAGGTTTTAGCTGAAGCAGCTGCTTAGGAATGCAGTCGTCCTGTGTAGGTATGGATAGATTTTTTCAGTGAGTGATTAAGAATGGAAGCCTACCTGAAAAGGTCCCAGTTATTCTCAGAAGAAACCATCCCCTCTCAATTGACTGCAGAAAGTTTATCTCAGACACCTGCAACCAGATGCTTAGGCCCTGCTTAATCTCATCTAGACAAAGCTATCTAGCAGTGTAATCTAGCTCCCTTTGTAGGCAAGGGGAGAGTTAGACTTCCAGATGCATCTATGTCCTCATGCCCTACTGTGCACCAGTTCATCTCTTTAAAGACCAAAGAAATTCAGACAATTCACTTTATTTAGACACACAAGTCTTGAGTTTGAGATGTCAGGCAGAGCTAACCCCACACTTAGCACTTCATGGGATTAATTCTCTTGACTCCTCTAAACACCTCAGATTCCCCTGGCTAACCATAAAGGTACGTGGCAGACATCAAAACAAGCAGTTTTTCTCTCTTTTAGAAATGCAGGGACACTCTTCACCCCCTTCCTGTGCACACTTTCCTCACTCCTCCCTGCAGCAGATGCCAGCAGGGGCTCAGTCTGCTGTTGTGGTGGAAGCCCTGCCCTTTGTCCTGCCTTCTTCCCAAACATCCACGTGAGAGACTTAGAAGGGATGCTGGCGATTGGATGTCCACAATACCTCCAAAAGGACAGAGCAGAAAGGAAAAGATTAAAACAGCCAACCACATCACACCAGGGCAGGCTGAAGATATTCATCCCAACAGGCAAACCCAGGAGCAGCAGAGTGTGGGTGATTTGTGGCTGAGCAGCAGCTCCAGCATAAGTGATCTAAATCACAATGATTTAGACGTTCTCGATATCTAAGCTCATGTTGTACTGAGGACATTACAGTGTAACTCTGAGCATCCAATTCTCCTTTAGCCACAGTTGTGCACATTAACTTCTCTACAACACTGTTTGTGCTCTCCTGCTGCCAAGCATCATGTCCCTTCCCAATACACCATTATGAGGTTTGTTTTTTTCTTTATTTTCCCCTCTTTTTAAATCACTAATCAGAAAACAGTCTGCTGAATCAAGGAACTCTCTTTAAAGAGGGCAATAGATTTTGAGCCTCTAGAGTGTTTTGGGATCACATTTTCTGGCTTTCCTCCACAGCAGTGAGGACCACAAATATACATTAAAAAAATAGGGCAAGAGAAAGAAAATTAGAGTGGAATCACTTGCCTCCAGCATCTGGCTCTTGAAGAAAAACATACAGGACCACCATTTTTTATTACCCTCCACTCACATGATTCTTATCACCCTCTATTAGATGGCGAGCCTCACTAGAAAATTCACAGAGCTCCCTGTCTGCCAAGCCTGTTTGGGGCCATGTAATTTTAGCTTTTGGTTATAAATACTGTTTTTAGGTAAGGATGTGGGCACACTTACCAAGTCATCATTTCTTTTGGAAGGTTTTTGCAAGCTGCAGTCAGCAGCAGACTCTGCCTGATACTCTGCTAGTTAAGTAATGTTTAAATAAGAACAATATCAAAGCGATAAATCCAAGCCCTCTTTGCATTGCTCTTTCCATGGCCTCTGTCTACATTTTATATCAAAAAAGTACTGTGAAGTATTGTAGATAGTGCTGATAATGAAAACTAAAACTGTAGCTGCCTAACACTCCTTATAGCTTCTTATTTTCAGTCATTTATAACTTTGCTAAAAACAATGCCTCAAGCTGGTTTAAAGGAGGAGGGGATCAGTAATTAAGTTAATCCGTTCCTAAGAGCATCAAGGAAAACTAGTCTTTAACATGATATTTAGAGAAAAGGAAAAAGAAATCCAGTGATTTCTTTGAAGCATCCATACATTTCACTGCTCCAAAGCTGGCAGTCATAAGTTTATAAAGGACTGTCCTAAAAGAAAGCAAGTTTCTTCTTCACAAGGTCATAAAGGCAAAGATCCCAAAACAAACAAAAAATAAAAACAAACCCAGAAGCAGCAAACAACCACCAAAAAACTTTAAAATTATTTACAAGAAGGAAGGGTCACTGTCAGCAGGGAATATGCTCCAGGAATCTGTATTTTGTGTTAGCTGAATTGCACTGAGCAGGGTCATCCATCCATCCATCCCTAACTCCTCAGCAAAGAGCAAATTGGAGGAAGGGGTGGGTTAAACAATGAAGTGCTTAAGGAGCAGTAATATTCCAAAATACACAACTCTGCAGTCTCTGTTCCAGCTGCTCTCTTTGGACACTGGTACCAGTCACTGACACACAGAACGCTCATGGTTTCTATAGTGAGAGCTGGACCACTTTTCAGAGTTAGCAGGTTTTTTCCAGAGTTAACTGAGGTATTTTCCAGAAGTAACTGAGGTTGTGCAGGCTGTTTTGGGGTGTCACACCCCTCACACCTCTGTACCCATGCCAAGGTGGCTGCAGGCAGCCCTTCCCCAGCCACCCCTGCCCCTGGGCTGTGCTGACTTTGTTCTCAGCCACCCAGAGCACAAACCAGCCCTGCAAGACACCAGGAAAAATTCTGCCTGTCCCAGGACACATGGACCCTCTCCTCAGGGAATGCTGATCACGCTGAGTGTGCCTCCTCCACAAAGCAGCTGCTTGCTCCTGACAAAACCCAGCACTCCTCATCCCTGCAACACCAGCTCTGCACCTGACCCTGCTCCCCACTTCCACATCAGCAGCAAGAAAAAAACAACCCAAAACACACAAATCAGCTCTGAACAAAGCTTAAATTAATTAATGAGCAGTTCCAGCTACTCACCCACACCTTCCAATCCAAGGGACTCAGATGAGGTGTTCCACAAGCATCTCTCTACTGAAGATAGTCTGCTAATACTAACTAGAATTTAATTTACCCACAATCTTGCACTGAACCTAGACCCAAAAATCCCTTTGCTGCTCAGGCTCTCAGCTCCCTGTTAATATAGGTACCAATAAGGAGCCCCACAGCTTGTTCCACTCTTGTCTCATCACCACC